>JAWWEV010000083.1:111612016-111636186 GCA_035583235.1 Hafferia zeledoni
AATGAGGTGCATTGCTCCTCCCCATCTCCGCCCCTTTCCCCACCCATGTTCTGGAAAGTTCCATGCTCCCCCATATAGGCCGGTGCACTCAAACAAACTGGCTTTTCCTCGTGGACTCCTGGCCGGTGCGGACTTATTCCGTTCAGGGGGGTCGCCGGGCCGGGAGCGGGAGGAGCTGACCTAAGCTTCTGAGGGGCCTGATCCTAGGGGGCGCCGCTTGCCGCCTTCCTAGCTTTGCTCCTGGAAGCGAAAAACCCCTCCACTGTATCAGTGGACCTTTAATCCACTGAGATTTACCACCCTACCTTAATTTCCGCCTTCTAAAAGCTAATTTATTCTAAAAATAAATACCCAGCTCCAGCCAAAGTGAACACATTTGCCATTTTCTCTTCATGCATCAACCAAAGTCCCTCTCTGTCTTCCATCACTTCTACTTCACAAAGTTGCCATTTGATGTGTAGCTCTGTGAAACAGGGACTTGGTTATCAGTACCTGTGCAAAGCCATGAGTCACACCTGCAATGATGAATTACTTAGACCACACTCTGCATTATCAGAGCACTGATGCTCACAGTGTTGGGCACCAGCAAAGCCAACATACAAACTCAGAATAATTGAAAACACATTAAAAAATGCTAAAATCAAAGTCAGGAAAAGGAGATATCCAGATTTCCAGGACTGACCAAGTGAAGGGAGCATTTCCAAGAAGCCTCAGATTCACAGACAAACTCAGCTTACTGTTGCTATAGACTTTTGATCTAAGTTTCATCCAGCAGGTTAAGAAAATGAGATAGAACAGCCATGCACATGTTGGAGAGAAGGACCTGGAACAAATACTGCTGCCTGCCCAGTCATGCTCCGCCCTGACCTACATCCCTACCTCCCACTCTGGACCTCTCTGGCACCCCTTCCACAATCTCAACTGCTTCCCACACTGTGACCAGCCTGGGTCTTCAGTTCTCAAGCTGCTCTACTTAAATACTTCTTATACCATTTTCAAGCTGCTCACACAAGCATTCTCATTCAGTAACCTGAAGAAAACTTTTGCTCTTACAGTTGTCTAAACAATGCAACATTAACAACCTCAAGGTTAATATAAATATTATGTTGTTCATTGTAGAAAAGTTAATGTTACCTATTTTACAATGTTAAAATATGACGTGGACATATTCCAGGCATACAAGAATCCCACTTCCTGTGACTGAAATAAATAGCAGATCAGTGTTGACAAGGAAAAGCAAACAGTTCTGTCAGTGTTAGATTTCTCACTTGGGCTCATTGCTGACAGACATTAACTCCAGGCACTATGGCTCCACACAAATGCACACATGTAAGCTAAACAGCACCTGGGAAATCAGTAATCTCACCAAAATTAATTTTCCTTTTTTAGAAGGTGAAATAGTTCCACAAATAACATTTTTTTTCTCTCACCCTGAAGTTTCCTTGATATGATGTCTCTTGAAGTTTTTCTGATGTAATGTCCCCTTAAGTCAGACACTTTTCTAAAGTGATTCCCTGACACTGCTCAAGAGAGGCCGGGGACCATTCCAAGTGGTCTGCACTCCTCAAACCACAGTGATTTGGAGGCAAGATTTATCACTAACGGTGTTACCTGTTCATTCCTACTGGCCTCAATGTCTGAAAAGTAATAAATAAATCCAGATAACAGTTAATTTTCCTCACACAGACACAGAAAGCACACCCTGCTTATCCCAAATTAGTTTTGTTTGCATGCCAATTTTTGCATTTTGCAAGTCAATGATTTATATTTTAGTGCTTAGGGGAAAAAACAAAGAGTGTGGGAAGCAGGAATTAGATACCTGGTTAGAGAACCCTCACTTTCATCACGATCATTTAATGCTTGGGAAAAGAGAAATAGACTGCAGTGTTGAAAAGCCCCAACATGCAGTTCTGGCTGGTAGAAAGTGTATCTGGTGCAGGAGCCAAGACGCATAAGGTTTTGTGGTAGTTTTAGCTAGTCTTCCTACTCCTATGCCATGCTAAATGCAGTGAGTCAATGGTTAAGACTAAAGGCTCAGCAGGAGTTCAGTTTAGTGTGCAGTTGCACACCACAGCTGCCAAAGGCTAAAGTTAACTGTTTGGCCTTTAAGGATGATGTCCCTCAGTGGTGGGAACCCATGGGAAACTGTTCACTCACTTGAAAACCAAAAGATAAAGCAACAGCCACAGCTGGAGAACTGACAGGGACAAAAGGGAGAAGTTGCAAATGTCCCAGGATATCTTTCTTCCTAAAGGCAACAACACCACAGTGTGAACCTTGAGATAATCCACTGCTTCTTTGGACTATATAAACATTGATGCACTATGCCCAGGAACACATAATTTAGACAATTATGGATAGTTTCTAGCTAGTTTGAATGAAGGGCTTTCCTCATAAACAGTGAGTACTTGTCCAGCAGGAAGTGGAGAGTTAATCATCCTGCTCTGAATAGGGAACAGTCAAACCCAGAGGTGCAATCTGGTGCCTACTCAACTACTTGTGGAGTTATCAAGAAAACACACATTAAATGCAGCAAGTAGAGAAAGAGAGGGTTTACACATATGATAAACCTAATAACAGAACTGTTTCCAAAACACATGGGCAAACTCAATAACAGCAGCCAAATAATTTCTTCTCTTCATAACATGTACTGGAAATGCAAAAATGCCCAAAACATAAAGCCCCAGTAATACCTGAAATTATGCAACAAAAGTTTTTTTGTTGTTTTTTTGTTTGTAATTATCAACTTGTCTATTGCCTAAATAAGTCTTCAACAGATCACAGAATCATAGAATACTTTGGGTTGGAAAAGACCTTTAAGAATCACATTGCCCAATTGTCCTGCAATAAACAGGAACATCTTCAACTAGATCATAATGCTCAGAGCCCTGTCCACCTGATCTTGCTTATTTCCAGGGATGTGGCATCTAATACCTCTCTGGGTAACCTGTCCAGGTGTTTCACTACTGATGTTGTAAAAAAATTTTTCTTTATGTCTAGCCTGAAACTGTTCCCCTTGCCTTATTGCAACAGGCCAGGCTAAAAAGTCTGCCCCTGTCTTTCTTCTAGGTCCCCTTTAAGAATTGAAAGGCTACAATAAAGTCTGTCTACAGCCTTCTCTTCTGCAGACTGACCAACACCAATTCTCTCATAGGAGAGCTGCTCCATCCCTCTAATCCCCTTTGTGATCCTCCTCTGGACCAGCTCCAACAGGTAGGTGTCCTTGTTATGTTGGGAGCCCCAGAACTGGGCACAGTTCTCCAGGTGGCTTCTCATCAGAGCGGGTTAGAAGGGGAGAGTGACCTCCCTTGGCCTAGTGATCACACCTCTTTTGATGCAATCTAGGATAAAATTGGCTTTCTGGGCTGCAAGCAAACATTGCTGGATCATGCCCAGCTTTTCATCGATGAGCATCTCCAAGCCCTCATCTGCAGAAAGCCTCTCACCCCACTCATCTGCCAGTCCATCTTGATACTGAGAGTTGCCCTGACCCAGGTGCAGCACCATGAACTTGGCCCATGGGCCCACTTCTCAAGCTTGTCCATGTCCTTCTGGAAGGCATCCTGTCCCTCAGACATGTCAACCACACCCCTACAAATTGCTCTGCCTCAAAGTCTCCAATGTACAGCTCCAGAAACAAAATGTCTTTCAGAGAATCACAGACTATTCTGAGTTGGAAGGGACCCATATGGATCATCGAGTCCAACTCTTAAGTCAGTTGCCCCCATAGGGGATTGAACCCATGACCTTGGCATTATTACACAAGCTTTAGCCAACTGAGCTAATCTTTCAGCAAGGGGAAAGTGCAACAGTTTACAAGACTGGCAGGGTAGATTTATTCATCTTGTAAAGACCGATGTTACTGTTGGTACTGGGTTTATTTTCTATTCCTTTTTGTGGCAAGACAGGCAAGATACAGGAAGGTATTTTATAAGGGCTGTGCACTTGAGCTGAACAAGCAAGAAACAAGTTGGTTTTACGTGTATAGTGTAAGTTCTGAGTGGAAAAATAAAAAAGAGGTGAAGAAACATACAAAAAAAAGCCCCCAAAAAACAAAACCAAAAGAAATTCACATGAATAAGGAGAAGGGAAATTATCCTAGGTTCTCAAATATTTGGTGTCTTCCTAAAATAATCTCCCTTTGCAAATATTCATTTCCCTTTCCTTAATCTAGCAAGGTATGGCCTCCAAAACTAGGCATACGTAAAGCCCTGCTTTTCTTTAACGCAATCTCAATGAAATGAAGGGTTTTTACCTTTTTGTAGCTGAAGGGAAACACAAGAAGCTTTGTAGCAGTGCCTGACTTCTATGGAGTGTCATCAGAAAGGGGACTGATGACCTACTGATGATCATGCTATAATCTGGACTTCAAAAACAGAACCAAGTTAACCAAAACTTCGAAGCTGACTATGACTGCAACTTAGGTATGAAACTGGGAAGTCTCTAATCTATGAAAAAAAAGATCACACATGACAAGTGACACTTGTCACTGTTTTCCTGTTGGAATACTGGGAGGTAAACCTTTAGTATTTCAGCATTTTCACTGCAAAGTGGGCAACAGACACTGCAAAAGATAGTAAGTCTATATTACCAAGGAGGAGAGTGATGTGGAACAGCACCATGTAACATCTCCAAGCAGCTAATTGGTGGCCAAAATTTACCTGCTCTGTCCAACAGGTTAGAGAAAAAACTATGCTTACTTTGACTAGAAGATTTGATCCAAAATATTTCCTGAGGTGAAAAATGAAAATTTCTTCATAGAGAAAACAAGTCGAGGTAATGAAAAGTTTTGATTTCCGGTTAAAAGAAGTTTTACATTGGCATTTTGAGTCCTGGCCATTAAAAATTCTTAAATGAAGAGTCAGGTTTAGTAATGAAATGGGTATTTTATTTTCAGAATTTACTCTGTTAGGCACATTACTGAGCACGAACTGGTGCTTCCCTTCACTTTCCCCATTTAAATCACCTAAATAACTCCAATAATTTAAAGTTATTTAATTGATTGCTTCTGCCATCAAGCAGATATGAAACATGAAAGTATCCAATCAAAAGCTGGAGGCAAGTGTTAAATAGCCAGTGTCTAAATTGCATTTGGGACTAAATTTTGAAAAATTAAGAAATATTGCTTATAAGCATATTAAAATATAAACTCAATTTATTGGGTTTAATAGTTGTGAGCAATGTGCCAATTAGCAGTTTTTTAGTCTGTCTCAGTAGAAAGCTCAGTCTGACACTGACCAAGTAGCTTTTTATTCATAAGCTTATAACACCATCTCATCACCACGGAGACCATTGTAAACCTTTTTATTACTGTTTAGCACCCAAAAAAGGTTCTAAGGGGGAAAAAAATAAGACTTTTCTCTCTCAACTTCCAAATCACAAAGTACATGTGAAGGACCTTCATATTAATGTCACTGAAACACTTTGCTACACTAACAGGAAGAGTTAAATACAAGTGCTTACTATGACACCCTGAGATCTCAGAGCAAATAAGTATTTGTAGGGGTAAGAGGCAGATAACTAGATTTCCAGAAAAAACTGTATAATCAGAACATGGAAGAGTTATAAAAGATTTTGATTAACTTCTCACTTTCCTTGTTGTTAAGGGCTGACCTACATGACTGTGTTAGAGATGTACATCTATGTCCTCAGACAAAGTTCCCCTCTAGCAGGCTGTGGGCGTGAAGCAAAAGAGACAATGGTGAAGCTGCTCTCCCTACATCTTCTTTCATCCAAGAATCTAACTATTTTACTGAAATAAGCATATGATGCTTTCCAGATAATGACGTGAAACTTAATGGCTTTTGTGGCAGTAGAGCTTATCACCTCCAGATGTTTTGCAATACACAGAGAGAGAGAAAATTATTAATTTAATTTTCTCTTTGTTCTCTTTGTCAATCAGAATTGTAAGTAGTAAAATAAGTATTCCAAAATATTAAAAACCACCATTTGGAGGATTAACCACCAAAATCCTCCTTTAGAGGTCACCCTAGTGTATGATATATCTTTCACCAGATCTCAAGAATATGTGCTAAGCATCTAAAATTTTTTAATGGAAGAAAAGTTAGCTAATCCAGTCCAGCAGACAACATGAAATATTCAAGTCAACTATTCTTCAATATCTTTATCAGCTCTGTGTACAATTTCTATTAAAGGTGGTAAGAATTCCATCTCAATATTTGCATTTGACACACTTGTATAATTTTGACAAATCAAAATTTCATTTATCCTTTTTAGGAAGCTTTGCATATTTCTATGGATTTATCCCCATTGTATAAAGAAAATTAAATTCTAAAAATTATGATTTAATTAATACAATATACTGACATTGGTGATCCTTGTGCTTTACTATACATTTAGTTAATATAGACGTCCTAGGAATAAAAGACAAGATAAAAATCAAGAAGACATATATGAAATTCTAGACTGAAGACACCAGCTACGAATAGCAGACAAATCAAACTGTATGCTATGGAAATTTAAATAGTATGATGAAAAAAAAGAAGATCTTCTATACTATCAATTATTGAACTGCACTTCAGCAATTCCTGATGAATCTTTAACAAGTTCATTTTTTGTGTGTGTGTAATATTACCAAATAGCTTCCACATTTCAGTCATAAAATTCCTCTTACGAGAATTATGAAGTTTAAGTGACAGTTACTTACTAACTCAGTCCTATAATCAAATAAGTGACAGCTTTAATAATGAGCTAATGAAACCAGCAGCAGATGAGAAACATCTTAAGAATGTCAGCTTGCATGCAATGACAAGTCTGACAGAGGAAAAAGCAAAATAATTTGACTGTGTTTCCCTCAGGCAGGAGGAGGAGGGTTGCATCATGATAAACAGAGAATAGAAGAGAAAAAACCTGAAATTGCCAAACTGTGTTCTCTATACTTGTGTGTTAAAAACAGTAAGAGTTGATTGGCTATGATGTCTTACCATGACAAAGCTGAAAGTTTGAACAAGTTATTTGGACCTTGCACAGAAGATTTTAAATATCTCAGTTTTGGTGGGTTTTTATTAAAGATCCATCTTAGAGAAAAATAATTCTTTAAGTTAACCACTGCAATAAGAAAGATAAGAAGCACAGGCATTTGTATTTCAGCTTTTGTAGGCAGAAAAGCACTCAAGAATTTCAAAAGTTTTGATGAAGTTTGGACAGCTGCAATTTGTATTGCAGTTACTGACTCAGTTAACCAGTGAAAAGGATCTCACTCACATGAGATTTCCCCAAAGGAGAAAAGGATACGTTTTAAAATTCCAGCATGGGTCAATTGAATGGAAAATGTTCAAGACTCGCAGGTTCATTATGAAGAAATCTCAGCTCTTAGTGACAGTTCATTAAGTAATTTATTTCTTTGTTGCTCATCTACATCACCAGATAATGACATTGAAGAATCACAAAGAACCAATCATGATTTACACTCCTCAAAGAAAACAACATCTGACTTTTTATTTTCTTAACTTAGCATAAACTGCTGAAAGTATTCAGAAGGAAACAGAGTTATTTCATATGCACAGATAATGATTACAAATCAGTGTCTTCTCAGGGCACAAGCATATGCTGTGAGCGTGCCTAATGACCATCTGCAACAACTGTTTGTCAGCAGAACCAGCTCCACCAGTCATAATGGGGTCATGCTTCGTTGACCAAGAGCTGAATTTAACTTACAGGTTTTAATAGCTCCTTGAGGAGCTGCTGCAGTTGTCAGACTAGACTTTCAAATGCTGAAAGTCTCACCTTCTAGAATTTATAAGGTTATTCCTAAAAACTCTCATTTCTTTTTGCTTTCAGCTGAAAGGAAGATGGTCTGTGCACCTGCTGAGACATTGAGTTACATGCTGTGACCTGGATATATCCACACAAGAATGGAAATACAGAATTTCTATGTTTATAGCAGTCAGCTATAAAATTATAAAGCCCTTCATATATTTCATTGCCTTTCTCTGAAACTGATGTTGTAAAAGGGAAAAAAATTACTTTGATATGTCTGTGAGACCTGGTATCTTTCGATGCCTTCAAACACTATGGCAATATCAGCAATGAACACCTGATTGTAAAGACAAGCTGTTTATTGGTGTGCAGTACAGAAAGCTGCAATTCCCTCAGTAAATATAGCAGGTCACATAAAAGCAACAGAGATTTATTGGGCAAAAAACCTATTTCTTCAACTACCAGAAGAGAGGAAAAATGTAGATTTCTCTTGCTTGTCAGATTTCTATTAGAATTGCATTTTTAACCCTGCACAGTCAAAACCCCAAGACATTTACTCCATGGAATAAAGATGTTACTAAAGTTGGGGGGGTCTTTTCTGGGGAGAAGAAGGTTCTCAGTTCAGCCAGTGATACATCTGAAATGAAGGGAGTGGGTATAGACACCACAGAACAAGCACTATGACAAAATCTTGGCACATATTTAGGTGAGGTCACCTCCCAAGGGTTATATTTAATTTTATCACTATCACAGCAAGAAGGCATGAAAGTGTCCGACAGAGGCATAGGGGCTCTTGCCCATCTGTCCTGCCTCAGTTTGATACCAACTGTGAAAAATGCCTTTTCATGGCAAGATCAAGAATCATAGGTTAGTTTCTGTTGGAAAGGAGCTTTAAAGGCCATCTAGTCCAACCCCTCTGTAATGAGCAGAGACATCTTCAACTCAATCTGGTTGCTCAGTGCCTGATGCACAGCACCACGCTGCCCATGCCCCGCACTGGGATAAGCCAGACAGTGAATACTGAGCTCTCAGACCCCGAACAACCAGCAGATGCCACCTACAGCTGAGATTTTTCTCTCAGCTGCTGCCCTGAGATACCTCAGGAGGAGATATGACTTCAGGTAGTTGAATAAATCTCTTTCCAGTGCTACAGCTTCCGACTTAAAATTTCCTCTCTGCAGTTCGCGTTACCTATTGCTTGCTGCCTAGGTCGAGACGGACACGCATTTAACTCTCAGGATTAAGCAAAGGAAACGCACCGGCATCCCTTTCCTGCACGGACCCTCTCCTGAACTCCTACACTCCAGGAGCCGCACCATCGTAGCCGGGCTGGCAGAGGTCAGTGCATCCTTCCTTCCCATCCAAAGCGCTCTGTTCCGTCGGGAAGGGGCGAGGGGGGGGGGGGGGTGGGGGGTGGGGGGGGGTAGGGGGGTGTTTTGCTTTTTGGGGAGCTTACCAAAGACACCCGCTCCCCCCAGGGCAGGATCCCCGCGGTCAGCTCCGCCTCTGGCCAGAGTCGCTGCCGAGGGGTGGCGGGGCCGGCGACCTAGTCGGACAGCTGGGTTTCCAGGTGAGTGCTGTCACCTTGGATTGGTTGGTCACCTAGGACTGGTTGGTCACCTGGGTGGAGTGCAAGGCTGAGAGCCGTCCCTGCATGGCACTCACCTGTGTGGGAACAGGGAAGGGGCAGCCAGGGGGACACCACCACTGGCTGAGGCCTCGGTGATCTACCTTTGCTCCCATCACAGTGGCAGTGGGCAGCACATGACTTCTGTGCTTGGATGTGCCAGAAGACACAGTCTCAAGAGCAGGGAAGTTGCCTTTTCCCCCTGCTGCTTCCAAGTCATCCTCATCAGTGAGCCTGGCTACCCTCTTCTGCAGCCATGGAGAACTCCTCCTTCCCTGAGACGAATTCCTCATGTGCAGACTGCACTGGGATAGCACATGGGGGTCTAAGTATGTCCACTCCTCCACTTAGCCCAATGTTCTACATCACAGTGCCTGTCATCTCTTCAGTTATCTGTGCTGCGGGGCTGACAGGCAACACTGCTGTCATATATGTAATCCTCAAAGTGCCAAAGATGAAAACAGTAACCAACATCTTCGTCCTCAACCTGGCCATTCCTGATGAGCTCTTTACCTTGGTGCTACCCATCAACATTGCTGACTATCTGCTTCTGCAGTGGCCCTTCAGAGAGTTCATGTGCAAGCTCATCATCTTTGTAGACCAATACAACACTTTCTCCAGCATCTACTTCCTCACTGTCATGACCATTGACCGCTCCCCTGTAGTGGTGGCCACCACCAAGTCCAGGAAGACGTCCTACTGCAACTACCTGTCTTGGTTTGAGCTAGCAAACTGCCAACTCCCCCAAGTACAGAGAGAAAAACCTCTTTTCACCCACTCAAGAAAGGAAAAAGAAGGAGAGGGGGGAAAAAACCCCCTTCAAACTACGTTTATGCTACCACCACATGTATTTTTACAGAAAGAAAGAGAAAATTAGAAGAGTACAGTCACATGCACACAAGTTAGAAACAACAAGAAACAATTCCTCATTTCCTAACGAACACAGAAATTCTACTATCTTAACTACAAATTACTTTAAAAGACTTAGTCCCCAGGGAGACAAATATAAGCAGAAAGGAGAGAACTAGAACAACACATTTTGCTTTCCTGAGATAACTGGTGAGCCAGTGGTGGGCCTGGTCCTCCCCATCCCCCCTGGGACAGCATCGTGCGTCCTCCCGAGAGGAAGGCTAAGAAGTGACTGCCTAAGCCAGGCTTTTACTCCTCTGGAGAATGATGTTGTAATATGGTATAGAATACAATATTATTGGCTAGAAACTGTCAGCTGTTAGCTCAGCCTAGCTCAAGTCAGCTGACAGCCCCAGGCCTACCCCTAGATCTAAAGCCTAAATTTAGGCTAACTTAGGTAACCCTATAACACTACCGAGCAGCCAAGATCATGAGCCTCTGCGTCTGGTCCTTTGTCACAGTCATCGTCCTGCCCTTCACTGTGTTTGCTAAGATACACAACAAGCAGGGCCTCTCCCAGTGTGTCTTTGTGTTCCCCCATCCTGAGAGTATGTGGTGGAAAGGCAATCAGATCTACACCCTCATTTTAGGCGTTGTCATCCCATTGTCCACCACCTGCACCCTCTACACCACCATGTTGTGCAGACTGAGACATGTGCAGTTCCACTGCCATGCGAAAGCCCTGGACAAAGCCAAAAAAAAAAGGTGACACTGATGGTGGTTGTCCTTCTGGCTGTGTGCCTCTTCTGCTGGTCACCCTATCACCTTAGCACAGTGGTGGCCCTCATCATAGATATCCCACAAATTCCACTCATCATTGGGATATCCTACTTCATCACTAGCCTCCTAAGTTATGCCAATAGCTACTTCAACCCTTTCCTGTATGTTTTCTGGATGACAGTTTCCGAAGGAGCTTTCACAAACTGATAAATCGCAGAACCACCTCATAAAGCCAACATTCTGTTCCCTCCTGCTCCCTTCTCACAGTTACCTGCTTTTCATGGGTGATTCCAGCCCAGAGAGTGCTTTCTCTCCAGCCTCCATGTGATGGTCCACAGGGCTTCAGGTTATCTCACTACCCAAGACATGAACTGGGGACAGGTGGACCTTTCTCAACTGTCCTGCGCTCCATTCTGTAGCACTCCTTTGCTTCCCTTCTTTTTTTCTTTTTTTTTTTTCATTTTTCTCTTTTTCTTTCTTTTTCCTTTTTAATTCCTTCTCTCTAATGTGCTTTCTGACCTAGGTTAGTCGCTGACAGCTACGGAAGTTTCCTTTCCCCTTTTTAACGGTATCGCTTTGTGAACTCAGGACACATGACTGTCTCAGTTGCTGGTGATGTGTAAAGCCCAGTAAAGGTGTGTTACTGAGTGTCTTGCTTAATGATTCCTCAACCTCTTTCCTACCCACAGGACCTGCTCACCCAACATCTTGCAAACTTAGGAATAATTGAAAAAGGCACAATTTCAAAAGATAAGGAAAAAACTAAGGTATGAGCTCATTTCATATTACAGGGGACTAAGATAAGACAGTCAAAATCCATGGTAAGAGGTAAGAGACCACAGTTTGGCTTCAAGAATTAAAGAGCAAGCCCTCATTATTGAATAAAATACATAAATTTGGGTTGGGGGCCACATGAAGAGGGTTTTTCCTCCTGTCTCCTCTTTTAGTCCTCTAAGATAAACTAAAAAATGTGGTACAGTCACTTAACATTTCTCATCTTAGTAATCTTCCCTGCTCTTCCCTGCAGCAGATGCTAAATGAGTGTAAATATAAATTTTGTTGGATATTTTTACCTCCCCTGAATACAGAGAGATAAGGAAGTGGAGTTAAGGAATTGCACTTCCACTTATACAGGAGGGGATGATGAGTTTCGGGAGGTGCATAAGGATTCATGCGGTACATTGTCCAGTTTGCAGGTGCCTCTTGAAAGCCTTTGCACCTCCCACTGCTGCAGGCTAAAGTTCTGCCCTAGGCATGAGGAAATTTTCTTCTGCTAAATCCTTGTGAAGAAACTCCGAATGAAAATTTTACTTGCAGATTTTAACAATTATGCAAACCCTGGTACATTATAATACCACATAACTGGGTTGACAATGAAATAATTTCTGCTTATAATACATTAATGTTCCCTGAGACAATCAGTGCTAAATTCAATATCCAGCCTAGCTGTTATGGAAATGGAAGGATTCCAACAGTTGTGCTTCATTGCAGCTTGGTTTCCATTAGACACAGAAGCTGGTCAGAAGGGCAAGCCCAAAAGGTATTAGTTACCCATTTCCACTCAACATACAAAAACATGCTTCAGCAACTAGTGTCCCACATTTCATCTTTCTGCCTGAAACAGAAAGTAATTAACTTTTCCCACCAGCTGCCTGGTGGTCAGTCACTTGCCATGAAGAAAGATGGTAGTCCTTTAGAGACTTTCAAGCATCTCTCGAAGTATTTTTTCCACAGCATAAAGCTGCCCTGAAGTCAGGAGCAGCACATCAGCAGGAAGCAGGCAGGAGTAAGAAGGAATACACGGTGACAAAGGAGAATGGATGAAAGGGTGGTAAGAAGTTAAAATCAGAAGGTTTACTTCAAAAGCACTTTCCTGGCCTGAGCTACTGACATATACATGTCTCCATACGTCAAGAAACTCCAAAATTCAGGTACAAGAAGTTAACACGGTGAGTGCTACTAGGAAACCCAGGGTCTGCTCCCTAATTTCTAATTCTGAATTGTTTATTCTTAGAGTGTATATTTTGATCATAATATATAACTACATAGAACCTAATGGGGCATGAAACATTATGCAATTCTTCCCTGGCTTGCCATTCAGGCTGCCTGTCACTGATGCAAAAAACTGAAGTCTTAAAAACACTGTCCATGAACACAGCTGGGACATAGGCAGATTTCTGATCCCTGTATTACATCTGGATGTTTCCCGACAGCTGTTTCTCGTTGGGCATATCTGTCAAAGGAAAGTTCATCCTCAGAAAGGAACACTTTTTTTCCATGAAGTAGTATTTTGTTTAGATCTATTCTACAGGCTAAACTAAACCTATTTAAAATATTTTTCAAATTCTTGGATGTCTCTAAGAATCAATGTCTTTTATTTGTCTCCTAAGAATGTTTCCAGCTTCTGCTCCTTTTAGTAAACTAAAAGGTTTTTTTTTTTTTCCAATAAAACTTGTGAGAGCAAAATCTTCCACAGTTTTCTTGTGCTTATTCAAACTAGGTAGTCCCATTGCTAAAGCAAAATAATACTCTCTTCTCATGTCTAGTGTTTTTAGAAAGATTTATGCCATAAGGAGTTTCTTTTAAATGAAAAATGGACCAGTTTTGTTTAGCTATATTTGAGCAGATGGAGTTTTCCTCCTGAGTTCAGAAATCCTGGAATTTCCAGAGTCTCGGAATATAGTAAACATCCTTTTCCAGAGACTATTCCTATGGGGCACCAGCAACTTCAACTGTATATCTAATTCAATGGCATGACATCAAAACTCCTAAATTTTATTTGTGAAAGAGAAAAAAAAGATCTGATACTCACACAGTGCAGACAGCAAATGAAACAGCAGTTTACAGGCTTGAGTTAACAGACTAACATAGAGTCTAATAGTGACATTGTTGTTTAACATACAGAGCACAACATGCAGCTGGCAAACCCCCTGTATGTTCAAATGTGAAATGTAGACAAGTTGTCATTAAAAAAGATTTTTATTCTTTTGCTCATTCTGTTAAGCACCTGCTTATGAGCAGCCCATGGTAAGGAAATTATTCCATTCTTAACTCTGTGTGAGGGTTCATTGCTCACCACTATGAGTAAGGATATTGCAGACAAATCCATCCCAGCTACAGTGGTCCCCAGCCTCCTTGGCTTGTTTGTCCTCTTTTTGCTTTGAAATAGTTTCACTGTGGAAATAGAGAAAGTTCTTTAGTTTGCTTCACCATTTTAAAGCACGATTGCAACACAAGGCAACTCTATACATTTGTGGATCAAGTGAAAGAACACCAAGTTCTTTTTCTGCATTACAAAGTAAAAAACCAAAAAGAAACAAAAAACCAACCAACCAAACAAACAAACAAAAAACACCCAAACCAACAAACAAAAACTCTGCATAAGTTTAATATATTTTCCATTTCCCTATCCTCTGTCATAGGATCTTTCAAAGTGTGAAGAAAAAGAATGAACTATCAGTTTATTGCTAAGACTGTTATTGGAGGTTCCACAAGTGCTTCCAAAATATTTTTCCTTACAAAACCTTTATACCACCAGAGGGAGTTCAAAGACAACTTATTCAGTAAATGTACTGAGTGAAAACAAGTTTCTGCATGCCTGACATGGAGCATGCATTTCCTATGTAAAGCATCTTTTTCCTCAAATTTTATTCCAGAGCATGATAAACAGAAGGATATTCAAATAGCTTTAATGAAGGACAGAAATTTCCTTTTAAAAAGGTCAGAATTTTTTAAGGGTGCGATACTCAATCTGTTTGCCATTTTTCTGCTGTTTATAAGCATCCTCTTCAAATGTATAGTACTTTTAAGTACCAATAGGCATGATATCTGATCATGCAGCTGAGGGCCTATCTGCTCCTGCACATTCTTACTGCCAATCAATCAGCCCAGCAGAGGGACTGGTTTGGGGAAGCACTGGGCAGATGCCACTCACATAAAGCAGAGGCTGTTTCAGCAGGCAGTGACCAACACTCCTCTACACTGTCCCTCAAATCTGGGTAGCCCTATGAAGCCCCAGCTGCCTCTGGACAAGGATTTGGATGTCTCTGTATTCTGCTTCCTGTTATTTTCATTAGCTGGATTTTTCCCCATTATTTCCTTTTTTCCTGTCCCTCTATTATCCCCAGAGCATATTTAGTGTTTTGGACACTTCCCCTACCTTCAGATTACAGCCCCGAGATGGCACTGGTTCTTCACTGACAAACTATTACTGTTTTCATAAACCAGAGTTAAAGACTAAAACCAATGCTTCCGAGAGCCAATTTGGATGCTAAGTTATAGGATATGACAAAACCAATACAAATTAGCCAAGGGAAATAAAAAAATACTGGTTTGGTTTTTGTAAAGATATATAAATTGGTATGAATCCATACACATTTAAAAAATTTGAAGATTAGTACTTTTTAACAGGTGTTGGTTCAACAAAGTCTCTTGAAGACACAGGAGTAGTTTAGGATAAAACTAGATTAAAACTCCTTTTTGCTCCCAGATTCAAATTTTTAGTCCAGACATTAGGCAGATTAGTAAGGCAAGAGATTCTCAACCAAAACTCTCAAGTCCATAGAGAAAATGAGTGGGATTTTTTAAAGAAAATATGTCCAAAATACTCTGTTTTTCCAAGGTGTATATTAAGGAAAAAAAGAAATAATTCTATATTCTTCTAACAAGGAGCAAGGGAGTTAATAATTTAAATATCTGGCAGAGTTCTGGAAGACTGTAAGTAGTACAATGGGCTTGGATACAGTTAGTATGATTTTAATATAGGAAAAGCCAACAGTGTAATATGTCCTTATAAACTATTACAGTTTCAGGTGTTGCTACAGTCCCTTTAAATATTGTAGTGTATATTTATATTTCTTATTGGATTGAGGTCATCAAGCATGCCTGTGTGGTAGCAGATTCCATTTTTGCAGGAGGAAATCAAGGGTACTCTACCTGGAACCTGATCATAAAGTGCTGTCAGCTTTAGCTCTGAAGAGCATTACTTTTGCATTACATCCTTGCCTACTGAAGCCAAATCAAATCAGTAAAAAATTGCTAGAATAGTGGAACTCTTGGCTGATTATTGTTTTTTACTGTTGACACTATGGTAACACTAAAATGCTAACCAGTCTGGGTTATTGTGATAGACATTTACCCACCTATAGAAAATTAAGAATTGCAAGAGAGAACTTGAAATCTAAAAAGAGACATATACTCTCTTATTTTTCCTTGTACACTGATTTCCAGGAAGGCTGAGAGGACCATAAGCCTGCTCCCTTCCATGTCTCAGAAGAGACATGGATTTTTCCAAAGTGCACTTTTCACTTCTGCACTAGATTTACCTTAAAACTGAATCTGAAGAACTGCGCGTGGTATTTCATGCCTCATCACTGAGTCTATGTTATGAAACGGATCTTCAGCTAAAGAAATAACAAGGCTAATTTCTGGTTGGCATAGTGACATAGCTGCAGTATGCTATATAAAACCTTCATCTGATTTATATTAGGTACCTATAGAAACTATTGTCTTCATATTTGATGGGCCTTAGAGTTTGGCATTTGTTCTCTGCAATGAGCTAAAGCTACTCAAACATCAGTAAGAGCTAGCGTGATAGATCATTTTTGGTTGCTGCTGCTGCAATATGAGGGCTAATTTGGGCAATTAAATATGTCAATTTATTAAAAAGGGAGAAAGCACCTAGCTATCATTTTTTGGAGATACCTTGACCTACCCAGGAAAAAAAAAAAAAAAACACCAAACCAAACCTGAAACAAAAAACCCCAAAACAAATAAACCCGAGACGTAGCTTCTCATGAGCACCGCAGCATTAGAAGGAAAAGATTCAAACTAGTGTGGTCATCTTTCCCTTCTTCTAAGGTTTTGATACTTATCTGATATACTTGTTCATTCACACAGGCAATATGAGAATGTTAGACATCTCAAAAACTGCTGGTTTTGATAAAACAAAACAAAACAAACAAAAAACCAAAACCAAACAAAAAACAAAACAAAACAAAACAAACCCCAACAACAACAACAACAACAAAACAACAAAAAGCTCAGAACAAACTTGAACCTTGTTGACAAGGGGTTTTCGTGTGATAGAGAGTTCTTCTGACTTATTTAAACTCCACTAAAATGAAAAGACATCAAGAAATGTTATCTAGATAAATTAATCCTGGTATAAATAACTTAAAATACACTTAAATAAACTAAATCAACCTGGAATATATTACAGGAGTATCAATGCAGAAATCACTAGAATAGGCCCTACTGGTAGCAATCAGAATTTTTGCTACATCGATTGCTGGATTTGAAGTGTCAGGTGTTCTGTTCCTCCTCTGTCTACTTTAGGAGACTCCAACACTTTGCACAGCAATACCTCCCACTCCTTCTGCAAAGGGAATTTTTCATTTATGTTGTCCCGCAAAAGCTTTATGAATTTCCACCTACTGCTAAGAAGCACATCAGGGGCCATCAAGAAAAGCAGTGCAAAGGAGTGTTAATTTATCAAAGATGGAAAAAGAAAATGTGGCATAAACAAAGTAGTGCTACCTTTGTTGTTAAAAGGAGTTTGTGCTCAAAAAAACCCAACTTGTGACAATTTGTTAAAAGAGACTCTGACCCCCAGTTAGCTGAAGTTAACAGGAATGGGGATAAGAATGGCTCTCAGATGCTCCCATGCTGGGGATGCTGCACATTGCTTAAGGGATGCATTCAAGGGTTATGAAACTCCTTCACATGTAATGATAAAACTACCAGATGCTACACTTGGAAATATATACATAAACCACTACTAAACACTCAAATAAATGAAGCAATTTAAAACTTAGATGAGGAAATTATGGATTTAACCATATTATTTCTCTTTTACTAGACTGCAGAGAAAAAAGAATACTATGAACAAAATATTTGGCTAAGCATTAAAAGCTATAATACTAAAATATACAAGGAAGCAGCCAACATGAATAATTTACTAAACTAATGAAAATCATCCAAATCTTACATAAAATTTCCAACCGCTTTTCCAGGAATTTTATTGAATGAATGGATTCAACAACTGTGCCTCCAACACTGTCCATAGTTCATTTAATTATTCCAAAGTTAAATTTCAGGGGGTTTTGACTCCATTTTAATTTATTTTCTAACAGAAAATTTAACTAGATAGCATTTTATGAATACACAGCAATCACCACTGTTTGTAAACAAAAAATCTGACTGTCAAGTTTTGTATTTGTATTGTATGTTATATATGTAGAACTGTAACTACACCATGTTAAGCAGAAAACTACAGCTAAAAATGAATTTTCTACATATTTAGAACTCTGCTTACAAAAGTTGAAAGTAATTGCAGATGCCTGAGAAATCTATGCCCTGTGTAATTACCAAGCACTAGAAGTATGATTATAGACTTTCTAATAAGCTTTTCATTTTCTTCCCTCTTATTTTAAATATCGCTTCATCTAAGATAACTTAATTCTTTCTTTCATAACAAGTCAGAACATTTTCCAAAATGGGGATTTTTATAAAGCTTTGCTATTAGTTTTGCAAGGGAATAAATTTCCAGGAACTGTTTATATGCACTTTCTATATTCAGCGATAAGTATAGGGAGTGATTTAAAACAAAACAAAATGAAAAAAAAAAAACCCACCCCACACCACCATTCAGAAAATCATGTGGGTCATCAGTAAAGACCTACACTGCTCATAAAAGCTTTCAGCTGAGAAGAAATCACATAACTTCTTACATACTAACATTATTTCAAATAAAGCAAGTTTATGAAAACTTCCTAGATTCCTTCGGTCCTGTGAAAATGAAATCTGAGCTGTTCAGTATATTTCACTTTTGAAATCAAATGTAGTTTGGAAAGAAAAAAAAAAAAAAAACACAGCAAAAAACCCCAGGACTTCAAATCACAAGTGCAGGCCTTGCCAACATTTATCTGGAAGCAGCTACTGCTTCACAGCCGGAGCAATGACAATTGCTCTTTCCAGCACTAAGCTTAAGTTTAGGAGTTAAAAATAAAGTCTTCAGAAGAATAGTGAGTAACAAGAAAGAATTTGCTTAGGAAGCGTGGTGAGCTTAGGCAAAAAGCAAGGAGGAAACCCAAAACAGAAGTACTTGGTTCTGTCCTTTCATATTTGCTTTGTGCCTTTGAGTGAATAAATAATGCATTGTTTAAAAAGCCTAAGAACAAGGAAAGACACTGCAGTTGAGATGTTCTCTCCACTCTTGTTCAGTTACTTGTCCAAAGGCCCTGATGCTGGCTCTGTATCAGCTTAAAGCAGAGAGGGGCTGCAGTAAGAATGTGCTTACAAAAAGCCTCTCTGAGGGTCCTCACTACCAAAGACTCTGTTTATCTACCATGAAACTAATGATTTCCTGGGTTGCAAATGGATGTTTCCCAATCTAACCAGAATTTAATGTGTACCCAAGAGCTTTTTTGTTTTCACTATAGCTGTCATGTCTGAATGCAGAAGCTCATTCTTAACAAATCTGCTTTTATTAGGAAGTTATTTTGACAAAGTATTTCCAACTTCCTCTGTCAATGACTTTTTCAAGGCACTTTTATTTTTTTCTCACTACTTGCCTACATAGTAACAGAGATAAAAGAGCCACATAGCATATCATACCTCAGGTATTGTTTGTCTGTACATTGTCACGAACATCAGCATAACAGACAGCAACTGGTCTGAGCAAGAAGTTTGTAGTATTAATGGGTACAACAAAGAAACATTGCAGGAATAGATTAATTGCTGTGTAGAAAAGAAGTGCAAGAGTGAGAGCAGTATTTACTTCACTTTGCAGATGTCTCATAAAAGTAATAACAGAAACTAGATCTTTTCAGAAGTCATACTGTAATCAAGGGCAACACAGACTTTGGAAAATACTTACCTCAGTAAACTCCCTGCAGCACTGTCTCCTGCCAGTGTGTCACACAAATATTCTCTTCAAGAGTATGGCTTTGCCTTACAATACAATTGTATGGTTTAGTCTTTTCACAACAGCAGTATATACGTAACAACCTACTGAGGCATCTGTGTCCAAAGCAAACTAGTTGCAATATATATTACTTTTCATAAAAGTGAGGCAGGTGTTGGTATTGTGTATATATATATATTACTGCTTTAGTTTGAAAAGCAGCATCAGCTCAAAAGCCCTTTCAGGACACACTACTGTGGTACTTCTAGGAACACCTTAACAACTCTGCAAAAGCATCTGAACTCCCTGAAGAGAAAAAGCATTGCCATCTAAAAGCTAATCTTACACATCTTTCTATTTCCCATGAAAATTCTGCTCAAGCAGTGTATTGAGTTTTTTCCTTCGGCACCAATCAGGAACTTTTAAAATATGCTAAATTGAAACAATAACACAAAAAATAATTCTGAGAATTTTATCTAACAGGTCATTTTTATTACTCCTCTTATGAGAGATATCTACTCAAAATTCAATGAGTTAAGAATAGAGATATGCATGCCAAAAACCTAATGCAGATTGTGTTGTAAAATTATAACTACTGTGAAGTGTATTTGAAAGCAGAAATGTTGTTCAGGATTGGCAAAATGGGAATAAATAAATAGAAAAGGCCTGCTAAATTGCTTTGACTGAGGTCTGTCCAAATTTTGAGCTTGCTTTTGCCATCCTCTGTCAACTAACTCCTCAGGAGGGAGTTCTGCCTGACTGAAAATACAACGATCTGACTAGATTCTGGCAACCTGCTTTAGCTGAGCTGAAATGTCTTTAACTGTACTTTCCTGAAGTAAAAGCCAAGGAGTCACCTAGTTTTCAAAAACCCTAAATAGGAAAAATTGTATTTTTGCACTGTCAGAATGATATTTCAGGTCATATTATGGCTGTTACAAGTAGATTACTCACTATTTGTGTCAGGATGTTCACCCTTAAGAGGAACTATTTTCTTATTGAAGTATCCCAAGAGACAGCATTTTATCCAAGCAAGTGGGTGCTAGAAACAGTTTTTCTTTGGGGAAAAACTAATTCTGCTTTATTCAAAGTAAATACTATTGACATTTTAATAGTTCCTAATGTTTTGTAGGATACAGCCATTATATATATTTAGTTTCACCCAGGTAGATCATCCCACAGTTGCACAGTCCTATAGGTTAGGCTGGTAGTCTAATCAATATTCCTGTAACAACACAGTATCTCAATGATATATTACATTGATCTATAACTCTAACAACTCAATTTCACATACAGTAATCTATGGGCTGTCATCGACTGATGTCTTCAATTTCGTATTTTCTGGTGTTCCACACTTCAGATTTATTCTGATACCCCTTTTCCTTCCACAGACCTGACTGTCCTTCAAAGTTCTGCTTGTTGTCATTACTATAAGCTAGAGAGACACTTCTGCCTATAAAATACGTATTTATTTTTATTATGCTTTTTCATTCAGGATCAAAAAATTAGTTTCCATAAGGATTAATTCATAAAAAAAAAAAAAATGATGCAGTTGGACTTAATTTTAATTAAAAGCTGTAATGATGCAGAAATAACAGCATCAGCATACGAAGTTTTTGTGTGTACATATGTGGGGTGCTGCTTCATCTCTCTAATGTTCAGCACTAATGGGAATTGAAATCACATAAAGTGCAGTCTCAGAATAGTCTCACTCCATTAATTACAGAAGAATCACCAAGTCAATAAATGAAGCACAGGGCAGCATTGTAATGAATGCCTCTAACCCACAGAGAACCCCAATCTTCACCAGTGTACCAGAAATAACACTACTGAGCAGGGATTGTAATGCCAAAGCATCTCTGAGAGGCAGAGCCCAGTGACATAGAGCATGGGAGAGAGATGAATCAACACGTGAGTGGGGCTCTCAGAGCAGCCTGAAGCTGTGCCAGGACCAGGAGAGAGCAGGATCCCTCATCCAACAGAGAAGGACACTGTGCTTTGGCACAGGGATGGAGCAGAAGCAGAGCAAGTGAGAAAACTTGCTAGCGCCAGTGGAGGCAGTCAGGAGACTGCTGGAGCCTTGATGCCCACAAGGAACAGATGTGTATGTTGTTTTTTGGTTTTCTAAAGTACAGTGACATTGCTATTTCTCCCACTTCCACACAAAAATGCTCTTGGGTATTTAGATCCCAGGCGTAAGTTCAGCTATACTTTCATAATGGGAACACCCCTTTTGGAAAGAGTTTCTAAACTAGAATTTGAAAAAAGAGTACCCTTGAAAAATATTAGCAACCTGATTGTCAGGCAACAAATGTCAGTGATCAAGAACAAAGCCACTGAAGGGGACTTTTAGTCTTATGGCCATAATTGTGAGGAGGGGTGTCTGGAAGTACAGGTCTATTTGCAGAATCAGCTAAGAGAACAGGATTTGCACTTCAGAGAAAACACAAATGCATGCTGACATGACTGACCCAAGTCCTGGTAGCAGGATGCTGCTGTTCTTTAAATGACACCTGGGCACATATTCTGTGAGACTCACTCAGCCCACTTCAGCACGTCATGTGTTTCCCACAAGCTTCTGTTGAGTCACAAGACTTACTGTTTCCCCAGCAGCCTATTTTTTTTTTCCCCACACTGGCTTCTTCTCTTCGGTGTACATGAAGACTGTCTTGGGTTGAGCTGGCAAAATGCCAGCTGCCCAATACAGACTCAGCTTCTCTCCTTCCAGGTGAGAAAAAAGGAGAAGGGAAAAAAACCTTCAGACTAGGTTTATGCTTAAACTAACTATATATATTTATATAGAGAAGAGAAAATTAAAAGAAACTACAACACACACTTACAAAAGTTAGAAATAACAAGAAATAACTCCCTACTCCCCATTTAAAACAGATTCTATCACTCTAGATCTATAAGCACCCCAAAAGACACCCAGCAAGAAACAAAAAGTATAACAACAAAACGTTTCTACTTCCCTGAAGTCAAACAAAATGCAAGTAGTGGTGGAAGCAGCAGCAGAGCTTACTCCAGCAAGACAGCACCTGCATGTCTTGCCTGTACTTCAGCGCCATGATGGAACTGACCTAACACCTCCTACTCCTGCACTCATATCTTATGTTTGCGTCATCTGGTATGAAATATCTCCCTGGTTACTTAGTCAGGCGATACCTGTCTCTCCCAAACCACATAGATTCTCTGAGCCTGCTAATTTGAGGCTTAGCTAAAACCACTACAAAGACCTTCATATATACAAAGTGGTGAGGAGAATGCAGGCACAAAAAGCATTATGTTGGCACTTGCTATACATAATATGTAAAGTATCAAGGATAAAAATTTAAAAAGCAAATCAGTGTCTCTGAAAGTTACTGGGAGTTTAATCACCATCTTCAATGGGCAGAGCTTCGCCTCTCCTAATAATTCCTAATCATGGTGACTTGTCTCAAAACAATAGACAGGGACTTCACAAAAGATAGAGAAGTGATGTCCCTCAAAAGTGACAAAACCAGAAGTGGTAGCTGAAGGATTCCTCTAGTCCTTCACAGCATTTTGCCTGAAACTCTTCTTCCTCATGTACTAACACAGAAAAACCTTTGGCCATGGACCACAGAAAACAGCTGGGTGAGATCACAACTCTAGGAAAAATATGGGGGAGAGCAAGAAATTCACTCTCTTTTATAACCTTGCCCAAAAAGATACCAATAGCATCTATTTCAAACTAGATTATTGGAAGCATAACTTTTCCAGCAAACTGACAAACATCAAAGAGAAACCCCATCAGGTCCAGACTGATTTAACTGCTTCTATTGATGACACCATAATGTTCAAATTGTCAGTTTGTGTTGATTAGGTTGCCTGATGCTTCAGTGTAATTGAGAACCCATTACATTTTTGGGTGCAGCTGAGAAGCAGAAAGTAATCTTAACCTTTTAGTCACTAAGTTGAGGTGAAAACTTGGTCCTGTATTAAACCAGACACAGAAATGGCTGATTAGAGGCTTTTCAGACTGACCTCCAGGTGAACTGTCCCCTCCCAGCATAGAACCTTGCCCTTCAAAAAAAAAAAAAAGGAGCTCAGCTGAGTTAATACACTATCCATAACACTAGGTTTTCTTGCAACAGCATTTGAGAACTCCTACCAGTCAGCCCAAAGTTTATAAGTTATGATACCTTTTGTCTTATATAATTGTCCTAGTTTAGCAGGTGAGACCAGTTGGCAGTGTGTGGGGGTGATCAAGGTCGTGTATTCTACCCCCTCTATTCATTTCCCACAAACAATGGACCATCTGCCACAGCT
>JAWWEV010000083.1:111636286-111660781 GCA_035583235.1 Hafferia zeledoni
TTTTTTTTTTTTTGTTTTTGCCCCCCCCCCCCCCCCCCTTGCGAAAAAAATTAAAAAACCTACTGGTTTTTGAAAGCTTCAGTAGTGCATTTATTTCCATGTGAAAAGTAGAAACCAAGTCCTAAGTTCAAAATTAATAACATTGAAACCCAGCTAGTATGAGCAGGAGTGGGAAAAAAGCCCTCATAACCAACATTTATGGGGGGGGGGGGGGGTGTCAGAACTGCCAAGTGATCCCTGTTTGGAACTGGTGGCCTTTCCTAAGGAAGGCTGTAGACTACAGCAGAGGAGTAAGTTATCTAGTTACTCATGGCACTGTTGTCTCCTCCTCTTTAAGGGGCCATGTCTTTTAATTCCTGCCTTTAAAATCTACTTTTTCCTTCAATGACTAAACAGTATGGATAAAGTTGGACTGTAGAATCAAAATCACACTGTTACCTGGCAAACGTTTCCTGCCATCTCAATTGTATACACTTGTAGTACTTCTCAAAGCTTGTCCTCCTTGCACGTCGCTTCTGCTGTTCAGCCACTTCTCCCTTTACCTGATATTTTGACAAAGGAAATAACCATCATTAAGTTCAGATGAGCCTCCAAATATTGGTGCATTGGTGTCAGCAGTTGCCTAAATCATTCAGATATGCTGTTGGCTGGAATGCCACCTCTCAAAAGCCTTTGGGCTTGATCAGGGAGGGGAGAGTAAAGGGCACCATGACACCCTGGGTCATGATGCCAGAGGAGTGTCATTATCCTGAATGTAAGTGACAAGGAAAAGGGGTAAGATTGTCATCATATACTACAGACTAGAGAGAAAAGAGCAGAATCAAAAGTCTAAGAAGAGTCAGCACTATTTCCTGTACTGTTTTTCAAGTGACAGAGATGACTAAAACTGTGAAAAAATATGAAAAAAAAAAAATACAAGCCCCATCACCTTTGTGCCTTACCACTCCTATAGGCAGTGCACCTCCTTCCAAACTCTAGGCAAGTTGCTATGGAAACTATCTGCATGGCTACAAAAATAGGAAGGAATCATAGATTTCATCCATATATATTATTTAATTTCACACACACACAAATGACACAATGGCAGGTCCTATTAATGAGGCACTTTCACCCTGGATGAGAAAGGACACTCTGCAGAAGGGATTTCAGCAGAGTCAAGGTCACCCTGAGGAAAAAAACATCAGCAAACTCTGCCCTTCTTCAGCTGAGAAGACTTAGTATAAAATACCCATCAGTGACTTTCATTTGTTTGTTTTGTTGAACTCCTATAACCTGACAAGTCACATTGTCCTTTTTCTCCTGTTTTGCGTCTTAACATAGCATTAGGAATTTATTCCTGTGTGTAAGCAAAGATGTTCGGGGACCATTTCATCACTGGTAGCTCTCTAAGAAGACAGAGGGCATAAATGTCTATGCCTCAAAACTTAAGTGTCTGAAAAGTGACAATGCAGAAAAAGGAAACAAGATAGTAAAGAGAACAATATGTGACATGGACTTTCAAATAACAAGATACACAATTACCTCCAGCCTTTATATTTTTCCCATCCCTCTGAGAGTTTAAAAAAATGCCTATATTGTTCAATAAATTTGAAGAAGAAAAAAAGCAAAACCAGCACTGAGTTTATAAGGAATGCTGTAGAAGGAGAGAAAGAGGAGGTTGGGGACTATTAGTTCTGTGGTTTATTTTACTTTATTAAAATTAAAATACACTTAACACATGCTGATCAACTACTTCAGAAATTCTTTTTAACTTAAAGCTTTCTAATGATGGCATATAGATGGATGGAGTAAACTTGAAGATCCAAAATATGTTACTCTGTAGTTCTCCATGTTACATTAAAACAGTCAGTCCTTTATAGAGAAGTTGAGAGAACCTGACCAGAACCTGTGTCTTTATTTGGGGGCTTCTTTTTCCCTGTAAAGAGACAAAAATGTGTCCTAGCCACCAAAACTGCATTAACTACTTTAGCTTCATCTTAATCCTCCATACTGTGTTGTTCTTTTTACCACTCTTTGTCCTGCTCCATTGAAGAAGATAAAAAGGGATAAATTACAAGGTAAATTACATTTCATGACACCACTTTCAGAGCTATAAAAACTAGACAAGTATTGCATGTTTAGGACTGGAAAAAGAAAGCCTACTCTTTCTAGGTCCTAAATCACTAAACACTTAATCCAGTCATAAACACGAGTAATCTTGGATTCAAGCCAATAGATAAGTGTTAAATATATGCCTGGCCCAACCAATGCACACAATCTGGTGTTAAATGTGACATTTACATATATATATCTTTTGCATTTGGGGAGATTAGAAAAGCTGTTTATAAACCAGAACATTAGGCTAAAGTTGTGAATAAAATTGTCCTGAAAGTCTCTTCAGTGATATTTTGAAGCATTGTATATTTTGTTTGCAAAGGGCTTTGAAAAAACAAATATTAATACAATATACATTTAGCTCACTTTACTAAATATGGCATGTATACAAGCGATGAAGAGTAAAACAAACAGATGCACAATTCAAAACTTCAAGACAACTAAACTCCATGGAGTGTTTTCAGTGTTAGCTATTTCAGTGGCATTGAAATACAGCTGTAAGTTAAAATTACAGTTTAATTTGCATTAATGCATTTTCACAAAAATCACAGAAGGAGAACGGCATCTTGTGGATTTTTTTCTTTTAACTGAATGTCAAGGGAGAGGAAAAAGAAAGATGTTTTACTCTTCGAGGAAAATAATTGTTTCAGATTGACAGGCAAATTGAAGTAGCTGCACTGAAGGATGAGTGCGTTTAATGTTTCCAGATTCACATATTTTTTAAGGCTTAACTGCCATTTAATAAAGTTCAACTTATTGTGGTTTAGATAACATATTAATATTTTCATAAGTACGGTTTATGAAATCCAGGCAAAGAATAGAGATTAATAAACAGAGATGCCTCAGTACTACCACAAAATTTAGAGCTAAGGAATCAGCTCTTTGCATGTCCTTTTCATACACCCATAACCTGATCCTGTGATAAATTTGTCTCAGTGGGACTATTGAATTGTTCCACATATGAATTTGAAGAGGCATCTCTATGGCTTTTTAGCAAATCTTATTGGTGTCTTTGCAGTGAACTTGAACAGGCGTTAACTTAGGTCTTTAAGGGAGTTTATGCTCAGTATTGCTGCAGTTGTCCTTTACATATCTCATCCTACAGGAAATCTACTTACACATCGGTGCTCTCTGCACACTCACTGTCAGATCAGGCAATACACAGGAGATGGGAGGGACACACTAGTATAAGCCTTTGAGAAGAAGGAAATTATTAACCTGGCCCACTGGCAGGGACCTCCCACATTTTACAATTCATAACTCAGCAATCTCTGCTAAGGTTACTTACATGATTAATATTTTTCAAAATCAGCATGGAGCCAGACACTTTCTTCCAAAGATGACTGTGGCAATCAGTCACCCCCAATCTGGTAGCCCAGTGGAAAGAGCTTAAGGAGGAGGCAAAGGAAGTGAAACCAGATAAGTTCAATGTTCACATGCTCTAGGATTCTCCTCTCCTTACAAAAGTATTGCACGTCTGAAGATCTCATGAAACACACTACCAATCCATAGGTGCTCAATGCTCCATGAAGGATTTTCCAACTTATGTCCCGAGCATACAATGGGATTAGCTCAAAGTGCAGGCTGGGTCACTGTGTTTTCTCATCCTCATGTGACATGAAGATACTCTGTCAAGACATTGAAAAAACAGTTACTGGAGTCAGCAGAGCATGAGTATGTGCTGGTGGTGCTACTTGAGGGTTGTCCAAAAGACTGCCATAAAGCCTACAGAAATTGTGTACAGGAGTGGAGCTGGGAACAGAGAGGTTCACAGGAGGTCTGCCACATTCACATGTCTGTTGGGTGCTCTTTTGGGCAGGAATCACTGTGAGGTTCAAAAAGATTTCACTTGTGGTGCAAAATAGGACAAGACTAGGTCATTCCATGTGCTGCATAAGCAACGTGGGGACTGCCTTGTCTGTGAGTTGTGGGAGCCTGCAATTTTGGCAGAGCGCAAAAGGATAGGTGGATATCCACTTCACCAGTGGATGTCCACCTGTCTATGGTAAAAATGGGAAGTTGTGCAATAAGGTCTCTGCTAGGACATCCACTCAGTTTGGAACCAGAAGAGCCATGATTTCTGCTAAAAACACTGAGGTCTTGGCAAAAGACCTGAATCTAAGAGATGTCTCTGAGGAGATGGCTCAAATCAAGTGACATGGCAGTCATATCACAGGCCTCAGAAGTGGCAAAAGATCATCCTTTCCAGGATGTTCTATGTGAGACTGCTAGTTCAAGCTGAAGGAACCATCTGTTAATGCCGCTCAGGGAGCAGTAACACTCTCAGCTCCCACCATAGGAGGCAAAGGAGGAACTTGGTGATGAAACAGAGTTGGCTGGGCAAGGGACAACCCTGGCATGTATCTCATCACAGGCCTACTCAGGACCCAGCTACACCAAGTACCCTTGCAGCAGCCCAGAGAGCCTGCAAGAACCAGGCAAGTGGAGATCCAAACCAAGTACCTCCACAATACCCATGGGTATCTATAAATCATCTTGTATTTCTTTTCTGATCAAGGGACAAGACAAGTGGCAGACAGCTCTTATATATTAGGGTTAGAATCACAATCAATCAGAAAAAAAAGTTGTTACAGATGCTCCAGCAGAGAAAGTCATAGGTCTAATCTGAGACAATTATGTTCCCAGCACATAAACATTCTTCAGTAGTATGCCTTTTTCTGCAATCTCCTGTGAAGTTCAGAACTGAGTGGTAGTTCATTGGTTTGGGAAAATTTCTATTCCTCAGTGCAAAAATGTCTCCCTGCATGAGAGTAAGAGAACCAGTTCAAACAGCAGTAGAGTCCAGGGCACACACATCTCAGAAGTTTCATTAAAACCTAATAATCCTCTTGCCAATGCCCAAGAACTTTTTACTAAGCATTTGACAGCAAGCTTCAAAGTGAGAGTTCCATTGCCCCAATTCTTCATACTGACCATTTCAAACCTATGTCATAGGACCTACTAAGCACTGTGGTGAATGGAATATGAAAAGATGGGATGCACATCATCTCCAGATCTCTAGAAGTAGTGCTGTCTTTTCCTAGACACAGGTGATGTCTTGAGAGATCCCAGAAAGCAGGACTCCAAGCCAAGTTAGTGTGAGATAAGATAAAAAGTGAAAGTCCTTTAATGTGAGGCCTAGTGCCTTCAGGAATACATGATGATGTGCAGCCCTGAACTCTGGTTTCCATGGTTTTTATAATATTGTTCACCCAATCCCTTCTTTACAAATCCCCTTGACCCAACCCCGTCCCATTCTAGGCACACCCCATCAGAAATTGAGTCTGGGGAACAGTGGGACTCCTTCATCATCTTTCTCTTCCTCGTAGCACACAAGGCACTTGGAGGTTTTCCAGTGTTCTGGCTTCAAGGTCACGCTGCCACTGTTTATGTCCTATAGCCCAGGCCTCAAGATATTTTTCAGCCTTCTACCTTGCAAAAAAAGACTAAATAGCTAAAAGAATTTGAGACATTGATATGGGATAGGGGTTAGAATATATAAACACTGAAAATACTAGCACATTAAAATCCATTCTGCTACAATTACTTTTAAAATCTATAAAAATTAGAAAGTCAAGAGTCAAAAAAAGCCCTAGGCACACAGGTGATATTTTTCTTGGCACCTCTGTTCTTCATCAAAGCATTGGCATTCATGCCATCGGCCCTAGGTACACACCCCAAGAAACATTGTTCTGCACAAGCTATTCATGGGAGTCTTTATGCATCTAGACCACCTCTATCCTACAATGAGTTCACTTACACCATGCTCCATATATGTGGGTAACTTTCGTCACAGCTTATACAAGATCTGAGTTCTCCAGCTGTGAGAAAAGTGAGCAAAGATGTAAACATTTACAGTGATTAGTGATGACCAAACTATTCAGCTAGAAAAGACACAGTCCACCTTTAGTGGTGTAGATGACCACTCCTGAGCTTCATGTCCATAACTGGTATGCACAATACGGAACACAGTTCAGCTGTATGCTAAATTTATCCCTTTCAGAAAGTGTCAGACTGACAGTACCATGTCTTCAGGGTGTATGTGCTGTCAGCTTGATTCTACATCCACAAGGTTCATCTCAGACTGCCTGCTGTGGCAAGCAGCAAGGATTTCTGTACACAAAGTAAAATGTGCTTACTATGAACCTGATTTGAGAGCAAGTAGGAAATGCCTTTTGCTACCACAGGAGTTCATCAGTCCTGTAGCAAAAAGAAGGACCTTCAAGCACAGTCCAGGTGAGAGTCTTCCTCATAGACTACATCTCCAACCAAACATCATGACGTGAAGTGTTGAAAAGATTTAATACTTTAAAGCCCCACATCATAAATTTTTATCTGATAGCACCTCAAAGTCACCTCTGCTCTAAACCCAAAGGAAATCTCATTTCTATGTTGAAACCACTAAATAGGCTGGCATTTCTACTCACTGATCTGTTTTCATGTGTGAACTACCAATAGGCACCAGTAAAGAAAAAAACCAAGACAAAACAAAACACAACAGAAAAACCTCCAAAAAAACCAAGACAGAACAAAATAAATAAAAAAAACAACAAACAAAAAAACCCCAAACAACAAAAATATTTAACAGAGAACAATATGTAATTATGAAGCCTTCTTCACACAAGCTAAATTTGATAGTAACATGAGACACCAGAAGTGATAACCCCCAACAATCACAATTGTACATACTGAAAGTTCAAAACAAATATACTTAAGTGCTTCTGTGGGTCCTCTGCAGTAAAAATTCAGCCTCAAAAGTGCTATTTATGACTTACAAGTTTTGCTCTAACCAGCTTTAAAGAATTTTTCCACAGCTTCAGCAGTTTTTGCAAGTTTATGGCAATGAATAACAGATTTTCTATGACTAAAACAGCAAAGCTATCCACTACTGTATACATGTCTGTATACATGTTTATGACATGTCATAAACACTTGACAGGTTTCAACACAACCCACAGTATTCATCAAGTGAGTCTCTTGCCTGCAAAATCTGAACAAATCCTGCATCCTTCCATGAGATTTTCAGTTTAGTTCGGTGGGGGGCTTGTTCAAAGAACTGCAGAAATTGGCCTGTGAAGGAAGACTTGGCATATGTAGGGTCCTGTTCCTGCTCACAGGTTTCATTAATCATTAATGAATAATTTTGTTTTCTTCTCTTATTTTTGTTCCAAACCCATGTGACATTTCTAACTTCTTAAAGAGAACAACTTGAGTCTCCAAAATTTCATTTTACCTCAGTATATTTAAAATACCTCTGCACAGTTAGTGGTCAGACACATCAAAACCCCAATGCCTTTGAGATATTTTCTCATGTCATAAGGTGGACTACTGTTACACACATGCATCCATGCAGGTGACATGAGAACTTTGCATCTGAAACAGTGACCAGCCGGACCAAATCTCTCAATCTAGGAATTAAACGTTGTTCCTGACAAAGCTTTATCAGTGGATGGAAATGCTCTCAGGATTTCTCCCCAGAGCTGGTAAAGGCTCCCCTTGCGCCAAACCCACTAGAGCCCCCAAAGCACTGCAGCTGCAAAGGAAGGGCATCCAGAGACCAGAAGGTTTGGTGGCAGAAGAAGCAAACTGTATTGGAGAGCCTTGTTTTTATAACCTCAAGCAGGGAAGGTTCTGGAAGGGTAGGTAGGACAAAGCCTCCTATTGGTCAGGGAGCATGCAATTAGGGGATTGAAAAGGGACCAAGAGGATAAGGGGGTGGAGTATTACAACAGCCAATGGAGCAACAGAGATAAGAACCAATCTGTGAACCAGGATAACAACCAATAAAAACATGTAACTCCAGGGAACATAACAGTGGGAAAGAAACCCTAAGGGATTATGGGGAGAAGAAACTTGGATAGGGGATAACTAAGGGAAAATACAACAGAAAAGACATGTTTGGGAAGCGCTTTTTATTATACTGCTGACGTATCAATATAAGGGGCATTAGAGTCTATGCCACTGTAGACCTTGTGCAAAACATTGATATTGGGAGCCTGGGGGTGTGTAAAGTCCACATCCTCGCCGACCCACTGCTTGTAATATTTCTGCCATTTTATAAAACCTGGGTCTTCTCCCACAGCTTTTGGGTTTATTTTGTTTTAAAGCAATGGGACTTACCCCTACAGTACCAGAATGCTTCAAAATAATTGAAATTTTTATCCCAATTACTTCAAGTGGCTTCTTTTTCAACCAGGACAACATTTGCCTGAAAACTCTTTGCAAGAGAAGGAATATTTGCTCTTTTTTTCACAAAGAAACATGAAGAAATTAAGAAAGTAAAAGTATGATATTATGTTTGTTGGGGTTTTTTTACATGTGTTTCTACTTTTTATGGTACTAATAGGAAAGTGGATCCAAATAAAGCAGATGCCATGCAAAAGTTTATTCCTTCATTAATGATTGAGAAGACAGTTGTTTGCTAGTGAAACCAACATCTGCCAGCTGGTGCAGTCTAGAAGGGGTTTCATAGGTTTATGTCCAATCCTCAAAACATAGTGAAAATATCATAAGGTTAAATCATTCATCATTTGGCCAGTAACAAACTTAATGCAATTGTTAGCTACAGGCGGAAGTAAAATAAAATTTGCTAGGAAGAAAATAGGCTTTTCGAGGTTGTGGTGTGGGACAGAAACATGAGGAAAGACAGAAGGGAAAAAGTTTGTCTCTGCACTGTCTGCATATGTCTACCTAGTTAGTCCCTATGACTTTGAACATGCAAACTGAACCTAGACCAAAAAGAAACAGTTATATCTACCAGCATGTTAGAAAGATATTTGATAAATTATTAAATAAAGCACCTTAAAAATTATTTACAACCTCCAAGATTAGACACAAGACCAGGAGCAAACTTCTTTGTCCTATTTGCTATTTTTTGCTATTTTTTAATTTAAGACAGCCTCTTGAAAGGTATAATCTAGTGTAATCTACACTTTAGTACAAAAAATATCTCAGAAACTCATCTTTCTCTACAGTCTTTCACCAGCTCTGTTACCCTTCTCTGGACATGCTTCGGCACTTCAATGTCTTCCTTGAAGTGAGGGACCCAAAACTGAACACAGGATTCAAGGTGCAGCCTCATCAGTGCCGAGTACAAGGGGATGATCATTTCCCCAGTCCTGCTAGCCACACTATTAATACAGGATGCCCTTGGCCTTCTTGGCCACCTGGACATACTGCTGGCTCATATTCAGCTGACTATTGACCAACCAGGTCCTTTACCACTGGGCATCCTCCCGGGCAATTTCCCCCAGTCCTCTAGGACTGTATGGGGTTGTAGTGACCTGCGACCTAACTGCAGGACCTGGCACTCCACGCTGTTGAACTTTATAGAATTGGCCTCGGTCCATCAATCCAGCCTGTCTAGATCCCTCTGTAGAGCCTTCCTGCCCTCCAAGCTGATCAACACTCTCACAGCTTGGTGATCTGAGAACTTACTGAGAGTGCACTTGAGAGTGCATCTTGTCCAGATCATTGATAAAGATATTGAACAGGACTGGCCCAAATACCAAGCCCTGAGTAATGTCACTTAGAAGTGACCACCAACTGGATTTAACTCCATTCACCACCACTCTGAGCCCGGCCATCCATCCAGTTTTTCCCCAGAGAAGAGCATACCCATTCAAGCCATAAGAAGCCAGTTTCTCCAGAAGAATATTCTGGGAAACAGTGTCAAAGACTTTACTAAGGCCTAAGTAGACAACTTCCACAGTCTTTTCCTGTTGAGGTTCTGGTCCTCCTCTGGATCCTGCAATTGGTAGCAGAAGTTCCCACACTCCGAGATTATGAATGCTCAAGTTCAGGTGAGAATGCTCAGTACCTTCCCCAGGGCAGAGAGTTCCACAATGGGTGATTTAACTCTGTGAGTCATGGGATATTTTTGGAATCTGATGGTCTGGGTGGTTGCAGCTGCCTATTATGCCAGTCCCTACAGGCCCATTAGCAAACATGACCTCTCAGGTTTGGTCTGAAGGTGCTAATACCTTCCCTGAGGGGAGTTATCATGGCTGTCACTGGTGTAAAGATAGAAGCATTCTTATGCCTCCCAGGGTTCTCTAACACCCAGCTTGTAGCCTGAGGGTTCAGGTGTGCCCTGGGCAGCTACTGCAATTGATCCATTATTAACAGCTCATGAGAAATTACATAGAAGGTATAGAATACACAGTTTTGTTTACACCCACACAGTGATAAACCGGTCCTGGCTGCTGTAACTAGGACACTGATGTATTTGTAAGAACACTTTTTATTGTCTTTTACAGCTCTGGCTGGGTTAAAATCTTAGCTGAGGTTTGGGCCTTGTAATTTTCTCCCTGCAGAACCTCACAACATCCTTGCAGTCCTCCTGAGTTTCCTGTCTCTTTTTTGCAGGGCTGAAGAGCTCTCTTTTTCTCCCTAAATTCCAAACAAATCTCTCTGTTCAGCCAGGTCAGCCTTCAATGTCCTCGGCTCATATGGCATATGGGGACAGTCTGTTCCTACGTGTTTAGGTTTTTTTTCTTAAAAAAAAGGGGCTCCCTTCAGGCCTGCTTCACAAAGGAGTTTCTCAACCAGTCTCCTAAAATTTCTGCTGATTAATAAAATAGGAAAAATATCTGAATCCTAAATAGTATCAACATAAATGTAAATAGGAAAAAATCTTTAAAAAATTGCCAGTGTTTATTCCACCAAATTTTTTTCACAGTATTTATTTTCAGTTAGATCAGTACATTTAATCTGCTTGTTTTTCTCCTCTTCAGCAATGAAACAAACATAAAATTTCACATTTTTAATAATTCTGATCAGAAAGTACTTGGCAAGGGAAACGAAAAAAAGTAAAAATGACTAGGCTAATCAGATAAATCTGATTGTTAACAATTTTCAGTCCTTTTTATAAAAAGAGTAATTTTAAAGGGTGATTATAAACTAAAACTCAACACAAATTATTATAATTAGAATTTATCATTCATTGCAGACTCATTTCAGTTTTTGACCATATAATACTGATGGCTTTTTCCTGCTTTAATCATCTTTTGTGATGTTGCCTTTTCCATTTCATTTTTACTTTGTAACTGATTAATTCTCCCAAACTGATGGGTTTAGAAGACAAAAGCTTAAGAATGACTTTATCATATTCAGCCAAGAGGAGCTCTTTCCTGTAACAAAACCACATCTTCCTTCACAGAGGAAGATGCTACTGTTACCTGACGACAAAACAAAGGGTACTTGGGGCTAGTGGCAAGGCATGACCACTCCTGCTAACTGGCAGAGGAGCCTAAAGGCCCTAACTTAACTCCTCCCAAGTAAACCCATTCTTTCTTTCTATTTGTCTTTTGAGGCTCAAAACTACTCAGGTCTATTAGTAAAACTGCTGTAATCATCTCTTCTTATTATTGAATCAGATACCACTGTAAAATTGAGCCCTTGGGCCATTTTTTTCTCTTTTAAACTGCACTACAGAGCCTGGCAGTTGCTCTGGCCTGGGACTTTCTGTTCTCTGACTTCTGCCATCCTTGCTATTCTACTGCATAAATACAGCCTGAATGTGTTGTGCCCTGTCTTCTCACTATCTGTTGCTTGTTCACAGAGAAAATAAAGGAGAAACAAGGAAAACATTTGGGTCTTTTGGAAAGGTTTATGCACTCAGTAAATAATAACAATTTCTAAATGGAACTACTGACTCAGCTACCCCTGCTGATGTTTCAAAGTCACTCATCATAAATAGATGCACATAATAGTAATCTCAAGTGCATTAAAATTCCTTACTTCTTCCACCTTGGCAAAACAAGCTGCAAATATCCCTTACAGTGCAGTTCTGTTACTTGGGTAATGTTGCCAGAGGGAAAGCAAGACCAGCACATGAGGTACCTTGCTGGGAAGCAGGATGATACAGCTCCTGACTCACAGACAGCAGCATAGTCAGTACAGAGAGTAAAGACCCTTTCCAAGAACACAAACTCACGGCAGGTACTTGGTAATAGACTTTGGCTCAGTTACTGCATGAGCCAGATGCTCCAATCCCAGTAATGCACACAGACTGCTTGAGTCATTTTAGCTATTTATTTTGGAGTACTAATTGGCTCAACAGATGTGTTTGTAAATCTCAGAGACTGGGAATTTCCTTGTGTCAGTATTCCTTTTTAGCTCTCAGAAAATACTATTTCACAAGAACTGTTAAAGTTGCTTAACTTAATATTAATCATGAGAAACTGTCTCATTCTCACTTAGAGAATACAGTTTCTCTTAATGTCCTGTCCTTTTTGTAAGCCCTAGTTTCTCCCCATTTTTAAAACATTTCCTCAGCAGAGCTCAAAGAGGAGAAGAGAGCATGAACTTTAGAAATCCCAGTCATTTAGGACTGCTGTGTTTTGCACAGTGATAATCACATGAAGTTCATAGAAGCAGTATTTCCACAGCTGGGATAATTTACCATAGCTCCTAGAAGTCCTTATTTACAATTTTAAAATGTTTATTATAATAAAAGCTGGTTATTTTCTTGAGACCCAGGTTGTTTTCATAAAATGAAAATTCCATGACTTTGTTACCAAGACTGAAAAAAAATCTGTGTTAAAATAGAGAGCATGAATGTTACACATCCGTCTCTGAATTTCAATGAGAATTAGATCCATAACACGTCCCACAGATCCAGATGTAAGTTACTCTAATACTGTATTACTGATCCTAACCAATAGCACATATATGAACTTCCAACAAACTGCAGCTGCTCTCCTATGACACTTTCAATCTTCAATAATCATTGCGACCTTCTGTTCACTTTAATTTTTATTTTCTCTTCATCTTCTCAACAATAAAAAAAGAAAAATCCATAATGCTTTTGTATATCCTAGATAAGCTCTACTTTTTCCTTTTTAACACTGTCTTTTTACAGAAATAGGACAGACTAAGATTATTTTTATCATGTCAGGCCCTAGTCATTCTTTAGTCGTAAGTATCCTGAGCAGAAGAGCTTACTTATTTTCTCTTTTCTTTGCTAGGGAGGAAGACTTTGTTACAGACCATCTGAAATAGAATGGGCATCGATAATCCCAGTAGATATTAGTACATATCTCCTCAAACAGTCACCACCTTGTCTGAAAACCACCATGACCTCCAAAGGTGTCAATAAATGAATAATTGACAGATGCTGACAAAATTTCTGGTTTACTAGCTGCTTTTAAACACTGAATTCTTTTGTTCTTCCTGCCTGTGGCATGTTAGTTCAGTATTAACCAAACTGAATGAATATCAAAAGATACACACTAAAAAGATATGATTTCTTTAGTCTTTACCTGTCTTTATTTTAAAAAGTTATAAAGAAGCAAGCTTTGGTAGAATAGGTGAATTATTCTAAGGGTTACAGGTAAGAGCAAAGGCTGAAGGAAGATAGAGGGATTGTTATGCAACAGCAGGAAAGGAAAGGGAAAATAAATAGAAGGAGGGAGGAGACTATCAGATGAAATAATTTCAGTGTTTGAACTCATATGGTCTATAAGGCTCCAAAGTTGATTCAGAATGTCTCAATCCAGAGCTCAAATCTATTCCTTCACTATAAAAAACCTAGACTCATGATTTAAACATCTAATTTAAAAGATACATAGAAAATAATAAATAAAGAAATAAATTATTTAAAACTATTTCTTTTAAAACTGTGTGCAGCTAATTTATGACATTAGATTGAAATATTGAACATTATAGCTAAATGTGGTTTAGAGATCCTTCTACTGGTATAGCACAATTACACTAAAGTTTTATGTGAACTAATAATGTGATTAGAAATAATTATTTCTCAACTCCTGGTAAGTGATATAATCATAAACAATTCATCAGGAAAAAAAAAATCTTCTCTGAAAAGTATTGGTTTTCCAGACTTCAACCAATTATGGATTCACCTTACTTCTTTTGAAATGTGCAGTGTGCTTTCTCAGCATGCTGAAAGCAAGGCTAATAAACTGTGATCCTGAATTTGCTGAGTGGATTTTTATATCAGCAATATTAGGTAAATATGTCACCTATATCATCTGTGTTAGCTTCAGACTATCTTAGCTGCCCTTTCAATAACAATGTAGCAGAGGTTTTGAATAATGGAACTACTCTTCCAAACCAGAAGAACACAGGTCTTGAAAATGACTGTCCATTATGAAAGGGCAAGGACATTCTTTCTGCATTTGAACAAATGTTTTTTGCTTCTTCAAGAGATCTGCAGTATGCTTATATTCCTCCAGCAGCTTTTATTCAGTCATAGGAAGTTTCCATTGCAGCAAATATCGTGCTGGGGCATGGATCTGGAATTACAATTTTGGAAGTGGTTAGTTAATGCCAATCTTTAATTACCCAAAGCAGCAGCAACACTTCTTCCTTTCCTGAAACATGGAGAGCAGTGGTTAGAAAAGAAAGAGTGCCCAAACACTCCCAGGACATGGAGATCCTGAAGGGAAGAGAGAAAAATTGTGTTCAGAAGGAGGCATTCCTCTTGGGAGAGTAAACATTATTAATGTCAAGTGAACCATCTACTCGGTAAGAGAGAAACCAGAAGTCAAAAGGGCTTGAGAAAAATATAAGAAAAAGAGAGCAAAAAGACAAACTTCTGAATGGGAAACAAGTTAGCCAGGTTTAAAAGACAGTAGGAGTTGATTTTTTTCTAAAATAAGTGAAAAGTAAGAGAGTAGGAATTAATGGAAGTGGATCGAAAGCACATGGTTTCTCTGCCTCTGGCAGTAATATCATTTGATCCTTACATGCTATGTTGAACTTTAGAAAAACATTTTTTTTCTACAGTTATAAAAGATGAACCTTTGACAGAACTTGCTGAACACTTCGAGGCACAAAAAAAATTACTAGATTTTGAGATGGAAGACCATTTCATTTTCATATCACTTAATGTTAAACCTGTATTAGCAAATAAGACGTTCAATTCACAGAACAGCTGTTCTCAAATAACTAAATCTTAAGCATAGTCCTACAGATGATTATTTTTCATTCAAAGTTAATTAGCTGTATATAGCACTCCACAATGAAAAACAAGAAAATGAAGAATTTCTACTTAATAACAGAATGTAAAGCAGGAAGACACCCAAAAGAATTCAACTGACATGAGACATAAACTATTCAAAATTTTAATAATTTTCACTAATAATTTCATGGCATACTGGCTACCCCTTCACTATCAGTAAAATTACTCTAATAATTTCCCAAGCAGAGAATTAAGGATTCCCTTCCAAGCCTTTTCCTTCTGTGATTCACTTTGAAATATATTTTCATATTTCAGTAAAAATGTATCTCAACATCATGTTATGTTCTCACAGTTGTTTGGCTGTCTTTCATTTAAGCAGTATTTAATTTCATATTTTGACAACATACCAAGACATTCCTCTTCTGCTCATCTAAACTACTTTTTTCCTACTTTAAAACATTAGTTGGATTGGTTGTTTTAGTTTGGGATTTTTTCCCCCTACAGCTTTCAGAGCAACGATTTCATTTCTTTGTGCTTCTGTTTTGTTTCTCCTTCTTTATCTGCCATGTCTCTGAATCTTATGAGTACTTTACATTTTAGAAAAGTAGCATTAAAATCGAGTCAATTATTTTTTTCTTTCTGGTATCTTTAATGCAAATGCCTGTTCTCTTCTGAAAAGTGGATAAATAATAAGGGAACAATAAAATATTTCACTTTGCCTAAGCCCAAGGCAGATTTATTGTTTTGATTTCAGTACATTTGTGATAACTCAGAGTCTAAAAACATCCTTTTCTTCCTATTTTGTGGATAAGATGACTTTGTGAATGGAGATTTAATTAGAAGAAATAAAATCATCTTACCACTACAGAAAAGAATAACTATATATGAGCTTCACCAGCTTAAAGGAGAGCAAGAAACATTACAAGACATGCTATATCAGTAGGTACCATTTTCTCCATTACACATATGCAATTTGGTCCTCTTAAGTCCAGGATTACTCAGGGTGACCCTTCTAGTTTGGTCACCTTTCAATAAACTAAAACAACTTATTCTGTGATGTTTTACCATCACAAATAATTTTTTTTAAAGAATTATAAAAAAGAATTAAAATACAAATAGTAAAAAAACCCTAAAGCAATTATAATTCACATAAAAATATGCCTCTGAGAGAGCCTCTTTAAATCACCGGAAACAAAGTGTGCAATGTTAAGATTTCTCCTTGCACAATTTATTTGCCAAAAGAAAAATAGAACATTCATGGGAAAGATTTTTTCTTTCCTCTTTTGAAGTACTTAATAGAATACTATATCTAGTATAGCTCCTCAAATTGCCAAGAAAACTTGCTGTGCAAAATTTGTCCTTCTAAGTGAATGCTGTATAGTTTTTCCTTACAGAAAAGGATGACACACAACCATTTTCATTAAATGTTGTATTAAATACACTCCCTTAATTTTTTCTTTTGTTTTTTTTTTTTTTTTTATTCTTATGACTGAATAAATTACAAATGAAAGGAAGCAGCTTCTTCTTATCCTCCATGTCCTCTTGCTGCAGATCACTTTGCAGCAGACAGAACATTTTTTCTTGGCCGTATTTTTCTGCTACATGGCAAAATACTTCTTTCATTCCAGAAACCAGAGCTTGACACCTTTGAATCAGTTTAAAAAACCACTTGTCTCTGCTTCTGCATCAGTTTTGGGTTCACTTTAGACAATAAAAGACAGCAGCTTTTGGGCTTACAACTAAATTATTCATTTATATCACAGCAGTAGTTAACTGTTTGGTTTCACTGTAGTTTTAGAAACAAATTCTATCTAGACGGCTGTTTCTTTTTGTTGGTTGGTTGGTTGTTTTTTTGTTTTGTTTTGTTTTGTTTTTTTAATTCAGCAAGACTTATGAAAGGATGGAGTCTAAATTTGATTTCATAACATGATTTCACCACATTGGCATTAAGTGAAAAGGATGTCACTGATTTTTCTTGACAGCCTGGTTTCTCAAAGTGACAAAATCCTGCAAGTTCCAACCTCCTCAGCTGCTCAGCAGATACTCAACTGCATTTGGAGACAGGCCTAAGACTGAAAACTTGGAAAATCATTATTTTTATGAAACATAGCAGAAATTCAGTTTTATTGTCCTTCTTTGTGACACCCTTCATGTCAGGACTCCATTCATCAGAGGTTGTGAGATTCACTGATAAAAAAATTTGTCCTCATTATTACTGCTCTGCAAGAGAATTTTTACTTATTTTCATCAGATTACAGTATTACATGGCTTATTGTATCTAGAGTAATTCAGTCACTTGAAGAGAGTACACAAAATCTGTTTCTCACATTGTGTGACAAATCCTGTCTATTTGTCATGCCTGGTGTATATATTTAATTGTAGCCAACAGTGTGTGGGTAGCCTTGAATGTCTTCAAGCATGAGGGCAGAAAAAGCAGTGACAAAACCTGTGGGATGAGTACTGAGCCACAAAGTTGCCTCTGGGCTTCCACCACCTCTCAGCCCCTTTTCCTCTTCACAGCAATCTCCTGGAACTGGTGTGACCCTGATCATCTACTCTTCACTCCTACCCCAAGACAGACAGAGAACCAGCTGTGGTTGTTTTCAGCTTATCAAGAATGCCCTAACATGAATACTGTGTTTTGTTCATGATGTGAACATTTAAGAGGCATACTTTAGTACACAGAGCTTTAGCAAACCTATTAATGTCTTTAAAGCCCAAAACAAGTGGGACATGCTGCTAGGGACCTGCCACGTTCATTCCTGCCACCATATGAACAAGTTCATATTGGTGCCCACTAAACCCCATGTTCTTATATGAGTTCCAGCCTCAGCTGCACTCCCATCAACTTATTTTGAGGAGGGACAGGACCTTGAATACAATCAGACTGCATTATGAAAAACTTGCATAGGTATTGTTCTCTAGTGGGCCACTTGGGCAATTCATCTACCTCAAGGCATTTCTGTTTGGGAAGCTAAGCAGAGTCAGCCCTGGTTAGTACTTGGATGGGAGACCTCCTGGCAATACAAGGTGCTGTAGGTTCTAATCCCGAGGACTTCACTGTCCAGGCTCGCTCAGCCATGGCAGATGAACCTTAGGAGTAAAGGGTGGGGCCAGATCTGTGCACGCTGTGCCTCACCTAAAAAATCCACTGCACAGGTTCGAAGGACACACCCATGTGGGGAGAGCCCTTCCCAAATCTTCATTCGTGAAGCCCAGCCATGATGATGACTTTAATCTTTAGGGGATGTTAAGTACCAATCACAATAGTAAATAATAACCATTTACAACAATCATTGTGATTATTTTAATTAAGTTTTGTACAACAGATTAGTAACTCTTTCAACATACAATTATCAAAATACTTTTTTTAATTTCTCTTTTGCATGCACTTCTCTACTGAGTTGTTGAAAAATGACAATGTCATATGTTAACAGCTATGAAAAAGTTCTTGATAATCATGTTCTCTCTTTGCGGTATGTAAATTGTTAAGTAGTTAGAGACAAATAACCCATTTCAAGAGCAGTCATCTATATAAAATTATAATTGCTAAGAATAATCACACCAGAAATGCAACTGTTTTTCTGAGTGAGACCCAGATTTGGGAACTTGCAAGATAATGATTTTTTATTAAATTTAAGAGGTCCATGTTTTTAGTTATTAACTGTAATTTTGTCTATTCATTAATGTACAAGCAACTATTTTCTCCTTGCCTGGAACCTTTCTCATTACAATCACATTTATTCTTGCATGAAGATATTTTCCAACAAAAGATATGAAGCCAAGTTCAGAATGCAGCTGAAATAATTTCTTTTAGATCTGAAGTCAGTCTGCATTAGGAGAGTAACATCACTTTTTTTCATTACTGTCGTGCATTTCCCATTTCAGTCCTCCATTATTCTTAGGCTGTGGACTCTTCTCTTACTGTCTTCTCCCCTTCATTAGCTGCCAATCATCCCATTGTATGTTGAGCTTAGACAGCCTTAAATGCCATAATTAGCACAATTAGTCACTGATTACCTCAACCGGAAGATTCAATTGCATTTAGCTGAAATATCTTAATTTGGTTTGGGGCAGGGGGTATTTTGCAACAAAAGTACTGAATCTGAAGATAGATGTATTTAATGGTCAGGAATTTCTTTACAAAGCACCTTCCATATTTATGAAGGCATCTTATGCTAAGTTTTACAACTGCTATTGAAAGACTTTTGGTAACTTTGCAATGGTGTGCCATGATGAATTTGTTATGTTACAAGAGAGGCCAGTGTGACTCTGGGAAAGAGATGAAATTATTTTCTATGTACATGTACCTCTGAATGTCTTTTCTTCCCAATGGCTCTTAAACCTGGTGATCAAATAAGGATCAAATATGACAGAAGGGTTGGCTTCTCAAAACTAAGAATTTCCCTCCAATTTTATGAGGCAACTTGTTAGAAGAGAGATAAAACAAGAAGAGAACACCTATATCTTGAATTTATTATTGTCACTTCACCAAGCTTTGCATACTGGATGAGCTCTAAGATTCACAGTAGCATTCAAGAAATCAATGTAGGTATAATTTAGACACTAAAATATGAACCACCATGATCCTGAGAGCTTCCACCCTGATTCGCAACACCTGTATTATCACCAACTAAATCACTTAAGCACTATTTGTGCACATACATGGAAGATGTCCAGTTTTCTGAAGTCCAGCAGTTACTTCATGCCTTCAATTGAACCTTCTACTATAAAATGTCCAATTTATAGACAAGACCAGAAGTTCTTTCAAAAATCAGATTGTGACCATTTTCTTCAAATAGAGCAGAAATATCTACAGAATGGCACTCTCCCCACAATTTTTCTTCAATACCTTCTGATCAGAGACCTCAAGATGCACTTTGACTTCTTTCCACCCTTAGAAAACTAAAATCTCTTAAAGGTTCAGTCAGGAAGAGCCAGGAAGAATGAAAGAAAAGCATTCTGTGTAGAAGAGAGGTGAAACATTTCAAGTCTTTCCTTAAAATTAAACGATGTGGACTTTTACCTGAAGTTTACTGAAGGAAGAGACAACTCCATGGAGTCAAAGTTTAGATACTTATTCCCAACATCATAGGGTTTTCTCATGGATAGTCTTCCCCACTCAACTTCCCATACATGATATAATGTGTATCACCATAGGACTTAGATTTCACCATGCAAGGTAAGTACCTAAGAATAATGGGTGGAAAGATTAGCCCTGCAATGCCCAAGCCTTTTTTTAGTATGTTCATGAGATGACACAAAAAAACCCACTACATCAATTACATTATAAATCTGGTGTGGTAGTGCAGGAGTCTGTGCTGCCTTTTCCTGAGAATGAAAAAAGGTACGCAGTAACTCCATTTAAAGCATCTTCTCCTAAAAAGAGTTGGTAAGTATGTTGTAAACCTTTCCCAAAGTTAGTTTTACCTGTGAGACCACAATTTAGGTTTGGTGAGGTGGACTGTCATGCAATTGCAAAGGTTCAACCCAGAATGCAGCCTAATGAAGAAGTCCTAATGAGCATTGACCAGATAGTGTTTTAACTTAGTATAGCAAACCACTGTAACTTTAGATCTCACAGAGAGCTGAGGATGGATGTAAATGCATACAGAAGTAGAAATATATACTGCTTTAGGGCCAACATCTTAAATATGTCAACAGCTGACCTCATGTTTTAGTTTTTTTAACTGAACGTTTTCAACAGCTCCCAATTTCAGCCTGGCCATGTATCATCTGAGAAAAAAACATCATGGTCAATTGTTTAAGACCCTCAGCTTCTGTTCCAGCATTGAAGAACAGCATTTGAGAATGACAGCAAGCTTTTAACACTGTTTAGAACACGGTGTACAAAACACTACATTTAGAGCACAGGACTTGTTTTTCTATCTTTTTCCTCTAAATTGTTCTTAATGGGTTTGTATAACACTGACAATACATTAATCCATTTACACATTTTCAGGCAAAGTGAGTGAAACCTGGATGTCCCCAACCCCAGATGACATTCAGTAGCAGCCTCTCCGGCACAACATCTGGTCTGCCCTAGAACCAGTGCTGCAGAGCCAGTGCTTGGTTTCCACAATCAAATGGAACTCCCAAAAGTCCCTGAGTTGCCTGGTTCAAAGCATGATGCTTACAGAGCTTTAAGCAGAAATGCACTTTACTTTTCCAAAAGGCCTTCCAGGAGAGAAATGCAAAATGTTTTCGCACTTGGACTTTCAAGATATGTTTCCCTTGAAAAGAAAACAGTGAAGCGTTTCTTCTTTTTTATCACATATCCACAGTGTTCAACAAATCCTATATAAACTACAATCTTCTGACAGCTTTAACAACTGAGCAAAAAGAAATCTCACTGTACTGCAGACAACATCAATACCTACACATGGTAGCTGCAGGTCTCTAATGAAATGTTAGTCTTAACAATACTAAAAAAAATCAGAGGGATGAAAATTACATAAATCTGTCACAATAGTGTCCAATGACCTATATCAATTTTTGACAGGTTACTGTATATTTACCTTGCTCCTGACTTTGGCAAGACTACTTTTAATTTTCCTACATCGCTCTATTATGCCCCTGCCTTGTTTTGCATGCACAGGTTGTCTGCACTCATCCAAAAGCCCTGCATTGTCTCCACTGGTGAACTTGATCTGCAAGATTCAGTAAAATATTTATTCTTTCACCATCTTGTTCTTCCACCTCACCATTGTATTTTCACCTGTGATGAATGATCAAGCCTACTTTTGTATTTGATGACATAGCTGAAAAAACGTGCATAAATGTCTATAAATGCAGATAGTCAGGACTGACCAACCAGCTGCTATACTTACAATTTTATACTGGAGATGCACTTGGGAAATCAATATGTACTTGGAAAAGGTGATCAACAAGGAATCTAAACCTATGGGAAGATTCCCATTGATTTTGAAGAGTTTTGAGAGATACTCTTTCATATATCATTCAGTCAGGTTCTAAAGCACATTCTGAGAAAACTGACATTTTACTATTACAGAAACTTAAAATTTCAGCACAGAAAGTAAGCTACAATGCATAAATCATTTTAAAAACTTCAGAAACTTTACTCAGCAGGAGAAAGACTAGGAAAAACAAAAAAGAAAAGCACAAATATGTGCTTGCAAATTCATCCTTCTCACAAGGCTGATGATAAAAATTAAATCAAAGCATATAAATTATGGCAAAGTAAGGTAGAAATTGAATTAATTTTAATTAAATTGAATTAATGTAACAATGCTGCTAAATCCCACCAAAAGTCAAATTTTACAAGAAGCCCACACCCCCAAAACCTACCATAGTCATAACACAATATGGAGAGGCATAAAAAAATCAATAAATGAACTGAACATCATCCAGATCTTTGAGAATTTGATAGCCAAGAGACATGACAGATGGCTGAACAGCAAACACGCAGACACCCTGATTCTTTTGTGAAGAAAAGTTTTTCAAAATTTTCCCAAAGTGTAGTTGTTTAATTTGCTGATTAGTTTACCTCCTACATTTGGAAAATTCATAGCAAAGAAGGAAGAAAAGCTTGCCAATTTCAGAGCATTCCAATATTTTATAATAAGAGCCAAAATCTCAGAGTTTTCATTCCAGCTCTGCAGATGGGAAAACTGAGGAACAGATGAACTGAGAGGGTTTCTTGTGCACTGAGAAGCTCCCCTTGAAATCAGTTAGCGGTGAACATAGATTTGAAGAGCACAAGATTGCACAGTAGAGTTGACTACTACAGTTAGTTACTGGATCCAACAGCTTCCTTAACCTTGTGCTTCAAACTCTAGGTCAAAACAAATCTCTTTTCTCAAAATAAGATTCTGATAGCTTTTCAGAACCCATTCTCTGCTAATTGTTGCATGAGAAGAGCACATGCCAATCTTCTTTCCTCAAATTAACAATTTTCTGACTTACCTTTACCATAGAAATGTGAGATGGACCAAATAATTGAAAAAGGAGGGCTAATGAATTGAGCTTTACTTTGTGTGATTTCAGATATTTATGTGTCCTAGTTACAGCAGCCAGGACCAGTTTATTACTATGTGGGTATAACCACAACTGTGTATTCTCCACCCCCTAGTCATTTTTGATGGACTGTTAATAATGGATCATTTGCAGCAGCTGCCCAGGGCAGACCCACTGTCGCCCCCACAGGGACTCTGCGCAGGGCAGCAGGGAGACCTGAATGCCAAGTTGTAGAGAGATGCCAAAATGATCTGAAAATAGTGAAGACTTCTAGGGACTAAAATTACACCTCTAGGGATCGTGGAGGAAACAAAGCTGATAATATTTAGGAAAATTCATGTGCAAACATTGAAGTTTACAAGTAATTTGAAAATGTAAACAAAGATGAACTCATGAATGATAATTCTAGCTGAGCTGTTCCAGTGAGAACCTGTTCTCTTTACATCAATACCAATGTAAATATAAATAACTCAGGCTGGAAGTGAATGGCACCACACTGAACTTAGTTTATGCAGAGGGCATTTTGGAGTTATGAGGCCTATGTAAGGATCTGGAGTTGCCACAGTAAAGGGACAAAATAAAGATGGAATTCTGAGTGGATGTTATTCTGCTAAGTTCAACAGAAAGTGATAAAGAGCATGAAAAAAATGTGTCTATAGGAACTAACAATGAAGGTAACTTTGAAAAAAATAAATTCATAGAAGACCAACAGACTCTAGAAACAGATGTGTGTTCATTTTCCTATAAGTCATTGCATCCACACAGGAGGTCAAGGACTATGGGAGACACATTTGTACACTTCATAATAACATATTACATTGACAATAAAGTTTATAATTCACATTCCTGTCAAGGCTAATTTTATTCATAGTAGGGATAAGGATGAAAGCTGGCAAACTGCTGTTTTCAAATACACAGTATGTGACAGAGATAACACAGCATTTACAAAGTCATCTAGGAGCTTATATGTATATGCATTATACATAGTAATTTCTGCAGAAACTATTGCTGACTTTCCACAGTGAGCTTTCAAAGAGAACTGGACTACACATTATTACTCAGGAAATTTAATTTTAATCAGATAAATCAGCTAAAAATTTAAATATATTAATTAAACTGAATTAAATTTCCAAGTAGACAGTTTGGTTCAAAATTAAAGTGATGCCAATATGGTATAACATAATTAATTTTCAAAGTGAATTAAGCAAAGCTATATCAAGGCTGTCTTAGTACTAAGAAAAACAAATCCCTATAGATGTTTAAATCTCAAGTCAGGTCCAGTATTTTTTCTGCAAGGCAAACTCCCATAAACTTAATAAACCACAACAAAAATAATAAGGGATATTTGACTTATGATATTCCTTTTCCAAGTAATAACAAAATTAGCAAAAACTATTTCTCAAATTAACAAATAAAAGAAAGATTCATCATCATCATGGCTAGGCTTCGCGAACGAAGATTTGGGAAGGGCACTACCCACACTTGCTGCAAGCGTGCTG
>JAWWEV010000083.1:111674577-111701722 GCA_035583235.1 Hafferia zeledoni
TAGTTTTAGTACAGACGTGGCCATAAGTTTTTTTCCTTCCCCTCTCTTTTCCTCCCTTTTCCTCGGTGTTGGGGGTGTGGGGAGGCTCTGACTCTCTGTCTTGGAGGGCTGGCAGTTTGCCAGCTCAAACCATGACACAGGTCCATTTTGGAGCTGGCTGGCATTGCCTCTATCAGTCATGAGGCCACTCCTCAGTGGCTCCTCACTGAAGCCACCCCTCTAGCCCCTACTACCAAAACCTGGTCACACAAACCCAATACATATCCCTATCAGTATCAGTGCTTTGTCTGAAACAAGCTGAAATGTCTCAAAATTAATCTACATTAAATGCTCTGGCTTTACACGTAAATGAAGAGTTCTTTTCACTTCTCTCAATAACTAAATAGCTTGCTGTATTTCTTCATCAGGAAAGAGATTTCTACTCATTGTATGTATTTTGCAAACTACCTTGGGATCCATCCAAATAAAAGGGCTATAAAAAGATACAGTTGTATTATTTTAATTTATTTGTAAGGTACATGCTCTGGTGAAACAAAATGCTTTCTACAGAACAGCATGATGCTTGTCCAATAAAACCTTTCTACCTTTCCTATACCAATTAAAAAATTGATGAAAATATCAAACATGCTGTACAGTGGTTGTAAGAGGGAATCTAGTCAGACACATTACAGAGATATTACCAGTTAATATTACTCAGATAAGTAGGATTCAAAATTTGCGTGATCCTGGCCAGCTGTGATGTTCATGGGGTTGTCATTAGGTCTATGTGACTTAACTGTATTTTATTTTCTGTTTAAAATTTGTTTATCAGAGTGAAATCAGAAATGTGGTTTCAGTCACACACAGGGTAATTACTTTCAGTACAAAACCTGTGGAGAGAAAGACCTGCCAGCTTTAAAGAATAGGCAAAATTAAACAGAATTTTCTACACCAGCAGCATACTTTTAATACCTATAGGCATCCCCATGTTCCTGAAGTTTTGCACACAACCAAAGTTTTGCTCTGTTTATGCCAAGCCTGGCCAAACTCTCATTATTCAGGAATAGTATTCTCCAGTTTAGCAGTCCCACCTTGCACCGCTCCCTTTCCCCCTCCAACTGGAGGCATAAAAGGCAAAGAGCATGGGTCGAGTAAACAATTTACTGGAGACAACAATAAGATAAGAAAAAGAACAGTACAGCAACAATATTAATAACAAAAGATATAAGAAAAGAAATTACTCATGTGGAAAAGCTCCACGATAATAGACAATACTGGACAACTCCCTCTGCCATGTTTTCTCTACTGGAAGGAACTCCCTCTCCTTGGAAGAGACTCCCATTCTCCTGCTTCTACAATGATGTGAGATGGTAAAGAATAACCTCCAGGTCCTGGCCATGACCCCTCCTGGCTAGTGCAAAAATTAACCCTGCCCTGGCCAGAACTAAGATACAAAACCGACTCCTTGCCTAGCTCTTACTTTTGCCTGACAGCTGTGGCTTGGACACCTCTCCCACCTGCCTCTTGGGCTTCAACATCGAGTGCAGTTACAGCTGCCACCATATGGTGTTCAAACAGGTGAAAATAACACCGCAGTTAACACCATTAACTTGGGGACAGAGCACTAATACACTGTGCTCAAATCCTGCTCTGATTTCAACTACATAAGATTCAAATTTATATCACTTGCTCAGCTGAAAACATCTTGAAAATGAATGTAAACTCCTCCATGTTGCAGAAGGTTTGTTGAATGTGGATGTTGCAGCTTTATATGTAAGAGCTTTCATTTTCTACTGTATAAAAACAAATAAACCCCTTAGCTCTAAATGAAGTGTTCTCTTGGGATGAGAAAGGCTTCTGTTCTCTCCCTGATCCCAGAGACAGTACCTGCTTTTTTTTCCATTAAATGATTGAAATGTCTCAAATGTCTCATTTGGTCAAGAAAAATGTTATGTTCATAACAATCTATATGATCCAATTATTATTATTGTTATTTCTTCTCACTTTTATGGCTGTCACACTGAGGAATCAATTTTGGGTACCTCTGGGTTATGGCACAATCAGCAATAAAACATTTTTTAAACTCACAGACGCAATTAGGGACCACCTATAAAGTGCAGTAGAGTGGCTAAATCTCACTTTGCCCTCCCAGAAAAAAAAGAAGAGAAACTCCATACAAGAAACATCTGCCAGGGAGCACTTTATCTGTGTACATACATACGCAGCAGACTTGTAACACCTGACAGTTTCCATAAAGCCAAAGCACTATATTTTAATGGGATTCATATAGCTGAAGGTAATCCCTGAGTTTTAGGCACAAGTAAGAGTTTCTAAAATGGAAGGAAAAAAAAGTAAGACCAAAAAAAAAAAGAAAAAATGTTATATGGATTTATGAATTTACAGATAACAGCTTTATGCCCACATAATTTCTAAGTCTTTTTTTTCAGTGAAGAAGACAGCAGCTCAAGCAGGAGTGGCAAGAAGAGGAAGGCATGATACACTGGGTAAGCCTAATTTCTATGCAGGAGTTGTCCTTCTCCAGACATTTCTTGCACTGTGACACAAACCAGAGATAAGAAATATCACCAAATTGAGGGGGAAAAAGCTCTGAGAGCACAAAATACCAGCTTACCTACGGAAAATGGCAGCATATTAATGCTAATTTTCAGTTGAATAAAGGTATTTTTGAATTAGGGCATTTTTGGCCATAAAAATTTATTCTTCTGGAAGAAAGGGAAGACAGAGGGAAGTATGTATCCCTAAAATGCATTTTGCCATTTCCTGCGCTAATTAACAGTGGGTTTGCCAAGTACATTACAACTTCACAGTACAAGGTTATTTTCACAGATCAATCAAATAATTGTCCAAATGATGCCAATTTTCAAAGCTGTGTTTCAGATTTTTAAAAATAGAAGATAAATACAGTCAACACATTTTTTTCCCCCATATCAAGCATCAACTAAAAAGCAAGATTTAGTTGCAGGTCTATCATCAGACTGCCTTCATGACTGGTTCCTGATGTTGCTTTTTGAAAACCTTCTTGTACAGCAAAGTATTTTAAAAATGGTAATAGCTGTTTTGGAGACTGACAGGTAAGTATTTGCCTTGACAAGAGACAGTCTGAAGAAAACACATCAGCAATAATAAGTACTCTTCTTTCCAGATGGCCTCTACCAAGAAATTCTGCAGTATTTCAGCGAAGTTTCCAAACACCCTTTTTACCTTGCACCTTTTTCCCACCATACCAATTTTTTTTCTATTTCAGTACCCATCTTATCTGCTTTATCTCCATACACTGAGGCCCTCTAAATTGTTTGTGTTTTCAAAACTTTTAGAGCATATTTCAGCTAATTTGAAGAGAGATATGTTGCTTTATAATACATGTATATATATAACTGGGTTTTATAAATTAAAAGCAAAAAGAGATCTTGTACACATGTACATAGGTACGTATGTGCTCACACACCCTATTTCTCAGGTCTCTTAGCTTTTATACTCTTTTCCTAAACAACTTCTGTCACCATCAATACAATTTTCTCATACCATGTACCCACTATCAAGTCTTCACACTGTTAAATCACTAATAGACACTAACACCTCCAGGTGCTCAGGGTTTGCTGCAACTTTGCAGTGAAGTACGAAGCAGCAGATATTTTCAATATTCCTTCTAGCAGGGAAGTAGCAACCTAGATCCCTATAGCCACCAGTCTGCCCCAGAGCTAGCATACTTACGAAGGAGATGGGTATTTCCCTTCTGAAGATCCCTAAGCCCACCTAAGATGTTGCCATTGGTATAAACAGATTTGGAACTGAATATTGTATTTGCTTGTATTTGCTGCCAAGTTAAAACCAGCATTGAAGGGAAAGCAGACTGACAGGCTGGTTACTTCCATAATGATCTGCTATAAGTGGTTGTCCTGGTTTCAGATGAGTTAGAGTTAACTTTCTTCCTAGCAAGCTTGTACAGTCCTGTGTTTTGAATTTACTGTGAGACTAATGTTGATAACACACTGATGTTTTACTTGTTGCTCAGCAGTGCCTGTGCAAGTCAAGGTCTTTCCAGCTTCCTTGGCTCTACCAGCGAGCAGGTGCACAAGAAGCCAGGAGGAAGCACAGCCAGGACAGCTGACCCAAACTGGCCAAAGGGATATTCCATATCATAGAATATTATGCTCAGCATATAAACTGAGGGGAGTTGGCCAGGAAGAGCCAATCACTTCATGAGATGCACTGGACATTGGCCAGCAGGTTATGAGCAGGTTGTACTGGCATCACTTGTCTGTCCTGGGGTTAATTTTTCTCTCTTCTTTTTATTACTATTAGCATTAGCATTAATATTATTATATTTTACTTTGTTTCCATTATTAAACCATTCTTATCTCAATCCAAAAGTTTCTTGCAGGGCCAGGGGTGGGCAGTGAGAACACTGTGCCTGCACAGTACTTTGTTGCTGGCTGCAATTGAACAGCAGTGGTGTAACCTTAAGCTGAGCAGTCCCTGCACACAGTGTGACAGGTATTACCCAAGGCAACAGGTGAAGCAGCTCCTGCATCCAGCCACTTCCCCCCATAAGCAGCTTTCAGTGCTTGCACACCATCTCTCTTGCATTAGCTAAACAGTTGGATGATTTCTGGATGTCAAAACACTTTTCACTGAGTGATCATAATCTGCAGTCCAAGATAACTACCATCTTGCACATCAGTGCTTTAGGCAGCAACCACTCCCAGGCCACACACAGTCCATCAGGCAGCTCACTCACATATCTGAAGAGGCAGGTAAAGCTTGTTGGTTTCTGGACAGTTACAAAACAACACTGTCATCACAGCCAATAATTTATGAAGAAAGATGCAATTTTACCTCTGAATTATCAAAACTGTTGAATATTGGCTCAGAATTTTACACTTCAGAAGAGAAGAATATTTTCTTCCTTGCTAGCAAAGCAAGGAAACTCAGAGCCCAATTGTTATTATGGGCAAGAAGATTCTGAAACTAGTGCTAAATCTCAGCTTTCTAATTATCGGTTGCCTCTCAGTCCTGATCTACCCTAAGGATGTCCTCAAAGCCATGAAATTGCCATTTGGGAGGCATCAGGTGTAACATCCCCATATTTTCTCATTAGGGCTGAAAACATGGTAAATCGTATAGACAAAAACACTGACTACATGTTTTCTGAGAGAGCTTCAGCCTTAGCCTTTTGCTTGCAACCACAATAAAAAAACTTCACCTCTTAAAATACTTACATCAAATATGGTATCTAGTAATGCTGGGCAAAATATCCTGCTGTCTGAATGTGGTAAGAATGCAACAGGGAGGGAGGAAACTGTTTATTTTCCCAGTTACATTATTATCAGCCTCATGAGTAATTTGTGACTAATATTTATATTGATTCTGAAGGTGTGGACAAAACATGTACCTTTTGAAAATAGGATTACTTTGTCAATCATCCCCATGTCACACATGCAAAGCACTGTGCAGATACTGAAGGGGGAAACATGGTTTTCACCTTTTTTAGATTTCACAATTAGATTCTTTCCTACATAATAAAGCCTTGGCATTATGGTAAAAAGGTTTTTTAAAGCTGTGTATAGATCAGAATGTAGTACATAATACAAACATATAAGGAAAACATTATTAGATATTGAAATTAGCTGGTTGGTGAAACATCACTGCATTTCTTTATTCATGTCCCATCCCTCTCTCCCTTCCAATATACTTTATGAAAATATTCATATTTTCTTGGTTCTTAAAATAGCATGGTTTTACTATTGAGCAGGTACAGAATGCCTTGGCACTAAAGCACATCATCAGCTATCCCTTTCCTGAGCAATAGCTCTCATTTTAGATTCCATTTTAAAACTGTAGTTTCTCAGTCCTAAGGAAAAAGTGCCTCTTATAACTAGTTTCTCTTCCCATCAGAGACTGGAGTTCAGCCTAAAATTTCTAGGGATCCTTCACAGAGCAACATTTGCCAAAATGACATCATTTTTCCCCCCGTGACATTTAAGAATCAGATATTTTCATTGAAGCACCTTAACTGTCTTATACTAGTCTTAGTTCTGTGACAGTGTGCAATGCAGTTCACACGTTTTTCTCTTAGTTTGCTGGAAACAGTATAAAATCTGACGCTTCTCAGAGTATGTGAAATGTTCTCCTCTGGTCCCATCTAGTATCAGCACAGAAAAACACAGGAGGTAACGTACTTTATGCCACTCTAAAGACCTCTTCTGGGTCGAGTTTTTCAATGTAATTCAGCATGAGAGGCAGCTTAAGTTAGCTACTTTGTCAGATGCTAAATCAAAAATGTTTAAGTCCAATCCAAAACAAAGTAGTTTCTCTCAGCATTCATTGCCTCAGATTAAGTGAAACAACCTGGAAACTTATCTCTTCTATTCACAAACAATAGTAGAATATTTCTTCTTTTTTTTTCTTCTTTTTTTTCTTTTATTTTTTTCTTTTAGTTTTAGTATTGATATATAATCTTCCTTTAATATTTCATTTATCTATGTAGCTACAAAACGTAATGCTGAATATTTGGTTCCTCTTCAATTTACTCCATTCTGAATGTCCTAGCACTGATGCACTGAGCAGTTTTTCACATGCAGGTCCACATGCCTGTGAAAAAAAGTTGTTTCTCCTGTAACTCACCTCACATTCTCAGCACCTTGGGTGAGATGTTCCACCTTTGCATTACACTAATTGTGTTTTCTTTATATTCCTAGGCTGTCTCTGTCATGGAAATTAGTAGTGTAAGTCTCTCAGTGCTTTCATTAGGTTAGGAGGAAATCTTGACCATAATTAAACAATAATTTTAAAAACTCTAGTATTTATATTGTCCTAGGAAATAAGAAAAAATGGACTACAGAACTGCAGCTGAAGGCAAAAGGAACACCTTGTGGCCACCTTGGGTTTTAGAGGGTAATGTCAAATCGAGGCAATGGGCATCTTATTTGAAGTAAGACGCCTTTCTGTCACTAAGGAAAGTGAAGAACACATAGAGCTGTCATTGGGATTTTTCAAGATATTTAAAAAAAAATAAATAAAAAACTAAAATCAAAACCACTGCTATTCCTTGTGGTGCAAGCCGAATACAGAAACGTGTAGATTGAGTGAAATATCCTGGAACAGAGAGATTTGAATAGTGTTCCTAGTTGTTTTTTAACACCTAGTTGTTCTTTTGCAATCTGTATTAAGTACAAAAATTAACTGTTGAGGTTGCCCAGTGGCAGCTGCAGAGAATTTAAATGTGAAGGAAAGAGAGGTGAAACCGAAATTGCCCTGCACTCCCCACTGAATCTTTAACCTTGACACTGCAGAAGTCAGAGGTTTCGGTGGAGAAACTTGATCTCCAAACTTCAGCAGCTCTGTGGTAATGCTCTTCTGCTCTACTCTCCAAAGCAGAGACAAAAACACTGAACCAGAACACCTGGTAGATTTTGCACATGAAAGATTTCTAAATTAAAAGAAGCAGGAAACACCCACTTTACTTAACCACATTAGTTGATTGGAATTTAACCCCACAAGCTAATCAAATGAACACATGTCAAACTTTTGCAATATTGAATTTTTGGAACCTCCAAAAAAGAAGAGAGGTGAGTCGGGCTGCAGCAAGTACAACCAATTCCCAGGCTACTTGCATGAGTCTGCCCCATGTTGCCTTCCTCCAGGACCCTTGGGACAGCACAGCCTTTATCCCTGCTGTCCCATCTCCTACCCAGCACTACAACAACTGGGCCAGGCAGCTCCCATCTGTGCCTTCACCTCTCACTGCTTCCCAGAGATAGGTGCCTACAGGAGAGCAAAGACAAGTCATTTGTCAGGATTTACATAGAAAGTGGCAGTTAAATGCCACCCTGATGCCTGAACCCATCAGATCTCCGAAGCTAAGCAGGGTCAGGCCCGGTTAGCACTTGGATGGGAGACCTCCTGAGGATACCGGGGGCTGTAGCTTCTAGTCCTGAGGACTTCACTGTCACCGTCCAAGCTCGCTCGGCTGTGTCAGATGAACCTTAGGAGTTAAATGGTGGGGTCAGTTCTGTACATGCTGTGCCTCACCTAAAAAATCCACTGTGCAGGTTTGAAGGGCACACCCACATGGGGAGAGCCCTTCCCAAATCTTCGCTGGTGAAGCCTTGCCATACATACACATAGAAAGTGGAGCTTTATAAGGCTTAAATATAGGTTTCCAAAGTCGCCATGGATGTTCCTCTGAGAATAATTGTGTTTGCCTGTTAGCCATTCCAGTCAGAAACTGCTGAACAAGCAATGGGAATTTAATCACCTGGAAGCAGATTCTGTGAGCAAAAACATAGTATTATTTTTAATATACTTTCTCAGGTGTTAAAAATAACCTGGTCAATTTTCTTCTGTTGCTCAATGAAGTGTGATGAGCTGTCAAATTTGATAAGAAAATTTCCAAGATCCCTTTCTGCTGCATCCAGACTAATTTGGCTGTTAATGTTTCATGGTAGAAAAACCTTTAGGACACATTCTTATAGCACTTTTCAAGCCTAATTGCTAGGATCTCATGCTTTCCTCCCACTATTGTAGAGATGATGATCTCCTTACTAAAAACATAATCACAAAAAAATGCTATTACAAACCTCCTTTCTGCAAATTAAGAGCATTGATTTTTCATTACAATGCAGAGCATTGCACATAATGTGCAGAATAAAACTCTATCGAAACATAGATATGCATATGCAAATGGTAAATCGTGAACAAGAACAGAGGTTGTTTTGAATGAAAATAATTCATTAGAGTCTAGTTCTTTTCCAGATAAATTTCACTTGCTCTTAACTTGATAAATACCTTGGCTATTCAATTTTTGCCTTAAATATTCTCTTTTTGTGGCTATTTAAAGATCAGAACTTAATTTAGAAAGATGTATGCAAGTTAAAAAGAAAAAAAAAAACCAAAAACAAAAAGAGGGACAGAAAAGTTAGACTCACTCAATTACTTGTGTGAGCATCATTCATTTCCCCAGATAAATCAAGCAGCCTGAAGTCAGCTAATCATTCAGAAAGGGTTATCTTGAATATTTCAATAACAAAGATGACTGCATTGGTGAGGCTAGTTCTCAAGTACCACATTCCACAGTCTGAATCTCACAGCTCTGCTCCAAGCAGCAGTGCCACTGAAAGGCTCTGAATATCTCTTACCGTTCAGCACTTGTTTGGTACTGCAAGATGAATGTAGGAGCACTGCATTGATCAACCTGATATAAAAAATATTTGGCATCCATGGCTGTATTAACAATAAAATATCTGAAAGTTCTGAAGAAGGCTGAATTTCTACAGCACTTCCACAGGAACTGAACTGCCGGCTACAAGGAAAAAATCTCATGATTTATACTGGTGTGCATAAAGTGGTTTTTTTGTCTGATAGAACCAAATCAGTTTGTGTTTCTCAGAAAATTTGCTATGCAATGAAGCCACTCACCTTATTCTTTATTTTGTATAAAGAACAAAGTTAACAAAATGTCTGGTGACCATATCTGTTTCCAGTGAAGATAATGAGAACATTCCTCCAAACTTCAGCAACAGCAGAAGCAGGAGTAGTAATATATAGCATCAGGAAGATAAAAGACTAAAGACTGAAAGTTAGGCTCAATTTTACCATAAACTTACCTTCAGCAAGCTAGCAACTTATGTGATTGTGCCTTGACATCTCCATCATCACAGGAGAACAGAGAAAAAACTTAATTCATAGGACAACATCAAATAAAATGTATTAGCATCAATAAAATGGGAATATTAAAGCATCTAGTAATATTTAATTTCCTTTGTATCAAACCAGTTAGTTCATGTACTACTTCACTAGTTTCTAATTAGTCAAATATTTATTTCAGTCTGCTCACAAATTATCCAGGTAAACAAGTTACAGCACTATTTTTAAGTATGTCCATTTGTCCCCTTTACTGAAAATGGAACAAGGGTGTTTCCTCCATGTAGTGAATGTAGCATGGCTTTTCATCAGTTTTGTAACAAGTGAAACATTTAAGTTTCTAGCCTCTTGTTCAAAAGACACTCTGAAAAATATATTATTCAGACTTAATAAAGAAAAAATCACCTTGGAAAATCACACGTAGAAAATATTACACACAGGTGATTAAGCACATGCTAACAATTCTCCTTAAATCCCAATATTTTGAAATGCCAAAATGCTTTACCATACACAGACACAATAAAATTACTTTGGTGTGTTGATAGATCATGCTTAATTGGATTTCCACAGCACAGATAAAGGTTACAGACATATTAGCTGAGAACAATATTGATTGTAGCTCCAGCATTGCGCAGCAGAAACCTAAACACTCTTCACTGTAAAAGAGCATGACAAATCAAGTTATCAAACTACATACTTTAGAATCAATCACTGTTGGTGCAGAAGTTTCTGACATAACTCAGTTTTATGACCAAACGTTGCTCAATATAAAGTTATGTATTGTAAAGAGAAGAGCCAGAACTTTTCTTATCCTGAATCAGCTGGTACAGCACTATCTTTCCTCTCTGCAAAAGTGTGTTTTAGTACTGGCTGAAGTACGGCAAACGTGCCAAAACCTGCCCATCAGCCAGGCCCTTTTCATTTAAGCTTATTTGCATGAGGTTCTGGTTTTTCAATAATAAACTTGCTTTAATTCAAACTGCTATGATTTCTGAAATATTCCTGAAGTGTCTGTCTGGATGAGTTGTGTTCAAACTGCAGTGGTAATCTGTGTCAGTCCCAGGTCATTAGACTCCTCTCTCTCTTGATGACAGTAAGATGACATTTCCACGACTAGTCATACAGGTTTGTTTGTCCCACCTGCTTCCCTCATATAAGCTGGGTCCTGCACAGTGTTTCTGACTCTGCTGGTGCTCTGCCTGTCCATCTTCATCTTAAAGGGGAAGCAGAAGTCCTTGAAACATCTCTTGAAGTTTTCATCCAAAAACGCATAAAGGATTGGATTGAGGCTGCTGTTGGTGTATCCCAAAGCAATACAGAAGTAATAGCTGGATATAGCAGCAGTACTGTGGGACACATCCCCTAATGCTTCAACCAGCACGAAAATGTGAATAGGAGTCCAGCAGATAACAAAAACTGCCACAACCACAAGAACCAACCTGGTGATGCGACGCAGATTTCGATCTTTTTCTCGAGACCCTGAGAGAAGCCGTACACTTTTAAGGCGCAGGATCATCAGGGTATAGCAAACAATTATAATAAGAACTGGAATAACAAATGCAAAGACAAAGACACAGATTTTCATGAAGAGGTCCCACCACACGTAATCTCTGTCTGGAAATTGCAAGGAGCATTCTGTGCTAGCAGTATCTAGGAATAAAGGAAGCAAGAAGAAAATTACGTTATTATTAGATATTCTAAACAACATAACTACTATAGCTTAAGCATTAAATGTCTCCAAGGAAAGCTTTCAGTTACCATTGAAACTGGTTTTATGCAGCTGTCTCTAGAAATTACGGAGAGAGTTTGGGGCTTTTTAAAATGCATAACATTGTATAAAATCTGTTTCCCATGGGAAGATCTAAAAAAGCAGGGCACAAAACTAAAAGTTTGTAAACATGTTTTCATTTGAATCTCACTATGATTTAAAGTAAGAATGAGTACCATGTTAATTGGAGTAGAAATCTCACCATTATTATCAAACTACATATGTTTTTGTCTGTGGGTGGAAACAGATTTTTGATATCATGAATGGTGGAAGCTGAAGGTTTTAATCGTAGGAAGATTTTGCCAATATATGATAATTGTGTAATAATCTTTTCCCAGCACACATGGAATACATGTTTGCATTCAGAAAAACTTATTTCCTGGCAACAGCTTCTTTTCTGCTAAATAGAAGCAAATAAAATATGTGTGTACATGGAGTCAAAAGGAAGCTACTCCTTTTGCAGATCATGCAATTGAAAAAGCAGCCTGTGCAGAGACTGCAGGCCCTGGGCCACTGAAACCAGCCCAATCCCATTCTGGATGCCTATGCCAGGATTAAGGGTCACAGAGTGTCTCTTGATTATATGTTACAGAAATATTTCATCTGATAGGAGGTGGCTGAGGAATGCAATATTTGAGGTCTCATTTGTGGGAGTCCAGCATATAAAAACATAAGGAAAACCAAGTAATAAGGTAAATGAAAAGGCAAGAGAAGGGGTAAATTTACAACTACTTATCAGCAATTAAACTTTACCGAAGACAAGTCAAGGTAACACAGGGATTTTTTACTCTGAATTTTATCCTCTAAAGCACTGCATTGTTCTTTAGAATGTTATCATTTTCCCGATTGAATTTTAAATTCCTCTACAAATTGTTATGTATTGACTTCTATTGAATCAAATCTAAGGGTGGAACGATTCAATATACTCTTGCACGTCACTTTTTTCGTATCTGTCTCAAGCAGGACTAGTCACAAAAAACCCATCAAGACATATTTCTCTGCTATAGAATTGCTTCACAGATCAAAAAGACATGTAGAGAATTTGTTTTGAAAAACAACTAGAGGAAGAAATTATCATTATAATGTCATACAGACATTTCCATGGTTACATATCAGAAAGCCATTACGGGGCAATATTGAGTACTAAAATATTTAAATGATATAGTTTACATCTAAAAGCTAAATATTTTGAGGTTTTATTTTAAATAATATAACTAAATGGATGATTCTGAAAGATGAAAATTGAAAAGGCATATTTTTCAAGCCTGATGCAGGATGCTAAAATGACAGCACAAGTATGACTTAACACTCTGTCAATTTAGCTAAATCTCTTATGATCTAGGTTTTCATAAGGGTTTTTACTTTATAAGTTGCTTTTACGTAGTTTTATTCTAGAAATGTCAATAATAATCTTGAAAGAAATTTTCACATTGATTATTACTGTTATTTGTAGTAGATCATGGCTTAGCAACAACAATAAAATCAGGCTGCAGTTATACTATCCAGTAAAGCTGCACCCAGGTGTGCACGTCTGGATAAAAGTGAAGTGCGATCATGGATGGCTGCTCCAGGGTACATCCAGCTACTCACTGAAACCCACTTCCTGGGAAATGGCTTCTTCAGATCTACTGACAGAATTTCATGTATTTATCAAAATTATTAGGTCATGTTTGCTACATTTTACTATAATTTGTTGTTGGCAATGGTATTTTAGAATTGCATAATATCAAATACAAATTTAATTATTGTCTTACATCTCATTATAGCTTGCTTTCTATGGAAAATCTTGCTTTATTAATTAATATCCATGTATTCCACTTATATGTAATGCTCAGTTTACAACTGACAAACAATCAATAGAAATTCTTGTCATAATGCACAATATCATAACAATTTTCTGGAACACTGGAAGAGAATAAAATCCAATTTCTGTTTTATTTTTACTGCCTGAAGATGTAGAACTACGTATAGTGTTTCAAATTAAGTACTTAATATTTCATACCAACTTTTTCAACTCTGAAAGCCCAGTATTCCAAATACATTGATATATTTAAGGAAAAATACTGCATTCTAGATGGTATTTTAGTGTAAATATATTTTGAAATGTGTTTGGTAAACTACAATTTAAGATTAATCCTAATCTTGACATAAGAAATATATATACTAGATACATTATTGATTGTGTCACTTTCAGGCATCCATACTCCTCTGTGCTGAAACAAAATTTCATACCTTTACTGGCAATATTAATAGTAGCTCTAATTTCATAGCTTTCTTTTTTTCTTTTTTTTCTTTCTTTTTTTTTTTTTTTTTTTTTGGGGGGGTAGCTGAAAAATTTGTCAGCAAGAAGTCTCCCCTAAGGCCAGAGAAGGAAAATTTACACAGATGTAAAATGTATTGTGTTTGGGAAAATGTAGCCAAAAAGACACACCTGGGAGCAATTCTGTACTGGGAAAACAAAGTAGACTAACAGAGCATGATGAAGGAACTTTAAATATAATCACTTTTCTTTCATGTTCAGTTGTTGCTTAAACCTGAATCCAGCAGAGACTCTGAAGCATATGAAAAGTGACTGTTTTGGCCAACATAACACAAAGATTTAGTCCTGAGCTCCAGCTATCAGACAAAGGGAGGATCCTTGCTTTTCCCCTTCAGCATTTATCAGAGCAATTCCTGAACACACTAGACAAGGTAACTGACACTAAATGCTCAAGAGAGACCTTAGATCAGACATGCAGGGGTGAACAGTAGTGGCTGACAAGCATTTGCCAATATTTCCAACCTCATTTAGCCCAGCTGAGCTCTGTATTACCAGTTTCTGTTTCATAAGTTAAAAAAAAAAGGGCTGCCTGCCACGTGGCATGGAGAAAGCATTGAGTCATTGCTGGCCTCAGAGCACCCCGTTGATCTAAATGTGATGCTGACAGTGAATCACAGAAATATTCTCTTATAGGCATGATCCAATGAAGCACCTGTCTGTGTCAATGTCCCATGGCTTTCAAGATCTCATATGTAGCAAGACAATCATTCTTCCCAAATATGCCTGGAAGTTGTTTCCTGAGCTAGGCACTGTTTTGTAGAGCCTGTCAAAACTTTACTAGGGAGGAGAATTACAGTACTGCAGACCAGGACACTTGATCCCTGAAAGGACTGAAAGAAGAGTTTCCAGAGGACTCTGCTGTCACTTGCACATCAGAAGACCAACAGCAACAACAAAATCTATATGTATCTTCAGCCAAATCTGTCAGCACTCAAACAGCTGTTAGTGAAATGTGATTTTTTGCATTGGTCTTTGTGAAACAGCTTAACTTTATTGTCTCTGCCAGATAAAACAGTGTCTGTATGTAAACTTCATCATTTGCCTTGAGAGGAGTGAAAACTTTCTAAATAGAAAAGGTTGTTAATTAAGGAAATTATTATTAATTTTTCAAAATATTATTCACATCTCGAAGAAGACTACTACAAAATAAATATCCATGCCTTGTATTTTATTGAGCCATTAACAGGATAACCACAGCTAGAGGACATCATTAGAAGTCTCCAGCCTTTTGAAAACACTGAGGTGCTCCTGAAATGCAGTCGTGCCTTTGGGTATGAGGTATATGTGTGTGAAAATGCTTCTCCCTTTTTCTTCTCAAGGAGGATTTCAAAATGAAATTAATCCCATAGCAGGGCAGTATTTGTAATGAGTCATCAGCTAAAGGAGCTAAATCCACAGTCCCTCATGCATAATAAATTTCAAGCCAAGTCTGCACATGGTCACATACAAATCTCATTGACTTCATGTTCTTGTAGCTGTTACCCTGCCATGGTATGAATTTCCAGTTTCTCTGATGATCCTTATTCTCAGCTTTTCTACGTTGCCATATACACTTTCATTCTTATTTAAACAAGAATTTGAGACATTGTCATATATAATTTAGCTTGATTTTCTTTCTCCAGCTACTGACTTTCCTTTCTTCACCATGCCTTCAAGTCCTGTGAAATGGCTGGTGATAATAATAATTCTTGTTTCTGCTCATGGAAATTCATCAGAACTACTCTCATAACACCTACAAAAAGCACCTTAATCTCACATTTCAGGTTTCAACCTAAACTCATCTTAGATTTGTCCATTGTGAATAAATTCCTAATTATTCTCCTCTGCTATTTGCTAGTAGTTCTTGATGGTCTCATTCTAGCACAGACAATGCTCCAAAGTGCATTTTGTTCTTTAAGTTAACCAGGGCATCCAAGCTTTAATTCTTTATCTGTCATATTGTAATGTTCCACATTATATTTCAGAATATCAGGAATTTATATATACTTTTTGAAGAAGTAATCAGCTAGGTTTAATGAATATTTGAACCTATATTTTATGTCTACTTAGAAATAAAAAGACTGAATTTTGAATGCTCACACTCACCTTCTCTGACTTTGATACCCCCAAGAACTATTGCTGATATACCAACAGATGAGGACAATAGCCAGATACAGATGTTGATTATCTTTGCTTTGAGAGGCGTACGGAAGTCCAGAGCCTTCACAGGGTGACACACAGCAATATATCGATCAACACTCATCATGGTCAGTGTGAATATGCTGGTAAACATGTTATAATAGTCAATAGAAATAACTATTTTACACAGCACATCACCAAAGGGCCAAGAGTTCATCAGGTACTCAGTGCTCTGGAAAGGCATAGTTGTGGTAACTAATGCATCTGCCATAGCCAGGTTGAAAATGTAGATGTTGGTTGCTGTCTTCATCTTTGTGTACCTGCGAAAAAAAGTAAGGCTTTATTATATCAAAACATGATTATGCTCATTCAGATATGTAACAGTTTATCAGCCAGGTTTTTCATAGTTGTTTGGGGGTTTTTAATGCTTTTTCTCATCTATGACCGAAGTGCACACAGATGCAAGACCCTTGGGATAATAGTGAATGCATTTTTCTCAGTCAGCACCTGCATTAGCAGTTAGAGCTATTCACCACAGGCAAAAGCAGGTATATGAATATATTAAATCTAATTAGCCAAATGCTCGTTTCAATTATATTTTCTCAAATCCTTCTAAAAGGAAATATCATCATTACATCTGCAAGTGATCAAAATGTTCTGTGTTTCTTTTCCTATAGCTGACTATCAGTGATTGCGAGCTTTCTGACCTTGCTTTGTGGAAGGAACATTGTAATTGTGGTATCTGCTAGACCACGTTGCTTCTTATATGGTAGTTTCTCGTTCTTGACTTTACTACAATGCCAACTGATAGAAGTTTTAGTCATTACCCTTTCTTGTTCCTTCCTTGCCAATTTCTTCTCCTTTCTTATATTATAATATTAACAGACTAGGAACTTTCTTCCTGATTTAAAAAAAAAAAAAAAATCCTCTTTAAGGGTACAAACACTCTAATTGCAGATCTTTGCTAAAAGGGATTAATTTCCAGTAAATGTCTGAAATGAAGTAGTAGGAAGATGATTTTACTTCTACAGACAACACTGACTGATGTTTGGAATTGTTTCTTGTTCATATTGCAAAACAAAAGATTATGTAAAGTTGAAATGGTTGAATAAAAAAGCAACAAAAATAAGTTAAGGGACTGGAGAAAATTCGTTCTGTGAGTAACTTAAAGAGCTCAACACATTTATTTTATCAAAAAGAACACTGAGAGGTGACTTGATTACAGTGTCTGAAGACTTCCACAGGGAGAAAATAGCAGGTACTGAAGAGTTCTTTCAGACTACAAGGAAAATCATAACAAAGGCAAATATATAAAACTCTAAAACAGACAAACTCAGCTTAGAAAAAATGACAGATTTTTCCAAACAGCTAAGATGATTACTATTGTGAAAAAAATTATGTAAGAAAGGGGCAAGTTTTCCATCCTTTGAGGCCTTCAAATCAAGGTGTATTGCTTCGTAAAGGGTCTACTTCAGTCAAATACAAGTCACTAGGTTCAACACAGGTGTATTTAAATAAAATGACCTTTGATAAGCAGAGGTGACACAACTGATAATTCTTCTGAATCATTACTTTTGTAGATCTTTAAAAACTTCCCCAAGGGTTTGGATAGGGAAAGTTTGCTTTCAAAATATAGAAGAATCAGTCTGACCTTTCTTCCTTTAAGAAAATCAGAAAACTAGGGGGAAATATCTAAGAATATTATATTAGCCTTGAAAAATCAAATATCTGAAAGTCTTTATAGTTGGCATTTCTGATTCCTTGCAACCTTAATTCAATTCTTTGTAGTGTGTGATACTGCAACCACATATACAATATTTTCCCAGTACCCCTTTTCCTTCTTCCTACTCTTCCTTCCAGTGGAAGAATAGGAAAGAACTGCTGTAATATAGGGCTAGATTTTTAGGCATCTTCAAAATACAAATTTTTGAAGCTGCAACATAAAGCATGTTGTCTTTTTCTGCACTGCTTATATGCTACATATAAATTGAGCAAATTTGATTATTTGGACTATGTAACACATGCATATAAAAGAAAATTAATTTTACCCGCTGCTATTGATCCAACAGGAAGGATATCTTATCATTCACTGATAGCAAGAAATATAGATTCATCCCAGCATCAGCATTTAGACCACTTCCAACATAATCAAATCAAAGCTGTATATGTGAACGAAAATTTAACAGGGGAAAGAAAAAATCACAGCATGCCATTTCTCCCATAAAGCTTTATGAAAGATGTTACTCATTTCAGGGGTATGGATGCACAGAGAAACTCTTGCTTTGATAACCTTACCTGGTGTGCATCTAGTGCCTCCCCACAGCTGACCAGTCAGGCAGTCCCATGACTAGCTGGCCTTGCCCAAATCCACCCCAGTTCACATCCCACAGATGCCTCCTTGCCCCACTCATTCTGTACCAGAATAGGCACCTGACTCCTTCTCTGATAAACTTTGAAGAAGAAGGTAGGAGACCAATAAATACCGCTCCAACAAATATTACATTTAGGAAATCAGTTCTCCCAGGCACTGCAGAAGGATCATGGATACCCAACTCAGGGATGAAGGCTGCACTGATTGACCTCAGCAATTCTAAGTCCAAGCACATTTTACTTATGCGACCTTAAAACTCATTGATCTCATGCTGGTAACATAAAGGACTTGATTACTTTCATCTGAAAGCATTGGCCTCTGTGTAAATGAGATATTGGCCTTCAAAGTTGTAAGCTAGTATATATTAAATCATACATTCATTTAGAAGTTCATAAAATTCAGAAATGCCTTTGAGAATCTGGACTCAATCACCCAAACTCCCTTCAGTGTTTTCCATTAAACACCTAAAAATCATTAAATGCCTACATGGCTCTGAAGACATGTGCTTGCAGACTTAATCAAAAGTCCAGTTAAAGTAATGGAATGACTGCTGTTGCTGTCAGACACTTTGAAGCAGACCCTGATCCATGAGCTGAGAGATATAACTGCTTTTCAACAACTCATTCTATTGCCCTAAAATATAAGAGGAAATATTTCAAGTGATTTGGGGTTTTCCTGCCATAACCTCCATTCACTCAAATCTACAGTTGAACAAGGTCAAACTAGTCATCATGTAAGGGAATCTTCTCTTCCTTTGCCAAAATAAAATTATTTATCAATACTTGCTTTCATTTAAGTTAAAAATGCTGCTATCTGCTTAAATTAGTTTAGCAGGACTGGTAGGGAAAACCTGGACATAACTACAGCATAGATGGCAATTAATGACAAATATTTTCTTAGTGTCTTTGAGACATTAAGTTTCAAAGACTATTTTAATATTCATATCACTGTATAAACTGCTCATGAGAAATCCCATGTTTGGAAAATGGCTTGTTAAAACTGGGATTTCATAACAGGATGGCAACTTTTCTAATACTACATAGGAACAGGAAATCTCTCTTTTAGTCAGGTACTAGAAACTTATTTCAAGAGACAGAGAAACCACTGATCACCGAAGATGGGGGAACTCAAGATTGCTTGTGAAGCTATAAGCAGACCTCAAGCCTCTGTAGACTTTAAACAACAGATATATCAAAACTGCAGAAAAATAGACAAGATGAAACATAATACTTTCATTTGGATGTATTTTTTTTCAATGGATGATGGAGGTTTTTAAAGAGCAAGTTTAAAATTATGTCTACTTAGAAGTCAAAAGCAAAATTCTCAAAAATAAAATTTTCAAAACTGTTACAATTTAGGCTAAGTCCACTTTCCAAAAATGGAAAGTTCTTTGAGACTGACTTTAGACTGACTCCTAGAAAATTGCCCCCATTGCTCAGTTGACTCATCATTACTGTTCATTTCCTTCTGGAGTAGAATTTCATTTGCACATAGGTTTTTAGCACAGTAAAAAGAAGAAATCACACCTCCAGCCTAAGCTATCAATGAAATTGTGGCAAGGGAAGAGGCAAGCATGCTGTTAAAGAGTTTGTATGCTTTCAGAAAAAAATCTGCTGGCAAAGCCCCTTGAAGTTATTATCTCAGGCAGAGTAGAGGAATAGGATTCTAAAATGCACTGTAATTTTAGAAAAGTTAATAAAGTTGAGAAGGAGGCTCTGGTCAATCTTTTTTCTTTTTCCCTGCAGTATGAAAAGAGGGATGGGGAAGGGAGCAAAACAAACAAATATACTAAAATATTCTCCAGTAACAGAGTGATACAAAAGCATAAAATACAATGAGGTATAGCAAACATATATTTTTGGCAGATGCCCGGGTCAGTGAATGAAAATGAAAGCTGAAGCACATCTGAAAATAAATTGCAAAAGCACCTATCAGCAGGAGGCAGGCTCTGTTCCACTAGGTTCTTCTGAATTAAGTATATGGAGATCAAGCAAATGAAAAGCTTAGTCAGGAAAGCTCTAAACTTCAGGGCTGTATTTAGAGTACATTCAATATAATAATATGTCAGAACAGGAAGAAAAAATGAAAAACAACTCAAGAGGACCTATTCCAAACCCATACCATGTAAAAAGGGTAACTCAGCTATGTCTTGGATCTTCATAATTCATTATAAAAGGCTTATGCCAATATGAAATGAAGACTGAGGTAATTTAAAGAATACAAAAATTTATATGCTGCAGTTTCCATGTTCATATTGGATTATATGTTACTATCACATTTTGAATGACAGCCAGAATTCAGCACTATAAGGGATCTCAGAAAACACTTTAAATAAAGGCAAACATTGTTACTGCATATATATCAAAGTTTGCCTGTCTTTACCATCAAAGTTGTTTGGAGCTGAAAAAAAATTGTTCTCTACAAAATTGTACACTAAAGTGAAGTTCTCTTTATAAATAAGCATCTGAAGGCACCTATTTTTAAATAGCTTAAAGAAAAAAAGTATGATCTTGTATTTTATTCTCCGCTCAAGGAGCAAAATATACCTGAATGTCAAAAGGTATCATTAAAATCCTTACAATATACCATAATGCCATTATTCTTCTGAACTAACCATAAACTGAGACTGAACAAGATCTTGCAGATTTAGATTAGATGTGGAAGCTTTCTTCTTGAGCTGAACCAGCTTCTGAATCAAATAATTTAGAAATTTTAGAAACAACAATACTGTGAAATTTTTGCTTCCATGGGTTTGGTAGGAGAGCTCAGAATTCAAGGTGCTGTGATTTATACTGTGGCTTAAAATTAATAGTGAGAAAGCAGAATTTCCCAAATTTAGTACTTTATCTAAAACCATTATGTCTAATATTATTAAAGAGCCTAGACAATTAGCTTAGACTATATACCTGATTTTTTTGATCTCTATTAGTAAGTAGAGATGAATATTGACCTTGCCAAGCAACTGATGCTGTTTCTTGAAAAACTTTGGCATTGCAGATGTTTTCCAGTCATCAGTCATGCTATCAGGAGTTCCCTGGGTGTTACATTGATGCCTTAAGATCCTAAAGATTTGTGGCATATAGATTTTTAATAATATAGCTGTATAGTTTCTAACATTTTAAAATAGCAGTTAACAATTAATAAATCCCCTTTATCGCTTTGTATCAAATTCTCCAAATTCTTGAAATTTTGTTTAATGTTCTCTTCAAGGAAAACATTTGAGCAAGGACTTTTTTTGGGGACACATACATAAAAGGGCATAAGATATCATTGTAGTCAAAACAGAAGGCCTATAAACCTTGGAGAATCTCCAAAGAAGGCATGTGGTGTGAAGATGATGATAGTGAAGAAGTAAGGGGTCTTGAGACCTCCAACTTAATTCCAGGGAGGTTTGCCAAGGGGCAGACCTGAAGGAGGTTTTGGAGGTGGACAATTCTTGGATTGGATGTATCCATTAGATATGATAATTAATTAGTGTTATAGGAGCCTTATACTGTATCATGCACTTATGTATTCAGTGTACCTTTAAAGAGCTTTAATTAAAGAGCTGCTCTCTATTTTTTCTATACTAATATTATCTGGAAAGTTATTTTCTTCAATTTTAGGTATAAATACAGACCATTTGAATCCTTCTTACTTGCCACAGGTTCATTGCTCTTGTGAGTATTTAATCTATGCCTCTGATAGCATCCACCTTTCTTGTTGTCTTATCTCTTGTAAGAATTTTTTTTTTTTTTTAATTGAAGGATGTGAACTCCTTTGGCAAAATGCTAAATACCCATGGGTTTGTGGGAGAAGGAAATGAGTAGGACAGAGATTGCCTGGCAAAGATACCAAGTCTCATGTTCAAGGGAACAGGGATAGCAGCTCTAGGAAAAGATTTCTCAGGGTCCTACTTTCCCTGTTATTCTTTGAAGAGGCTTTGATCTCCATAGGTAGCTATATATGCAGAAATTGATTGGAAGCAGCTAAATGTTATTGAATGTTGCCTCTCTTAGATGTTTCTGCAGTACAGAAATAAGGAAAGAACCCAAAAGCCTCTCACTCAGGGGCCTTGATGTATGGATATCACTCTTGTACCCAAAACAAGGCACCTGGTCTCTATTTTGCCACAGGCATGAATAACCACTGACACTGCTGGGAGTGTTTTATAGGACAACTACTCACTTGGATGTGTGGAGACCCAAATCTCTGGTCAACACTCCTGTAATAAAGTTGAATGAGAGACAAGAGACTTTGCTCTGCAGCAAGTATAGGATTATGTGACAAGACAACAAATGCACATATGAGCCAGCTCAGGGAAAAGTCATCAGTCCCTCTTAAGAAGCAGCTGAGAGGCTTTCTGTGGACTCTATCCATTTATCTGTTTCCCTCACCTGTCTTGGGAAAGCACACAGCACAGACCAACTGAACACATATATTCCCAAAGGAGATGATTCAACTGAAATGCAGAAAACCTCAAGACACAGTCAACTGAACAGCACAGCTGGTAGCTTCCATGGCGGAAATATTCTTCTTCTCCCACACACTTTAACAAACCAGTAATTCTGAAAGGCGTGTCAAATGGGAAGTCCTGATGCAATCCATCATCCAGCAGCATCGAAAAAAACTTTTCTGAGAGTGAACACTAAACAAACATTGTATAGATTGTCTGAACTAATCCTACCATGCTTCCTACCCATCTGTCACTGCTCAAGGAACCTTTTATCAGTTGCCCTACAGCAGGCACAGTGTCTAGACTACCAACAATGCAGTGGGAAGTGGATTTAGCCATGTAGTCAGTCAGCAAATATAAAACACTCTATGTTCCATGTGCAGCATAGCTAAGTTTGGGAAACATGGCTATTCACTCAACACACTGCTGAATGACATGGACTTTTGGAGCAGAGATGAGCAGCTGTGTGTTACACAGGCAGACTGACATAAGAAATGGAGAAAATAGAAAGGTTGTGCTCACTTTCTTGCCATTGCAGAAATTCATACATTGAAAAATGTTGTGTTCTCATGCAGAGACCACAGAGGTTTCCTTGCAAATAACGTCTCAAAACTGAAAATAGTAAACTAGCTAGAATTAATTTTCCCTTCCACGGGGATTAGAAGGTGAATCTATTGAGAGCTGAACCCTCTGGCTTCAGGAGAAATAAATATTTCAAAGATAATACACAGGCTAACATGCTAGCTTCCCAATAGAACAATGGAAATGCTGTGCAACTTTAAATATTCCTTATTTATATCCTTTTTATATTATGTGGAATGACAGCATGGTCAGACATTCTTCTTCCAATATCCTTGGTCCACCTGTACACACCCCTTCCCCACAGTTTATCCAGTTTGTTCACTCATGCCTATCTATAGACAAAATGACATTCCTACTGCCTTTCTCTCATGCCTCTCTAACTTCACAAAAGAAAATAACAATATATAAAGCACAGTCTTCCTTGAGGAGAAAAGTACGAGTTCTACACTCTGCAAGAACTATCTGATATTTACAGATGAGAGGACCAAAATAGAGACAGGAAATAAACTTCCTGAAAGGAGAGTTTATCAGAGTTTTTCTGGATGCTTTTTCTTCAGAAAGAAATACATAACTGGAATCAAAACTCTGCTTAGGAATCCGTTTCAGAGAATTTAACTTAAGAGAAAAACTAATCACAGTCTGAGCAGACCGTGAGACTAGGCAAGGCAGAAAGATCATCCTTCTTTGTTCTTAATGCATTCCAGGCAATCCAAATCACCCAGTTAAGAATCTCCTGCCACAATATCCTTTCAGCAACTTTTAAATCCTCTCTCAGAAAAAAAAAAAAAAAAGTAAGTGAAGGGTCCCCATTCTTCCCTTATTTTGTCATCTTCACCAGAAGGGCTTAGCCAGTCTGCACTCCCCAACAGCATCTCCTCACTGTGCAACCTCTCCATGCTTCATCCAAGATCATGAGCTTCCCACCACTCTCCTGTCTGACCATAGGCAAGCTATCTCAAGCTTTCTGTCTTGCCAGCAGCCAAAGTAGAAAGTTCTTGTAAGTTTTCACTTCCAGCCAGTTCAAAAGGACTCTGTGTAAGTCATCTTGTTTTCAGACACTGATTCCAGTTATGCCTTTCTCTGAAATAAATGATTACCTGGCTGTTAGCCCAGCGGAAATGTCTGGATGGATACCAAATTACTTTTCAGAAGCCAAACAGATTACTCACTATAAGCTATAGACTCTCTTTAATACTGTCTGTAGTAAATATTCCTTTCAAGCCTTTCCTCTGCTCTCTCTGCTGATTTTCAGTATCAGCTATTCTTATCACAATATCAGGATGAGCTGATTTTCTTGTCAGCTTATAAATTCACTTAGTCACTGTCTACCATGGGTTTAAAAGTATTAGAAAAATAAACATTTGGTCTAAATGGTCTTTGCTTGTCAAATTATCAATATTCTTTTGTAAAACTATCCTCTTCTATGTTTTCTGTTGCCTTGGTCTTTGTCCCATCTGTAAAAGCTTTTGGTAATGATCAGTCTTGAAAGTTGTGATGGAAATTATGTTAAGCTTAGACAAACACTGCAGAACTTTTCAAAATTACCTTCATTCAATGAGGTAAGGCCAGATGCTCTTTGAAGTCCTGAGATGAATTGCTATCAATCCCATTTGATGCCTCTCTACTGATAATAGTAAGGTGTCAGATTTCAATTAGGGGAAAAAAAGGGTTAAAAGTCATAAACTTCATGAAGTATAGTATGGCTCAGCCTTTGCCTTTAGCACCCAAACCCTTGATTTCATAATAGAATGAAATCATCCAAACTGCCAGCAATAGGGAACAAGTAATTCGGTTAAGCTGACCCTTCTGGAGCTTCATTTTTCATTTCAGAACAATATTATTTCCAAATATAATTTAATAAAATTAGAACAATAATTTAAAGCAAATTAACAAGTAATCTTTTGGTGTTATCATAATCTATTATTAATTTAAACCAGTTTATTGACTCAATTTCATTTTTGTGTACTTTTTGTAAAAAATACACTCATTCTTGTTTGGAATGAATGATGGAGAAATTTTTAAAAGAATTTGGAAAGGGTCAATTTTTTATGACATTTCTTAATACACTCTTCCTGTTGCATAAGATGCCATTCAGTTCAATGAATATTCGAACAAAAATGTAGAGTGGCTAATTTTTTTCTTCAATATTAGACTAAGCAGAGAATTATAAACTTTCTCTTTTCCCCTAGGAATCAATCTCTACATCCATGAAACAACTTCTTAAAACTTTTTTTAATGTAGAAGATTTTTTCATTTCACTGGAAGCTTGAAAGGTAATTTTTAAAAAGATACAGGATTGGCTATTTATGATCTTCTTAACATTAATTGGGATCAGTAAATTACTACAGGAACAATGAGTGTAAGACACATACATAGAAAGAGCGCATCTGGAGTGGGTTGGAAACAGTACCTCCCAGAGTTTTTACCAGAGTATGTTTATGGTTCTGATAAGGGCAAATCCGTAGTTAAAGTTTTAACTTTAGTCAGCTGGCACAAGAAACTCCCATTTTGTTTAAAGCCAGCACCACGTTTTAGAGAAATAAAGTCATGAGGCAGGAGAAATGGAAGAAAAAGACTTTTTTGCTTCCAAGGACAAGTAGTTTTATTTATCATCCTCTGCCAATTAATTCACTGCCAGAAACATTTTCTAAGACCTCAGAGGCAAAACTAATCTCAAAAGAAAGGGTTTGGGGTTGAGATAGATTCTAGTCATGCCAAGAATGACATAGCTGTATGACTACTCAGGTCAGGTCAGGTAACTTCACCTGATACTTGCAAACCTATTCCATGGTTCCTCTTCTCCATAGTTGAGGACTGTTCTTCCCACACAGTACCTGCTCTTCACACCAGTACAGGAGACAATGTGATGCCCTCTTTCTCCCTCCGCGGGAAAAGCAGCAGCCACAGGAGAACATTACATCCCATATGCCATGGCTTGGCAAGAACACGGCACTGTCCATCCACCCAGCTGGCTGCTGGCTGACAGCAGACCCCTGGGGATGGTGCATGTGACACAGCTGGTCCAGACACAGGACAGTTCCTGCAAACCCCCCACACTGTGAGAGCTGACTGCTATGAGCATGAATAGAGTGCCAGTCCACTGTGTACTCAAGAAAGAGCTTTTTGTGCTCAGTAAAAGTAACCACTCTATTACATGTGTCTGAGGAGTCCAGGGTGTTTACAATAGTCCTGCTCTTGCCACATTAGTATTTTCAGTGATTAGACTTTGGCTTTTAAACCTAACTGTTGCTGTGTGTTTAAAGACAGTGAACACCAGCATCTCTACTTAAAATGTAAGGAAACCAAGTCACAGGGCCATGAAGTGCTCTTGCAGAATAGGAAAAAGATGTTGAAGTCTGATAGCAAAACCAAGAGAAGAATCCTGGTCTCCTAACAAATTGTTTAATGGGTCATGCTGTGGCCACCACACTAAATAACATTCCCACTCAGCCTTCAACACAATTTTTTTCTCAGGAGAGCTGTACCTAACTCAGCTACTTTTCTTTCAGGACTTTGTACATGTGACTGAAACACCATTCTCATTATTTTTCCCTTTGAGAAAACTCTGAGATGGTTTTTCCTCTCAGCAGAAACACACACCACTGCACCTGTAAAAGATTTTGAACCCTCAGCATTCTATGCACAAACTGTTGAGGTGCTGACTTACTCATCTCCAGGAGCTTTATTAGCAGCACTTGTGCAGAAGTAGCAAAAATAGTGCTGTAGGGGAATTAAAGTAAGGAATTGGCCAAAGCCTGCCTATACCACAGGCTATGGATGAATTTGAGCCTATTTCCAAGGCATCTTAAGATTCTGGAGTCTCTTAAATCTACCACAGTGTCCTAGTTTAGCAGGTGAGACCAGCTGGCACTGTGTGGGGGTGATCAAGGTCGTGTATTCTACCCCCTC
>JAWWEV010000083.1:111717997-111728614 GCA_035583235.1 Hafferia zeledoni
GGAACTCACCCAGCTGCCAGCCGAGCTGGGACACTAATACTGCCATAAGTATAACTCTTCTCCAGGAGGAAACTTGCTGGTGTTGGGAGGTCGTGGGTTTGGGGGTTTTTTTGTTGTTGTTTTCTTCTGTTGTGGTGTTGGGGAAGCGGTTTGCTCTGATCTGTTTACATATATAGATATAGATACATATATATCAGTTGAGAACAGTTATCCTTCTTGTATTAAAGTTCCTTTTCTTAAATTTGATAAAGAGTGGTGTGATTATTGAGGAGAAAACCCCCTCCTCCTCTTGTGAGTAAACATCTTGGGGGTTTTTTTCCCCTCAAACCAAGACACCTAGACATGATATTAAGGTATTAAACCTTTCCCATTCTTGTTTTCAACAAATTTTTTTCTTTTGTCTTTCATAATTTTTTACTCAACAGGAAAGACAAATTTCCTTTTCAATCAATTGTGCTGCAACTAGATTCTGAGCATAAAACTACTAATCTCTTCACCATGAGACCCAAAGTCAGTTTCCACTATATACCTATTTGCCTTTTGAGATATGGGCATAGGCATGTTTAGAAGATGGAATATCAGATAAGGTAGGATAGCTTTCTTGGTTCAAATTTATTTATTTATTTACTTTCTGAAGTGCCAAATTTGTCCTAACCTGCTGAGTTTACTGACTCTCCCTCAATAAAAGGATTTGTTTTATATTTAGCAAGTATTTCATTTAAGCATCATAAATACAGTTGTATAAAAAAGAAATTGGTAGGTGACATTAAATATCTTCTGGGAGTTGTTTAGCTTTACCAACACTATCGTTCCCCTTTTCATGTAAAGCCAAATTGCCAGCAGTCAAAAATCATCACATTTTAAAAAGACAGAGAATGTCTAACTAGCAAGGGGAAACTTCCAGAATGAATAATATTTGAAAAGCATGCTTAACCTATGCTGTTCTAAATATGCTTGCCCTGAAAACTGGAAAAAACAGAATAAACACTGAGAAAATTCTCTTCCTTTGGAAAATGTTCTTAATGGCTTTGATGGCTACAGTTAGTTGTTGGTATTAAGCCACTTTGTCAAATCACCAAGTTCAGCAAAATAAGAACAAGTTTGTGGTCCCATCTGCCTTGCCCCACAGCAGCAAATAGAAAAGCATATTCAGCAATCCGTGGAGAAAAATGAGTTACCTCCCTCTATAACCAGCAAAGAAAGTCTCATCTTGCCTGTTCCCATAGCCCCCAATGGAGTGCTATTCTCAGAGGGTTTAAAATCAGCCAGTAAGTAACTGCTGCAGCAGGTAGAGTTGCTCAGTTGTTATTCTCTCTGAGATATGATTTTTCAGCTTTTAGACAAAATTTTTATACTAGATCTGTTTGTGTGGTTTTTTCTTCATACTAATTTTCAGCCTTTATAATTTAATAATTTTGAGAGAAATTGGTAAAGCAGAAAAGAAAGAGATGCACAGAGGGAAAGGACAAAGAGGAAGATTTTAAGGCTGGGGAGACTGGACAAAGAAAGAGGCAGAGGTGAACAAAAGCAGTTGGATGTTTCCCTTCTGCCTTTATGTAGACTAAGACATAATAACTGCAGAAACTACATGGAAAAACTGATTTTTTTATTACAAGTTCTGTAGATAGAGTCCAGTCTAGGAAAATAGCCTGTGATTATTTTTTACCTTCTAAACAGAAAGCATTATAGTTGTGAGCACTTGAAAAACTTTTCTACTTTTTCCACTTCAACATATCTTTCACAGCATATCCCATCAGCACACAAATAATTGAAAAACAGAATACATCAAGCTGAAAAATGCAAATATTTGAGTGATTATCTTCCCATGTTTTTTTCCAAAAATCCAGTCACAAGATAGTAACTTTCATAAGCTTTGATTCATCTGGCCTGCAGCAAACACAAGTCTCAAGGCTCTCCAAGTCAGACTATAGGGAATTACTAGCACAGGGAATTACTACTACTACTACCATTTTATGGTCTGTCTTTTCTCCTACAAGCCACATTCAACAGGACATCTCCCAAGTAAAAACATTCAATCTTTATTTTCATGCTTTCTTCCATGTTGCCTTTTTACTTCAAGAGTCCATTGGAAATACCATAAAGTTACTTATTTTCTACCTCATTGCAAGGTGAATGAGAACAGGGACTTGTTACTTGGTGGAGTCATTTTGTTGCTGCATTTGTTATCCTCCTTTGTTACCTTCTGTTCTGTAGTCTGACATAGAGAACCTTCTACAGCCATGATAGCACATTGTCTGAGGCAGGACCATCAGTCTGATAGGCGTTTGTTGGTTGTGAATGCCCTCAGATCCAGCACTTCTGTTTTGGAATAAGCAAAACAAAGATGTGCTCAAAACAGCAGAAAATCTACCCTGGGTTGAAGGCTTATTTCCCATTTCTCTGCCTTTGTCTTTTAGTTTTCTCCCTGCAAAACCCTGTAGTCTTTGATCCAACAATGTACACATTAATTCACAAACCAGCTAGGTACTTCCAATAGAACCAGGCAATAGGACTAATGAAACTGAGGAAATAAAAGCTCAAGTAAAAATAGAGGGGAAATCCTGATCTTTTTCTAGATAATAGAAAAGTAGCCATTGATGGCTTTGCCATCGTGACGGTATCTGATATTTCCAGTGTTTATAGGTTTTATAAAACATTGTAAAGGAAATTTTGGGTACATGAAAGATGGAAAATATTTACGCTGAATTCCTCCAAACTGCATTCCTGTCTTCTTTGAAAACCCTTGGACAGTTTTTCATCTGGATCCTATGTGAAAAATCTAACATGTAAGTTTTCAAAAGAAAAATTTGGTTCTTTTCTTCTTTGCGGTTAATGAAAAAAAATTACTTGAAAGGACAGTTATGCTGTCATTTGAATGCTTCTAATTAAATCCACATAAATACCACCATGCATAAGTGTCTAAAAAATAACATTAATTTATTATGAAAGCATTTTTCCCAAGTCTGTTTTGATTATGAAAATAATTGAATAAAGTATTTAATATTTGAAAAGTGGTCCAAGAATGGATATCAAGTGGCATTTTTTAAATAGTAGAGAAAATGTATAAATAACAAACTTTGCTTTTGCAATGAGACTAACACAATCTTCAAGGTTAATCTAGAATGCAAAGCTCTAAACCAACATAATAGTCTATCTGTATTATATATGTTCTATCTGGTTTAGATATATATTTTATAGAGATGACTTGCCTCCAGTTTAGAGAAAACTGTAGAAATGTTGTTTCTGAAGTTAATCAACCAGAGAACCACTCAGTCACTGACTTAGAGGCAGTAAGAGATTGGCAAAATGCATTGTTCCTGCTGGATAAATGTTGCTCAAAATGGCATTTGGAATACACAAATTTATTTAACACTTCATCATGTGCTACATTTTAATGTGTACTTTTTTTGAAAGGAATAAGGTGTACATCACTTCTGTCAGTTTCTACCTTCTTAATATAAATAATAAAATAAGTAGGAAATGGTCTCAGAGAAGTTGAAGACGCATAGAAATTTTTTCTGTTTCAAGATAAACGTGATAAAAAGCAGGGTCAGCCCCGGTTAGTACTTGGACGGGAGACCTCCTGGGAATTCCAGGTGCTGTAGGTTCTAGTCCTGAGGACTTCACTGTCACCATCCAAGCTTGCTCAGCCGTGGCAGATGAACCTTAGGAGCAAAGGGTGGGGCCAACTCTGCGCACGCTGTGCCTCACCTAAAACATCCACTGCGCAGGCTCGAAGGACACACCCTCATGGGTAGAGCCCTTCCCAAAATTTTGTTTGCAAAGCATAGACATGATGATGATGATAGTGGAATGCATCAAAGATCTGAATTGCAGCAACAGCACAAAGAAAGAACTATCTGCCAGGAATGACTGTGTAAACCATTTTTTTATAGGTGCAAAGTAATGACAGAGACAGGGACATGAATTGTGATCCACCTGCCAGAAGAGGAAGGTGACATTCACTGCCAGAAAATATGAAGAATGTCTGAGCAAGGAAAATGGAAAAGGAGACTTGATAATGAAAAGAAAAAAAGAAAAGGAAAAAAAAAACACAGAAAGCACAAAAACTTTGAAGATGAGCTCAGTTACAAGGAAAAATGTCAACACAAAACAACTACATGTCACAACAAGGCCATAAAGGATTTGTTACAAGACTTGTTAGGGCAGGTCCAGAGGAGAGTCAAGAAAACTATCAGAGGACTGGAACGTCTGCCCTGTGAAGAAAGTCTGAGAGGGTTGGGGTTGCTCAGTTTGGAGAAGAGAAGGCTCTGAGGACACCTTGTTGTGGGACACCTCCTTGCAGCCTTCCCATGCTTAAAGAGGGCTTATAAGAAAAGCAGGGAAAGTCTTTTCACCAAGGCCTATAATGATAGTACAAAGGGCAACAGTTTTAATCTGAAAGGGAAATTGGAAGGAATACTTAAATTGGAAGGAATTCTTTATGGTGGGGGTGCTGAGACACTGGACAGGTTTCCCAGAGAAACAGTGGATACCCCATGGCTGGCAGAGTTCAAGGCCAGGTTGGATAGGGCTTTGAGCAAACCTGGTCTAGCAAAAGATGACCCTGCCACCCATGGCATGAGGGTTGGACTATAGATGATCTTTAGAGGTGCCTTCTAACCCAAACTATTCTATGATTCTACAATCCTATAATTTTCATACCATGCAAGTTTACTTTAATAATGAAACCTACTTGTTCAATATAAATCAAATATATTATCCAAGGTTTGTTAGATTAAAACTTGCCACCTGTAATCAATAAAGATCAATATAAACATCAACTTATTTAGAAAAATCAGTTTCCAGAAGAAAGGAAAAAGCCCACATGTTAATAAAAATTGAAGTATTTATTGGGAAGAGAGAAGTTTCTGCACCCAGGCCGCATTTGCAGCTACTAAAGAAAGAGATCCTGTTTACAGATATTGCAGCTACATTAAAATGAGGCAAGGGCACCAAAGAGCAGCCAATACTCATTTAGTGAAGGAATAGAGATGCTGACTCACAGTGAAAAGGTCAAAATTAGGCAGAAAATAGACATTAAGTAAGGAAAAGACCAGGATTTTAGAAATAAATGCATTGTTTTCTTCAGGAAAAAGTATTATTTAACAGGAGTGAGAAGTACAATAATGAGAGTACTTTGGGTCTGTGCAGATGGGAAATAAGTGATGGTCTATGACGCACAGCTGAATGATTTGAAATAGATGTAAATTCAGAATGAGGAGGTTTTCCTCCGTTTTGAAGACAGACGATTACTACACAGACATTTGTGAGGTCAAAATTTTCATTTAAGTCAAATAAACTACCTTAAACATGTATCAACTCATTTCTCTGTCAGTCTCTTATTTGGACTAACACTTAAGTAACTGACAAAAGAATTTGAATCATACCATACCTTTAGACATGTGTTATATTTCCTGTTTTCTACTGGCTGGATTAGCACTTACAAAGTTGGTGGTTTGCAAAAAACCCATGTGTGGAAACCAAGGAGGTAAGTTGCAAATATTTATTTTGGATTCGGATTCAAATGGATGAACTCTGGAGAAATGAGTCATGGGTGGCTTGACAATGGACAGACCCAAAGGTACATTTACCATTTGTGACACCGAACAGCTCACAGAGAGCCAAACTGTGCAAAATGCTGCTCCATTTATTGTTGGAGCAGATAATGTGGTTTTCCACTAATGAGCTAAAGAAGCACAGTTTGGGGGCAGAGAGTCAGAAGATATCTTCTGCTCTTCACCTGGATCTACTGCCTTTGGGAGTGCAAATTTTCTGCAATTCCATCACACATCCACTTAGCCCAACAAAAAGGGCAAAAGGCTCCTGCACTTTCATTACCTTATTTCTCGCTCTCCGAATCAGCTGCTATGATACTGCCTTGGGGATGAAAAGACATGACTGAGGGAAGTGTTAATCCATTTTTTCCTAATCTTTTTGCCACCAGTGTTGGAGGGCTGTGCTGTTGCACTGGAATGCCAGAGAGTGCAAAGCTGTTTCATCCTGTGTACAGACATACAAAGAAATGCTGAAGGTGGTGGCCACCCTGTTGTCATGGAAGCAGCTAAACACCATAACTGTTCATGTACAAAAGTGTACATGCTTAAGTATGACGTGTCCTAGGCACCCACTTGGCATATTGTGATCATTTGCATTTGCACACATTTTATTAGTTTGTCAGTCACAGCCCTGTTAAAATGACGATTTTGACAACGTGGAAAACTATGGTATTATTGGACCACTGGGTTTACTTTGATTTGAAGTTAAAATTTATAAAAGAGAGCAAATAATTAGAAACATCACCTGACTATGATCATATTTTTATAAAACAGCATGATGTTGATTGCCTTCAATTAAAAAATATTTTATATTTGCCTCCTCTTTTAAACTCCAAGTAAACAACATCATGAGTTTGTTTTCTTTAAATGTAAATTTATGCTTTTTCTTTCCTACTTAATTGTTTTTTCATCTTCATATTTCTATAATTGATAGGATTGGCAGTACTTGGACCAAGTTTAAAATCTACTTTTTATTTTAGTTACATTTATTGTACATTATTTTTACTAAACCTCTGAAAGGCTTGTAAAAGATACTTTATGGAAAATAATAAATACTTTGTTTTTAAATAACTTTCAAGATTGGTAGGACACAGCAAGCAAGAATTTGAATAAGAGAAAAAATTTTGGCAAAAATTTGCCCAGCACTGATAAAACTGTAATTAGTAACATAACAGATTAGTTGGAGAATTTTCATTGTTATGGAAATGGATATAGATTGGAGTGGGTTTACAAGAACATATTTCAAAAGCAGTCAGAAATCTTGGAGCATTCTTGAATCACAGGGGAAATGGAGTAATCCTCAAGAATGATGACTGACTTGCCCTGAAATTTTTCTTTGTAAAGGGTAATGTATGCAAACGAAAACAGAGAAAATAAAAACTATAAAATATTCTGAAAAGTAAATTATCAGGCATATCTGATCCCAAGGCAAAAAATTTGCTTGGTTCCAAGCATCTGAATTGAAGTATCCAAGTAGCTGGATTGGAGAACCTGGAAATTTCTCACAGTTGTACCACATGTAGGCACCTGAGGCTCTCAGAAAACTGGAGACCTCAGAGAGAAACCTTTGCTGTGACTAGCACTGGTCAGGATCCTGCCCACTTACTCATATGTGAGGCAAGAGCATAGCTCAGGAGATTTGGAAGAGGGATTCCCATGAGATGCCCTTGCGCCATGTAGGAGGAAGGTTCAGTCTGGTACAACAGCCTGAAGTCAGTTCTGACGTGGGGAATAATGCTGCCCTAAAGTGAGTGGAACAAACCTTATAGTGACCTTCTGTGTAGATGTGACCTTATGTGCCTTCATGTTTGGCATCTGATACGTCATGTCCCTAATTACTGGAGCAGAAACAGGAAAATGAATACCCATCTCTACCCATAAGCTCCTTTTGCTGCACTTAGTGGTAAGAGACACATTGGATCCAACAAGAAAAATGATGGGAGCATTCCTTCTGCCTAACCCAGATATTCAGTGTACTATTTCCACATAGTGTGAATTTATCACATGCCTTTTTTTTTTTTTTAATCAAGGTCTCTCTAATATTTTAAATCTTTTCTCTGACATTTATATGACAGGAGCTTCCAAAATGACTTGGTGCTTACATGTCTTCTATATTTATAAATTTTCAATTAAAAGAGAAATGCAATGAGAACCATTCATAACAGTCTGCAATGCTGTCCTTACACAAACATCAAGAGAAGTCATTATCTCCTCTTAGCATACTCTGCTTCTGTACAGCATAGAGTCACAAAGTCACTGAAACAAAACTTCCCTGACATAAAGGAATTAAATAATTCCTAAATTTTAGCTTCAAATGAGCTATAAATGTTGATGCCTGTCTCCCAGAAGACAAGAGTGCCATAGGAGGCTCGAGGTAGATAGCAACTCAATGATTTTACTTGTTTTCAGTACCCACAGCCAAGACAACCACTGCACTGGAAAGTGCTTGACTGGTTGCATTCACAGGAGCATTTTGAACATCACCATGTTCCTATTTCATATCCATTGTTGCTTCTTAGTACCATGCTTAGCACAACCCAAAATTGGGATTTTTCATAATGACCTTCCTATACATAGTCTATGTCTGCTGCAAATTGCTCATAAACCAAACAGATCAGCAGGGCTCAGGCTCCCCTCCAGTGCACTGAGCATTTGCTGTCCACTCAAAATTAGTCCTCTAACTTCCCTCTATAGTCTTTGAGGGAGACTCACCATGCCTGGTACAGGCACCAATGAGGCCGGACTGGCCTAGTGCTGAGCATGGCCACTAGATCAGGATGTCACAAGTTATTTTTCTTAAATCTGAAACAACTACGAGTATCTCAAATCATGTAGTTCATCTTGAGGGTGCATTTCAGAGGTGAATTCAGTCCAAGCTTTAAATCCATTTGAAGAAAATCACAAATTCTACTCATGGCTATAGACAGAATAAGTGACAATAATTGCCTCTAAAAGAAAGTATTGTTGTTAATCCAAATGTCCACTAAAGTGTTCTCCAAAGAATGCTTGACTTAACCACACTTCTGTAGCATGGAGGTCAATAAAATGCTTCATAAGTTTTGGCACTGCTATTAGGTCTTGATGAACAAATTAGTCTACAGCCATGTAAGCAGGTTTTATTCCTTGCTTCCTTTAAAATGTTAATAGCCAGTTTTAACAACTACATCTTTAAAATGGTTTGTGCCATTAGAATAGACAAGTACTTCATGCCTACAGACTCTCCTAATGCAATTCTTTAGAGTTATAGTAAAGTGATTCTCATATAGAAATGGAAAAACAACTGCAAACTGAAATCGTTCCCCCTGAGAAATTCATCATCAGTTTGATATATGTTAGACTTCAGTGTTACATACAAGAGGCTCAGAACATTTTCACTGCTCTAAGGAGATTACAGTCCTACAGGGACATGAAAAATGTATTGGAGTTTCACAGACAGCTATTTTTTATCCTTTTCTAGCTGGATTATATTCTGTCTGGAGAGAATGAAGGAAGGTCTCCTGACCTTCTAAAGATGACTGGGATTACTGGGTTAAATTCCATTCTTATTCAACAGCACAGAAACTTTCCTTTCTTGTTTCTGTTTATTTTCCCTGAAAATTCATCTTTCTATCCAGAATTTACTTTGAAATTTCTATAACATTTTACTTTTTAGTTGTGTCAGTACATAGCTACACTTCAATGTAAAAAGATAGACTTTTAAATTAAAATTATTTTTGTCCTTGGAGATAAAAAGTATAAAATATCTCCACAGTTACTTACTTTCATTTTATTTAGAGTACTCCTCTACTTCACAGGGCACTTCAAGAATGGCATCATTGATTTTTGTGGGTACTATTGTCTCGATACAGTATATATCAATCTAGAAATAAAAAGGCAGTTTTCTATACCATCTGCATCTCGGCCATTCAGCACAATCCAGACGACTAGGAGAATTTTATGTTCTGGGTTTTTTGGGTTTTTTTTTTTAATTCCATTCTGTCCAAGAGTAAACATTTTGTAGACCAAATCTTACCCCTGGTTATATTTCAGTAATTTCAATGCCTTTAATTGCAATTGCACCTGCTTTTGGAGGCAGCTGTAACACTATCATGTCTTGTAAAGTGAGATTCCTCAGCCCATGATCTCCTTCAGTGAAGCCAGTGTTTCTTTGATGTGATACTGACTGTGGTTTTGCTTGAATAAGAACAGTCATGCTTTCAAATATCATCAAAAGGTTGTTTCATCCACCAAGGTTTATCCTACGAGCTCTTGGGTTTTCTGGCACAGTGAATTTCTGAGGACAATTAAAAGGGAGAATAATAAACAGCTAATTTGTTTCCATACAAGTGCCATTACCTAGGGCAAGGGCAAGGCAGTTTTTAATATGCTTTAATAAAATGTTTTATCTCACTGACCCATTCTTCCTTGTAAGGTCTCAGGTTGAAACCCTGGCCTCACTAAATCCACTCTGATTGTATCCAAAATTGTCAGTCACAGTCTGTCACTTCTGCCACTATCATAGCCTATTAAGAATGAAAAGATGTGAAGAAATGAGGCTGTAGTATTTCAAGCATCTACAGGAGCTCCAGGGGAATGTTCTTTGGAGAGGCTGTGTAAATATTTTCCCTTTTATATACTCCTGCTATGTTTTTTAACCTTGCAAACAAGATGTCTGTAGCATCAACAAACCTCAGACTTCAGCATTGAACTGGTTGTACACTAGGACTTGAAATAAAACTGATTTGCACTTCTACTAAAAAAAAAAATTGATGGATTTTGACACTGTAAAATCTTGAGCACTTAACTGTGTAATACCAAAGCAGAAGCTTTGTTTCATTCCCTTGCTGTTAGTGTGCTGAAGCTTTCATGGTCTGGAGCATGTTTTCCCTCCCTGTGGTCAGCAAGACCTGTGCACAGCCCAGGACCATGCACTGCCTTAGCCCTATGATGCTTCACAGAACAGAAGTGTGAAAGTTACAGAAACCACCAATATTGATGTGAGGGGTTTCTTGTGTAGCCTCGTGGATCTGAAGGTAATCTGCAACGATATGGTTTCTCCTGGGCCTAGACTATCAGTCCA
>JAWWEV010000083.1:111730032-111743035 GCA_035583235.1 Hafferia zeledoni
ATTTTAACTACCACGGTTGAAATTTACTTATTCAAATGCAACATTTTCATTGTGGGAAGCTCCTCAGACTGGGCACTTATGAGCTCGAAAAGGCACAGGGAAGGATGCTTGATTTTGATTTGGTTTTATCTGTGCAACTCTCCTTCCTGTGCATATGCATTACCATGGAGATTTTGAAGGAGATGAACTGTTGTATTGCCTTCAGGATTTCTACTTCATGCAGAGAACACATTCAGGAGAGAGACGCAGTGAAAATATCAGTACAGCTTTATTCATTATGATTGATGTGAACTGATGCCAAGAGCACCTCAACACCATCATTGCAGCTGTGGGACCCTGCAAGAGTTCAGGTTCCAGTTTAAGCTCAGGTCCAAATTTCGTTGTAATGTTGAACAAGTCCTGCCAAGAATCACATTTGTAAATTGGAAGGCAGCAATATTCTTCAACCTCACAATGGCAGGTTAAGGTTGAATTAAATAGCATTTATATTATTAAATTGCATTTGCTTACAACTGGAAAACTGTAAAACAAATTAAAGTCTCAATTCATTGCTGGGTGAAAAGTTTCATGGGCTGTGTGACAACACTTCTCTTCACTTTGAGCTTGGGATATTTGTAAATGTACAAAGCCTGTGCTTGTCACTGCAGATTCTTGGATTTATCAACTATCACATCTACCTATCTCCACAGTTAGGAAGAAAGGTTAACAAATCCTATAATACATTCATCATCTATTCAACATCCATTCCCTTCTGACCTTGCTCAGATCAGAAATCCCTAAGTTCAGAACCTGGATGAAATTAGGTTTATATTCTACATTTTTATCTATTCTTCTCCCCAACTGGCTCCTATATGGTGTCTATATACCACTTGTCTCTGTAGTAGGTTGATTTATGTGACTGCCAGGTGCTCACACAGCTGCTCTCTCACTCACCATTCTCAGCAGCACAGGGGGAGAAGATTAAATGGAAAAACTAGTGGTTTGAGGTAAGGACAAGGACATCACTTACAAGAACTGCAGTTCCTGACAGAAAATCTGCTCCTGTGTGGCATCCTCTCCACAGGCAGCATTTACTGTGAGCAGCCTGTTCCTGCATGGGCTCTCTGAAGGCTGCAGGGAACACATCCACTTGTTGCAGTAAAGGATCCTCCAGAGGCTACAGTAAGGATATCTGCTCTCATGTGGGCCTCCATGGGTTGCAAGGGGACAGCCTGCCTCACTGTGGTCTTCACCACAGGCTGCAGGGGATTCTCTGGAGAATCAGGGAATCTCCCTTTCTACACTGACATTGGTGTCTCCAGGGCCATTTCTCTCACATGTTCTCACTCCTCTTTCATAGCTGATGCACAGCATTTTTTACCCCTACTTCAATATCTTTTGCAGAGGCAACAGCAGCTGAGACACAGCTTTAGACAGTGATGAGTCCATGCTGGAGCCCACTGGAACTGGCTCTTTCTGACATGGGAGCAGCTCCTAAGCTCTTCTCAGAGCAGCCATCCTGCTGCCTGCCCTCATGCCAAAATCCTGCCACATACACACAGTTCCATATGCTTTCTTGCAACTTTTCTACTCTATTTGAATAGTGGTTCACATTAGGCCCAGACTTTGGGACATTCAGACTCCAGTGTGTACATGAAAAAATATGAGAAAAGAAGCTGAAGTTTCATAAAAAGGTACTGAAGAATTTTCTTTATGCTTTATAGGAAAGAGAGAAACATTTCATCAATCTTCTTGCAAAGTATTTGCCTCCATATCTCTGACATTTGCTAAAGGCAATATTTATAATTTTCCTCCATAACACTGCATCGCTCTCTTTTAGTACCACTTGAATGACATGACACTTTTTAAAACCCACTGTGAAGTCAGTAAATCAGTCTAGTGCTTAGAACACATAAAATTCATTATTCAGGCACCAGTGCTATTGACAGTATATCAAAAAGGTTAAAGGAGCAGATTAAAAACTTGCAGTATGAATTAAACATATCAGTTGATCTTTATGACACTGAATACATTTCACACAGGGAAAAGAAGCTTGTACATTTGCTGTTAACAGATTTGGGCACACCTTTTGCACTTTCTGCTTGAGGAAGTGCAAAATATGTTTGGAGGGAGGCAGATGACAAGCAATGAGATAATAAGGAGAATTTTTTCATATCATCATTTTAAAGGGAAATGGGGACTGAGAGTTGGAGTGGGAAGCGGAGAGGAAAGGGGAGGGGAAAAGGGGGCAGGGGGGAGGGGGAGTGGGGAGGGGAAAGGGAAAGGGTAATTTTAAATTCCTCTAAATTAAAAATATCTTTCTGACTAAAGAGATGTTCAAAATTTTGTGTACATGAACACCATATATAAATAATTTTTTTTTTCTTTTTTGATCTTTGAAGCATCCTATAAAGGACTTACTGCAGTCAGATTCACTTTGTAGGCTTTGGGTTTTCTAGCCCCATGAACTCTGATTTAAATGCTATGTTTAAAATCATGCCTTCTAGATTACCCAGACACAGGAATACAAAGTTCAGATGAAGAGAGTAACGCAGATTTCTAATCATCATGCTAAGCAGCACAGTTTGATCTGCATTTAAAAAAAGAAATCAAGAAAAAGGTAAACTGAAATATATACAAATATTCCATGTACAGTTTTTCTCCTGGTCTCTGAAAGCAGCAAGCTCTGAGAAAGTAGCTGTGACTCATCTTTTTCCCTGACTTCTCCCAGATAGGAAGGCATCCCTACGTATTGGAGACACCAGTATTTCTAGTCAACACTCCTTCAGACAGAACTGGCTTGACAGAATTTTATCAAGAAAAGGCCATACACAGTCACCATTCCCCAATTTTCAACATGTCCACACATTTAGTCTAAATTTCCAAAGCAGTAAAACCACTGAATGATAAAGCTGTTGGATGCCACTGTTTCCCACCTGATCAAGCATGCTTTGTAGGTGTTTGTTGTTTTTTTGGTTTTTGAGGGTGTTTTGCATCTCTTGTGTTTCCTGGTAATCATCTTTGGTGTTCATTAAGATTGCAAGTTGCTGTGTGACAGACACCACCTCTTCAGACAACCACAGGAAAATTCAGGTTAGAAGGATCTGCAGGGTTCCAGCCACCTATTCAAACTAGGCTGAGCTATGACGTCAGCCCAGACTGCTCAGAGCTTAATCCAATCAGGTCTTGAAGAGTCCCAAGGATGGGAGCAGTACAACTATGCCCCTGCCACTGTCTGACTGTCCACCTGGAGAAAATGTTCTTCCTTGTATGTGGTCTGAACCTCCCTTGTTTCAGTTTGTGCCTGTTGTATCTTTTCCTCCCATCAAACACTGTTGTGAAGAGCATGGCTCCCCTTTCTCAATGACCTCTCCATGGATGCCCAGGGTCTGCAGTTGGGTGTCCCCAGAGCTGTCTCCTCCAGGCCAAAAAAGGCTGCATCCCCCTCTCCTCATGGGGCAAGTGCTCCAGTCTTTGACCATCTCAACAGCTTTTTGCTGAGCTTGCTCCAGTTGACCAATGCCCTTTACTTTTTTTCTGGTTGTGGCCCAAAACTGTATGAAGAATTCTGATGTGACTTAAAGATTGCTGAGTGAAAGGGCTCATCATTTCCCTCATCTTGTAGGTGTGCTGCTGTTGATAGCACCCAGGATCCCATGGCTCTTCTTTCCAACAGGGCACACCAGCCTCATGTGTCACTCACTGTTGGCCACGACCCCAGAGCTTCTTCAGCAGAGCTGTTGCCCAACCAGTCCATCCCCCTGGTGCCTTGCTGACAACCATTATTCTTTCCCAGGGACTGGATTTTGACAGTCAGTAAGTTGTCCTTACTGAATTTTGTGCATTTACTGTTGGCCTGTTCCTCCAGCCTGTGCAGGAGGCTGGTCTGCCTTTGATCATATTGGCTGGTGACTTCAGTTTGGTGTCATCTGCTCATCTGATGAATGTGCATTGCCGCTTCCTCCAGGTAATTAGTAAAGATATAGAGGTCCCAGGACAGACCCCTGTGCTGCTCTGTCTCTCACCAGCCTCCAGGTAGAGTATAACCCTTTAACCACCATCTCTGAGCCCAACTATCACCCCCATCTTTTGGGTTTAGCAGTGCCAGGGAAACTGTCTGACAAACAAGAAATTAGCACACCTCTGTTGACTATGCTGGGTCTTTTGTGGCGGAAAGACTTTTTCTAACTGAGTTTTCTTGCCTGATTAACTGCACCTTGCAGATGTCACAGAAAGAGGAAAAACAAACTAAATCGACTTGGCTTTTTTCACATGAGACTATTTACATTATGCCAGGCCATATCAGTGTTCATGGCTGTAAAACAATAAAATACATATTCAGACAAAAAGGAGAGAAGAGTGACCAATAATCTACAGGAGACCAGTATTGTGAATCAACAACCATAAAAGACTAATAGAAACAGAATAGAAAGAAATATCAGTCTGAACCCTATGGAGTAGTTGGGCTATTTCTACAGCTGGTCTTTTAGTCTTTAAAGTGTCAGTTTTTCACAGGAAATTAAAGGAAAAAGAAAATAGCTATGGTTGCATCTGAGCTGTCCATGAAATATGAGAGTGGAATCAACAGGAAGAAAAATGGCTACATTTGGCCAAAAGGAATTCATCATAAGAAACATTAAAATACTGGTTAAAGAGGCCAATGACTGTTTCAGTCAAGTGGTGTTGAAACACAAAAATACCTCCTGATTTCATTGCAGAGCAGTAGCTACTTTTTGCTCCTAATAAGTTTTGAAAGGATTATATAGGGATAATATGAGTGCTCCTGAGACAGTGAATACACATAGTTTATACATTCTATAATGTGCAAACTTTATAGTTTGGATAATATACGTTTTCATATGTGAGTGATAATTAAGTATCACCAGGTATTTCAGTCCTCCAAGCTATCATCTACCGCAGTTAGAGAGGATACTGCTGCTCACGTCCAGGCCTTTCCTTCAGAAAGCATTTAGTTCCATGGCCTTACCAATCCCCAAGCTTCAGAAGAGAGTGCAACACACCAACATCCCTGTCAACACACCAAGGTCCCTGTCAGCCTAGGGAGAAGAATCCTGCCCAAATCAATGCCTGGATACTGGACTAAAGCAGAGAAATTAGCAGCCATGCCCACAAAAACTTCAGTTCCTGTTAAAATAAGTATGCCAAATTTGAGGCTTTATAAATAAGTAACTCTGGTTGTATATGTCAAAATGTCATGTCAAGCAGAATTGTCATTCCCAATTCCCGGTCCTGGTGCTTTTCTTCTCTCAGTTTGTAAGAGCAAACTGGTACCACAGTGCTATAAACTTTATCACTTCCTTGGGAGAAGATGGCAGCTCTTATCACTCACCATTACCCTTGCTATGTAACTTGTATATCCAAACCTCTCAAATAACCTGCTCCGTTGCTGTTATAGTGAAACTATGCAGTTCCTGATTTGTATTGCTTTATTTCAGTACCACTCAAGACTTTGCTATTTAGTGTAGAACCTGGATCAGTCTGAACAACTGCCCCTTTATTTGCAAAACTAATAAGGCAGTAACCCATCCACCAAACAAAGTTCTTCAAGCAGGATTGTTCTTTGCAATATTTCCCTGCTCAGATTTTAGAAGCCAGAACAATGCAGTTTTTGCCATATGCAGCTCTTTTGAGATTAAGCATATATTTTTTCTTTTAGCGGTAAACAGCCTAGCACTCTTATTTGCACCCACATATAACAGTGAAACCAATGGGTTTAGGTCTTTCAGCTTTCCTTGGTGCTTGGAGAAGTTTCCTCCAAGAGAATCTACTCTCCAGCTCAACACATCCAAAGGGTCAAATTAATGAGAACAGCATCTCTGGTCCCATTCCTATTCACTAGAACTGTTGTTTCCCTGGAGCCACAATATCAATTAACTGCTCATTGCCCAGACACCCCAGACTGCTAAGACCCAAGAGAAAATCTTTGTAAAGTTTAGAAGGCAGTCTCTCTGAAATAGGCATTTCGTATCTCCAGCTGTACATCTCTGTTACCATCACAAGCATCTGAGACTCAAGCAAAGCTAAAAACATGTTGTAGCCTAAATTAAAATAATCATTAAACTCTATTACAGATAATGCAGTGCCTAAGCAGTCAAACCACAGACCACATTTGCATTTTTACTTTCAGAAAAACTCATTCAATTTTAATTGAAATAAAGCTACCATAAAGTTTAAGAGCAAGTCTAGATGAACATGTTATAATGAACATGGTTTGTACTTGCAAATTAGTCCTTTCTTCCTTCCTGTTTCATAAAAATTTTCTTTTGAACTTTCATTTTCAGATCTCTCAAGTGCTAAAAACATCTATATCCCTTGATAGCATTTTCCTCTACCTGCAGACAACAAAACCCTGTTTGGTTTTCCTCTGTATTTGTGTGATCTGTCACAAACAAATGTCACAGGATAATAAAGGGTTAAGAAAACCTCCATCTATAGCAAAACTGCTGCCTACTGTGACCCTGAGGTTTTTTTGACATTATATTTTTCAAGGTTTGCATTTTGTATGGAACTTTGCAACCTTCCTTCTATCCCCATTTGCATTTTTTCAATTTGAATGGGGTTTTACAGTGTTTTGTCTCAAACTCTAATCTGTCTAGGCAGCACTGAGTTATTCTTTTTATTTGAATGCCTTTTGCATACTGTCACTCCCGTAGGCATGTTGTCAATATACTCTTATTTTGCTAGCAGAATATTTCCAAAAGGTCTGTATGTTCCAGCTCTGAATTGTTTATACACACACACACACAGAGATATATATATATGTATGTGTGTGTATGTGTGTGTGTGTGAATATATATATATGCATATAAAAATAAATTTTAGAAAAGGAAGTCCGGCTGGCTGTTTTCCTGCATCTTCTTTAAGTTAGCAGATTCCAAGGTCTAGGATTATCATTCTGTTATCTTCTATAAGTCTTGAATGTTGAGTTCTCCCGTAACACGTCTAATGCATCAGTTCAGATAGGAAAAGGGTGTTAAATTAACCAAATGTGTTTGGACACTATTGAATTGTCTTATAAACTACACATATCACTTTAGCTGTATCACTTCGGCTCATTGTTACATAAGTAGGTGCTTAGACCTTGTATCGGTGTGAATGTCTTTTGTGTTAACGCCTCCTGCACCCTTCTGCCTTCTCCTCAAAAACTAGATAAAGTCAGTGCTTTGTTTCCCATTTTGCAAGAGGATTGATATTTTAGTTGACCACAGAAAGCATGTTTTCCCAGTGTCCTGAAAGGGGTCTTGTAGCAGGATCCAGCATCCTGCACAGATATTCATGGCAGGTAAAGGCACACCGCAGGGGACCACATTGCCAAGCCAGGCTGCTGAACCCAGAGAGAGCCCACCTGCCCTCAGCCAAGAAGAGCTTCACACAGCATCAGGCCAGAGCACCGTCAGGAGCTCCAGCTTTCAACCAACACCTCCCTGAACAGTCTGATCACAGGGTATATGGGTAACTTTTTGGCATGTGATTATTCAAATGAGTTTCAGGAAGATGAAGAAAGATTAAGCTAATTCACTGTTGGATAAGCATCTGTTAGTTATTAGCTCTCTCAGTGTAAATTAAATGTTCTTATTCTGATAAGCATAGTGTGTCCAAGTTCATTATGAATATTTGATAAGGTGTTTATTTGTGGCAAGTTGATTGTTTATTTCTCACCCACAGATACAGCTTCAAGAAGTTACGTAACCAAGAGATACTTACAGACAGATATATAGATATATAGATATGTATATAAAAATATATACTTGAATCAGTCCAGGTTTCCTAGGCCACAGAGTCAAATTTAAGTAGCAACAAAGTTCTTTGAGTGCTAAGAAGAACACATAGAAGGGGTTCTTGCCACCAAAATGTTTCAAAATCTTTCACCTGTTCCACAAAGCCTCTTTTTCTGGGGAAGCTCAGAGGTGACTCCAACAGGCAATAAGCCTCCCAGGCAGAAGTGCAGAAGAAGGGTTCAATAGAAAAGGATTTTGTCTGAAGACCTAAAAAACTGTATTGACTTACACAGACCTTGAGAGATCCTGACATCCTAAAACAGGAATGAAACTGCAGAGATAAATACCAAGTTTAAGCTTCCCATTTTATATAAAGCACTTTTCTGTTTTAACCCAACACTTAAGTGAATAAAGCAGAAGTGATAATGGTAGATGAGCCACCTTCCAAATGCTAAGTATATTGGTCTGTAAATTACCCAGAGGCAGATGCTTGTAAAAATGGTTTTTATCTGTTTCTCAGAGTTTCCTTTGAGAATTCCACACCCACCCACACAGAGCAGAATTAATTCCCTAGTGAATCCTTTGCTTTCACCTTTATTATTAATGAACATCACATTCAGTTTGAGACCTGGGTCTATCACTTCTGCAGAGATATTTCTGTTTGCTTCTAGTCAGAAGAGTGCAGAAAGGAGGAAACAGGGCAATTAAGATCATTCTCCTCACCCATAAGAGCATGCACAACAATCAACTAAATTTATGTTAACATCACTGAGAATTGTAATTTCCTAGGGGCAATTCTAAGGCCCCTAGTAAATTCAGTGTAAATTGAAGCTGCCCATTTGAAGGCAAGTGAAGCTTTAGCATAGGTAGCTCCTTAGAAGTGACAGTGATTTATTCCACCTGAGAATATATGCTGGAATCTGGAAAAATCAATGTTACTATAAAAATGTTAGCTTGTATAGAACCTGCTCAATAAATAAAATGTATTTGCTTTGGGAAAAACATATTTCCAAGTACGTTTTTACAGAAATATCTAGTCTGCACTGTGCAAAGTGTCAATTTCTGAGTATCAGGTGATCCACAGAGTTTACTGCAGTCTTCCATAAGATAGACTTCCTACTCAGCCTCCACTTGGCATGGAAGTATCCTCCTGTCCTATGCCCAGCTCCAACCCGTTCTGCACTGCTGTGGTTTTCTCTAAGGCACACTGTGGCAACACTGAAACTGTTGAAAAGCACAAAATGCCACCCAAATTTCCTTTCATAAATGCATTATTCCTCTCAGGGTTTGTGTCTGTTGCTTCTTTTCCTTGGGCATGTTGTGAAGAGTGTCTGAAGAAATGTTCCCAGCTTTGACCCACTGTGACTTGGGCTTTTCTGGATGATCACTGGTCTGGCACCCAGCTGGATATTTCCTCAACCAGCTTTTCATGATTTTATCTAGTCGTCACTGTTCTCCAGCAGACCTTGTGCCCATCTACTGTGAGTTTGAAAAAATGGCATTTAAGGCCAACATTTCCCTTTTGAATTGTATCAATTCCTTACAGCTCACTAGTTAGTCTTGTAGATGTCTGGTGGGCTCAGGGTTTCAAGGAAATATGAACAGACCTCTCCACACAGGCCAGCTTCTCAAACAGCAATCTTCTTCTGGAAGAAGCTCAAGATTGCATTTTCTTCCACATTTCAGCACAAATCCTTCCCATCTTGAACTAGACTATACAGAGGTCACATAAAATGGAAAGTGGCACTGAGAGAGATGCTGCTAACCGTCGATAAATTCCCAGTCTGACCACCTGTACATGCACCTTTCTGATTGCAGGTTAATAACAAAAAACAGTAAGACATTCCATTATCTGATACAACAGGGAAAAAAATGTGAAAAGAGGCAATGCCCCGTGTCTAGCCATTCTATTCTGTCTCAGTAAGAACTGGAAACTGCTGGGAAAGAAATTAAAAGCAATAAATGAAGGAATTGTATACCAGGACTTCATGAACAGGGATATCCATTTTCCAAAATAGACATTTTTTCTTTGATGGGATGAAATACAGTGAATCAATACTTTAGCCTAGATGAGACCCATGGTTTTCAGAGGAATCTTTCTGGAGCAAGGTACACATTTCCCATTAACAAAACTGATACTTGAGGGCACAGCTGTATGTCTGTTTAGTGTTGTTTAAAGTTGTTAACCATGTTTTGGGAGAGAAAAGGGAGAGGCTTTCTGTCCTGACATACTACAGCACAGACCAGGTTGAACTAGAAGATGCTACTGTTTTCCTATAAATATTGTTATCTCTGAGTGCAATAAGCCCAGGACGTTAGTAAACAATAAAAAATAGTATGTTTTGCTATTTGCTTGTGTCCTTGCTTTTATTGAGCCTCAGGTTTCTTCGCCAGAAAAAAATATTATTAGCTTTCCTGCTTTACCTCCCGAGTTTATTCAAGCTGTACAAACTGAGGGGGTTATCCCTCAACTACGCTTTCATGTATTTCTATAGAAACACATAAGTATACACAAACACACAGAATGGCAGATAACTTTCATATCTGTAATATGTTTACACAATATATTAATAATTAATAAAGTTTGTCATATATATGTACATCTACAAACATTATTTGCAGGAAAATGCATGGAATCAGCGTTCAGAGTTGCTGCACATTTCAAAAGATTTTCACTGTCATCCATTATCCTGTGACTGAATTTCCTGTTTTCCCAGTTCAAGTCATTCCATTTTCCTTCGCTTCTAGTGCTGGGAATAAGGAAAGCTACAACAATCTCTCATCTAAAGCTTTTCTAGAGGTCTCCAGTATAGTAACACTGTACAAGAGCTAACTCTTTGATGTTATGAGTATACAAGCCCCCTTCAGGTTTTGCAGTCTGGAACTGGTGAAGATTTCCTGGCCAAGAAAAGACTGAGATTCTTAGACACCACCATTTTATGGACTACTCACTACAAACTCTTAATTCAGAGAGAATAGTTCATCAAAACTTTTTCTTTTAAACTGTTATTTATTTTCTGTTCTCTTTCTTATCCACCTGCTTTTCTGCTGACCATTGTCTTTCATCTTTGAAAACAAATTTTTATGCAGGAATTTTAAAATTTGAGCCTCTGTATAAATATACCTTCAGAAATTCATTCTCAGCATGTCACTCACATACCACTTTAATTTTTTAAAATACATATATTTCAAAAATTAGCAGTGAGCTTTTCCAATTTATGTAGCTAATTTTATTAGCTGTGGGAAGCAGCAGAGTAGCCACCTCCAGCAAATAAAAAGGAGCAGATGTTGCACTGAGGAAGGGAGATTATTTTCCTTTTTATATTCAGCGTCTGCTTTAATCTCCTTTGACCTGTTGAATGATTAAGCTCCAGTGAGACTGTTTGCACTTAGATCTTCCTGAAACCTCCTCTCTCTGAGAAGGATTCTGCAGCTATTAGGAAGGATTTGATTATATACCTGTTCAATATTAAAATTCTGCAGATAATTCTGATGCTTCTTTGCTTCAAAAATAACATGTTCCCTTTCTGTCAGCTGGTCACTGCTGTGTGTGGAACTCAGTGCCCACTGCACTGAGCATTAGGACATTTTCCCTTTGTACAACCTCTACTTGTAAACTTAGCTCAATAATAAAAGCAGTCATAAATATACAAGATGAAGTATAAAGACTAAAGTATGTGCCAGTTACCATTGCACAATGAAAGTTTTTCAACTGGAAAATGCTACTATCTGAATAATAATGGAAGATGAGTGAGCCTCAGTGACCCTTTTTGGTCACATGCATCAGTTTTGTCTAGATTGTACTTCAAATGCAAATGCTGGGAATGTAATTGTTGGTGGATGCAGAGTTTCAATGACTGAAGAAGAGATGTACAGAAGATCCAGATAAAGCTTTGGCCCAGAAAGCACATTAATGACATATTAGGTATAATTAAATGAACCATTGGCTCAATGCATCTTATTTCTTTTTCCAGTATATGAAATATTTATTTTCAATAAATATGTAAAAGACAGAATACAAAACAGCTCTTCCTTGCAGTTACTTCTCAGATGAGCTGACAGTTTCTAGTCTAACAGTTTCACAGTTTCACTGTGCCAGACTGATCCGTTCTGATCCATTAAAAATGATCAGTTAAATGATCAGTTAAAAAGTATGGACTTCTTGGTATCATTTAAATGTCTCCAGGTTACTGGTGTAAAAGGGAGAGTTTGAAAGGAGATCATCCCCTCCAATGCTGACTATCACCCATTTCCACAGAGCTGTACCACATTTACAGTGAGGATGCAGATACAGAGATAACAGTCCATATCTGTGTAAGCATGAATGTTCATGGAAGACTGCTACAAAATCTACATTACAACAGAAAGTTTATATTTTAATTTGAAGAAATTGATAGTCTACTCTTCCTTCTGTCCCATAAGAAAACATAATATAATTTGTAAAAACAACAAAACCAAAGAAAACTGGAGAAACTGACTCCATACTGAAGAACCTTGAATTTTGCTACAAAAATGGGGGAGATGGGGGAGGGAGGGGGGTATGATGGAAGAAAAATGTTGTGCTCTCATAGACCTCATTCATTATTTCTGTAGTGAGTAACCCCTGAATAGGTCCTCCTTATTTAAGAGAGCCTGGGCAGGCAGCTGAATAAAGACAGGTCAGAGGAAGAGCCAAAAGGCCACCATAGCCAGGCAGCCACCCTGACTCACCTCAGCCTGCTGCTCCTGAGACATCTGCCTGGCTCACCTGCTCCCTGGGCACCAGGGATTACTGTGCACCAGACAAACATCGCTCTCAGGGTTATTTTCGCACTACTGTCTTATTTTAGATACCTTTTGCTGATCCTTTCTAATTTACTGATAAACATCAGAAAATGTGTGTTTTCAAACACATTTCTGTAACTCCATGCCTGCAAGCCTGAGAGGTCCCAGACAGAGGAGACAATACAGTGTGTTATCGCACTATTCAGACACGGGCTGGCAGCTCATATTCACAACTATTCAGCACTGCCCTGAATAGCTTTGTGCATCAGAACAGGACTCAAGACAATCTCATTACCCAGTGCAGTAATTGTTTGTGTGAATATTCACTGTAACTACCATCGTAGTGGCCTTGCACAATTCACTTCCCCTACACTTTGCTTGAAACAGGAGCCCTCACACAATTACTATGTGATAATGATGATGACAATAACAATTTCATCTGGTCTTTGCAAGGTCTCAGTGTTCTCCTATTATTTGAACATACCGCATATCCCAAAAGTAGAGGCTGTCCTAGCAGACTG
>JAWWEV010000083.1:111743135-111758950 GCA_035583235.1 Hafferia zeledoni
CTTTGCAAGGTCTCAGTGTTCTCCTATTATTTGAACATACCGCATATCCCAAAAGTAGAGGCTGTCCTAGCAGACTGTTCTGTATTTTAAAAGTATATCAGTAGCATAAGGTAGCATAAGGTTTTGATACAGAATAGCCATAATTAGCAGCAAGATGTTAGTGCTACTGGTATCTGAAATTAAATCTTGCTTTCAAATTCAGTCACACATGTATGGATTATAACCTGACTCTAGCTGGGTCAGGCCAGCTGACAGCTGACTCTACTGGCCAATGGTATTCCATACCATATTCCAACTTCATCTCAGTATAAATACAGTAGAGTAGGAAGAGTTTTTTGATCATGGCTGTGGTAGTGGCAGGATGCTGCTGCCATTCTACTGAGTTAGTCCCAGTGCCACTTCCCCACTATATTACCTATGGGGAAGTAAAAAGTAAATGCTGTGCTCGTTTAAAGGTAAACCGGCAGGAGAAATGAACCCAGCTCAGGAGAGATTATAAGTCAGAGTTATTTAATAAAAAAAAATTACAATAAATACAATGAGACAAAGAGAAATTGCTTTTAACCCACAAAACCCAGTAGTATAACCCAGTATCCTGGGGCACAAACACAAAGGGGTTTGTTAGCCCCTGTGCTGAGCCCCATGTGGTTTCCCTGAGTCCAAAGCAAAAGGAGGTATAAAACCTGTTGGTGCAGATGATGGCTGCAGTCTAGTGAAGAGTGCTGTTCACAGTCTGATCAAGCGTGGTGGTCTTCTCCTGTCGAGGTTCTGGTCTTCCTCCGGTCTGACGAGTTGTTCCCGAGGTCTTCAAACCCCAAGATTATGTACCCTCAGGTCTAAGTGGGAGCACCCAGTACCTCACCCAGGACAGGGAGTTACACAATGGGTGATCTGACTCTGTGAGTCAGGGGGTATTTTGGAATTGTTGATGCCCCATTAGCAGACACGCCCCCTCAGGCTGGATGTGAACGTGCTAATGACTTCCTGGAGGGGAGTTATCACAGCTCTTATCTCATAGGTGTCTTTCACACCCAGCTCACACCCTGAGGAGTTGGGTGTGCCTTGGGCAGGTGCTGCAAATGGTCCATTGTCAACAGTTCTTGGGAAATGAATAGAGGGTGTGGAATACATAGCTTTGATCATCCACACAGTGATAAACTCGTCCCACCTGCTGGACTAGGACAATGTTTATTCTTAGTTAAGTCTCTGCTTGGGTCTGTCCCTCAGGAGGCTGAGCTCTCTTAGGAGATCTGTGGCTGGAATGTTGGGATTTGTGTTTGATGGGAAGTTATTGTTGTTTTCTTACCTTTGTAATATATTACTCCTGTGTGGATGTGTTATGTTGCATTTTACTTTTAATTTTCTCTCTTATGTGTAAATATAAAAAACTTGCCATTTTAAGTTTTAGTTCTAGGAGTTTTTTCCTCCCTTTCCCTCAGGGGTGAGGGTAGGGGCTTCTCTGACTCTGTAGTTGGCACTTGACATTTTGCCAGGTCAGCCTATTATTTGCACATACTTAGTTTCTTTTCATACTTGCATTTTTTCAGGACAACTACAACCTTTCCCCTAAAATATCACAATATTATTTCCTTAAGCTTTAGTGATTTGATAATTATGACCCCTTAAAATAACAGAAAAGGGTGTGTTGAGTATCTTACAACATTAAACAAAATCTGAGTTTTAAAGATTCAATAATTTTGTCCCCCCAAAACTACAGGTAGAGGAATCTTTCCACTAGCTACCAAGAGAGGCTGGGCATGTAACTTTCATTAGACCCCTGAGTTTCAACGATGAACAAGGGTGTTACAACAGATTATCTTGATTGTGTACCTGAACCCCAAGAGCATCATCATTGTGAGGGATTTTGCTGTCCTTTGAAAAGGGAGGAAACTGCCTTGTGCATTGTCAGAGTGATCATCAGAGAAATTAGATCAGAGCAACCGGCTTACTATAAATTAGTTATATTAGTTATCTTGACTATAATAGCATATATTAACCTATATTAATATATATTAATTATAGTAGTTATTTATATATTAACTATATTAGTTAGTGCCCCTGCTAACTTCAGAATAACTTCCTTCCAAGAGCTGTGATAAAACATACCTGGTTGTGGAAAGTTGCTTCCTCTGCTCAGCCCTTGTCATTACACCATTGGAGGGGTATCATCATAGGTTTTAAAAATATTTTTCAATTAACTTTTTTAGAGGACTGCAGACAGAGTTGAGACATTTATCCTCAAATTTAAGGCCTAACAGAAACGTTTTTAAATATATAGTAACGAATACTATTGGTGGTAAAAGAACTTATGGAATAATTCTTGGTACATATCTGACATAAGTAAGGTAAAGAGTCTGAAGACAAAGATTTAAGCAGCTAATCAAAAATTAACTACTTCTGCTTAAACATCCTCCTCAGTTGAGGGGAATGGGGAGAACAGGGACTGAATTCCCAAGTAAGTTTAGTGTCTGGTATACCCCTTCCTGAGAAAAATGTTGCTTTGTAAGTAGGGAAGAAAACACTGTCAAACATTGTTCTGTCCCCAGATTAATTATTTATACTGTGCCACCTCACCTATAAATTTAACAAACCCATAGTTTACCATTAAATACTTTAGTTATTCATGGGATTCAAGTAAATTCTAAGCACTTGGTATTCCTTCGGTGATACAGATTTTATGAGGAATCTACTAGTATGTCATACACAAAACAGAAAGGAAAGATCACTGCTAATCTTGGCAACAGATGTCAGAACTCTGATTATAAGGCCCTTGAAATACCAGTCAGTAAAAATTATCTGAAGAATTTTGCACTTTAACTTTCTAAAATCAGTTTTAGAGCCTCTACCCAGCAGCTTGTTCCTAATGTGTGTGCTGCAACCCTTAGAAATAACTTGCTTAGGGTTTTAGATCACACTAAGATCTCCCAACATGTCAGTTATCTTTAGCATATAAAAGAGACTATTATTCTTAACTATGTCAATCACAAAATCCCTCAGGCCATGACCACAGCCCATAAAGACAGCAAGCAGGAAAGCACAGTCAAAGCCAGCATGACCCATAGAAGCCAGTGGGAATGACCCAACAGCGGTACAGCATCAGTAACTCAGGTGATTGGTAATAGTCTTTAAAATGCATGTTCATAAACAAGATATTCAACTCTTACTAATGTCTGTAGGATGAAAGTACAAGCTGTGTTTTGGTGTTTCCCAGTATTATTGTTAGGCACTCTGAATGTCTTTGAAAATTTAGTCATTTCCAGTAGAACTTTTGGTGAAAGCCTGTTTTCCAGCTTGATGTTCACTTAACATAAAGAAAATAAGAGAGACTTTAAACATATATATATATGTGTGTGTATGTGTACACACACATTTATGTATCTATAATTGAGAATCACTCAGGCAATGGATACAGTCAGTGAAACTCAGCTGTTCAACCTGTTCAGGGTAAAGTAGAACAAGATACTGATGGCTTTAACACAGTACCATAGTTCAGAGAAATGCCACACTGGTATGAGAGTGGATGCCTGAGAAGTGGGGACACAGAAGGCAGAATAGGTAAAGTGGGGTGGTGGGACAGGTCAGGTGGGGTGGTATGAGACGGAGCCAGTGCTGGCAGTGGAGGTCCCAAAGTGTAAAATAACCCTTTAATGCTCAGTATGTAGAGCCAGGCAACACTGATGCCAGGCATGACAAAAAACCCAAAAGAAATAGTATTTAATGCGCAAAATGTTGCCATTTATAGTAAACTCAAAAGTCATTTGAAGCTGTGTACCACTGGAGTAATAAGTATAAGCATATTAGCAAACAGATACAAATGACCCCAAGTGGATCCTGGGAGAGGAGACCAGCAACATGAACACCGTATTCCTCCTGGCAAAAATGACATGCTGGAACACTCCTCTACACACCAAACCCCAGACTGAAGCCACCAATCTTCAGTCTCTGAAGGGTGAGCATAACCCTAGAAAAAGGGATAAAAACCAAGATAGTGTGTTCATGTGTCACAATTTTAATGCCATTATAATTATTTCTTTCTCTGCAACAACTAAGCCTGGACTAATAAGCAGACTCTTAAGATGGCAATTACACTAAAAAAAATAAATACTTTTTTGTTTACTTTTATGCGGATGTCCTTCTTTGCCCACGGTCAGAATTTGGAGCATGGTAGGATCAAAATGTAAGACACGCCACATCTTACAGCTCCATGCCACAGACTTCACAGCCCTATACCAGGCTCCCAACACTTCCCAGGCTGAGTTCCCTCTACTTGAATATGAGGCAGAGCACTGGTGGGAATGGGCTAGTGGTGTTAGCCTTTCCACTGCAGAGCATAAAGCAGAATGTCTTTCAGATTTATCTTACAGACAGAAGCAGAATTTGAAACACCCAGCTCTTGTTCATGTTTCTCTTTAGTGGTTATGAATGCTCCCCTTTTCCTAACACAAAATCTTATTTCCAGTTTTTATGTCCCTGATTATCTCCACTGCCTCCTCTTGAAGGAAATACTGTCAGAAGTCAACATTCATGTCTCCAATTACAGGTTCCTCTCCATCCAAAAATACCCTATGTAGGAAAATCACTATTTAGTTGCTGATTATAAGCTTTGCAGTTTCTGTCCATGTACAATTCCTTCTCTTCACTGCATTCCTGTTCAGCAACAGACAGTCCCAGAATTGTAAGAACTTCCTTTATTAATGTGGCAATACATAATTTTTTTAATATGGTTGCCTCTCTTGTAATCCTAAAATGAAGGCCATATTATTTTTTCACCAAGCTAATTGCAAAATAGCTCCCTAATTCACATGATCATTACTAAAATTTACAAGACCATGATTTGTACAGGGGAAAAAAGGTTTCAGGTAAGGAAAACTTCTGTGTACAAAGATAACCCAGAAAATTTGACAGAAAGATAAAAAATGAAAATATTTTAATAACACCATACTTAGAGTGACATTGGATTCTTAGTAAATCACATCCATCTATCTTAAGCCTTTAATCAGAGCTCTGCCCTGCCTACTAACCAAAATTATTGCACATACCATATCCATCTTCTGACTGCTGTCAATATCAGCAATGCAAATCATTCTCAAAATCCCAGTAACTGATAAACTGGTAAACTTTTCAAGACATTATGTGTAACAGAGGACAGATTCTACTGCTGACATCTGAAGCCATGCCTGCATTTAGGATCCAAAAAGCAAGTCCAGATAAAATTCTATCACCTAACTTGAGGGTTTTCAAAAGGAGTTGGGTATCTAAACCCCATACCACCACATATCAACTGCCATTATTTATGGAGAATCAGACATAAAAGTTAGGGTAGGCAAGCAAACATTGGAGATGAAATCCAGAAATTTCCTGCTGTGATTCTGCATTGCTTGTTACCTGGAGCATCTGTTCAAGACTGGGTTTTTCACGTCCAACTCCATGCTACATTAATTTATATTGATTTCTCATATTAAGATGAACTATCATTCAGGAAAACCAAGCCCCAGGAAAATACCCTGTATGGTGCAAGTCTAATTTTGTACACCACTTCTGTACAAAGCCAGCAGCTTGGGGGGTACTGAGGCATTATCCCTGTCTATTGCATAGACACTGCAATGTTATCCTGCAGTTGTAGGTACTCTGACCCAATTTAAAATCAGCCCTGGGGAAGAATTCTGGTACATAACAGAATTAACATGGCTGAGAAAACTGCAGGGAATCAACAAGCTACCTTTGATTTCAGATTTCTTGGTCTAAAAGTCCAGCTATGTTGCGTTGATAGATCAAATTCACCGAATACAAGATGCTCTAATGCAGCCTCATGGTTTTAAATGCATTTTGCTCAAACAGGGACAGAGCCACCAGAGAATATGGCTCTGCACCATATTTTAGTAGTGCAAGGTGTATGCAGGCAAATCCTTTGCTGTTTGTTTAAATTCAACGAGATTTCCTTGGAATAAGCTTCATATCACACAAAGGGCAGAGACTTATTCCGTTATAAAGCAACTTAACAATGAAATTTATTTTATCCTTGGGCCATATTAACCTGATAGTTCCCCTGCTCAGGTCTTCCCTGGTGCAAACAGCTCCACTCTCAAGCAAGTTTTAGCTTCGAGGTTATGGAGCTACCGAAGTCAACATCTGCTCACCACAGGTGCCAAGGACAGAATCTGGAGTCCTTCATAGCCTGCAGGAGTTCTTTCTTTTGTACACAAAAAGCACACAGCTGTTGCTAGATACCTGTCTGTAATAGCAGGAGGCTCATTTAAAATAGCATTTTAGGTTAATGTAACAAAATAGATCAACTTGGCAGTATGCTATCAACAGATTGATTTTCTCTGCTACTCAAAATACATGTCCCAAAACACAAAGCATTAGTAAATCAATTAATAATATAATTGCCATGCAGGAACACACTAGTAATAAGAGTACCAGACAAGCAGATTGATCTTTCACATGACTACTAATTCATATAGTTGGCATTTAGAGAAAAGAAAAAGTCTTCCTTCATCCCAACTTCTAATATGTTTCTGGGAGAACATAAAAGATTATTCTGCCTCCCGGTCCTGGCGGTGTCCAAGGCCAGGCTGGATGGAGCTCTGAACAACCTGGTCTTCTGAAAGGTGTCCCTGTCCAGGGCAAGAGGGCTGGAACTAGATGATCTTTAAGGTACCTTGCAACCCAAACCACTCTATGATTCTAAAATAGGGACCTTTTCTGTCAATTATGTTACACAAACAAATCAAGTCTGGTGACTTCTTTCAAAATCTTTTTCAAACTTTTGAATTAAAAAAGTTAACCTTGAAGAATCTTAAACACTGACTTTGGTCTGGATTAACTCATGCTCCTTGTCTTTTTTTATCAAGAAGAAAAGGGCCAATTTGGTATGAAAACATAACTGAGCCACTCTGAGTTCCTCAACAGGGAAGTGTGTTCTCCATCAGCTTTATGAAGAACACACTTGAAAATTAAACTAACACTTTTGCTTTGAGTTGCTCTGTTTTCAGTTAAAGTGCTAAAGGTTTCCTAAGAATTTTGAAAGAAAGGCTTTCCCCACAAAATGAATTCTGGGAAAAGACTGGAGTTTTCTCTATTTCACTTCCATTGTCACATGAGGAACAGTAGCAGAAAATGCACATCTTTCTTGGCAAATCTGAAAGTCATCAATTTCAGGCAACTTGAACCATGAGGCAGATCTTCCAGAATGCCAAGCATCTGCACAGCTACAGCTATGATATAACCAAACCAGGAGTTATTTGCTGTATATATAATGCTCAGCCTGATGGAGAAGAGGGATGGAAACCAAATCCTGCACATGTACCCAGTGTCCTCAGCTGAGGATACCAGATGGAGAAGAAACTTTGTTAGCCTACCCCTTCTGGAAAGCCCTGAAAAACTTAAAGTACAAGCAGTCCCTTTTTCATCCCCACCACAACTTAATGCTTAGAGTGTCAGAGTTATCTGATAGAACAGAGAGACAAAGCAGCCTTGGGAAGGCTGAATGAAAATTAAGATAATAAAAACAACAGTAACAATAACTCCACACACAGTATTCTATTTTTCAGGTCCAATCTCTCAACATTAGCAAAACCAAAACTGACATGATCTACATAGTCTTCATGCAGGCCTCCTGGGTACCATATTCATGTGGTTTAGTAATATGATGGAGTTCTCATCAGGATGCCTGCTTTATTTGGTGAACAAGACAACAAAATTGCTCTGGGGACAGGAAGTATGCTACAGAAGTTCAGCTGGCTGAAACTACACTGCTGATACATTTTCACATAGATAGTGTTTTTACCACAAGGTCTGCTGTGCAAAGTTTGTGTGGGAACGGTTTCATTTATCTTTAAAATAAGCAAAGTCAGGCGAAAATTCTCTATAAACACTATAATTTAACTTCCAGATAGAGAGGTAAATTTATTCCAAAACAACATATTCAAGACCAGACAAACCAAACAGCCAGCTCTGTAACTGGTTGTAAGTTCCTGCAAATGTTTCTAGAAAAGTGAGTAGTAAAAAACAACCTGGAAGGCAAAGCAATATCATTTTTATTGCCACAAGTTCAGCTCACTTGCTTTAAGTTTAAAATAAAAATTATTTTGTCCTGCAATATCCCTGTACACCTGCACACAATGATACCAATCAGAGTTCAGAACCCTATCTAGGTCGGTATCATTCTTACAAATTATTGAAAAACTTTTACTAAGTTCTGAAGGAGAATAAGATCTAATCAAAACAGTAAAAAACAATCCAGTTTAAGATTTACTTCATCAGTGTTTTGTATTTTATCCTCTGAAACACTAATATTTTGTTTATAAAAGTAGGACATTCAGACAGAGATGTGCACTTGGCACATGCACAGCCAATGCTTTATCTGCAGAAAACAGGAAAGCACATTAGTAAAAGCAATATTTCTACCAACTAAAAGCACTATTTGCATAAACTGTCCCTGTCACATTATAAAGGCAATGAACAAAAACTAGACATCATTTCTGAAAGCTGTCCCGTACTTCACAGCAGCGTAAGTGCAACTTATGATGGCGATGCTGAAGTAATTCAACCCCAGATCCTTTTGATCACAAAGTGCAAGTAAGATAGTGAAAAAGGAAAAGGCAAAGGAAAGGGAAAAAAAGGAAAAGGAAAAAAAAAAGAAGGAAGGGGAAGAGAAAAGGAAAGGGGAAGGGGAAGGATTAAGAGGAAAATCAGAAGCACAAAAATGAATTCATATTTTCTCTTCATACATTGATTATTTACAGAATGCCATTGTTTCATTTCTGATGTTTTATCTGCTCTCTTTTTTTAATAAATGAAATATTTCCCTTGCTATTAATTCAAACTTGTGATTACATAGGTGTTTTTTATTTTCTATTCCCTTTAATTATAACAGCATGAAATCACATTTCTCTTGCACTTCTCTCTTTGAGCACTCAGCTGTGAAACACTACCCTTTATTATTAAAATAGAATTATTTTGTGTTCTGTTACCTCTCATTATTGCCTAAAGCATGTCTTTAAAAACATGCTTATATAAACAACAAAGTTTTCTAAGGAAACATTTTTAGTGATATTTGGTCTATGAGGTTTGGCCTGTATGTCATAAGGGATGGGGTAGAGAGTAAATAGTAAATTTTAGAGAGGCTTGCAGCATTTTAAAGAACTATGGAATGGTTTGAGTTGGAAGGGACCTTAGAGATCATCTAATTTCAACCTCCCTTCCATGGGCAGGGAACCTTCCACTAGATCAGCCTGCTCAAAGCTGCATCCAACCTGGTCTTGAACAATTCCAGAGATGAGGTACTCACAGTTTCTCTGGGCAACTTGTTCTAATGTCTTATGACACACATAGTGAAAAGTTTCTTCTTCATATCTTATCTTTCAGTTTGTAGACATTGTTCCTTGTATTTTAGTACAGCATTCCATGTATTTCAAGCTTCCAAAAGTGTACCAGCTTTAAATTTTGGATTTATGAAAACTTCATTTGTTGCACAGGTTTTTTGTCATCTTTGTTCAAAGAATAAAATAAATCAGTATAAAAAATTGCTAATGCCAGTCTTAACCAATGGCATTCAAAACTAACTGAAAAGAAAAAAAAAAAAAAAAAGGATGCAGAAGTAAAAGACATCTTTTGCTCTAATCCAGTAAGATGTTTCAACACTTTGAGGTATACACTGGCATATATTGTTGCTCTCAGCTCAGCAAAGAAGACGACCTCACAGTACATTGCTGAATGAGAAAAGTAGCCAAGGCTTTACCTCTACACTGACTCATAAATAATAGCCAATGCCCTGTGAAAATGACTAGACCAATAAAAGAAGACCGACTAGACCAATAAAAGAAGACCAACTAGAAGCATTAGAAAGCCCATCTGAGCTGCTGATATGCAGCAAGACATAGCCACCCAGATAAAAAAATTAACTGTCAAAATTCGCCATGTTGATGCCCATGTGTCCAAAAATCGAGCCAATAAAAAACATCACAACGAACAAGCAGACCGAGCTGAACAAGTTGAAGTGCCACAAGTAGATCTAGACTGGCAACATAAAAAGAAGCTGTCCCTAGCTTGATGAGACCACGATGCCTCAAGCCATCAAAGCAAAAATGCCATCTATAAGTAAGCACAAAACCAAAAAATAGATTTAACCATAAACACTATTTCCCAAGTTATCCATGATTGCAACACATGTGTTACAATTAAATAAGCCAAAAAAGTGAAGCCCATGTAGTATAGTAAGCAGTGAAACAAATACTTTTAATCAAAACTATTTGACTACACCGAGACACAGGTATAAACCCTTTGAATGACCTTTTCAGACCAAATTGGGAAGAGAAAAGTTCAGAAGATTTTGACACGTTCAGTTTCCTCTAAAATTTAAAATCTTAGTAAGCTTTTGTTAACTTTAAACAGCTGGTCATGTCAGGATCAATGGTGTGCTGATGAAACTTTATGATTGACTCCCTCAGTGTATTTGAAAACTTATTTGGATAGCCAGAGGAAGGCTTTAAGCCTTTCACATAGAAGACCGGAGAGCTGCCTTTACAGCCTGGTAAGCCAGAGAGAGAACATGGAATTTAATACAAGCTTTCAAAGCCCTTTTGCAATTTTGCAATAAAAGTTCGTTTCCGTCTTTTATTCCAGATTCATTTTAGAGGAATGGGTGGGGGTGTTTGTTGCTGTGAGGACAGAATGTCTCTGAGGGCAAACCAGAACTGTATTCATCTGCTGCCTCATTGCCTTCCATGGCTCAAAGAATTTAAAAACAAGCTATCTTCTGCTTTCTTGTCCTTGTAAAGAAGTTTGTACCGAGAATATGGACTACATTCCTCTGCTAAGATAATCACAGTGCAATTCATGGAATCTCAGTCTGCTACAAGATTGCAATGACTTTCTTTTTAGGTCACAAAATTGAAGTCAGATACTCATCAGGAGATCTGAATGCAACTGGCTTTTCAGCCACTGTCCTGCATCTCCATTTTTCAGCAACAATAAAATAGCTACAAAAGAAAGGGACTATAATGAAGCTGATGATCTCCAAGACAGAAGAGATTCAGGCACTACACAACACCACAATATCCATCAGGATACAGTAGCCACAAGGTAAGGCAGAAGTGCTTCTGACAATGAACAGATGGAATGTACAAAGTTTCACATACTTGAAGTTCAACACAGTCATTTTTCAACCCCACCCCCCCACACCCTCCCCCCCAAAAAAATCCCACAAGATGAAAGGATGAGAGAGCTGCCACAACAGGCCTAGGAGAGAGGATTTGTTGGGTGTTTTCAATATTAGGGCAGTCTTGGGGAAGCAGAGAGGCCTGGGAAGGGGTAAAGTTTGCAGGCACAGACTAAGGTACCCAGTACAGAAAAGACTTTTCATATACAACTGAAACACCCACAAAATTTAACACCCAGACAGAAGCAGCTCTTTTCTATTTCCATTTCCAATACTCATCAGTGAGATGAGTCTAGACCTTCTAAAATGCTCAGTTCAGCCATCTCTAAGGCAGCAGATGAGGGCTTGCCTCCCTAGAAAAGGGTATAAAAACAGGAGAAAAAATAGGGGAAAAACCAAAACTCCTCAGGTGTGAAATCAAAGTGCATTAAGCAATCAGTACTGAGCCCCCCTGCCCATGCTGCCACTCTGCTTTGACACACTAATGGCCACTTTGTTCGATTTCATTGAAGAAAGACAACTTATCAAAAGCTTATTGAAGAGGAACTATTGCAGACTATTGTCATGCAGTTACATCCTCCATAGCAAGCAGACAATGACTCAAAGGAGGAAATCCTGCACTGCCTGGGATATCTGGCAAAGTTTCTCCTTTGTAACCCTTCTCAAGAAGGAGATGGAAAAAGAATGCCCAAAATCACTGTTTCTCAGTTTTCTTGAAACTGAAGAACTACCTGATTTCTCTAAGAGATAACCCAGCTGCTGTCTCATGCTCTGATACCATAATGATTTTCATTTACAGTAAATGAAAGTGAGGATGAATTTTGAACCTTCATTAGGATTAATTTTATATCATTATTTTCTTCCTGCTTACCCTAATTAGGCCTACTTACATAAGAATATCAGGGTGGTTGGGTTTTTTTGCATTGGGGTTGGGTTTCTTAAACAGTTCCGTAGTCTTTTCAGGGAACTTTTTGAAGTTGTCTGTACTGGAAATACCCTCAGGCTAGAAGAATATCACTGCTCCAACATTCACTCTGGCTAAAAGGGCTGAGGAGAAAGCCATGCTTGAGCTATCCACCCATCATGCTATTCAGACTGAAATAGATTGCAAGCATTTTGGCAGAAAACTTGGTCTTCAGCATGAAATCTTACCAGAGTACATGCCACAGAAAAACACCTTGAACATTCCTGAAAAAGGAGAATTCTACCAGCATGCTTTTAATGCTCACTGGTAGATCCATAGAGCTGCTAAGGATGTCTCTCAGATAAAAGAATGCTTTTAGCAACAAACAGCATGGCAGAAGTAGATGGAGAATGAAACTGAACAAACGAATGCAGGGAAAAGTTACCCACTGAAATGAAGAAATTAGATTTCTTTACCTGTCAAAAAAACTTTATCGTTTGTTACTCCTTTGGAAAGTTACCAGTGTTTTAGCTTTGCAAAGGATAAATTTGTTCCATGCTCATTTTCCAGTTTCAAATTTAAAGGCAACTGAAAAGTTTCTTTTCAATACCGCAGTGCTTGTTTTACTTATGTAGTCAAATCAATGACTGATCAACTTTCTGAAGAATGAATAAACTGAGAAATGCAGGAGGATGGTAATTCATGATGCTCTAAGAAAACATTTGATTTCATATTAATGAAAGCTTAAATGTTTCAAGCAACTAAGCTATTTGTGCTAGAAGAAGAATCAATTAATTTGCATACCAACATTGTTTATTTTTCAGAAACAAGACTACCCTGAGTGCTTCTTACTTAAATGGTCATACTCTGGTGTTTGGCTCCCACCTCCTGGATCCCTCACACTTGTGAGCTTTCCTTGGCCATGACACACTTCTTACATATCAGCCATTGAGGAAAGGTTTCAACAGTGCAGAAAAACAATTCACACACAATGTTGAGTTGTTGGACCAAGTTCTGTACATCTCAGAACATAATTGTATACTTGGAGAAATATATTTTTAATTTGTGGAGTTTCTGCTTGCTTGGTGAAGAGTTCAGTACCACAGAAGTGGAACTCAAAAACAGGCATGTAGAACAAGGCCCACAAAATGAAGCACTATATATTAGGACAAATGGAAGGTCTTATTCCACCTATAATGGAAAAATTCTGGAAAAAAGGATGAGGGTGGAAGAGAAAGAAATCAAGTTTTCCACACTGCTCTCTTCTATACCATCGAAGCCTGTTTGGAAGGCTGTCTACTTCTCAGGCTGGAAAAGCCAGAGAATGTTTTAAAAATCCCAGCAGCTAATGGCAGCATGGTATAGAGTGGAAACCACAAGGAAGTGTGTCTGGGGCAGCATCCTAGCTGTAAACAGGCTTTGAAATTAAACCAAGGCAAATGCCTGCCACTTGCACCATTAGGAATGCAGGTTAATGTGCAAGTTCTTTGTGAAGCCATGGAAAATGTCTCTGCATTTTTTTCCCCACACAGGTAATCCACCTGGCCCCCAGAAAGCCCCACCACCAAAGTTGCAACTACATTAATTTTGCACCTTTCTTGTAAGTGACACATTTGAGCAGAGAGCATTATAGTCTGTGAACGTAACATAATACAATAGAGGGAAGACTTAAAACACCGAAGCTGTGCCACTTTTCCCATGAGGATTTTGCAAAAGGCTCAGTTTACTGCAAACTCAATAGAAAAATTGTCTGAAAAGCCACACATAGATCTTCTGCTTGAAATGGCTGCTCAGAATGAAGCACAGGCCAAAGAAAATCACAGCCAAAACATTAAGCCTTGATAAAACAATCCCTTTTAAAACAGCAGCATTTATTGCGTATTTAAAAGCATTATACATTATATGAGGCATGTAGCACAGCATTTTAACACAAAGGAATTTGGGTTGTATTTGCCAACTTTGATTATTCAGATGTGATAAAAGTGCATTGTGAATAGCTAAATTTTAGGCATTGCTTTCATTAAGTTTTATGAATCTATAAAATACCTAAGACATTTAAAATTATAACTCCCAATAGCCTTACTGCTATGGAGCAACAACCACTTAAAAAGTTGCAGCCTTTTCCCACATTACACCCTAAAGTTTGTAATGGATGCTTGAATTCTTCCACTGCTGCCTGCAGGAGTCAGAGGCCAAACAGCTGATGGCACCTTTAGAAAACTATTTAGGATGTAGAAGTCAAGTTCAAAGAAAAAAAAAAAAAGATGGGAAGAAATATTGCAAATAGTCTCTGAATTCCTAGTTACCCTCTTCTGATTTAGTCTTTTCACAGAGGAGAAAAAAAGGTTCATCAGCTGCAAGAGAAAATCACTGATCACAGCAAGATGTAAGTTCACTGTGCCCTTTCTCTTGAGCCTGCTAGAGTTTGCTACCTCATGACACTGAATTCAGATGCTTTTTGCACACGGATAATAAATTAATAGAAGGGTTTTTTTAGGACAGTTTGTCCTTTCTAGGTTTTCTGAATGATTGTAGAACCTAAAAACTCAGTAGTAATATAAAAGTACAAGAGCTGAATTTTACAGAATTTATTCCAGGCACAAACTACTATCAAAATTTCCAGTATTTGTATGAAAAGAATTCAGCAAAAGTACCAGAGAAACTGCCCACTCCTCATGCAAGATAAGCACAAGGCATCTGCAATAAGCACCCCTAATATATCAACACAAAGAATTCCATATAGCAGCTTCCAAATAATGGAAAGAAATTAATGCACCAAGGGGAAGCCATAAATCCAATTTTCAGTTCAATTACAAACAAAACTAGTTTTTCAGGCAAAAAGGAGATTCAGTGTAGTGAAATTGTCATATGGCATCACCTCCTTTATTGGATCTCCTGCATGAAACAAATACAGAGAAGCACTAAGTATTCCTCATTTTACCTCTTGCATTAAAAGCCCTATTTTTTCTGTTCTTTTGAATGCCAGAGGATTATGCTAAGTTGTCCTTCACAATTAAATCCAACACTGCACCAGTTTGTGTGTGATCAAAGGAAGAGTTTGTCTAACTGTGATCCCAGACCCAGTATTTTATTTCCCTAATTCTCAAGGTTTCTGAGGGACTCAATTCTTCCCCCCAAGCAGGAGCCCCTGCTTTGCTGTTTTATGGATAGAAAACTTATTTCATCTCTTATTGGTGATATAGTCAATTAGGATAAGGCCCAAACCTGAACGTCTCTGAATGCCTTTATGTAATTTATTCAACCTTAAAATATTCAAATCACTTCTTCCACCCTTGAAAATGAAACCTTGTTCTCCAAAGAACTGTTACGTGTGTCTCTGGAAGCTTTTCTTTATGGACAGACACAACTTGCTCTCGTGCATGTCTGGCTGCTCTTTGCCACATTTGGAAGATCTCAGAACCTTTGATAAAAGGAAAAAAATATATACATATATATACCTATATCATGGCCTCTGTGCTGCACCAGCAGTAACTCTCAGAAGTAAATGTATTTACCAGAAAAACCCTTCAAGACAACTGAATCAATCCTATACAGTTACCTTAGAGCATTTAACTCACTCTTTAAAAAAAATAATCTTTTTTGCCATGATTGCTTAGTGCCAGAGCTTTCATGTTGTCTTTGAAGGTAAAGTTAAGGGAGACGAGGTTTGTGGCCTGCCAAGACGACTCCATAGGAGTTAGCAAGAACAGGCACTTTATTCATCTACGCATACAATTATATACCTCTTTA
>JAWWEV010000083.1:111769518-111791974 GCA_035583235.1 Hafferia zeledoni
GAATAGAGGGGGTAGAATACACGACCTTGATCACCCCCACACAGTGCCAGCTGGTCTCACCTGCTAAACTAGGACAAAATGTCAACACGTGGTGCCACATGAGATGCCTCAGAGAATCCTGCATAAAGCATCAGGGAGTATGCCAACATGGGATGTACCAGTGCCTTGCATGGCTGACTCTGTATCTTTGGTGCTGCCAATGCTGGGATGAGTTCAAATAGCTCAAGGTCTCAGGCAGGCTTAGAGGAGCAATCCCCTTTCAAACTTTTGGTCTGCTACTAGTAGTATCTAAACTGAGGCCTCTTCAGTTAGAAAAGAAGCTCTATGAACACAACAGTCTCTACAAAAAACAAAATTAATTTAGTTTTGGGCTTTCTCTTTTTTCCCCTTTGCCTAAAATAATGCACATAGATTACTGAAAAGTCCAGAGACCCTTCCCGTTTATCTCAGCTTTTGAGATAAAAGTTTAGGTGTCTTGTTTCTTTTTCCTAGGTTTAATGGCATAATACTGCTTTAATTTCTCCAGCTGGGCAACTGCTGTTTGTATGTATGTGGTTTATCTTCTTCTGCTATTGCATTATTTAAACATTCTGTCCCAGACAGTGGCACTCAGGCTAAATATTTTAAAAATCAGTAAAAAAAATCCCCTTCAAAATATTACTTCTGTGGAGGGAAATTTTATCATGACTGAATTGAATTTCACTTTCAAAGCAACCAACCTTACTGATACTCTGTTTATGCTTGTAGATGTTTGCAGCTAAAAATGAGCTTCAGGAAAAAATACTAATGAAATATTGGCAAGTATGCTGAAAATTATGGATTGAATTATTCATCACATTATTCATCTCAACACACTCCTGAAAATGTATTTTGGAAAATTCAGGGGCAACAACACAGAATATGAAGAAAATTACACAAATAATCCAATTCGTCCTTGAACTGATGTTTCTTTATCCTTCTCTCTAAGAGAATGGAGAGTTCAAGACCAGGTCTCACTGAAGAGTTCAAGAAAGCTTTCCTTGACTTCAGCATACAGAGTTCTGCCTTTACAGAGGATAAATTTGAATTACTACTATCTCTCAAGACCTTTCACACCTGGAAAGAAAGATTAAGAAAATACCTTTGAGTTGCTGCATTTATTCTCAAAAAAGGGCAGCAAGAGTAAGCAAGCAATTGCTTTCCAATTAAATCCTAACAGGTCAAAGGTAAAACAGGAAAAACAGACCCCTAGAAAATTAGTTTGAATGGCTATAGTGTTTCTTGCTCCCAGCAAAAATTCTGTCTCCATGCTATGGTTTATTGGGCTGTGTGGAGGCTACCTGCCAGCATCTCTCCCACACACAGTAATACTGACATAGAGAGTCTGCAGGAGGTCTGAACATACAGGGATCAGGGGGGAAAAAAAAATAGACAGTTTCTTCACCCAAGACGTGGTTATACTGCAGGACTTTGTCATGAGATATTTTAACTATTAAAGACTTGAGTTTGAAAGAGGTCTAGATAAATTCATGCAAAACAAATTAAACCTGAAGATTATTAAAGACAGATTTTCAGGCAAACAAAAATAAACCCCTCTGGAAGTTCCTGAACTTTACTGCATGCTGATAAAGCACTGCAGGATATTAAGAAGTTTACCCACTCTTCCCCAGCTTTCTGAGGTTGTCTGGTCTTCTAAATGGACTATAAACAGCATCAAGGGCAGCCTTCCTCACAGTCCCATGCTATTCCTCTCTGCACTGCTCCTGCAGCCAGCCAGTAAGGTGCTGGAAAGGCTGCTTTGATACAGCCAGAGCAAGATGGGAATAAAACAAGGAGAAGCCAGAAAAATCATATTTTATGTATTACACCGTAACTTCTCCAAGCAGACCAGTCCTGGTGCAGATCAAACTTCACTGACAAAAAGCTTCGTTTCCCAGAAAAAAAAAAAGACTGCAACCCTCACAATTTTCCAAGTCCAGTCAGGAGCCTAGAGATAAATAATGTCCCAAGTAATTTGTAGCACAGTCACCTTCCCACAGTTATTTGTCTGAAGAACAGACTCAAAATATCCAAAGAGCAGTTCAGTGCTTTGGCAGTGAGTTACAAATATTTATTGATTTAGCTTTCCAATAGACTCAAGTGTTCAGCCTCTTACATAGCATGAAGGTACATATTTTCCTCTTGAGTCCTGCCAGGAAAGCAAAGAATTTCCGCCAAACTAGTTTATCACTGTTCTCTTTCTCCCATGGCTATCAATTCCATCGAGACCCATATGTCAGCTTTCTGCACAAGGCTTGATTTTACTCTCTGGCCTGCTACAAACATGGTGAGGTTGGCTGGTGTGTTCCTAATGGACCTCAGGGTAACACCAAAAACTGAGCACCCTCTTCACCATAACCCAATTAAATATTTATAACCAATACTCTTCCTGCAAACTGCATACAATACATATTTTCATGTGACAAAAGAACCATTACAGGGTGAGGTACAATCCAGCAATGCTACTAGATGACTTCCCATACAATTAATTTTATTAGCTCCAGCTTAGTTTCATGCCAGACATCCCAGTAACAGACCATGACAGCTAGTTTCATAAATACCCACTGCACTCCATAAAAGCCAGACTCAAAGAAAAGACCTTAATGATGGTAAATTTTTTGCTTTTTAAAAACAGGTCCAAGACAAACAGATAGTCAGAAAACTTCTTTTGAAAAGATAGCATATTCACTGATTCGGTTTCACGAGCTCACTGTTCATTTCACCCTGGCAGACAGTCTCTGCACAGTACATGCTTATAAAGCTATTATCTAAATCTGATGGCTTACTATCCCTGATGGTTTGTCCCCATATATTTAACTTCATGCTTATCAGCTATAAGTGCCGTAGGGATCAGGTTTTTAAATTATTCCCAGCCACCTGTAACTAAACTAGGCCAAAAAAATTGCTATCTTTTTGAGTTCAATTCATCATACACCTAATTGTGGTGCTGTTATCCACAAAAAGGCCTTGAAGACACTGCTTGCTCTCTGCTTATTAAGCAAAAGAATTGTGATCCTGTTGTTCTGTACCTATGTCACCTTACAAAGGACAACCAGCCAGCAACGCAATATTGAACACTCTCTTTAAATCTCAATTTCTCTGTTGTCTTTTTTTCAAATTTCAATTTTACTAATATGCCAACTTTTCATCCCTGGCATAATTGGCAGTTGCTGAATCGCAAACACACCTTTCATCCTTTAAAAAGCCCCCAAGTCTTGTTATTGCTAACTCTCTCCTCCTGCATACATGAAGAGCAGCCTGGTAGGCATTTGTTAAACCTCTCCTTTGAAATGCTATTGTTCGGATGTCATGGACATTTCTTCTAACCTGAGCTTATGAAAGAGACGATATGCTTTTCACTCTTTCATTTCCACACAATTAAGACACCATGTAAAGCAAGGAAATTAGGTACGATACCTCTCTGTACATTTGAAAAAACATGGGTTTGGATTGTCATCCCACCTGTGACATAAGTTCCTCCTGCTTCTGCTCCTCACATTGCTCTGGGAACCCTAGAGCTCACCCTCCAGGTAGATAAAAGCTGGTGTCAGCACACACTCTGTGGGAACCCAGATTTATCCACTCCGAGACACTGACCCACTGGAACAAGCAGGCACAGGCAGCACACAGCTGTAACTCGTGTGCTGCTGCCTGGCACTGGGAATCTGCTCTGCTTCTACTGTGAGAAAGCACTCATCCATTCCCCTCCAGCACTCCTTTGCCACAGCCTCCCTCGAAACAAACAGGCAACAAGCACAGCTTCCAGCAGTCACTGGGTTAGATGCAAAAGCAAAAAGTGGCATGAACAGCTGATGTAGCATGAACTGATGCATTACAGACTCATGCACGTTATGCACCTAACACCAGTCCTGTGCACACATAACTGTGTTAGCTGCATCTCCTGGAGAGGTACTACATTGCCCTACTCCACTTTGAAGGACTGAAGCAGGTGGGGATGCACTCTGAAACGTTTTTTGGCACCATAAGTCATCAGCTCAGTCATCAAGCCCATATCCACGTGCTCCCAGAAGGCTCAGCCTTGGCCATGGCTCGTGGTCTAAAGCCCTGCCACGCCACCAGCCACTGTTTCCTATGCTTGCACAGGAAGAGCTCATAGTGTAAACAGAGCATCTCCTGGACATTCCTGCCACAACAATATAAAATGGTTACAGCTTCCTAGAGTATCTCATCTCTCCCCTTCTGGTGTTCTTCTGTATGCCGGGATTTTTGCCATGCCTTCATTGTTACAGCCTTTATATTACTGTCTTGTTTAATTGGTTTTATACCAATATTATTTTGTTTACTTCAGTCCACTTCAGTCTCTAGGGTCTTTTGTGCAGCACTAAATTGCATCTGACTATATATACATATATGTATATGTGTATATATATATCAGGCATATGAGTCTTTCATTCATAGCAGCAACAGCTAGAAACTGAAGAATATCTTCTCTCAGGTATTCGGAGCAGATCAACTATAGCAAGGGAACATTAGAGACCTATTTGGGGAACTGCATTTTGGAGATGTATTTGAAGATAGAAATTAAGACTAGCAAAGGAGTGATAACCCTTGTTCTAGTGTTAAATAGGCTATAAATTAATTGGCAAAGTACTGCACAGAACAGAGAAAATAATATTTTTTTGCCAAATAATTATAACAGATAAGATTCTTTAGCTTGAAGTCCATGGTGGTCTCCACATGCTAGCTTACTTCATTCCAAAATTTACATCATAAATTATCTTTCAAAATTTATATGGTGACTATATGTTTAAATTTTCTATTAAATAGTTCTTTGGCATTTTTTCTCTCCTTTTTTCTACCTTTTGACAGGAAACAAAAAAACCCAAACTAATTTCTTTGCATAAATCTATTCTTCCAGATTCTCAGATGGTTCAACAATCACTGTTCCTGTATCTTCAGCGGAATTAAATTAAGAAAAAATAAATTAATTTTTATTCTTATTCTCTTATTAGACCAAACACAATACTTGAGACCTGATCAGGTAAAACACAAGTGCCAACATGTATTTTCTTTCTATATTTGAAAATCAGTAACGAAGTGGTAGAGTTTCAGCATTTCCACCTAGCATTCCCAGAGTATCCTTGAGATCTAAATGCTTTAAGCTGGCTATTGGTTGCTAATTTTACTTTACTAATTCCATAGGGGAAAAATAAATACATTAACATAATTTTTAACGCGAGAAAATTATAGTCTCTTACATTAGAATGGATTGCTGTTCTTACAAATAATTTATCTCCTTTTTTCTTACTTCATTCAGCTTTCAAACAACAAAATTTAAGCTTTAGGAGTGAATATTGGAGACTAAATAAAAATTATATTGCTCAGATACAATTGAAAGTAACTAATTTTGCCTTTGTCATTAGTGATTTTCTGTACCATTGAAGAGACATTCACAGAGAATATGGCTTCAGCCTTGAAAAACAAACAAACACAAAACCAAACAAAAAAACCAAAACAAAACAAAACCAAAAGAAAAAAAATAACCCCACCATTCCCCAGTAACAAGCAGATTATCCAGCTGACTGTACAGATGCAAATGAAGCCACCACTAAAGATCTGTGCAGAGGATTCAATCCTCCTTTTGACCTTAGTTCTCACACTCCAATTACCTACTTTGGTTTAGATAGTTGTTCCTTAGCCAGTAAAAACCACCTGCTGTTTCCATAGATGTTAATCTCTCTGAAGTGAACAGGAGCTTTGCTCCAACAGCTCTGTCAGAGAACAAGGATGCTGCAGACTCCCATTTTCTTGGGCAGCCAGAGCTTATTCCCTTTCCAAATCACATATCATATCATATCATGCAGATATACCCCCATAAGGAAGTATATCTATACATTCCATGTCTGGAATAAACCAGACGTGACAAAGCCTGCAGAACCCTGGCAAAACCCTTATTCCCCTATTTGTACAATTCAGATCACAAAATATCACTGAAATTCTGACATCAAAAAAATGTCAAGAGCTCCAGGGAGACTTTAGTGACATTTTTTGAGCATTTGTGGACATTTTAGACATTTTAAAAGGGTGTTCTGTGTACTAAGGGAATGGCATCTGTACAAAGGATGGGGAGGGGGTGGTAGTTAATGAGGATCTATTGGCCAGTGTAGCACCTGGGTGTGATGTTCCCCAGAGAATTTGCAGCTGCCCCATACCTTGAAGTGTTCAAAGAGCTTTGGGTGGAAGGTGTCCCTGCTACCTGTGGCAGTGGGGTTGAACTAGACGATCTTTAGAGATCCAATCCAAACCATTCATGGCAAAACTCAGGAGCTGAGCATCCAAGCCCATCTGTTAGGACTCAAATCACATTCAGTCAAGCACCATAAGACAAAGTAGAAACTACTGGTTTTTAACTTAAAAGGTGAAACATCCTGCAGATTTCAAGAAAGCACATTAGGGTTTTCTTTCACATCATGTAATCTTGTAACCACAATTGCAGAGCTGATGCCTCTTCCCACAAAGACTCAGACAGTACTCACAGGGAAAAGCATGTAGTAACCAAAAATTATCAAAAAGGGTCTTTTTCCATCCTAACACTGATATCTGTTCCCCCACCAAATGAATTCAACAAATCAACATTTGTCACTGTCCATGACTACTGTTAATTCATCCTATGCTGTATTCTACACACCTAAGGAAAGAGGCTGAGCAGTAAACGACTGTCTTGAATGTGATCACTGGGGTTTTTTATGTCTGCTTCCCAAAACAAGAAAACAACCCACTGCACATGCTCAGGTTCTAATTATGGATAACAGTGCTCAACTTTTAAACCACCAAGGAGCTGTAGCTAATACAGCACGTATGGGCTGCTGGGCCCTATTCCAGGCAAATAAGCGAGATGCTGTTAATGTGCACAATGCCTGGCAAAAAGGGCAACAGCCCCCACCGGGGCAGAGAGAAACTGCTCTAATATAAGTAATTTGCAAAGGAAGATTTCATTTCACATCTGAACCCAGGACAGATATAAAAATAGGTTATTGTGTTTGAGATTGACATTTTAGATATTGCTTGGGTCAATAGAAGTTTCCTGATCTTCTTCATTTAATGTTGCCTCCCAAGTGTCAAATCCTTCTCCCCATCCCATGGCCTCCACTTTTTCTCCTAATAACAAACCAATTTTCCTCCAGTCAAGATATATGAAGTGATAGATTGTGACTTATGTAATCACAGAAGCTCATCTAGTTCAAACCAATGGCCTCACTTAATCACATAACTGCTGGCAAAAATAACAAAGGGGAACAAACCCCAGCCCTAAACAGAAAATTATGTCTAATAATTTAAAGAACAAATAACCCTGATGAAATCACAACCTGCTCATACACATTTTATAAGCAAGTGTCATGTCAATAAATTCAACCAATTGTGTAGTTATCCCCTCAATACTGCTTTTTTATTCCAAGTGGATGAAATTTTACAATGAATTTCAGAAAGAAACAATAAACTGCTACATTAAAATCAAGATAATATTATTTCAGCTCTTCTGTGTGAGTAAGAGCCGTCTCCAATTCAGGCATTAAATGGCTTCATTTATATTGCCATATAAGAAGAAATCAAATTTGCCTGGCTGGATTTAATTTCTATACTACTTATGGAGACTTCCTATTAAGTCTGAAAACCATCTAAGCTATTTATGAACTTAAGTCTAAATGGAAAAATCTACAAGCCTCAGTAAAACAGTTTGACTACTCCTTCAAGTTGTGAATACTCACATTCAAATATCTCATCTATCTGTTTTAAACCAGCTCTGTCTCTCCAGATGGGTACTGTGACCAGAAGCCCAGTGTTCTTGCATAGTGTCTTCATTTGTTTTGCTGAAGCAGATCCATTTTGTGTAGCTGAGTCACTGATTCAGACATAACCTCTATCTTCCATGTCTGTAACAAGTGCTCAGACTACTTCATCCCATTCTCTGCTCCAATGTTTGACTTTCTATGTAAGGTAGAGAGCAATGCATGAAGAGACAGCTGGTTTCCAGCATCAGTTCCACTGTCCACTTGGAGCTGGATACAAACTACAACCATTCAAAGATACTGATTTCAGACTGGGGACCCGCCAGGCCCCAGCTCTTGGAGAGCCTGTAGGGGGTTTACCCTGGCTGAATGCAGGTACCCTCTAAAGCTGTTATCTCTCTCCCCTCTGCAACTGGACAGAGGAGAGAAAATATAACAAAGGATTTGTGAGTTAAGGACTAGAAAAGATCACTGATCACTGTCATGGGCAAAAGAGAGTCAAAGTGGGGATATTAATTAAATTTATTACTAACAGAATCAGAGCAGAAGAATGAGAAGTAAAATAAATCTCAAAAAAACCTTCCCTCCACTGCTCCTTCCTTCCAAGTTCTACCTCCTCCCCTGCCAGCAGTGCAGGGAGATGGGGATGGGGGTTATGATATGTTTCTGCCACTGCTGAGAGAGAGGAATCCTTTCCCTGCTCCCCATGGAGTCCTTCCCAGGGGAGACAGTCCTTCATAAAGCTCTCTGCTGTGAGTGCATGCCACAGGCAACAGTTTCTCACAAACTGCTGCCTTGTGGGTTACTCCCCTGTGGGTGCAGTCTTTCAGGCACAGGCTGCTCCAGCGTGGGTCCCCAGCAGGGCCACAAGTCCTACCAGGAAAACCTGCTCCAGTGTGGGCTCCTCTCTCCACAGGCTGCAGGTCCCTGCCAGGACCCTGCTCCATCATGGGCCTCCTATGGGGTCACAGCCTCCTTCGGGCATCCACCTGCTCTGGTGTGGGTCTCCTCCATGGACTCCATGTGGATCTTTGAATCCCCATAGACCTCCATGGGCTGCAGGGGCACAGCAGCTTCAGTCGTGGGCTGAACCATGGGCTGCAGAGGAACCGCAGCTCCGATGTCTGGAGGATCTCCTAGCCCACCTTCTCCACTGACTACCTTGTTCACATGTACTCACTTTGCTCTTCTCTTACTGTGATTTTCATCTGCATAACAACTTTTTTTCTCCTTAAATATGCTATCACAAAGGCTAAATTAATTGAACATTAATTATCTCCTTTTAAGATAACTGTACAGGAGAGATGGAATCATACTCAGCATAGTCACTAATACCATTTTATTTAAGCAATTTACTTAAGGTAAACAAATCACTAACAGCTCAATACCTAAACAAGTTTTGTAAAAACAGAAAAAAATAAAATCATGCTGCATTAACAATCGTCTTGTACAACTTTGTAAACACCTCCAAGCAATTCAGCTCAGGAAGAAAACTGCAAATCCTCTTAATTAGAACTTGTTATGTATCTGCGCACATGCAAAAACAGCTCTGCATTTCAGGATAACACGTTACAAGACTTCTAAATCTCGCAAGCCAAATCAGGAGTTAACCTCTTCTTAGCTCCAGAACTAGAGAAAGGAGGAAAGTTTTATCCTCTCTGCTAACAAATCAGGAACACATACATACATACATATTAAAAAAATCAAAAAAATTCTACTCTTACGTTCAATAATCTACCAAAGCCTTACAAGCTTTTATGGAATCATACTAGTTATATTCATCAGGAACACAGATGAGGTCACTCACAGCAGTCAAGAATTAGATTACATTGGCCCTCACTGTAAGGCAGTGAAGGACAAACAGAATAAATGACAGAAATGGGGGAGGACAGGTAGAACCCAAATACTGTTTTACCATTTTCATACTGATGTAAAGTGGGTCAGCATAGGAAAGGCAGTGACACTGCCATCATGGACCATCAGATTAATAAGGTAGCATGGAATTATCTCAGAGCACCTATTTTATGCTGCATATCTTCCCCTCATATCTTGATCTTTCTATGCATCAAATAAATTATGAGGCCACTGTGAAGCCATTGGTGAAACAAGAATACTTGTGTGATGTTAACAGAACATCACTGCACTCGTATCAAAAAGAAACTATTCAAAGAAGGAAAACAGCTTTGGGGAAAAGTATTTTTGAGACAACAGAAGTGATTTTCCCTATTATTTTCAAAAGAACATTACCATGGGAATGGAATAATACAATAGTAAACAACACCTGAGTGACTCAGGATGGTTAAGAGGGAAGTGAAGATTGACATATTTGACCACAGAGCTCCTCCCATACGAGACAAAAAAAAAAAAAAATCAGGTAACAGCACTCAGAGCTATTGTCGTATTAAGGGTGGTTCATTCTGTGTGAAAAACAAGTCAAGCCAGCAGACTCAGACAACAAGATAATTCTGAAGTACTTAATTTTAAAAAGTTGTTTTGCTCTTCTACAGAATCAAACAAAAAATAGTTGTGTGAATAAACAACTTAATTAAGATAAGCCATGATTCTGACCTGGGAAAGACAATAAAAACAGAGGATATTAGTGTGGCAATTAAGACTCCAGTTATCCACCACCTCATTAGTTCTGCCTGCAGTCCTCATGCTTAAGATTTGTTTTGTGGAAAGCGATATCATCTACAAATAACAGAATACAGCCCAAATCTCACAAGCTGGTTCTTTCTAACACAGATATGAGGCTTGTGTCAGGACTTTCTGACACATCTAAAGCATCACCTCTGTGATGCTCTTAATTTTTGCATTCTGACTCAAAAAAGAAGTTTGTGATACTATCAGGACCCATTAGAAACAGAGATAACAGTGTTTCTAAGTGATTTCTCTCTAAATTACTTTGAGAGGTATTTGAGAGAGAGTTGCTGTCACCAAAGGTTCGATAACTGTAAGAAAATACCAGCACAAAAATAAGTTATAATACCCAGGCCCAAGGGCAACGGGCACAAATTGAAATACAGGAAGTTTCACCTGAATACGAGGAAAAACTTCCTTGCTTGGAGTGTGACAGAGCACTGCAACAGGCTGCCCGGAGGTTCTGGAATCTCCTTTGGAGATATTCAAAACACACTTGGATGCATTCCTGTGTAACCTGCTGTACATGCACCAGCTTTAGCAAGGGGCTTGGACTAGATGGTCTTCAGAGGTCTCTTTTAACCCCAACCACTCTGTGATTCTGTGATCCTTACCCTAGGTACAGTGGATCTTGAAGCAGGAAGGTTTAAAACCACCAGAGGTGTGGGTTTCTGATCCAACCTCCTAACAGGAAGAGTAGGAGAATGAACTGATACTGAGACAGACAGCTAATATTGCAGTCTCTGAGAATGTGGACGCAGAATGAACAAGCCAGGCCTTTCTTAATCTTTCATGAACCTTTCCTATAATCACAAGAAAATGCTCTGCTTCTACAAATTCAAGGGTTCACAGTCTTTTAGGGATACCCTAAGCCCTAGGAAAAACTAATGGGAAAATGGGGAATGACTTTGCTTCGGAACCTTCCCATCTACCTGCACAAACCTCCTCCATTCCCTGCTGCATCATTACCTTGTGTACAGACACTTGCACTAGCCTGAATCCTCAGGTTCAGGAAAGATGTCTGCAAGGATCTTCCCAGGGAAACTAGATCACTGAATTAGCCTTTAAAAGGGATGCAAGCAAGAATCACTCTTATACTGGGGCAATGCATCAGAACACCTGAACACAGCAAGTCCCTACTGATGCCTGCTCAAGCTGCCACAGCAGTTTGGGGAGCATGGAGTTACCACGCTGTCCTGCTTCCAGCCAAGGCAGGGGTAATTTTTACCGTAGCCAGGAGGGGGCATGGCCAGGACATCATTGCTGTGGGCAGGGGAGTCTCTTCCAAGGAGAAGGGTTTCCTTCCAGTCCAGTAAGTGTTAAGGAGGGAGCACTTGGGTGGGAGAAGTTGGGTAATGCCGGTTCTGAGCCAAAGGGAGTGGTGGGGATAGTGTGGCAGAGGGAGCAGTTGGGTATTGTCTATTGCCGGGGTTTTAACAGAGAGTAGTAACATTTCTTTCTCATACCCTCTGTCATTAGCATTGTTGCTGTTCCTGTTCCTTTTCTTACCTCATTGCTGTTTCCAGTAAACTGTTCTTATCTCAACCCGCGATCTTTATCTTTTGTGCCTCTTGTTCTCCTCTCCATTCTGCCACAGAGGGGAGCAGTAGGGGGAAGACAAGGGGTAGGGAGCGAGCAATTGGCAGTGCAGTTTCAAAGAGTCTCAGTGAGAGCACTAAACTGGGGGATACCATTCCTAAACCACAACACAAACAACCTCCTGCACTGCTCATGGTGTCTGTTAAGAGTTGGGCACTTCTCATGAAAACCTTCTTTAATACAAACCAGTTACTTCTTGATGCTGCCTCAGTTCTAGGTGTCAATGCTGTTCATCATGTATCCCCTCCATCACTCCTACAGAGAATTCTTACAGGCCTAAATTCTTTTCACAGTTGCAGCATCTTGGAAACTTAAATGTTTTTACCATTTAGCTTTCAGACCGAAAACAAAGTTTAAAGAAAATCATCTAAGGGAAAAAGAAATCTCAAATGCAAAACTTAAAAGTCAGCTCATAAAAATTTCAAAGACTTACTTTCATTACAGGAAAATTAAACTCCACTGGATGAAACCTAAGAATGAAATAAAAAGTTAGAAAAATGGTGAATTTCTCCAAGACTGATTACCCTAATTTGGAGGTTCTCCTCACTTTAGAAACAAGTTAGTCATCCGGTCCATGGCAGCTGATCTCCAGTCTTCTCTAAATCTTCATGTCACCAGAGGGAAGCAAGGAAGCTGCTGGCACACACTTCTCTTCCTAACACGAAGTTCTACCCACACTGTCATCACACAGCCCTGAAGCAACCAATCTGCCACCATGGCATCTGTCTGCCTGCACCATGACAGACTTTGAGAGCATGAGGCTGAGCAAGTTAAGTGAGCTAATGCAAACAGGTGAATAGTAAAAACAGTGCTCAGCAGCAAAAGCTAACACTGAATTTAACTTCAGACACAAAACAGATGCAGTAGAAAGTTTCATGAATTAGTTAAAATTCAGTATAAACTTTTGGTTGATTTTCCTGATTCCAAAGGTTAAAAGCTCCAGGACAGGTCTGCCCTATTGCCTCTCTTGGGACTGTGGATCCAAGGCCTTCTAGTGTCACTAGGTATAGGTCTGCCACAGGATGGGAGATGAAGAACCTATTCTGCAACTCCCTGCTATGCCAAGATTCCCCATGAACTCTAGGATAGACTCAACACTCTGACTCCTGCTGAAAACTCAGCTCTAGCAACTTCAGTACAAATTACTGGCTGCACAGGAAAGTCCTCTCCTAACACCCTCTCCACAGGTCTCCAGGCTTCCTAAGGTACAATTGTTGATATGAACTCACTCAGACCACAACCCTTGAGCAACCTGAATATTACCATTGGGGGCTGGAAATCTCAGGGCTTTCAGGTTTCACAAGCCCTAGAGTATCAACACTGCACAGGGATGCACATGAAACATAAGAACCATTTCTTTAATTAGAAATCTGTTTGAGATAGTAGATGGTAACTAAATGGTGGAGAACACCAGGTATCACATAGCTTAGAAACAGACCATAGAATGAAGAATTAAACTATGCACATCATAACAACAGCAAAGCAAGAGAGGAGAATTTATTTGTATAATATATAATATATAAACATAATTCTCAGATGTTTCAGGACAACCCCATATGCAATTTTGTTTCATGTTATGATTACCTCAGTCATCTCCAGCCCCTCCAGAAATTGTAAGTGTTGCCATTGGTAGCATTAATCATGTTTACTCCATACAATTCAACCCCAAATCTCCTTACAAAGCAGTGTTCAAGTGTTCCCTTCAGAAAACGAAACAACCTACCTCATTTTGAAGGTGGGTGTATATTCCTTTGCCCATCATGGTTCTTGGGCCTAACAATACATGTGTAACTTTAGGACCAATCTTTTATAGTATTTTCAAGATAAAAGTCTTAGGCTCTCCCTACATTGACAATAAGCTTGACATGAGAATCCGACTTGCAGAGCAAGGCACTTGGGCACTAGGAGTCCAGTTTTCACTCTGTCCCCTTTCAAAAGGCTGTATTTCAACAAACTATTAAGTGCTCCGGTGGACAGAACACTTGCCAAGCAGTCAAAACACACAAGGATGTATGTCATGAGCTTTAGCATTACTGAGAGAAGAACCCCATTCACGCACTAACACCAAGATGTGATGCAAACTGAAGTGTGAAATGCAGGGAAGACTAAGAGATTCATTCCACAAGCATTCACCTGACCCAGGATAAAAATGGCAGTGTAGGTGCACCCTTGTTCTCCCAATGGCTTCCCACACCACCAGTATCCCCCATTACTGTGGGAATATGCAGCACTGAGTTAAGGTCCACTCAGGTAAACTGACAAATCTGAGTGTGGGTTAATTTTTTTCAGGCTTCAGCATCTATCCTCATGATACTGATTGCAATATCAAAGCCTTTGCCTCCTACATAGAAAAGTAAGCAACAGTCATTAAGCTACACAATTCAGTTTTAATTAAGCAGGCCAAGAAATCATCTAACTGTAATCCCCTAACTGTCCTCTCTCTCTATGGCAACAGTGGTCAAATTTTAATTATATATGATGAAAAAAAGTTTTCCCAATTTGTCTTTTCACTTGATGACAAAGTACCCTCAGCTTTCCCAAAGACTTGCTGCACCACATAAGACTACCAACAAGATTAAGTTATGTATGCTCCCTTTTTTTAATTCTAAAAATTAATTGCAAGAATATTAACTACTTAGTGCTGCAAGTGCCTGGAGCCAGGCTTCTAGCTATGCAACAAAACTGTTTTCACATGCCAATCCAAGATCATCTTAAATTCATAGATGCTTATGTATTTTATACTGTCAGAAGTCGCAAAACACAGAAAAGACTGATAACCAAATTATTTGGTTTCATATAAAAGAAAAGCAATAGATCTTAGAATGACACTGGAGCCCTAACATTTACAAGTCTTTCCAATAACAAAAACTGCATTAAATTCCAAGTTCAGCAGTTTTGCATATTTGTTATTAAAAAAACCCCCTCAACTTCATCTCTGATCTACAGCCTTAACAGTGGTGTTATACTGCTGGACTAATAATCTTGAGTGTACCAGTTTTCACTGATGGACGACTGTTCATTTTCTTATCCTCTTTTCGTGTCAGATTTTTAATGCAGTACCTAATGAGAGTAGTAACCCATACCCCAAAAAAGCCCCACCTATAAATTTGCTTTTATATACAATTTTAACACTGTTTTGAGACTTGGTATATATTTCAGTACAAATAATCAATATTTCTCAGGCTACTGCATCTTCTATGAAACACCAAGTCACAGCTTTATTACTGCAAACATATAGAGACTACTTGCTTTCCCTGGAGAGTGACAACACTGACAACCCATAAAAAAGAGAGAACGATTTTTTTTGGCTAATTATAATATCCATATAGAAGGGACATCCTTTATTAATATTCTTTATTATGAGAATAAATACATAAAACAAATGCAATATATTAGCCACATTTCTTCATATACATTCAGAATGGAACAAGAAGCTAATAGGCATAAGCATCAGAACTAGCTGAACAAACAAATTTTTACTAAGCCAACAACACTAGAGGAAACTTGGAATGTTTATGCATCAGTCGCAGACAGAGAACATGTGATTTCAGTATTTCCTTAATTCCTTTCAGTATTTTCTTAATTTTAAGACAAACATATTGTAGTTGTAAGCACGAACTGCATGAACTGACAGAAGTGTTTAGCTCCGTGCGGTGGCCGTTTGAGGTTGTTCTGACTGCAACTGTTTCCCAAGGTATTCCCTGAAATACAACAAAAAATTAGATTGAAAAATGTCCTGGAGAGTGGGGAGTGGGATAGTGGTGGGAATTATGAAGTAGATCAAGAAAAAGCTTGAAATTCAGAATTATTTCTTAATAATTGTCTACTGTCAAAAGTCAACTGGAGCAACAATGAGAGTACCTAAGCTTTAGGTATTCATTATCTACCCATATGAAAATAAAGTACAAATCAAACGTCAATGAAACTGTCTAGAAGACAAAAAAGCCCAAGGGTAACGTTTAGAACCCCTAACAACTGGTACAGGACAGCCACATGAAGCCCACAGATTTTGCTTGTTGAATATACATTTCAGAGGCTGTAGCAAAACATTTGAAAGTAATTCTTCCCATAACTCAGCTGCATGAGCACAATACCAATACCGGCAATACAACCCATAGGCTAACAAAACAGACACTGACTGAATAACTACCTATTCAAGTTGAAAAAAAGAAGAGGTAATCAATTCAGGATCACTGTATGCCAACACTTTGAAGTGTTTTCTTCACCGCATTTTGAAGTGCACTAACACACTTATTTTCTATTTCTGCTCTCAACACTGGAACAAACACTCCCCAGATTACTAATATTTGTCTTGAGCAACAATATCTAAAATCAATGGAAAAATAACTGCACAATTCTCCTGAATGTTTCAATCCTTCAATCTCTCCTGTGAAAGCTGATCAAGACTCCAGAGAACCACAAAAAACAATAATTGTACCACTGTATCAGCTGAAAGAGACGTTTCAGGACTTGTGAAATGTAGGCGGTTTTTTCCGCTGCTGATCATACACTTAGTACCACGTTTTTTCTCACTACACAGGTATTTCATCCTACACAGGTTAAACACTAAAAGCATCTCAGAGGAATGATGTTCAGAATGAAGTCTTAAAAATAAAAAGATGTCCTAACTCACGAGCACATGCTTCTCCTTTATTAAAAAAATATATATATATATAAAGTCTTTTTGCCTATTTCAAAAACTAGTTTTTAGCTTAATGTCCTGTTGAACAGCTCTTCCCTGTGCATTACCACCCCTATTGTGCACTGAAGTTTAGCACCTACAACACTGTACCACCCAACACCACTTTTCTCAGTTTTAACATTAAGCATCCAGAAAAGCAAAATTCCTGTAAGATACAACATGAACTTCAAACACTCCTAGCAAAGAAAATAACACATAACTGGTATGCTGAACCATATGCTATGATTTAGCGCCTTCCTTCACAGCTTCATCAGGTGTTGCTGTAGAATCCTTGGGCTGCACTCAACAGATATGACTCTTGATCATAACAGACAAGTTACCATCCTCAAAGTAGAGACTCCTGATGGCAAAGAAGGAAATGAGCTCCTCTCTTGTGGTTTTACAGGACTCAAAAGTGTATCACCAAAAACAAATAAAATTTGGCAGTCATCCAAAAACACAGCTCGCAACTATAAAAGGGCTTCCAAACTCACCAAACCTCCTCCTGCGCCCTCAAAGGGTTTTGTCATTTGTTTCATGCCTACATGCATTTGCTGGCTCTAGTTTCTTCTCTGACATCGAGCCTTGAAAGCCTTGACACTTGCTGCATCCATGGCTCTGCTCACTGTATTACAAGCCCATGACATCACTTCTTACAGCACAGATGAACCATATTCAATGTGAGATTTCTACATCATTACTTAGAAGTAAGAAATTCAATCAAGCTAACAATCCATAACACTACAGCTATTGCATAGCTTACACTGCTTCAGATACTCCAAAACATATGTGAGATTTGTAATGTATGCTACAACAAAAAAATAAAAAGGTATTAGACTTACATTTTTCTAATTACAAGCTGTAAGTCCATGAATTGGACCACTTCGACCAATTTTAAACCATTTTCCTCACACTGGCACAGAAAGGCCTTTATAAAAACATCAGTTTTAGCGACCTTCTGACTTAATTCAACATAAAACCATCCTTATTACAAAGTAAATGGAGCTGGTCCAAGCAAGTTTGCATTTGCAGATAATACCATTCAAACATAAAACAAGTAATTCAGTATAAATTTACAAGAACACAAAATATAACCTCTGCACTGCAAAAAACTTCAAACATGCAACAGTAGTACATCACTTATAAGGATCTTCCATTTTTCAATTAAAACTCAGATCAACAAAACTTGTAACACCACACTTTTTCGCTTCCCTGGTCATTCCAAAGTCTGATGGTGAGGCATAAGTAATTTCCATTTGCAAATTAATGTTTTCATTCCTATTAAAATAACCAAGTGAGATTCCTTTCACAGCAGCAATTTCCCCTTTTTCAAGCCCCTCTTTAAACACACATTTTCTTTTGTTTCCAAGTGTTTTGAAGAAGAAAAGGAAGCTTAGAGGGAAATGAATTTGCTGCATCTGAAATTCTTACTCCAATTTGTTGTTTCATTTCATTTAATTTAATTGCTTTTGTTACACATGAGAGACACTGACAACCTTCAAGCTCAGATACACTTAAGTGTCATGGTAATTGCAACAAATGCTTAAAGGTCATTTAGCAAAAGGTATATGGAACTGATCCAAGATGTAAGCAACCGAATTCTGTGAGTAGGGAATAAAGAGATAATTACAAACTGGCACAAGACACTACCTTTATATATACCTTTATAAATTTTATACTAATATATACTATGTACTAAAGGACCATCGTCAACAACAACCAATGACATAAGGGAAAATTTTAAGATACATACAACAGACTTCTAGAGGCCACGTGCTAAAAGGAACACGCCTCGAAGTTTAAGGAGTATTACTTTTAGTGTTATACTCCAAATTCCAGTGCAGTTAGAGTTACCTGTTTATAAAAGAATAACAAAAATTATTTTTTAATAGGCAAGGGAAGCAAAGTACATGAAGTACAGAAGAAAGTGGGGGTAAAATTTTCATATTCTCTTTTTTCTAACATTTATTTTAAATCTTGCTTCACATTTATTAAAAAACCAAGTTACCAAAAAAATATTTGATAGTCTAAAACATCCACAATTTATAGCTTGGTTTAACAGACTGATGTTCCCAACAGACAGGATGCCTTCCTGTGACAAACGACAAAATAAAAATATTGATACTGTTTATCTAAATATAAACCTAGAGTCCCACACATTTGAGAGTGAAATTGAAAGGCTAATTCTAAAGAAATCCTTCCCTTATGAAATGGTAAAGAACAATAATAAAGCTATAGTAGAAAATCTGCCACTTGACATAACACACTCAAGGCACTGCCAACATAACACTGCTTCCAGCCAAATCATAAATATATGACCAACCGCTAAACAAGTTCACAGGACATGCAACAGACAGAATAGTTTGAACAGACTGAATAGTTTTGCCATCTTTATGTTGCATTTCTTTTAGGGGTCGAGTAACATGGAGAGAGGTTATTAGACCTATGGAGAGAGATGGATTAGTTTTAGTAATTTATTGTGGCTTTACAAATAGGTATTTGAATTACACAATTGATGTATTCCAAATTCTAAGCAGGCTAAACTGTCCCTTGAAAGCACTGGCCTTGTAAATGTCACACTGCTGCAGAAACAACTCCACAGACTAACACTTTCTGGAACTTCTGAGAAGCAGACATGAAGTGGCAACACCAGGACAAGGTTACAACCATCTGTAAAATCTCCGTCTAATCCAGTGGGAGACAAAGCTGGAACAGCCACTCCTTTAACCCATTCCAGCTGTGTAAGCCTGACTTCCTCATGGGGCATTTAAGACATTCTGGTGACAAAGTACTTTTTGTTTACTTAAATCTCAAGTGAATTGCTTTCTACTAATAAGCTCCCTTGAACCTGGTGACTGCACTGTCACACTAATACCAGTGGTGGCTGGGAGAAAGGCAGATGGAGGTGGAGAGGGGCCACCACAGGTTCACTTGCCTTGCCACAGAGCCACGGTCACAGAAGCCAGGAAAGAAAATAAAAAAGCCAGGGCTCAAATCAAACCTGGAGTGATGGAAATGGAAATATTTGGTTCCTGAAATGTACTATTAACATGTCATACTGCTGGATATAAAGTTATAGCACTGCATATTTTTATATATCATTTTATGCTCCTCATTATCATGTTCTTCACAGAAGTAAACAGAAATTGTACAGCTATGAAAGCAGTAAACTAAAAAACAGAGAGGTATCTTCCTGGAGAGCTGGGCTGGGAAGACTGCCAAAGCTGGAGTGCTACCATAGGAAATCTGTCACTTGTTTGCTGAACACAATTTTCTTCTCTGACTCAGTGGACTAATGCAATATGAAGTAATTCAATAAAAGTATTAAAGATTATAAAATACTTGTCTATTATATCAATACAGACTATAAGCAGTGCTGAAAGCAAGCCATCACAAACAAACAACAAAACCAAATAAGAAACAAATGTATAAGCAATAGAATCAAAGCTACTTTGACCAAATAGTTTGTGACTCCATCATATCAAATTGAAGCTTTTTAAACTATCTTATTCAGCAGAACCATGATGAACTTTTATTATGTATCTCCTCGACCTATACATATGGCTGTGGATCTCAAGAGAGAGGAGATACTGCAAAATTTTCTGCAGTTCTTAATATGTAGATTAATAGATTCTGCTTCATAAAAACAAGTAGAACAAAAGCCAACTGACAAGATGAACAGCATGTAGGACATTGTTTCACTTTAATTATTCATAATAAAGAGACATTCAACACTCTGATGTACACGTTCAAACTAAACAGTCAATGATTGTGTAGGACTACAAACATTACATGAAAGGGTGGTTTTCTCCAAATGGAGCCTGTCTTTGGCTGAAAGCAGTAATATTAATAGAAAATCTACAGAACCTCCTCATTACTGAAAACTTTACTCATGGCATAGTTTAAAGCCCTCCTTACAACAAGAAATGCAAAATTAATGTATGTCTTTAAAATGAGACACTGCAAGAACTGGCTTTTCACAAAGCAGTTTCCCATCAGAGAGGTTTTGTCCCTTTTTTGAAAAAGTTATTATAGACTTCCAGTTCACAACTTTACATCTTCACATATGAAGAAACAGCAGATCAGTGAGCTCTTATAAGAGGGCTGTTACTTAAGCTTTTGATTAGATTTTGAAAGAAAATAAAGTTCAATTCAACATAAGCCTTTCTATTAGGGAGACAAGGTCATGTAAGTCATTTTTCACTTCTAAGATGTACTATGAGCTAACACTTACACAGAGCTATACTGCGAATTAATAAAACCCCACCTGACTAAACCACGCAACATGGTTTGAAAGTGGCTTTATATTTAATCAGATTTAGTTGCCACAAAGAATTTAGTTGCTTTCCACAAATACGACCTTTAATGTTTGCCCAGCATATGTCAGAATGACTGACATAAATAACGTTTAACTGAATTTTCCTATCAGGAAATCAATCTTTAAAGTAATACTAATCAGAAGTAAATTATCAAAAAGTTACTTCTTTGGTGACATGTTTTTCAGAATAACACATGAAAATAAGCAATTTATTTGAAAAAAAGAAAATGTAAACTGATCAGGATGTTTGATAGGAGATTAGCTCAGTTGGTTGCAGAGTGGTGCTAATAATGCCAAAATATTTGCTCCCCGTTAACATCAGCTCTAGAAATACTAAAGTGTGTTTTTGCAACATGTAGGGATCTTATGACAGAAAACATGATCACATTGTGAAGATCAGAGAGCATATACACAATAAAAACCCCACCCCCTACCTGTATGGAATGAAGCTTTACAAATAAAAAGACAGAGCACTCCACTAGATACCAAGTGTGCCTATAACTAATTGGATTTTTGCTTAACTTCTCTCATTCTAGATAGGAACTGTTCTCTTACAAAAATACTAATTTCTATCAGGGACATCATCTTCTCCAACTTTTCAGCCAGTTAACTTCTGTTAACTACTAAAAGGGAATTGCACTGATAACGAAGGCTAAGAAACAGGATAAGTAAATACTGTGGAGTGCATTACCTTGTAGGCATTGTTTCCCAGATTTAAGCCTATTACTCTGTTAAGCATTCCACACCTCAGTGCTGGGATGAGGGAAAAAATAAGGTATAGGGGGTGCAAACTTTTGGCTGTCAGTTAACTCTCCTTACCTCTTGCACTTCTCACTACTAAATGCAAGCACGGTACAGAAGCTATCTATAGAGTAAGTGTCTAAATAGAGCATACTGCAAATCCTAGGCAGGTTCAAATTTTTTAATGTTTCTGCAGAACTCTCCCTTTTAAAAGATGGAAAGCAAGTAATGTTGTTTGGAATGTGCACTTAGAAAATCACATAAGAAACTGTTGCATGTTATCCAAATTTCTTGCTTCAAGCTCTTAATTCCACTTCACAAACCAAACTTGACCATGCTTAAGTGACAGATCCTGACTCCCAGTGTTTAGCGCCTGCTTCACACACTTCACATGGGTATGAAGTCATTGGAGAGCACTTCATTCTAAAAGTCTGCCTGTTGAAACGAAGTTTATAGCTCAGAGTCTGCACAGGCAAAAGGAACCTGGGAGATACGAGTTGTGATCCATCCCTGACAGCAGCTCATTACTGTGGCATAAAAGCAGAAAGATGGGGCAGCACAGTCCACTGGTTCCCTCAGTGGGAGCAACTGCCAAACGATGTGTCAGTTCTCTCACTGTGTATGGCCAAACTTGGCGAACAAAGATTTGGGCAGGGCTCTCCCCACGTGGGTGTGCCCTTCCAGCCTGCACAGTGGATTTTTTAGGTGAGG
>JAWWEV010000083.1:111792074-111851023 GCA_035583235.1 Hafferia zeledoni
TTGAACTGCCAGGGGACAGTCCCCACTGAGACTCGAACTCAGGACCTTGGGATTCAGAGTCCAGAGTGCTCTCCTTTACACCACAGGACCGCCCCAGTTCTCCCATGACCCTATGAGAAATACACAAACGTGGTTATATTACAAGCAAACTAGCTGAGCCAAAGTGGGGACTTTTTATTAACCAAAGCAGGTAGGTTTTTTTATAGTTTAATTTTTACAGGGAACTTATAGGCGCACCATGAACCTGTAAGGTACCAGGTCCTGTCTGGTCCTGGCGCCAGGGGATTTTTGCAGGTGGGGAAAGGAGAAGTACAGGTTGCCTAAAGCAGAAATGTACCCAGAGCAGGGCCTCTCCTGTGCACAAAGACTTCTTTTGCCACACAGTGGCCTCTGCGAAGAAAGGGAGTCCACTACTTTGTGCAGGGAGTACATCACAACCAATGAAGAAGACGGTAACACCCCTCCCTTCGGAGAAACAACCTTTTAAGGCAAAACCAGCAAACTAATGAATACGAATTGGCTGATGTAAAAAGATGGGTCTTTGTAAAACTACAAAAAAATCCCGAGGTTTGAACAAGAGTTGGGCTTCCAGACCCCTGTAGCCTGAAGCACCCAACATGTGTTGCAAATAAACTTTCTGTTATACTTCATTTGTTTCATAGGTTACTGCCATCTTTCTAAATTTAAGAAAGAGAAATTTCTCACAACCCTGAACCAGACAGAAGGAAAATAAAGACATTTGCAATCAGATCCACTACAGTTTCAGTAGCAGTTGTATAAATACTGAAGAACACTTAAGCTACAGAGGTTAAGCCACTGCATTTTACTTTAAATTTGGATGAACACAGGGCACACATGATCCATCGGCATGTCAGCTAGATGGGATATTGCAACCACCATCTTCTATTAACTTATGTGACCTCTGGTCCCCAACTCCCAGCAGCATTGCTGCTAACAGAACAACAACAAAAAATAATATGGTGCTCTAACTACACAAGTCACAAGTAAACTCTCCTGGGCCTAACCTGCCTAGAAGTTAAGCAAGGGATGGAAACTAATGCATTATGTTTTAGGTGACCAGTAAGGTCACAAATAAAACACATATTAAATGCAGAATACCTAGAATTCACCTAGATCTTATTTTAATGAAGTAATAGAAGGTAGGAATTAATCCCTTTAAAATGACATCAAGAGAGTCTAGGTTCACAAATCTGAAAGACCAAAGATCGTTCCCACTGCTCAACTTCAGACACTGAAGCTGCTCTGCACTGCTCTGAAAACCTGCTTCTCTAGAAGGAACTTGAAAGGTGCTTTGAGTCACAACACACATCCCTAAAGTTCAGTAAAATGTTGTCCCATGAAGCACATAAAAGGCACCTGCTTCACCTGTAGTGATTAACATACTGTGTTTCTTTAAAGTGACACATGTAAGTGCTGTTAGAACTTAATGATTTGTTTAAAGTTTGCCTCATTAAGAACACTGCTCCCAACAGCACTAGGTTCCCACAAAAATGGAAAGTTGGGTATTGCCTCTGAACACCAGCAAAGACAAGGAATAAGAAGGTGATGTTTCTCATATATAGTTAAAGTACAGATTGAACACAACATAGAAAAAAAATGTGCTATCGTTGCCAGGTCAAACTCTCCCACTTGTCAATAACAGGTTTTTACCATCAGCATGGGGTGCCATGACTAACACAGCTCAAATCAGAATGAAACTCAGGATTAATTACCATGTATAGGCATTAAGTGATGCTAAAAAGATAATTTTGCTCCCTGCTTCATCAAATGCACTACCATTTAACATGCAAATGTAACTGGAATATTTCACCTAAACTTATCTCATCTGAAAAGCTGACAGCAGTTACTGCTTTTGCCAGCACAGCTTCACCATTTAACAGAACGCTTGACAGTCTGATTTCCCCCCATTTATCCCTGACTTAAAAACCCCTAAGGGAAAGCCAGTTGAGCAGCCTGTAATGAATGACTCAAATTACTTAGCAGTTAACTGTCTCTAAGTTGAGTTATTAGCAGTCTAATGATACAGCTGCATTTTAAGCAGAATGGTACTTGAGCTGCCCCATGACACTCCCTCGATTCAAATACCACAAGCTTTCCTTGCTTTGCTGCTCCAGGCACAGCACTTGAATGAAGCCTCATCCTGGCAGAACAAACCTCTATTTTCTAATCCTTCTCTCAGTCAGCTTCCAGATCTAGGAAATGCCTGACTCCGCCTGTCCCACATGTATCACAGGCTGTAGGGCAGAGTTGTTCCATGCCAATTAAACTCAAGCAAAAAAGACAATTGCTTTGAGTGAAATAACTGGAATTCCAGAATACATGGAAGCAAGAGGAAAAATGTTTATTGTTTCTCCAGCTCTGAAGAACTAGGTAAGCAAAACCTTGAAGTTTCTGAATAATCAATCGATCTTATGACAAAGCAAAGCTAAGTAAGTAGGTACTTAAACTGCACAGTGCAGCACTCGGGAGACTCAGCTTGTGTGGGGAGAAGAGACAGCAGTGAAACAGAAGACTCATCAAAAGCCAGATCTATACAGAGATCCAGCTTCCCACATACAGTGTGTAATTTACTTAGCTGAAACTATCTGGTGTCCATGCCAGAGGGAACACCACTTTGGCAAACATGAGCCAAGGACAATGTGTCTCAGAGGCTTGTTTCAATAAGAATTAAAAAAAGAAAATATTCCCTACAGAGATGAGAATATGGATCTGAAAATGGCACTAACTTGTACAGATCGTTTTAGCAACACCTCTGAAGATCTGAAACTAGATGTATTTGCCACCTCCCTCTCAGTCTCAAGTCTAAAGGTTCACAAATTATGAGAAGCAGGCACAGAAATGCTCATCTCCTTAAAAAACAACACAAATCTAGAAGACCAGATATGACATTTTTACAAGTAGTATTCTCAAGCTGAAAGTGAGGAAAAGTCAGGTTAGGCATTCAAGAACACTTTTACTACCAGTGAGGTTTGTGCTAGAGAAAGACCAGAGTTTCATAAATCTATTCCCAGATTTTCAAGAAAACAGAACACACATGAAATAAGACCTGTCCCTACTGCAGAAGGCATTCAGTAACTTAATTCCCACACCATAATCTCTATTTAGTTACAACTGCTTTATAATGCTCAGAGTGTTTCAAATATATGAGAATAGCATAGCGAGAAAAGAAATGTATCAAACTGAGAAGCAGGGTGGAGTGTAATATACAATAGTGACCAAAAATTAGTTTGCACATGACCATGCAGTTAGTATCCATCTCCACACACTCCAAAATTCCACATTATTTACCAAAGTACTCCTCACAGGTGGAGAATATTACCTCTGGAATTTTACAGCAGGATATTTAAGCACGTGTTCTCTGTCACAGAAGACTCCCACAGTATGTGAGAGAGAGGGAGCAGGATAAAATGAATACAACACACATGAGAGTTAAACACCATATCCTTCAGAAGAAGAGGGAGAAAACTAGGCTTGGTTTTACCTAAGATACACTGCAGGGAGATACATAGGAGATTTCTTGCCAGCCTGTCACAGCAAATAGGCAACTTAACCTGTCAGAAGGCTCTCAATAGACATTATTCCCCTACCATTTTCACACATCATCACTACTCAGCCTTTTGAAAAGATCACATTGTCTCAGAAGCAAGAAAACTGACAGAAGTTACAGACACTTCAACCACTAAGCTTTTCAGAAATAAAAGGTTGTTTAAGTTCAAAATTAAATTAGTTGTTTGTATCCCAACATCTATGTCCCAATGTACCCAGATGTAATGTCGTATTTTATCTTCCTTGCAGGCAATGCCAAATTGAAAATATGAGCTCTGGTGCAATCATAATTAATAATCAGATTAGGAACTTCTAATTAGTATTTTTAACTCTCCATGCTTTATGCTTAGCATATTTAATTAGTTTGGTGAGTTACACAAAGTTGTTACATGAACGCTGAAGCTTTTCAGAACTTCAGCCCTTCAGTGCTTCCCTGTAAAGGTCCTGTGCTCTGTTGGAAGGGCAGCATCACCCACCAGCAAGTTCTGTGGCAGAAAAGGCGAAGACTTTGGGGTTATTAGAGAACTAGTCCACAAACAATGAAAGAAAAACCTCACTTCAAACACAATTCTCAGTGACTGACAAAAAGGGTACCATCATGAGATTTTCAACTTCATCCAACAAACCTGCCCATAAATATCTGCTACTCAAGGAGCTCAGAAAAGTTGTACTTGTACCCCTTAAAATGGCAACATTAAAAAAACAGCGTAGAATGGGAGAAAGGACTAGAGCAAAGAACAACAATGCAAGGGAATGGTCAGGTATGCACTTTGCAAAGCAACTGCGAATTAGATACTGGAACAAGTGCAAGCCTAAATTACAGCTTGTATTGAATACTAAGCAGTTTAAATAAAATCATTATAGAATATCCTGAGTTGGAAGGGAACCACAAAGACTGTCGAGGCCATCTCCTGGCCCTGCACAGGACCAACCCAAGAATCACACCACGTGCCTGAAAGCATTGTAAAAATGGTTCTGTCCGGCTTGGGGCTGTGACCACTTTCCTGGGGTGCCTATTTCAGTGCCCAATCACCCCTTGAGGGAAGAAACTGTTCCTAATATCCAAAATAAGTTAAAATATATTGTTCAAGTGAATTATTTATATGACATTTGACCATGTAAGATGAAGCTACTCAATTCAACTGCTTCCAAAATACACAGAAAAGCTAAGTTCTTAAAATGAACATATTACTCTATTGTTTAAAAATGCTATTTTCCCTTAAAGAAATCTACTGTCTTGAATCCTCTTTCAACACCCAAGATTTCTCATGGTTAGTAGCACGTTAAATAATCTTCACATACCAATTGTGAACCATCAACTTCTGCACAGCCAATAGTGCATTATAACGAACTTGCTGGTCTTCGTGATGCATGTGGTTCATTACCAGCTGCTTACCACCAAGTTGTTCAATCACTCTGAAAGAGAGAAGGGGAGCAGGTTTTGTTGACATTACTTTAAGTTCTTCATAGCTATCTGTTGCCTTAAGAGACTGCAGAAAACAGGACTCCAGCCAACTTAGTGTGTGAGACAAAATAAAAAGGGTAGGTCTTTTAATTCTAGGCCTAGTGCCTACAGGAATAAACACTGACACGTGTCCCCAGACACTGGTTTCATGGGTTTTATAATAACATCCATTCAATCCCCATTCACCCATCCCCGGTTCTGCCCCGGCCCGGCCCCTGGGCTGGCCCGTCAGGAACTGAGTCTGGGGGAGTCTGGGACCCCTCCATCATCTTCATCTTCCTTGTGGCACACAGGGTACTTGGAGGCCTTCCAGTGTTCTGGACTTGGAGGTCACTCTGCCTATGTTTATGTCTCATGGTGCAGGCCTTGAGGTGTTTTTTAGCACTTCTACCTTGAAAAGATGTCTAAACAGCTAAAGGAATTTTGAGGGATTGATATGGGTATGGGGTTAGTATGTATAAACATTGAACTTAAGCTACTAGAAATGCTGGTACACTAAAATCTGCATTCATTACAAAATCTAAAATATATAAACATTTAAAGATCAAACATCAAAAAACCCTGAGGCATCATATCCTACTCAACCACTTCACATTCAAGGCATTAAAGATGTTAAGTTACATAATACTCATTTTATTAAAAGTATTTATTTCCTAACACACACACATCTCATTTGACATGTTACAAACGCAGATTATCTCCTACTCCCTGCTGAACTTTTAAAAAAAATTTTTAACAATTCACAACATCAGAAAGTGTTTGTACTGGACTTCTGTTTGCTACCCACTACCGAATTCCATAAAATCTGAAATAAACAATCAAGGAAAGAACCCTTTTCCAAGAGGGTTATTTACTTTATCCAGATCACTAAAGAACTCAGTATCAGCTCGAAAGGGTTGTCAGGGTACAGCACTATCAATTACTTGGTAGGAGGTAGTGCCCTCCCCTCCACAAATGGATGATAACCAGATAACTCAATTTGATGTAAGAATAAAACCTCAATGTAGTCCAGCACAGAAAAATGCTTGTAATCACACCAACACTTGACATGACCCATTTAAAGGGAGAAAGAGGAAATGAAGGGTAAAGACAAATGAGAACAAGTTAGACTTACAGCATAAAACAAATATAAAATCCACACTACACATCTAATAGCCAATCAAGGTGAAAAAGGGAATGCAAGTTTTTCCTGAATTGTGAGCTAGGGAAAGGAATGGTTCTAATTGTCCATCTCTTGTACAAGTAAAACCCAAAGCCCATGTTACATAGCAATAATCCTTGGGCAACATAGAAGCTGTGCTGGAGGCCTGCATTTATTTTCAGTGACAGGAAACATCAGTGCCATACTTTATTTCTGCTGTTACATTGTCACAAAATACATCTTGGTGAGCCTCATTACAAGCCCACAGTGCTATTGTCTTGACAACTTGGTCCCCAATGTTTAATTTTAAAGGCAACTTAAAATTATTTAAGCTGACAGCATTGGATAACAGCTAAACAAAAACACAGTGCTTAGTTTAACAAATATTTTCTTTTGTCAGACAAAGGAAAAGTTCAGCCAGAACTGTAATTCAAGGTCTCCACTGTGTGCAGCAGGTAAAGTGAAAAAGTTTTAGGTTACAATTCTTTTCTGCAACCTTCAAAGGCTAAAGGATGATCCAGTTAAGAGCTGATGATAAACACTTAAAGGAAACAAAAGTATAACACATCTGAATTCTTCTACTCTTCTAAACCAAGGAACAGTATCCATTCTCAACGTGAGTCATGCAACAAGAGTGTGAAATACTAACCAAGCGTGGGAGCAGTACACAACTATATATCAAAAAACATCAGGGTAAGAAATGGATTATTATGATGGAACTGACATATAATCCTTAGGTATTTTAAGCTTTTAATTAGTCCCAAAATTGCTGAAGTCATACTTAGTAAGAATATGCTGGATTACAAACAAAATTCAAGAGAAAGAGATTGAGGCGTTTTAGTTTGCTCACTGGAATAGAAAGCTAAATAAGCCAAGTCTATAAGCATAAAGCAGCTAAAGTATTAGGATTTAAGAATGTGGGTTAAAACAGTATCTAGAACACTTCTTATTTGCTGATGAGCACTCCCTTGAAGGTCAATGCACTTCCAAATAGGTTTAACAGTCTGGGAGCTGAGTGGAGCTGTGGTCCCAACAGTAACACATTTTCCAAGCTACAGACAGAGATACAGGTCGTTTCTCCACTCTTCTGACCTCATAGCTTTGGTCCAGCAACTGCACGGCCCTACTAGCCCAAGTGCCGTGGCACATTCAGGTAGATGCATGCAAGCTGTTTTGAAGATTATGGCAAACGTGTGAAAAAACGGTTTCAGATGAAGAGCAGCTCAAAGCAAGAGCAACCAGTATTAGTCAGTCATTCAGCTTTGCCATTTGCCATTATTCAAGAAACACCTTTGCTCACAAGTTTTTAAAACAAAACAAAGCAGGAAAACATAGGAATGTCTGTGTGTATTTAAACAGGGATTGAGGTTTACAATAAACATTAACATTTTCACTGAAATGCATATTGGTGTAGTTAAAAGAAAACATGTAGTTAAAAGAAAAAAACAATAGAAGAGTGACAACTGAATCTCTGCTAACATCACTGAAATTACAGTAGCAATGGTTTGTGAGAAAAATATTCTTGGTAGCCTTAAGTCCAATAGTCATAATAGAGAGCAAAAATTATTTGTTGATTAAATTCTTGGTAGCTCTTCCAGTTTCTTCTGGTGCCTGTCATCTGCAGGCACAACATATTAAACACTTCTTCAACAACATATTAAATACTTCACATATTAAATACTAAACAACATATTAAATACTTCTTCAAACATTGGTTCTCTTCACTGTTAAAAGACACAGTTTGCATTTTCTAATCTGATCTAGTTTGTGCTTTCTCACCTTCCCAGTGAATTAAACTTAGGCATAACCTGCCATCCCTTAGGAGAGTATTTTAATACAAATAAGCATGACATGCCACAGGCAAAGTACATACTCTAGCTAGACACTTGAATAATTTTTCTTACCGTTTCCCTCGGGGATAGTGTCGTACGTATTCTCCCACATCATGAGCAGCTACAGCCAGCACTTGTGGATCATCGGAAACCTCCAGAAGTTTCGTCAGGATTCTAGGAAAATATTTGAAACCATCAAGTTTGTTGATTGGGTTTGGGGTTGTTTTTCATTTTTTGTTTTGTTTTGGGTTTTGCTGTTGTCTAAATCAGTGATAATTTAAAATAACAAAACCCATAACCATAAAAATGCTTTACAAGTCACCCAAACAGTCAAGCTAGAACAGAACTTTTTCTAAACACGTGATTTCACTTAAAGCAGCTGAGATCCTGTCCTGTTTAACAGCATTATTAAAAGCATTCACTAGAGTTACCTTAGTGAGCTACATCCACAAATACATATAACCAAGGTTTATAAAATCTTTCCTTTTTTCATACATTGCCTTCAAGACCAACAGCTCTGAGTTCAAGATAAACTGAACTAGAGAGCAGTTCTGTCCTAACTCAAAGAGTGAGATGAGGAAAGCTACACCTCACAAATTACTCGGGTGTCATGTATTAGTTATTTTCACAGGATGCACAGAAATACAGGGCAGTAAGAAGTAGAAAACAGCTTCCCAACTCTTAATATTGTCTGTGCTTTGGAATTAAGTAGTAAATCACCACTAGTGGAAAATAGCTACCAGTAACACTGTTCTCCAACCAGTAATGAAGAGGGGGAAAGTGATACAGATTATGAAGGTTAGGCAATAATAATTTGAAGAGGTTAAACAAATAGATCACTGGAAAATTATATTACGCTTAGTGAGATGAGAAACATGTTCTAATCACAGAAAGCTGGTAACAAGTTTAACTAGGTAGGTTATAGAACACACCACTAAAATTAAATTACCACAACCACTACCTCCCTAGAGGCCAGAAACAAAAGATAAAGCACTTTTTATATTAACAACCCCACCTAATTTGGACAAGAAGTATAAGTTTGAACCATAGCAGTAATCAGAAGGCACTGAAGATCCATACAGTGTTGCTGATCAAAATACGAGTCTAGCATCAAAGTAGACAATAATGGTGAAAGGTATGAAAAAAATAAGTTTAACAGTAGCATAAATATATTAGCTTTTAAAAACAAAGGCAGATAAGGGAAAATAAAATTATGTGGCCTAAAGCAAATGCCTTACAATACAAAAGAGTTCTGAGGTTCAAGAATCTCCCCACCAAATTGTGGGGGAAGGTGACTGGGGGTTTTGTGGGTTTTGCTGTGGTGGTGTTTTGGGTTTTGCTGGTGTTTTTTGGGTGGTGTTAAACGAACTATTGAAGATCATTGTCTTTGCAGCAGCACAAGCGCAATAAATTTACCTAACAGTCCCAGAACCAGGAGAGATAAACACAGAAAAACATTGCTACCACTAGAGGAGATATTAAGTCACAACATGAACCTCATGCTGCAGTTGTCAGCACCTGAAATTTTTAAGTCCATATCCTACATATTTAGCAGTATGCCTGCAGAGAAGAATTTATCAGACTTGTTTCAGGAAGGTGTCAGGGCAAATTGAAATGCACACAAAGCTCAGGATCAGCTTGCTCTTGCCATGCCTTCTACCATCTCACATGCTCCACTCGACCTCCTGATTCTTGTTAGGTCTGGAACTTATTAGCAAACTCTGAACTGAAAGAACACCATGTATTATCAGTAAATGACAGTGCAGTTAAACAACTAAGAGCTCTTATAAGCTACTTAAGACCTACACATCTTTTCAGTACATAATTCCGTAAATCAGCAAGTCAGCCCTTGGATCCAAAGAAAATATAAACTTTTGCTTCACTTCATCTAACAATATATGTACTCCAAACACAGTCCCAAGACAAAAACAGACAGACTGGAATGTAATGCAGCAAGTCAGATTTTCCATGGAACAGTACCACAACTTTCAACACCCAAATATTCAAGACAGGAGTTCATTACTCGGACCAACATCACCACACAACCCAAAACTAAAACTAAGGTACAGTGACAACATTTTTACTTACATCTCTGAGTATAGCTGTTTTTCAAATGAAAGCATGAGAAGACTCAATGGCATAAATCTGCATGCAAGTTAATCTAGAGATATTCCCTCTATCATCAATACACTTTGACCAGTAAAAGTAAATAAACAATTCTGTATTTGAAGAGAACAAACCATACATGAGTAAGCACCATACATTCTAAAATATGTAAGATGCTCTGACTTGCTTTCATTCTAGACATTATGTAAAATCTGTATTAGTTACAGGTTCAGTTAAACACAGAAAATATTAAAGAATTATGTGATTCAACACTTGAAAACTTACTTGAGTAGTTCATAGTTCTTCTCATTTAGTCTTACAGCATTCTCCCGCCAAAACTTCTCAGACTTGTGCACAGGACTCCACTCCAGTCTTCCTGACTTGAGCTCAGAACTGTATTCATCAAAGGAGCTGCAACACAAGATCTAAATGAAATATTGACTAAGCTTCCAGTTTGAATCAAATGCCCAAGCCTGTCCCTAACAAAATGGCTATGACACATTTAGAAGTCAGTGCTCTGGAGAGCATGAGAACTGTTTCCTGTCTCAACATTTTATAAATAGGAAAACACATGAAAAACAAGATGAAAACTTTGTTTTCAAACACACCTTTCTACCCACTCCAGAACACTATTCCTAAAGAAACATAACCTAAAAAAAAAAAAAAAAATTAAAGGAAAACCCCAAGCCACACGAATGTGACATTTTTTAATTTAATTAGCTCTTTTGCCAGTTTTTTTATGTTTTAACTTCCTCAGCCAAGGATCCCAGCCTTTACCTTCCATCCAATTAAACTTTTGACATGAACTACAACCTGCACTTCAATGCAGGCATAAGAGCAAGAACTAGGTAAGCACTAGATTCATACATCTAATTGAATATTTATTTTCTATTCAGCCTCTACTCACAAAAGAAAACTATTATATACAACCAGCATCTGTGTATGCTCTACCTTACCACTAGTATTTACATATCATAATTCTGTAGATTTATTTAGTCTTACAAAAGAAGAAAGTTTCACCATGCCCATATAATTGCACTCTTTTTCAAGTTCACATTGCAAAGCATACCTAAGGTCCTGCACGCTCTCGCCAAGCTTGTCCAGAAGAAATTTGATATCTTCACTTATGTCTTCATCATCATATTTCTGCTGATCCAAATTCTCCAGCTGCTTTAAAACTTTACACTGAATCATGGCAAGGGCATATTCTTGGCGAGTTTCTCTCTCAGTAGATTTCTCTAACAAATTCTAGAGAAGTAAAGATGTATTTATTTGGGGTTTTTTAAGAATAGATTACTTTGAAATAAAGTGGCACTTTTAAGAAATTCTTGTTGGCACTTTTCAATATAGTAAGTGACAGAATTGACCACTTCCTGAAACAATCTCTCTCTTCGATACTCGAAAGTACTAATTAGAATATTTTCCACATCAATCAGGATGACTACAAAGATCATTCAAAGCAAAAGAGCGGGTTTATATTCCAAATATCAGAACATATAAACAACTACTTGTATCTTGGATTACCATATTAGCTTTCTGTGAAGCAATAGGACAAAGAAGGAAAGCTTAAAAAAAAAAAAAAAAAAAAACAAACAACAAAAACCAGCCTGAAATCATATTTCCAATTGAAGAGTTACCATCTGGATTAGATCAGCTCCTTTCAAATTTGGGAATATTCCAAATAGACTTTTTTATTCAAACAGAAGCAGGTTGGTAAGACTGGAATTAGAAGCACAGAATGTAACAGTCAAGTTCAAATGTAATTTATTCATTACATTTCTACTCAATTTAACCACCTTCCAATTATGTTGTTCAATCAGAGCTGGCCACCTGCACCTTTTGATAAAGCTGAAAACATGAATCTCATATAAAGATGAAGTTCTTCACAAACAGAACGTGTGTTCCTATAAACAAAACTTAACATCTACCAGAAATAAGCAATGAAACTATATAGAAGGAATTTGACTGCATCACTCTCATGTCACAGAACTATTACACTTAACATATCTTTGATATGAGACATTCTATTAGTAAGACAGAACAGTGCAAACCAGTGTTAAAACTTGCAAACTAAAAGTAAGTTTATTACTGCTTTTAATGGACACATACAATTAGCTTTAATATGCAAAAACAACCCCACCGCCCCAGTTTCTACTTCAGTAAGAGAATTAAAAGGTAATACACAGCAAGTAATGCAAAATTACTTGGAGTTAAAAGTGTTAACAAGAGAAAAAGAACACATAATTAATCTGAAAAGACAATTCAAGTTCAAGGAGAAGGTAGATAAAGTTTCCAAAGAACTCCTAGCTAAAAGAACTGCAGGCAGACATGGAAGCTACTTCAAATATTATTATCAGTCTCATACAATAGTGAGATATTCAAGCTTTTCATAGCAAAATTGAAAGAATATAACAGAGTACAAACATGAACATGTGACTCAATAGAATGGATCAGTAAACTACTCAGCAATAAAAGCCAAAATCTTAAGGTTCAAAGTTAGTTACAGGCAGAAAAGAGATATAAAAGACAATAAAAGTAGGAAAAATGAGGAAAAAAATTTAATAGGTAAAGAAAGTAATTGATTCAAAGAGAGAGAAGTACTCAATACCTGTTGCTTTATACAAAGAATTATTACATTACAATAATATATACTTCAGACAATTGACAAAGAGGTGAAATAGGTCAAATTAGGAGAAATCAAGTAGTAGAGAAGACATACAAGCTGTCAAGACTCAAGCCACACCTTCAGTAATGCACAGGCAGATTTGGGGAATCATCAAGCCTAGTCTTTTACACAATTCACCTCTTTCTTTTCCCTCTTCCCATAAACTGACACTGTGGCACCTCACGCAGGAAAAGGGCTATTTTGTCTCTTCTACCTATTTTAATTTTGCTTCAGAACTCACAGCTCTGATGTCTAATTTCTCATCTATTATTTTCCTGGCTGCCAGTTGACAACTCATTTTCATGCCAACAGGAGTCTTTAATGTTGGAGAAAGGAAACAGCTAAATTACATGCCCCGAAGCCTGTAACAGAACAACCTTAATTCATTTTTAGCCTTTATCTAATAAAAAAAAACCCACCTTGTCTTAATTTTTTTCCTTCTTTTGTAAAACACACTAAATCTAAGAGCTAGCAATTATTTCTCCTACTTTTTATGATCTCAGAATTGGAAGAAGCTTGATGTAAACTGCTAAACCCCTGAACTTTTTTTTTTTTTTACTTTTTTTTTCCAATCTATCTTGCTGTATGTCCCTGCTTAATCCTGGCATTAAGATCCTAAAGAACACTACAACATCTACAGAGGTCTAGGATAGTAAGAATAGCCACTACTGAAACCTCACACCACTGTACTCCTTCAGCATGACAAATGGCATATTCTTATGATCTGTCTTATCCAGAAATTTTTCAATTGGCAGATGTTTTTAGACCGAGAGACCATTAAAGACAGAGTAAGCACCTTCACACAGCTTATTATTTCTAATCAGCAAGTCAGTAAGCAACATTTCCCCTCTTCATCCTAATTTGCTTGCAATGCTTACTGCTGGAACACAATCAACACCCAAGAAAACAAAATGTTTCCAAGGTCTACATCTCCTACTCAGGATACAAGTGCTGTTTTAAAACAGAATTACAAGTCATTATAGCATTCCTGCATTACTCACAAGACACTTGACAAGCAGGCACATAAAACCATTAGCATCCATGAACATCAAATAGTATTCTCACATTGCAAACATCAAGTCTAGGGACTCAGTTATTATGTATTATTCTAAATAGAACCGGTGATTTGCAGGTAATGGAGACACAATAAGTCCACTAATCACTCTTACATAGATATTCGCATTCATCTTCACACAGCCACCAAAAAAAGATTTTTAGACTGGTATATAAACATAATTTCTCTGTTGGACAAACGTGTGTGTTCAAAGTAGTGTTTTGTTAATGAAAGCTTCCTGAGGCAAAATTTACCACATATGAGTAACTACAGTGTTTTACACTAGTACGAGTAGGAAAAAAAGTCTTGAATTAAGAAAAAGAAATCACTAGTGCCTGTGTTAACATAGTTTGGTTTTTTGATCAACCTCATTTTAAGAAGGCATTGAACAACAGACATCTATTACTTGTAAGAGCATGTCTATTAACTGTAGCAAAACTCAGTTCACACACACACAAAAAAAGTAGAATTAAGGTTTCAATCCAGTTTCTTGATGTGGTCCTGCAGAAACAGCTGTGCATCAGCAACATTTGAGACCTGGGAATTTGTAAGAGAAGGACAACCTGATTGCAGTCAACAGATACTTACCCGAAATGCTGCAAGGATGATTCTAGTTACTTTCTCTTTGACAGATTCCTGAAGAATATCCGACAGCACCGGGACAATATTATACCGACGAAGATATTCACACATTTGAGGGCTAAATGCCAGCAGCCACACACAGAAAATCATCTGATACTGGAGCTGGAAACCGCATTTGTTGCTCAAGACACCCATGATGCTGAAAAATTGACATAACACAAATTTAAATAATGACTGAATAGATTGGAGATTCCTACTCTGAAACAGTAAAAAAATTGGTTAACAGGAACTTATTGGAAAGAGATGCTGAGGACAAGCATCAGTTATCTATCACTGTACAACCAGCTTGTTCAGAAAGCCACCCTTTAAAGATATAGTTATTTTCTCCTTAGCCTTAGAGCCATAAAGCAGCTTTTCCCATGTGAACTGATGTGGTACTGTATCCATCTTCAGTTTCACTGAGACACTTTTTCTTCTGGCATGTTTAGAGCATTATTTGTCACTCTAAGAGAAACACACAGCTATTCCTTCAGAGTCAAGAATGAGTAAACAGAACAAAATCTACACAAATTGAACTTGTTTCCTTAAGTGTAGCTCTCTACTGAGGTGTCTGAAATGAGCTGAAATACTCATTATTTAACAGTGAATTCTCAGAAAATGTCTCAGACACAAATATACAAAGTACTGCTAGAAAAGAAAGAATATCACAAGATCTCCAAGAAGAAATCATGCAGGTTTGCTCAGCTGAAGTTTTTAATATGCAATTTACAGGTCAAATCTAAACTTGATAGAAGTGAACTTTAATGTAGATTATTTTTGAGACAAATTCAAACTTGTTGAAACACAGGCTTATTGTAATGCTTTAATACTTTATTAAAAAGCTTCCTTTGTGAAAAAGGCTGCTTCATTAGTGTCATCTTGACACATATGAACATCATCTGAAATTTTACTTCACTGGCAACTTTGACTTTTCAGATTACAGGGGTATTTTTCATTAATGTGCAAATCCTACAATCCTCAACAGAGGCATGCATGGCTTTTTTTAAATAAGCTTAGTGCAAACATCCTAGCCTCATGCACAGCTATTTATTAAGAGAATCTGGATAAAAGAATAACCTACTTTAAGCAGTATGTAGAAGAAAATTGAGCTTAGCTCTAGAAAATGCTTCTCCTTTCACTAATATTTCCAAAGTGAACAATTTCAAACTCAAAGTCTAAGATGATTAGCAGAAACTCATTTCATTAGTCCTTGGTCTATTAAATAATAAAGTACATCTTCAGCTGAAGACAAATGGCTATATTCCCCTTCAGATACATATTTAAGCAGTTCTTGAAAAGGAAAGGAGCATTAAAGCCTCAACATTGCAAGTTTCATTTGTCTATTTGACTATGGTAATATTGGAAAACAAACCTCTTTGTACTCAAGAGAGAACAGCTGTCTCTTACAAGAGAGTTCTATTCCAGAAAAAGGTCAATGGGGAGTGTGCTATTGCAAGTGCAAGTATATCCATATAAATTGACCTAGATGCTCACCAATTTACTCCATCTGCTTCTACCCATGCAAAGCGATATTCATTGACTCTGAGCATCAGCTGCAGACATCCAGCAACACACTGAACATACTGGGAACTCTGGGTGAAAAGAACAACACAACATTTCTTATGAGTGAGGTACTAAGCGCTGAAGTTCAATTTTCCAAATTAGGCTTTGCTGGCATAAATGAAGAAGAGTTCTGAATACTACAGAAGTGTTATGCAAGTGATACCACTTTACATTACTAGAACATGTGAACATGCCTTCCTTCAGTATCCATGAATGAAAGCTGTCTTCTATTTGATTATACTTGCCAGAGCCCCTCATCCACAGGGTCAATTGTTATTCCATTGAGCAAACTTTGGAAAATAAATCAGCAAACTGGTTACCAAGTTTAAAGAAGTTTGCTAGAGATTTCTGTAGAAACAGGAACCTTGAGCTTAGGTTCCTCCTACTCCAACTCAGAACAGCAGTGGTGTCATTACAATTGTACATTTTGCATTTTCTACACAGTAAGCACCATACTTATGATAATGAGATGTGTATTTAGACAAAACCAATACCACTAGCAAAACAAGTATTATGTGCTAAGAAAAGAATAAGACTAAAAATCCTTCCCATCAGAAAAATCATGAGATTCAGCACTGAATTCTATTTTCATTCATGAACAGTCACATTAAACAGTTTTCATCTGTGAAAGCATGTATTTTCTATGTAGTAACACACCAGATGGGCTGTAGTTCAAAAATGGGTTTTGGTCAACACATTGTCCCTCACACTACAGCAACTGAAAAATCCAAAGGTACAAGAGAAATAGCATGTTTTTCTCTCTTCTTAATCAATTGTTAGCATTATCTTCACTAACACTCAGATATGCTGCTGATAAAATGTTGTTTGGGGGGGTTTTTTCCTATAAGCCTTTTTCTTTGCTAAGTTTCTTGACAGTCTTATGGTAGCTCACTCACATAATATAAGGTCAAACCTTTCAAACATTTAATGAAGTAAAGAAGTTAGGCAATCCTGTATGAAGAGACCGAACACAATAAACAGAATTTAAAGAGTAACTCATTCTGTTTCACTCTCATGAGAAATTTAAGACCTTTATGTAAAAATAAGTCTGAACATCTAGGCCCAAATCATCATTCATTTCCCTGGGAAACTATTCACTTTCACACCCCATGCAAATAAAACAGCTACAAACACAGAGACAGTTCTCCCACCCAAGTAATACATTAATTCATCTGCATCATCAACCCGTGTACTACCGAACTTGGAATTTTCTTCTATAAAAGCTTCTCTTCCAACACTATTATGATTGCAATTTCATAATAAATCCCAGCCCTCATTTCCTGTATAAAATGCTACAACTGCATCTCTAATTTATTCTGAAATAAATTAGTCAGAACCTACTTCAAAATCCTGTACAAGCTAGACCTGAAATCAGAACACTAATGAAGGTAAGACAATACTTAGCCAATTTAATTCTCCAAGAACGTATTTGCACAATCAGTTCTGCTGCTCTGGGACCCCACCGTTGCACGGCACATCCATGCAGTGCTACAGCACAATGAATAAAGATTTCTAAGCAAGTCAGAAGAGCTTCATAACAAGTGGCGTTGTGTGCTGTAGAGCTCTTTACTCTTCTAAGGCTGTATGACACTGGGCTGTCAGTCAAAACCTAACAGTATGGCACACAGATCTGCACATGAAATACTTCAACGTGTATGCTCAAGCCATAATTTTACCCCCTACTCATGGTCATGCATAACAGTCTTTCATCTCCTCTCCTTTAAACCCCAACAGATGGCAATTTAAGAGGCTCTCCTCTACAGGATGCTAACACTTTAAAGCAGTGATTACATTTATAAGATCAACAAATTCCAGGTTTAGTCTTCTGGAAAGCTGTGAACATTTTCAGGCTGCTGCAAAATGAACAAGAGACCAAACTGAATTCTACTCCCCATTCAAGAACTGTGATAAATCACCTCATCATGCCACACCACCACAGAAAATCCAGTTAGAACAATCATTCGCATTTGTTAAACTGCCTCAGTTCGTCTCCAAGCTCAGCAATCATTACAGCTACATGAAACTTGGTATAAAAAAAATACTGATGCGAAAAGGACAATCCATTTTCCTTTGAATTCAAGCTATTCAAACACGAAAAGCTTACAGCTTTGAAAGCACTCTTGCAATTTCATGCTACAGTGGTTAAGGGGCAACATTAGCTTTAATATCTGATGTGCCTTTTCTAAGTTCTGCACATCACAACAGCCAAAAGCTACATAGCCTCAGGTTTCTTGTACAAGTCTGACAGCTCAGTGCTAAACAGACAGTATTGAATCACAGAACCATTTAGGCTGGGAAAGACCTCTAAGATCACCTCGTCAGTGACTTAAAATTATTCAAATAATAATTTTATATGAGAATGCTAAATACATCTACAGTTTTAACACCTCAAACTAACTTGTAAAATATATACTTCCACTGCCAACATTCTATGTGAAATCAGTGTTTAAAAATACTTCTGTTTCTTGGCGCCATCACCTGGCACTCTGTTGTAGAGTTCTGATTCCAAGTACTTCTTATCACTGACACCAGAACAGATCTGCACCTTAATCCAAGGAGTGGATAGCACCTGCCCAAAATAGAAAATTGACAGATTTCAAAGATATACTCACATCACTTGTGGAGACTGCTCCTGTTTCCACAGAACCCCCTGTACCACGGAGTTTCTAGCAAAAAAATTAAAAAGTTTAAAATCAGAGCTGTTCTTCACCCTCAAAGAACAGTTGTTACCAAGTTTCTTTTGGTTCTCCAGTCTCTCCAGTTGTAAGAAGAAAATATTTAGAATCCATTATAGATTTTTCCTGCTCTATTTCATAATCTATTGTATTTACCTCCTACACACACGCACTTCATGTCTAGAAAAATATGCTTGGACCTGATTCTCATGTATCAAAATTTATTTTTTTATTTATTTAAGTATGGATTTACTCAAGACCTTTATTCAACTTGCAATTTGAAAATGGTTACCTTGAGTCTTTCTGAAGGAAATTCCAACTTTAAGATTCTTCTTCCAAAGGAAAAAATAACACTGCTTTTTAATAAATTCAGTTTGGAAAACTATGAGAAATACATCCTTACTAAATCTCCTGAATGTTTCTCCGCTCTCCAGAGCGCAGTTCTGCTACAACACTACCTTAAAGAATGACACATCACTGGGTTTTCAAGGAAAAATCTCCAAAAATGAATACAAAGGAGAACGATTCATCTTTGAAGGACAAGCCAAAAGTAAGTGGTTCACACTGAGCTAACACTATAAAAATATTGTCCAAATAAGTCAGAATTTATTTAGTTTCGAGAGACAGGACTAAAAATAAAAGCTTTGTACTACAGTAAACTGGAAAGAAGTTTTGATATTCAATTCCTGCTGCCATGTGATTTTTCTTCCCAGCAAAAAGCTCTGATAACCAAAACAAGAGGCAAGACAAAAACCCCTCATCGCATATTTTCTCAGTGTCCAAAAGAAAAATCAGTGATAATCAACGGAAAAGGTAAAGGCTTTATTTGTTTTTAAATTACAATTCAAAGACTAGAGTAGAAAATGTAAATTACCAAGTTAAAAACTATGTTCTTGAGTAAAGGATATTAAGCTTTAAAAATTACAAAGCAAAATTTCATTTTAAAAAACAAAAACAAAACTATACCTTGTTCGCACATCTACACATTTATATTCTTGAAAAAAGTTTCCAAAGTCACTGTAATGTTTAAACAAAAGTAGCTTTTTACCTGTGAACTGAGCTGAGTTTTAATCCAGTTGAAATAATAATTCAGGTCACTGCCTTCCATAAGCTCCCGCCCCCAAGCAGCCAGTTTGGCAATAATTCTTGCTGCCTGAAAGACAATGCAATAAACAGATCTTTCAAACACAGCAATTTCAGAATTCAGTGAGAAATTCTATAAGCTTTGGAAAGCAAGTTTACGTCCCTCACAAAAATCTACCTGTTTTCTATGTAGGGTATTCCTCATGCTTAGTAATTTAGTTTCTTTTCAGATTTCTGCTGCTTCTGCTTCCAGTAACCGATTTATTTTCACAATGTTATCAGTTACCTATAGCTGTTGAAGTTCACAAGGTAATGGAGAACTCAGAAGAGACGGAAGCTACCAATGGGCTACTGCTGTAGGACACCACTACAGTCAGAAATCAACCAACAGTAAGACACTTAATGGCTTAACAAGTATGTGAGGAGGCTTGATTTAAGCAACTATGGCATATGCCAAGACAAATGATAACATACTATGGAACGGTTTTTTGTACTTAAACTGAAGTAAGTCATCTTCAAGAACTGAAAAGTTTCAAGCTCATAAAAAGAAAAGCAGAAAACCAAAAGGGAAAGTAGAATTTGAGAATGAAGTTGAGTAAAAATGTAGTCAGGTTAATTTTCATGATGCCTATGGCCCAAGAATACTTAAAACAGTATCTTTCTATGTCAGCCTCTCCAAGCTATATTTGCAGTAAATCTATTTTGCAACATGCAACTTATTTGCAAAAACATTTGAGCCAGATTATATATAAAGAGGCAGTGTAATCAAGAAACTACAGAAGTAGGGGTTCATATGCCTGCTTACAGCTCCATGATGCGATGCAGTGAGGGGACTATATTCCAGGCACCTTTCGACATTAGTGCACTCACAGGTGTGGTGCCACCACTGCTTATTTCTAGAGGGATTACAAGTGAGAGTTTGCAACAACCACCTCTACACTGAAATGCATCCAATCCCCTTCTGAAAGCTATCAAATAACCCTGTAAAATCCCTCCAGCTTTACAACAAGGTATTAGCTCTCTAGTCTACCATGCTCCTCAGTTAGAACTGCCACCCGGCCCCCAGGAAACCATTTATGCTTAGCAGAATTTGAGCCTAGACAGAGATTAAGTACTTTTATCTGGCCAGGCAGATGCAATGATGTGGCATAAGGAGGAAAATAAAATAAAAACAACAACAAAAAAAAAAAATCACACAATCCTAAAACTTAGTTTTGAAAACATTCATGTGCTTTAAAAAAATATGCCCAGAGGGTACTAAAAGGCACAATAAAGCAGCAAACTTAGCATTTTAAAGTGGATTTACTTCACATGAGGTTCCCTGGGACTTGCTAAATTATTTGGCTATTTTTGTAGTACCTAAAGAAAACAGTATCTGAATAACGTATCTCAGAGTAGAGAAATGCTGAAAATTGAAATTTCTATACCACACGTTTAAAAGCCACCATTTCAGAGGCAACTAATCAGTTTGCATTGCAAGGGTCCAAGAATTATACTTTACCTGCATACTTGAGAAGTCAGTATTGTCTGAGCTTGCCCAAACTGCTGTTTTGCAGGATGGGCCTTCAGCAGCATTACCACCAAATAAACCAAGAAACAAACCATGCTAAAACCCCAGCCACCTCCTCCCTCAGCTGCACCAGGAAACCTGATTCACCATCCATGGAGTCAATCAGATTAAAAAAAAAAAAAAAAAAAAAACACGAAAAAACAAAACAAATCAAAATCCAAAAAACACAAGCCTGACATTTTCCTTGAGAACAGGCCAGGTCACTGTTCAAGTCAGAGCACAGCCCCAAGCACAGCTGCACTGGCCATTCCTAAGGACAGACAGCACGACTTCCTGGTGGAATCCTTGCACCAGCACAGCCACCACAGCCTAACACAGGCCAGGTACGTGGTTTTCTAGTTGGAGCCTCTGATTTGATTCTACCACATCATGCCAGCATAAACATATGCAGGGAAGAACAATTCACAGCCAAGCAGCTTTCTCCTCTTCAAGCCATAATGTAAGTTACACTGGTGCAAACTGTGGTCTCTTACAGTAATACAGCCATATTTTTGCCCCACTAGCTAAAAACTTGCCAAGATGAAATGGCCAGTTCTCACCACAGATGACAGAAGAATATTAAGAATTTCAGAAAAGTTACTCCATATACATGAGCAGCACCAAGTAGCTCAAAGCACAGCAGAAACCATACACTGCACATGATTGTATTCAGTTTGGCTGGGATGGACTTAACTTTTTTCACAGCAGTCCATATGACGCTGTGGTTAAGACTGGTGTCCAAAACAGTGCTGATAACATATCAATGTTTTAGCTGCTGCTAAGCAGCACTTGCGCAACATCAAGAACTTCTGTTTCTCACTCTACACCTTCAGTGAATTGGCTGATAATTTCACCATATTATAAGGTGAAATCAAGGTAAAGATATTTCCCTTGCACAGGATGAAAACTTAAATTCTAGTGTTTGTTCAGCAAGAGGAACACTGACTGGCAGTTCTGATAAAAGTCAATTTTTTAGGTACGTCTTACTGTACTTAATTAATTCTAAAATCCTTGCTTTATGAGTTTTTAAAAGTTGCCCTAATCTCCTAGAAAAAAAGGAAGTCAGTAACAATGTAACTTTTCTTTCTAAAATGTGGCTAACTGAAGAACAGATTGACTCCTCTAGACTGCAAGAGGAAAACTTTCCAGTCCAGACAGATGTTTAGCTTCAAAATCCAAAATCTCCCGAAAAAAAAACCAGAGCCAGCATTTCTCTTTACCTAAGTCTTCAGAGACAGGTTCATTTAAAGCTTACCATATGCACAGTGAAGAGATCTTGTCGATTCAACATCGGCAGAAAATAGGACCATGCAGTGTTTTTGCCACGTTTTGCATAATCAAAGAAGATGCAAACACGCTGATGATTTTCCTAGAAAAATTGGGAGCAGGGGAAAAGATGACAGATTTTAAAAGCATTCAACATTAAAGCAGTTATTTGCTCCTCATTATGTTGGCACACACTATCAGAGCACATCCTGGCCTGTAAGATCCCACAGAAATTTTTCAGTTGGACAATTATTTGTGGATACAGTCCATTTCAGCACTTCAACATTAAGGTTAAAGATTTGGGGCAGGGGAAACAAACCTTGAAATACTAGCTCTATCTCAGAACTCGAACACCTGCTTGAGCAAAAATGGATACATATAATATTTGAACAAGCAAGCAGAATTAGACAACTGAGAAACAAAATGAATACTGTCATTTTTTAGGAGAGACACTACTCTTCATCCAATCAATTATGCTTGATTAAAGTCCATACAAAGTTTTCCCATGTATTGCTACTTCCACAAAACTTGGCTCCACATTCTACAAGTTAAACTTCAGAGGTGTAAAGTAGCCCTGCCTCTCTATTCCTCTCAATGGGAAGTGAGCTCTTCTCTCCCACATAAGGCTGCAATTAATTCAGCAGTTCTCAGGCAACCCACATACCTAAGAGAGGACACAGCCAGCAGAAGTCTGTTCCCCAGGGCTTCTGTGCTGAACCACAAGAGACCACAAGTACCTAAACCTGCACATTGTGCACAGCCTCTAAGTATTTCACCTAATAATCACTATACAAAGCAGCTATTACAGTTCTCCTTAAAGCAGGCCAGAGAAAAGGCCATACGAACAAGAAGGAGAAAGAGAACCTCTGCTATTTCCTAGTAGCCTAGATTACAGCCTCTCAAAAAGTCTAATACTTGAATTCTTGCTTTTCCTCAAGCATTTCCATATACTTTCCAGCCTGGAGGATAGTAAGTTTTCCTTCTGAAGAGATGTCTCCCCACTGAAGTCAAGCTACTACAATCAAGTATGCAACTACTGTCAAGGAAGGCAAAACTGTTGGAAACACTGTAATTGGGAAACTCGCATGAGAACAGTAGCTCAGCCTCTACTATCCAAAGATTTTAAGTTTCGAAGTCCCTTAGCTAGAAAGGCTTTTCTCCATCAATTCTGCACCCTACTGTTAACTCTATGGACAGATAATCAGCTAGGCAAGCCTCCTTTTTGGAATATCCATCTAAGATCCACGAAGCACAAGATGACTTGAGTGTAGCCATGATCCAAACACTGGCATCTTACTAAACATCAGAGTTGTAAGTAAACCTTCAGTGAAAGTATCTGTCAGCTTGTGGCTGAGGTATTCTCACTTTTACTCTTTTGATTCTCTTCCCCGTCCTGCTGGTGGAAGAGTGAGCAAGTGGCCAGCTGGGATTAAACCACAACAGTACTGTGACACACAGGCTGCAAACTGCTGGGCTGCAAACTGCTGTCCTGATCACTGACTGGGGAAGCCGAGGTGTCACTAGTTATCTGCCAGTTATCATCCTTAGTGCTGAAAAGGACAGAGAAACGCTCTCAAAATTTGTTGTTTAAACTATGAAATAAATAGAAAAGATCTCAGGAACACAGTGCTTTGCTGGAGAGTTTTCACTCTGTGAGGGATGGTTTGATAAAAAATGGCAGTTCAATCAAATAAATTGAACTTGCCTGTTGGAATATCAAATACTCAAGAGTTGGAATTAAAACTCACATGGCTCACCTCCTAGAGTGATGCCCTAAACAAACATCATTAGATGTTTCACTGTAACCTTGTATCAAATATAACATGAAACAGGAGAAGAGAAACTGTCAAAACCAGGTAGTTCATATGAATACCAGGAGAAAAACTCACACAACTCAACCCATCTTGTTACATCATCACTCCAAATATTCTCTTACCCTACTTCAGATCAAGGAAATGTAAAAGTGGGATTATCTGATTGAGTAAAGCCTCCTCTTGAGCTGTCCCAGTTATCTCAACAGTCCTGAGACCAAGTTTCATAGCCTACTCTTATGAGCCACTGTATCCCATAGCTACAAAGAGCTGTAATATGACATTGATTCGAAAGTTCCTGGTCTATAACTAAGTTAACTTATGTTGGAAACCTGAAGCTGCAGAAACTACACCCTCTTGCTGAGAGTGGCCAAATTAACACCTTCATTGGAAAAGCTTCAACAACTTCAAGTCCAAAGTCATGTCATCCCTACACAACAGGAAAAGGCTGAGGTCACAAGTCACAGAATCTTAGAATCATTTAAGCTGGGAAAGACCTTTAACATTCCCAAATCCAACTATTAATCTAACACTGTCAAGTTCACTATAATATAGCCAAGACATTAAGTTCAAAAAAGTACTAAAAAAAAAAAAAAAATTTGCAAATTAAGACAACCTAAAATGAAACAGCTATGCAATACTAGCCTTAATATCCAAGTTCTGCATTAAACAGAGTTGAGAACTGACAGACAAGCATATAGGTATATTTTATTTCCAGAATTTGAACATATACATATACACACACGAGACTAAATTACCCTTACAACTTTAGATGCAGCATTTAATCTGTGAGACAAGTCCTGAAAATTTAAAAGAATATTTTTAACACAGTATGACAAACACCTGAAGGGACAAGAATTAGGCTAAAGAAACGTTCAAGCATGCATTTAAAGACTTAAAAATAATACAGGTTATTGACCTACTTGCAGCATATCATCAACCATCGTCAGAATGTACTGAACAGTCTGTTCCTTGGAGATGTGAGTCATCAAGTTTATAAATGTTTTAGCACACTAGAAAAATAAGAGGAACATTAAAATTAATATTAGCAATTGTCTTCATTACTTTTGATAATATAAAAAAGGACCTCATTAATTCACAGTTAAGTCTTACATAAGCATTGAGCATCCCAACATCTTCCTTAACTGCAGTAAGAGATGAATACATTTGACATTATCTCATTTCAAAAAGAAAATTTTCTGTCACATTGATTGTTACCTTTTACAAATTGTTTTCTGGCTTTCAAATGAAATAAGTACTCGCTAGTGCAAGTCACCAAGAGGCTCTGTTGAAAGCTGGATTAGAAAAAGCTCCCTCAGTGTCCTTTTCTATGGCAGTGAGAAGATCAAAGTGAACTGACAGACAGTACAAGAAGATTTCAGCAACTTGAACTGGAGAGAGGAAAGCAGGTCACTCTTAACTGTTCACTTACTATATACCTTGTAGACAAATCTTTGTTTGTATTTGAGCTGTGCCTCCTGAACTATTTACAATTTCAGCAACAAATATTACAAGCTGAAATAGTTACAACACTAATTCCTCCTTCTCCTTCATCACATTCACGTAAAACCGAGAGAGAAGTGGAGCTCTGAACTGCTACACCATAACCCAGAAAAGCCTAAAATTAAAGTAGAAAAAACAACTGGAAAGTTCTTTATCTTAAATGCATCTCTTCATCTTCCTCTCTGCCTCTCCCAATCCTCTTGATGTCTGATATTGTGTGCTAACACCTTGGGTTTCAAGGCTGAGTGTCTACTGATTCAAATATCATTCAAGTGTCTCTGGGCATCCTACCTGGACTCCATAATGGCAAAGGGCTGATTCAGTCCTGAACCAGCTCGGTCCAATGCAGATGTTTCTTATCTTACTATCCGTGTTATACATCCATGTTTAACTGAATCCACCTCACCAGTCAGTGGACTCTATTGCTGGAACTAAATTATAATTGCTTAGCTAACTACACAGAAATCTCATTGGTAGCAGCCATCATCAATAAACTATAAGGAAAAAAGTGACTCAAGTACAAGTGTGCATGATTAAGTAAAGTGGGATGAGGAAAGACTTGAGCTGGCTTGTCCCACAGCAGAGTCAAAGTCAGATGACATTTAATAACTACTTAACAGGTTTTAAAAATAACATCCAACCTATATCTAAGGAAAAAAAAAGAATCGTGATAGCAAGCTTTATACTTATTCCATGACATCTTAACTGTATACAGTCAACAATAAAATAGCAGTTAGTATGAAAAATTCCTTCCATCGTCCTCCCCAAAAGAGAGACCACTAAATGAAAGGAAAATTACTTGATTGCCTTCGGTTTGCAACAATTCCTGTTTTTCTTCTGGACTCCTTTTCTGTTCAAATCTTTGAATAAATTCACAGTCTTCACCTGAAATCATCTGCCCTCTGAAAAACAAAATAGGACACCGTAAATAAGACAAACCGTAAGTTTGAAATAACTGCATTGGGTTCATGTGGCAAGGTTTTGGTAGTGGGGGGCTGCACAAGTGGCCTCCACATCAGACAGAGCCAGTTCCAGCCAGCTCCAGGTAGACTCACCACAGGCCAAAGCTGAGCCACTCAGTGATGACAGTAGCATCTCTGTGGTAGTATATTTAATATATGCAACAGCAGCAATGAAGACAGGACTGAGGAAGACACAACAGTGCAGACTAGGTCAATGACGAGAGAGGGCGAGGAGGTGCTTCAGGAGCTGGAGCAGAGACTCCCTGCAACCCACAGTGAAAACCACGGTGAGGCAAGAAGTGCCCCTGCAGCCCATGGTGGGGCAGAGATCCACCTGCAGTGCCATGGAGGACCCTATGATGGAGCCTGCAGACGCCTTGAAGGAAGCTGCAGCCCATGGAAAGTCCATGCTAGAGCAGGTTTTCTTGCAGGACCTGTAACCCCATGGAGGACCTATGCTGTATCATCCATCCCTGAAAGACTGTATCCTGTGGAAAGGCTCCATGCTGGAGGAGTTTGTGAAGGGACCTTGGAGATCATCTAGTTCCAACCCCTCCGCCACGAGCAGGGATGTCTCTCATGAGTTTATGTTGCTCAGGGCCCCATGCTGCCTGGCCTAGAACACCTCCAGGGATGGGGCACCTGCAGCCTCTCTGGGCAGCCTGTCCCAGTGCCTCACCAACCTCACAGGAAAGGATTTCTTCCTAACATCTAATCTAAACCTGCCCTGTTTTATTTTAAAACCACTGCCCTTTGTACTGTCACTATCTGCCCACATAAAAAGTTCCCCTCCCTCCTTTTTATAACCCCTGTTAAGTACTGGAAGGTCTCCCCAGAGCCTTCTCCTCTGTAGGCTGAACAAGTCCAGCTCTCTCAGCCTGATTTTTTTAAGAGAGATGCTCCAGCCCCCTGATCATCTTTGCTCCAACAGGTCCATGTCTTTCTTGTGCTGAGGACCCCAGAGCTCAATGCAGCACTCCAGGGGTGTCTTGTGAGGGTAGAGTAGAGGGGGTACAGTATCAACCCTATCGCTTTACTAGTGCTGTATCCCTCAGCAAATGCAAAGAGCTCCTTTCCACAAAAGGTCTCATGTACAAAGAATTTAAAACTAATGAGGGAACAACCTCTAAAGCCTCCCCTGTGCATCACCTCTGATCAACCACATTCTCTAAATAATTCTTAAATTTCCAGGGACTGAATGCAATGATCAGTGCAAACAGTTGTAAGAACTGAAATACACACAGATAGTGTATTATGCCAAAATTATAATACATAACATGAATAACAGTCTACTCCAACCTGAAATAAGTGCTGAAAAACAAAATTAATTGTTATTTTAAGTTTGCCGTAAGCACTGAAGAGAACTGGAAGGAGGACAGAGAACATAGTTGCGAATTTATTTTTATCTTTCACTGATTACAACATTTCAGCATTTCCTGGTAGTTTAAAAACCAACATGCATGCAAGTTCACCCAAACACATAGCAAGGGGGCTTGATACAGTGAACTGCTACAAACACCTATAAATTAACAGATGTCTACTTAATCTTCTCTTTAACTTAATATTCAAGTGCTTACCACCATCATCAGTGCTATTTCAGAAAGCTGTTGACTCAGCTGAGGAGTCAAACAGACTTGCAGAACATTAGTGGGGTTCGGTTATAATACAAAACTTCACATCACAAGAAATAACACACTTGCCAAAATAGTACAATCAGGTACTCTTCAGGAAAGAAAACTAATTTTAAATCATTTAGTCCTAAAAATATCCAGAACTTTAATCAATAGGTGACTGGCTTTACTAGGTAATACCAGGAGTGCTTCAGGAAAGAAAACTGTGCACATCATCATCAATACAAAAGTCAGTGGGGATGAAAGCACTAGACATTGCTTTGTTTTATTATTTCCAATACTCACGCCCCCTTAACATTTCCACTGAATCAAATGCCTTGTCCACTTTGCAAAGCTATGTAGCATGGACTCTTTTAACCCAACTTTTCCACATTCAGGGTCAGTTTTCAGATGTTCCATGACTGGAGATTACATTAAAATCCTTGTAAATTTACATGAAATGTTAACTTTTGGGCTTTTTCCAACTGTCTCACCTGGATTCTTGAAATACAGAAACAAATAAGACCGACAATGTGTTCCTATCTTTCCTCTTACTTAAATGGTTACATCTGGAGTATGACCTCATCCCAGGACCATCTCTCACCTATTTACTATTCAAGCAAAGAATATAAGTAGCCTCGTACCACATGTGTTATTCCTGCCAGCTGCTTTGTTAGAAACATCCTCATATGCACTGAGGAAAGGCAAATAAGATTTACTAGATGGAAGATTCATGAAGTCAGTGGTAGGGTAGTCCTTGACTAATTTCTACTAAAACTTAACTAATTATAGATGAACTATGTATGATTAGCTGATGATAACCATGCTGCTACTACATGCCTTTTAGATGGACTTATGTTCTTTCTTGTCTAATAATGATGGATTTGAGTAGCTGTGGAAAGATAAGGACCATTCATTTGTCACAAACACTGTATTTAAAGACCCGTAACTAGAAGGCTCTTATGCCTCAAACAATGCTGGCCATGCCAGGGATGGATGAATCATATTGATATAAAAGCAACCAGATAAGCTGCCTGTTTATAAGAATATTGCCATTTACAACACACTTCAAAGACAACAAAAGGTGAACCCTTAATTTTCAGCTTTAATCCTGAAGAAAGCCTCAGCCCATGAAGACAGATGCTTCTTTATAGCCAAGCTATTAGAAGATGTCTGCCAACTGCCAAGGAAAAAAGCTTTCAAGTTTCTGCTTTTATCCCACATTAGACCACAGGGGGAAAAAAAAAGAAAAAACGGGGGGGGGATCAAGATTGCCTTGAGAAAAAAAGACATTAGGATTTACTTATTTATTGCTTTATTAGTGTCGTTCAAAAAAGACACCTTCCAACCCATACAAAACATTACAAAGGATCTGACAGCTTTGTAAACAAGTTATTAGTATTTAATCAGGGAACTCATACCTCTGATTAATAGTTTTAGTCATTTCAAGTGCATCTAGTTGCACTCATCTCATTTTAATATTGAAATAATTGATTATGTAGTAAACCGCAGCAACCATTGGAGGGGAAAAAAACCCCAAACCAACCAACCAACCAACCATGAGAAAATGCAGAGCAACCTCAGACAGCTGGTATCAGCTCCCATTATCCTATCACACATTTCCCTCATCCCCTCTTCAAAGAGAAAGGAATTTCCCAGCACCTTTAAGAAAACAAGTAACCAAAGTTTCCCTCTATCCGTCTTCCTAAAAGACAGTTGTTATTTTCCAGGATGTGTTTACACAGTCTTCCGCCAACAGACAAAAGTCACTTTGAGCTTCAGCTGTGTTTGGTTTCAACTGGGATAGAGTCAATACTTCCCAGTGGCTGGTACAGTACTGTGTTCTACTTTTAACATAAATCCTTTAGTTGTTGTTATTTTATATTAGTAGTATTTCCCCTGCCTTTTCTGTCCTATTAAAACCTCTATCTCAACACATGAATTTTCCTCCCCCCCCACTCACCAATTCTCTCTCCATGACCCTGTGGTGGGTGAGGAGTGAGCAAACAGTTGTGTGGTGTTTAACTGCCTCCCAGGTTAAACTAAATAGACTGTCTGAGCATATCAGGTTTAGACCAGGAGCCCTGTAACCACATGTCAATGCTCTGTGCTTGAGATACCAAGGCCTGCCTTTGAGAGCAATAGCTACCTCCAGGAGACTAAACTGAAACTGTAAAATTTAGAAAGCATGAATTTGCAAGACCACCATTTTTAAAATCACTTGGTCTCTCAATATGATTCAGAAACTTGTGATTCCTTCTTTTAATTATGCGTTTCCTCCAGCAGCTCTTGTTCCTTTTTCTGCTTGAATGATTTTAAAAGAGACACTCCGGAGGTTAATGTATTTTTGTTTGAGTTTTATTTTGGATTTTTTGGTTTTTTTGGTTGGTTGGTTGTTGTTGTTTTTAATCTAAAAAAAATTACTACATCTGCAGCAAATACTAAGCTCATATGAACCCATAATGTTGAGCTATAATTTATTTAATCCAGGTTTCTACTTTGCGCTTACCTAGAGACACTCATTTTATCCAATTGCTCAAAAGTTTTAACATACACAAACTTGAAACAGTAAAACAAGCTGAATGTAGTCTACAAGACTGGACCAGGTTTGAAAAAACAAAACAACAACAACAAAAAAGAAAAAAAAAAAACAAAAAACACCCCAAACACTGCAAATTAGGAAACTTCTATATTCCTCTAAAGCAAGACTGGCTTTTAAAGTCTGAGATATTTAACCACTTTAGAAGGTTTGTCCACACCCAGGAACATAGAATAGATACTTTAGCATCAAAATTCACAAACATGTATGTCAAGCACCTGAAGACACAAAGAAACCTATTTACAAATTAGCCATCAGGTATCTCACCTGATTAAAGATGAAGTACTGTCAAATGCTGTATATCTAGAAAATCTACAGTGCAGTAAGACCCAAGTTACATTCTGAAACAAGCTCATTTTTCTACAGAACTCAAGTACTACCCTTAGAAAGCAAAACCAAGCCTGCTTCAAGCAAGCCAACCCGCATTCCCCAAAGGCATTCTGACACCCTCAGGAAACGCTGAAACCAACCACACAGTACACAACAGCAACAGGGCAGCCACATCTCTGGACTGTACAGGTTTCAAGATCCAAAGGCAGGAATGTCCGTACAGAACTAATGTCTTCAACTACATTTACTCTCCACAAGGCAGGCAGACCTGCACATCACCCTCCACTGTTCAAAGTTTTGCTACTTTCTTCTCCATCAGACACAGGCCCGAGCTGGAATTCAACACAAAGAAAGGGTAAATTTCAGCACCAGAAAAGAAATTATCCTTTTTCCACAGCCTAATTTTGTAGGAAGCAGTGAACACAGTGGCAAACTGGTAATATGTACAGTTGCCATACCTAAATACCTCACTTTAGTGCCAACAGTATACAGAAAAAACATCAAAAGTAAGCAGTTGTGTGTTAGCACAGTTTGACTCTTAGTTTACAGTTACAACCTTCAGAGGTGGAATAAACACTATGCCAGTTAATCTTTACCTTGAACTGACTCTACAAGTCAACTACATAAATACTGCCTATAGCTTGAGGAGCACTAATTATGTCACACTTCAGTTGATGTGTTAACTCAAGGAAAATAAAAATATTTCCTCTAATGTAAAACTATATGAAGACTTCAGTATGCAAGTTCATATGCAAGTGCACTGACTCTCAATAAGGAGCTCAAAAGAAAGTAAAGTGTCCTTCCAAGCCACCAGCCCCCATTTTCCTTCTGGTCTACATACCAAAACAAACCAATCTGAGCTGCCTCCAACAGGTGCATCAGAAGAAAGTAGTTTCCACTCATTTAACACTGTGCATAATTTTACAAATGAGTCAATATATCTGCACTGATTGACGTTTCAAGAAATCCCTAAAAACTCAGCCTCAAAGACACCATCACATCCAAACCTGGCAATTGTAAAAATGACATGTCCAAAACAAGGTATGATTTTATTTCCTCTTTAAAAGCACCAGAAATTTTACTCATATTTTTCAATAATTACAAGGAAACTCCTGAGCCAAGGAACTACAGTTACTTCATGATACTCCACAATTCCTCTGGCACCATTTCAGTCAATCCTTGAAGCTCCCTTAGCCAGACAGCCAGGCTGTCAGCAGTAAATACAAGACACAAAGACCACATTCATTTCAGAACAAAAATAAAGAGGACACAATGTCATTGACATACAAAGCACCAAGCATCAAACAGTCTCACAACAGGATCATAAACACGAGCCAGATGCACTACAGTAGCCTCCGAAACTTGGCTGACTCACAGAGAGGAAATAACAAGTGTATTCATCTTTCACAGCTTCCAGAACAAAACAAAGTCAAATTCTACAAGTAGAATCCTGAAAATGAACCCTGCCTCCTGGTCAAAAGAAGCTATATAAAAATTTGGTGACAGATTTATAAACGAAACTCCCCCAACCTTATACAGCATCAAAGAAAGGGAATCCCAAAAATGAATGAAAATTATAAACAGCAGACCACATAAAGCATAGTCAAACATTCAAAATACAACTCCTTGTCAAACAGAACCTTATACTTACAAAAGCAACAGATTATTCTCACCAGCTCTGCAGTCAGAACCACCAAAGAAATGGTGGAAGAGTTTCATATTCATTTCCACTAACAGTGAACAACGGTACTCTCATCCCAAGTAACTGCAAATTTGCCACTAATACAGCACAAGAACAGCTGCTCAGGCTTCCTTAGAACTCACTTACCAGATGGATAACAGGGCACACAGTAACAGCAAAAGCCACTTAGGTAGTTTGAGCAGTGCTTGGTAGCTGTCACTGTCAGGTTACCACACCAACCTTCCTCTTTTGCCTGCAAAGCCACTGGAGTACCACACTATTAACTGAACCAGGAACTCATACATCTTAAAAATGGCCTAGAAGTCTCCTCAGTAGATCAGTTACTTTATCCAGATTTATAATGCAGATACACAATCACAAAGAGGAAAAAATAATATGATTCAATTAATGAAATAAGCAAGTCTGAGATACATAGGACAGAGAAAAGCAGGTAGGCAAAGCTTCTCCTGGGTTAGCATTTCTCAGCTTGCATGTGTATGTACAGTTTTGCAAGGTTATTTTAATATACAACATTTATTTACATATGTATGACAGAAATCTGAGCTTTTTTTCTAAGTGGTGCAATGTTGATAAACACAGAGCATTATCAATACAGTTTGTACCTCTACAATCATGAAGATTTCTGCCACTTTAATTAGAAAGCAATGAACTATGAAGTAACTTGCTAAGATACGTGGACCCTCACAAGATAAGGCAATTTACACAATGTCAATATTTTTATAGGTATCTGTCATGAGGAATGCAGGGCTGCAAGAATGTCACATTTCACTCTGGAGTACAGAGGTCTGTTTCTGCTCCCTGCTCCCCACTTCATGCATAAATCTGTCTTCCTCAGCTTGTCCTTACACCCTCTCAGGAGAATATTTCTCTTGCTACTCCTAGTGCTTTATTACCATGTCAAAGTGAACTCTGAGCTTACCTGAAACACCAGCACAGCTCTTCCCAGACTGCAGTATTTGTTTCAGCCCACTCCCCAATTTACTTGCTTTAATTGCTCTCCAGTTCTGTTCTTCCTTTACTTAAGGTACAGCCCATTCTCCTGGACTACCAGTCCAGTTTTGCTAATACAAGTTTTATTCCCACAAAAAGCACTTCAGCAATACAGATAACATACCCAGATATAAGGCAATTACTCCTGTAAACTTTTCTCAGTACTCATCCAATAAGACTACAATTGAGAATGGTGTTGAAAGAGGGAAAAAATGGACAGTTATATCACACTTTTGTGCAAACTTATTACTTGATATTGCAGTGATCAGTTGACAAAAGTGGAGTTCCCCTTCTGGTAATAAATCATGAGAAAATTTTCCACAACCACTTCCGTTTCATGTAGATTTTTACCAACTACTCCCATGGGACTAAGACAGAACCTTTTTCACTGCAACCTAATGTTCCAATGCAGCCTAAAACCTCAGGAAGTCTAATGTTAAGAGGGAAAAAAATGTGTAAAGTTTTTACTTACTGGAGATAGGACTGCCAGTTTACTTTGTTTGCCCGAACCTCAGCAGCTTTGGCAGCAATGATGTTTGTTGGGACAGCAGCATCTACAGCACCTCGGATATCCATCTTGACTGATAACTAAAATGCACCTAGAAATGCAAGTCAGATTTCAGACCTCTTATTAAAGTATTAAAGAGTAAAGTATCTGTCCAATATTTTAAAGAAATAAAAATAAAAATCTATTTTCAGGTGTCCCGTTCCCTAAAACTGTACTAAATATTTTCTAAGAAAGTGCTATTAAGTATTTAAAATGTGGATTACCTGAACAAAAATCAGCCTTACCTACATTAAACTGCAGCCAATCATAAGTTTGCTAAAATAAAAGACACATACCATTACTAAATAATTCCCAGTGCTGTAAACCCTTGAAAAACAAATGGAAGTTATTTGACCAAAGGCTACTCCTCTGCAACATCCCAGTAGCACTGCAGATAACAGAAGTTATCATCCTCCCAAATCAGGGTTAAAATTGAGCACATACCCTCCCCACCCCCACCTGTTAGGACTAGGCTACTTCAGCTATTTGTCTAAGAGTATTTAGACATTAAAAACATGTGAACTACAACTTCAGGAAATAAAGCCCCACAAGTATATAAATTAAAACTGATGCTATACAGACCAAGAAGAAAGTTAACATCATTACTGTACAGAAAGCAAATTGAAAAATAAATACGCACAGAAGCTCTTCATCCACATTACCACAGACAGTGACCTTCACCACTTCCTTCTCCTTCCTTTATGGTTTTAATCACCACCTGACTTTGATGCCAAAACAAGAAGTGTGTTTGCAGAGCCTTCGGACCCACCTGGAGTTGGAATTCCTTACAACCTAAACTGTGCCAAGCCTCTCCATGCAGCCTATTTCTGGACTATTCTGACCCCTCTTTCAGAGCAAGCAAGAACAAACTGGCTCATTCTGCCCTGTCCCCAGCAAATACAGATCATTTGTATGACTGAGGGAAAACACGAGTCAGACAAAAGGAAATTAAAAAAAAAAATAAAAACCGGAACTATCACACAGAGAAATGGAGGAGCAGAACTGTCCTGCCTTGGAAACCACTTCTATGATCAGACACCCAGAAAGACGGCACCGCTGTGTCCTTCAATGACCACCGACGGTCCCCAGCTCTTACGCGGCCCCCGAGAGCCATTTAAGCACCGCCGCGGGCACGGTCGGCACCGGCGGCTCCAGAGCTCGTCACCTACAGTTGGGCCGAACGAGCCGGGGGCGCCTGGGACGACGGGCAGGAAGAGCGCTGGGCGCGTCCTGCCGCTCCCTGCGCCTGCCCTCAGACACGGGGCGGCAGAGCCCCCGGGGCGGCAGCGGAGCCCTTCGCGCCGGGCCCGAGAGCGGCACCGGCTGAGGGCGGCACCCACCTCCGCAGGGCCCGGGGCAGCTCTCACTCACCGCGGGGAATGCGTGAGGGCGGGTGGCCGGGCGCGAGGGGCAGGGCAGGAGGAGCAGGACAGGACAGCGGCGGCTGCAGTCGCCCCTCGGCAGCCGCGGGAGCTCCGCGCACCGACCGGCCCGGCCCGGCCCCGCCGTCATGTGACGCCGCTCACGTGAGCGCGACGGCGGCCGGAGAGGGACAGTGCGCGCCGCGTGCGCGCGGCGGTGTGAGGGTGTGCGCGTGCGCGGAGTGCGTGTGTGTTCATACGTGTGCGTTTGTACAGACACGGACACACAGACACGAGCGCGCACAGAGACACGCACACACAGGGACACACACACGCGCGCACACACACACACACAGACCGACACACACACACACAGACACAGACACGGACACACAGACACACACGAGCGCGCACACACACACACACACACACACACACACACACACACAGAGACACAGACAACCACACACAGACACACACGAGCGCACACACACACACACACACACACACACACAGAGACACAGACAAGGACACACAGACACACACGAGCGCACACAGACACACACACACACAGGGACACACGCGCACACACAGACACACACAGACACACACGCAGACAGACACACACAGGGACACACACGCGCACACACACACACACGCACAGACGCACACGCACACATACAGACACTCTTGAGCACAAGTCCTATGAGGAAAGACTGAGGGATCTGGGGTTCTTTAGCCTGGAAAGACGAGGCTCAGTGGAGACCTTACCACTCCCTACAACTACCTGAAAGGATGCTGTAGCCAGGTGGGGATTGGTCTCTTCTCTCAGACAACCAGCAGTAGGACAGGAGGGCATGGGCTTGATCTCTGCCAGGGGAGGTTTAGTTTGGATATCAGGAAGAAGCTCTTTACAGAGAGAGTGGTCAGGCATTGGAATGGCCTGCTTAGGGAGGTCGTGGATTCTCCAGCCCTGGAGGTTCTTAAGGTGAAACTGGACGTGGCACTGAGTGCCATGATCTAGTAATCAAAGTGGAGTTGGATTAAGGGTTAGACTTGATCTTGGAGGTCTCTTCTAACCCAACTGATTCTATGATTCTATGATATGGAGAAATAAAATAACGCAGTCTTATTACAAGCAAGGTTAGTTGACTTAAAATAAGATCTCTTTATTTAGGTTTTTTTTTAATATTACTGTGGTTGTACAGGAAACTTACAGGCATACCGTGAAGATTGTAAGGTACCAGGTATTGTCAGGACCTGGCACCAAGGGCCTTCTACGACAGGGGAGGAAAAATAGCAAGTACTTAAAATAAACATGCAGAGGCCCCTGTGCACAAAGGCTTCTTTGATATGTGGTGGTCTCTGCGAACAAAGGAGACTCTTCATCTAGCAGGGGGGATTCTTCACAACCAGTAAAGGAGAAAATGACAGCCTCCTCTCCCTTTGGAGAAGACACCTCTTACAGCAAGATAAGCAAGATGATAAATATGCATTATCTGATGAAAACAGGCAGGACTTCATAAACTACAAAAAGCCCAAAGTTTCAATGTAAGGTGTGCTTCCAGACCCGCTGTGGTTTGAGCACCTGGTGTGTGCTGAAAATAAGACTTTCCTCTTTGTTATACTTCCTTTGTTTCATAGGTTGTTACCATCTTCTAAATTTAAGAGAAGGAGAATTTTCCTACACGTGCATCTCTCACAGAGCCAGAAGGTGGCCTGGGGTTGAAGGAGTAGCTCCATCAAACATGTGCTGCTTAGCAACAAAAATGCACAGGTTTATGTAGCTTTCAGTTACATAACACTCATTGTTCAAGTTAACCTTTACAGGGACTGGCCTTGCAGCTTGTACACTTCTAGAGGAACGATGATCATTGCTCTGTTCTGCCTCTCTGCAGATCAGAATCCACAGTCCTCAGACCCAGAAGGACGGACAGAGGGGATGTCCAAGCAGGATACAAAACACTTGGGTTTTGCCGTAACTTCTTGGCACTGTGTCATGGGGGAGTTATGGCTGCACACATAACACACCTCAACGCACAGCATTCCGATCTATCCTGTTCCCTGTATTTTGCTAACACAGCATTCCTTTAATAATCCCTTATTTTACTTTTTAATTGTATCTATGATTTCTAGTTGATTTCTAGTGAGTCTTCTTAAATGTCACTCTTGATTATGAACTTATACAATGATTTCTGTTACATTTCATTACACCATCACTACATGCCCCTACCAAAAGTCCCCTCAGAGTTGTCCCACAGCTCAAGCTCCTCCTGATCCCCAGAAGGTCCCTGTGGCTCTCACCTGCACCCCACAGAGGCGGAGGGGCTACTGAGCTTGGGAGAGAGCCACAGGAGGTGGATGGGGCGGGGATAAGGTGGCAATACTCCTGGCACAGAAATGCCACTTTGGGCTCTGCATTGTTTTTCCAGTTTTCATTTTCTTGCTTTCAACCTCTCATGGTGCAATGGAAATGCAAAGTTTGCTCTTCCCCACAGCAGGGAGATGTTCCTGGGCCCTTGTGCCTGTGTGGGCTGGGCTGGGCTGTGCCAGCCAGCAATCCACTGTGTAACAGCTGTCCTTCCCCTCGTGAGCCACTTCAGGGGATGCATCAGCAACATACCATTTCCTTCCTCCCAAATCGAATCTCAGTGGAAAAGACACCCTGCACCGCTCATTTGTTTTCTTTTTGAAGTTGGCCTGTGTATACTGGGCTTTGCCTCTGCAAACAGAAGGTGTGGGAAACTCTTCAGACTAAAAGCCTCAGTGTTTCAGCAGCTATGGGCTTAAACTTCCATGTTTCTGATAAAAAAACTTCTCATTATGTTCAGCTGCTGAGTGAGGTTTTCCAGTCATACTGTGATGAAGTGCATAGACATACCAATCCTAGTCAGAAATGATCCCGAAAGGTAATTCTGCTAAGGATATAAGGAGGAAAAGCAGAGAAAACAAAACAAAAATAATCAGGGTTTTGTGTGTGAGTAGATTGAGACAACCAATGTAGAGCGGCGTAGAACTGGTCTACAGTTAACTTAATTTTTCCATGCTCTCTGTCTTTTCCACTTAGAGGAGACACTGTTCTTTAAATTACGCCTGGCCAGTGTCCTTATAGGTGGGGGGTTTTTCAACTCAAGGAGAGTTGTCATTACTGTGCCACTGATTTATACTTCCTCCATAGAATATTTCTTTTAAAATGGATCTTTCTTCATACTACAATAAAACTGGTTTCTTGATAACACAAGTTTAAATCCCAGGCACAGTCCAAGTAACAGCATTTGCATTTCTTTCTGCTTCATCAGAAGAAAGATCTCTAAGCCCTGAGCACTCTCTGTGTCATCTAGTTTTAATAATCCCATCCATTAATGTGATTCTGTGGATTACTCAGCATGTGGGACTTGGAGCTTTAATCTGACAAATTTGTGTTCTTGCAGTTTGCCTACATACAATGATAAGAAACACTGGCACAACTCCTGATCTCTAGTATAGAAATATCCACACAATCTTAAATAAAAATCTCTTACTTTTAAAGATTATTTTAATTTGATTTTTACTTCTTAACTGAGAGATAGAATTTGGCCTTATTTTAACCTCTTTTAAAACACTGTTTGTAACTTCTGTCCTGTGGCACTCTGTATTTCCTGCTTCTGCTCTGCCTTTTAATGACATGTATCACTGGCCACACTTGTTTTGAGTCCAGCATCAGGCATCTGGAACAAATATATTCACATTTTCCACAGTCATTTCAAACCATGCTACTGATGATACGTATGGCTCTACCCATTTTATAGCGCAAAGCTCTAGCAAGATAAACTGAACAAGGTTTGAAGCTTTTTAAATACAGTTTGCATAATGAAGGGAGGAGGTGCTGGCTTTTGCTGGGGTAGAGTTAGTTTTCTTTGCAGTAGCTGGTATGAGGCTGTGTTTTGCATTTGTGCTGAAAACAGGGGTGTTTCCATTTCTGCAGAGCAGGGCTCACACAGAACCAAAGCCTCTTCTGCTTCTCACCTCACCCCATCCCACCCATGAACAGGCTAGGGATGCATAAGAAGTTTGGACAAGACACAGCCAGGACAGGTGACCCCAACTGCCCATAGGAACATCCAATACTATGTGGCATCCTGCTCAGTATATATTGCTGAGGGAAGAAGAAGGAGGAAGGCGAAATGTTTGGAGTCATGGTGTTTGTCTTCCCAAGTACCTGTTATGCATGATGAACACCTGCTTGACAATGGGAAGTGGTGAGTTAATTCCTTGTTTTGCTTTGCTTGCATGAGCAGCTTTTACTTCCCCTATTAAAATCTCTTTACCTCAACCCACAAGTTTTCTCACTTTTATTCTTCCATTTCTCTCCATTCTGCATGGGGAAGTGAGCAAACGGCTGAGTGGTGCTTAGTTGCCAGCTGAGGTTAAACCACAAGGCATCAAAGGCCTGTACAGTGATCCTACAAGCTACCATTCGGCCCTCGTCTGGCTGGAGCCACGTCAGAGTTTGCTTAGATGAAAATTCTTCAGTTGTCCACAATGATACTTCTGCCCCAACCCCAAACTGTCCCACCACTGAAAACATGGACGACTTTGTGTGTTCTCTTACTAGGCCAGGTATGGTATTCTTCCACCTTCACCCTTCCAAGCTCGGTCCAACACTTGTTCTCAGAGTTTAAGTAAACCCTTGGAAACTGGATCAGCACCTCTTAATGTGCATTTCCAGCATGCCAGTTTTGACACACAAATAGAGTTACTGCCCAGCATGTGTCCCTGTGTCTAGCAGGGTAATGTCCTGAATGTAAGCTTGGGCATGCAAAATCCCTTCTTCTGCTGGGAATCACCTATTTCAAGGAAATTACCTAAAACACTGGATTGTATCCTACCTTACACAGCATATTTCCCCCACCCCTTTGGCACATTTCTGGCTTAACCCAAGCACCAGTACCAGAATACTCTGTATGAACCTGCGTATGCACAGGATTGTGGTTCCCCCACTTCTAGTCCCTGCTTCCAGCATTGTTTCAGTATTTTAATAGTAAGCAGAGGATAATAAACTCATGGTTTCAGTTTGGTGCCCAATGGGATGTCTTATTTGGAGCATGCATTAGGTCATCAGTGGTCATCCTTTTTTGTAGCAGACTATTTTTTGCTTAATTCTACCACCTGTGTGTATCATCCATTCAGCCTGGAGTCTGGCTAAAATAGGATGGATTGTTATTTGCAGTCAAAATTTTGATACCACAGAAACATAATCACTTGTTTATAGAAAAGAAATTTGAAAAGCTGTGATTTGGCGTGTTGACTTTGTCATAAATGACAGACTCTGGCTTTACTATTCATTTCCCAGACTGTTGAGAGGCTACAGTAAAAAATATTTTCCTGTACCTTTTCTATAACCTTGGTGATAATGAAAAACACTTCAAAATAAATAACTGCTAAGAAGCTTTTTATCTTTTTAGTAGCAAAGGTATTTATTGACAACATTGGAGGCAAGCTGGGCTTGTTTGTGTAAAATAAGCCATTTATACAGTCTTGAGCTCATAGTTACACTTTCTAATTTCCATATTAATGGCTGAGCGAAATCTTGGGTGCAGCTTTCCTTTTGGTTTGAAATTTGAGTAGTGGTTTCCTGACTTCATCCCTTGGATGGTCTTGAAGTGTCTTCATCACTGTTGGACTTCTGCCTTTTCTTTGTTCAATGACATGACCTGTCGAACTTGTAAAATCTTGGCTTTAACGCTACAAAATCTTGGCTCTGGACACTCATACCTCTTTCAGATGTCTAAGTGTACTTAATTTATGGCTTAAAAGTGTATTGTGTTGGACTTTGGTCCGCTGAGTAGCAAAGAACTACTTTGGTAAAAGGACAGAACATGCCTTGAGTAATTCAGCTCATTTTCTTCTCTTAGCAGAACTAGGCACTTTAACTCTTTTAGGCCTTGTTCTCCTTTCACTTGGAGTGAGGCATAATGTCTGAAGTATGCAGCTACTGAATTAGTAGGAAGAGAAAGGCAAAGAGAGGAAAAATAATTGTAATAGTAATTACTTTTTTTCTTTTAACAGAAGTTCCAGGGGATATTTAAAGATTATGAAGCAGTAAGCATGACATCTGTGCCAGGCAAGGTAATAATAGAATTTCTAGCAGAGGAATCAAATTGGTGAACCCAATATGCCATGTTAAAGAATGCAAACAATACATTGTTCCTGAATATACCTGTATAGAATATAGTTAATTTACATATTCTTCTGTGCCATGAAAGGGAATAAAAGCAAAACAATAACAAAAATGTTACTAAAACTCTGTAAGGGACAGTCATGTCTCATAACTCTGCAGGAGTTCTTCATATGTGTAGACAGGGTACATACAGGTAGACTCCATCCAACAACTCTCCTGGGTTAAAAGGAGTTGATTCATAAGTCAATACATTCAACAGAGGATAGAAGGAAAATACCAGCTTTCACAACGCAGAAGAGTCTCCAAAAGAGTGGACAAAGCATCTGACTGGAGTCTGTTCTGTTAAGCACACTCAGAAGTGTTTGAGAAAGGAGGTAAATAATGTAGCGAAAACTTTGCTGATTACAGCCTTACTCCTTTGACAAGTGTGCAGTGAAATTGTGAGCCACCTTGCCAGAGGATGATGGGTAAGCTGCAGATTCACATGTGCTCTTATCCCTCATCTGTCAAACTCTTGGGCACATCTGAAAATTTTCACTCAATGTGAGTCCCATGAGGCATTCTCTGTGTTAAGGAACTTCATTGCATTGCAAGGGTAGGCTTTGAGAAAGAAATGCATTGTATAGTCATTACAGGAGCCTGTCTCATGTGTGCATGTCATCACTATGACAGCAAGAGGCAATTCTCAGCAACCAGTACAGCAAACCCATTCTGTGTCATCAGCCTTGGACAGCACTTCATGGCACCTTACTCATGCTGGTTTATTCTCTGGATCTTGCTAACGGTAATGACTGTAAAAGTGCTGTGGTCCTATTTTTTGGCAAGCATCTATCCTTGAGGTGTGCAAAACAATTCTCATTTTGCTATTTTTGGTCACATCAATGCTTGTCCATTAACTCCTGGCAGTGCAACTTCACTTGAAGTTGCTATATTTGGATGACTTTATTGATGTGTGAAACGGAGTGAAAAGCATGTCAGCATGCAGGAAGAAAAGGCATCAGTTGCCTGGATGAAAAAGAATAAAAATGCTCAATAGTTTAATACTAAAAAATTAGTCAAGATGAGTCACCTTCACAGTAAGACTACAGGCAGCTGGATCATGAGAGTATTTTTCTGTTCTCCTTTGCCTCTTGTATTAAGTAGGATGTATCATAGTCTATCACATATTCTGCAAATTACAGAAGTGTTATGCACACCTGCCATTTAACCTTTCAGTATTCCATACATCACCTGGCTGTCTCCTGCATGTCAGTACAAGTATTTAACATGTATAAAAGAAAATTCTTAGAAAGTTTATCCAAACAAAACATATTTATTAGGTCAGGAAAAGGCAACATGCTTCTCTAATTCTCAAAATACTAAAGAGGGTTTTTTTTCTCTCCTATCTAATTGTGGAGGGTTGTCATGATTGGCCCACTGTGAACTGGATTTTCACTACTTCATCTGTCTTTGTTTTCTCGTCTTACTTAATCTTCATTTTATTGTCTCTATCACGATGGGAGAACATTATTTTGTGAGTATCCTTCTTACCAAGTAAATCCTGCTTTCTGCAACCAATGTAGACTTATATGACTTCACAGAACTTGGATCATGTTTTCTTTAAAATTAATCAGATCCTGGCCCAAAGGATCTGGCCAAGCTAATATTCCACAATTGTGCCTAGCAGGCATTCTTCCAATTGATCCACCACCACTTTGAAATTAAGATTTACATGCTCACTGAAGGAACCACAGATATCTTATTCTCAATAGGAGCAATGGTTTTAAAAGAAAAATAAACTAGCATTTTATTGTAATAAATACACCTTATATTTTTTCCCCTGGTAGAATGGAACAATGATGTATTGTCAGAAAACTGGAAGTGAAGTATCATGCAGAAACAGGAACAGAAAGGCCAGTACCTTGAGAAATAATGTATCTGCAGTTAAAATAGTAGAGGATATTATTTTAAGAAGTAGGGACAAGTGTCTCTGTCTCATGAACGTGCACCTCTGTATTGAAAGCTAAGTGATCTCAAGTCTCCAGCCCTTCTTTGCAGCCAACAGCATCTCCTCCTCTCACCATCAGTCTCTTCTGCTTTGTCCCAGCAGCTTTTGTCTGTATAAAGGGGTCCACACCTGGATGTGCAGAAGGAGTGCTCTTCTCTGGGAAATTGCTGCAGTACCAGGTGAAATTAAGCCCACTTCTATGTTTAAAAAAAAAAAAAAAAAAGTCATAGATCGTCCTCTCTCTCTCAACAAAAGGCAAGGTCAGAGCAGTAGCTTATGGAGGAAAAAAACTTCATGCTGAGCTACCCAGTGCTGCTGACAAAAAGCCTGGCTAGAGGACAGAAAGAAAAAAAAAAAAAAAGAAAAAGTTGGTTTCCTAGACCTCATCAGCAACTCTACCAAAGTCAGACTTATTAGCAGAGCTTATTCCACAGCTTTCTTACTGTACAATGACTTCTAGTGCAATTCAGCTTGTCAAGCCTCATTGTTCATAGCTTTCCTCCTCAGCACTTACTGGATTTCTCTGAAAAAAGTCAGAGGTGTGACCAAGGCAGCTCTTCTCACAAGAGATGCTATGGGGGTGGATGGCATTATATCTACCTCGTATCTATAGCTCTGAATTGTCAAAACTTTGAACTCTTAGCAGAAAAACATGTTGGGCTAGAAGTATTTTTCAACTTGAAAAAAGATGTAAGCACTAGCAAGTGAACGTTGGCAAAGGGAAGGCAAAAGCATGGCAGCCCTCTATATAGCTGGGAGAAATAATCGATTAATAATCCACCTGGAGCCTTAGTCTTTATATTTAGTTTATCTCTATCCTCAGACATGGATGTGGCTCATATGCTGTTTTCACTGGCGCTGGAAGGATTACCACCAGACCATCTGTTCAGTCACTGAGGAAAAAGCTGTGATTGACAGGTACCACTGACCTAAGACAGACATCTCCATTGGGTGCCTCCTGCAGAGTATGAATATGTTTACTGAGTTGCTGCTTCCTTCAAGTTGTAAATCAAATACATTCCTTCTGAGGTGACAAAATGTGTCTCAAATTGTTACAGCTTGTTTCTCTGACATATATTCAACAACTATGTGCCTGTCTTTCTCCTTTTCAATGTACTAAAACCTGTAAAGTTGTAAATCTAATCTCTAAGCTGGCACATGCTGAGGGGATGAGACACTGCAGATATCTGAGGGCAGATAATCCTGTTTTTCTCCAGAGCTGTGGAGGCTGCAAAAAGAACTGGCAAGCTGCAAGAGGCCCTGACATTTGTCCATCAGTGTAAAGACAAACAATCTTTATGTTGTTGTCATTTAGCCCAATGTCTGGGATTTGGTTTAGTTTCATCATTAAATAAAAGTGGTGCTTCTCCAAGGAAGATCATTGAAAAGTTTGATTCAGGAACAGCCTTTGTATTTCTCCATGTGGAGGCAAGTTTTGCTCTACTTCAGGACTCACAGCTACCATGCAGACAACTGTCAAGCAAAGGAGACTCTACAAAATGAAGATGAAATGGAGATTAAAGCAGCACAGTGGATTTTCAAGGTAAGAAAAAATGCGGGGTTATCCAAATGTCCCCAAGGAGCAGGTGAAGTGATATACCTGGAAAGAAGGAGGAAGAAAGTGTTAATGTCATGAATAACAGACATAGATTCTTTATTACCAAGACATTCGTGTAGTTCTCCTTTATTGCCGAGCCTCATCCTCTGCCCTCTGTTCCTCAGTGTGTAGCAACGACAGTGAAAACGGAGGTAGTGATCTGCCTTCCTGTTAAGTGCCTGCTTTCAAAGAACATGTTAAATACATCCATCTAACTCATAAAAATGATCATACTTTGTGAAGCTAATCTGTTGTTAAAGTGATGAGGGAAAATGTGTTGCTTCATGGTGTTTAGACACTGAAGTGGTCTGCATTCTTTTCTGATGCTATGTCTGTTGATTTTTATTGGTCGTCAACAAAAGAAGATATGCCAAAGAAATTAAACACAGCATAATACTAAAATCTATTAGGGTGTTACAGTAAATCCTCTTTGGTGAATATGTAAAGTGTTTTCTTTAATTAAAAACATAAATTCATTGGTTTGTCAAAAGCCTGAAAGCTGCCTGAGGCGTGAGTGGATATTATTTGTGGTGAGAAGCACATTTCTGTGTAGCTCAGTAGAGCAAGAGAAACAGGTGCAAGAAACTGTATCTAATTAAAACTTTGGTGCACTCTTGGAACCATGAAGTTTGGCTTTTTTCAGACTTAAAACTAGTAGAGAGGGGCTAAGGAAGTCAATTGGTGTTGTTGGCAGGGTTGGTGAAAGGCAAGAAAGGAGAAACCATGCTCCGTTCCCCATCTGCCCTACAGAGATTCAGGGTAAAGCTAGAATTGTCTTCTCCATCCCATCTCCTTAGCCAGTGCATGCCCATTTCCAGAAGGCCATTTCATTTGAATTATAGGAATGCACTCATCCTAAATGTTGTTGCTGAGAAAAAATGCTCAGCCTGCTTTGCTGCTATCAAGAAACTTTCTGATAATGAACAAAGTACATTCCTTTCAGAATTTCATGTCATTCTGTCTCATTAAGTGTCCATTTAGCCCAAGAGTCTGGGGACTTCTTGGCTGTCTATAAAGCAAAGGGGTTTTATTCACAGCCACAATGGCTCCTGAATTTAACCCTTGTCAGTCATAGTTTCTGAAACCTCTGTACTGAGTTCTTCACAGCTCATGTCCCCAGTCATTTCTCATTTACCCATCCTTTAATTCATACCTGGTGAATTGTTCCCTTCCGCTTGTGATTGCATTTATGGATATCACCTGAAATTGTAGTTTGTTGCTGAATGTCTGAGAATATGGTTCATTGAACTGGGTCAGGGATCTCACAGAGGACAACTTATTACACCTCTGTTTGGCAAAGGGATTTGTCTACAGAGGGACTGAAATGCCACAAAAGGTTCAGAACATCTACTTTAACAGTGCTTTGACAGTGCTGCCAGCTTCTCTTCTCCTGCTGTCTATCTGTCCCATTTACTTTGTTCAGTTCTTTTGTTTCTAAATACTGCAGCTCTGCTGGTGTGGCTCTCATTTCTGGAAGCAGGGACAGTCTGCCAGGACTGCCTGCCCAGGAGATGGTCTGTAAGCACGTCTTGAGCTCAGATGAGTTAAGTTGCTGTCATGTGGGAAGCTCATGTATGAAGCTACATGCTCTGGGGGAACATGTCTCCAAAACTTCATAAACCATATCAGCAAATGATCCTTTCACATGTGAAGTAAGCAGTGTTACTAGTAGTTAATGAGTCTACAAGGATTGTGTTAGTGATCAGAAGTTAGAAAACTTACCTATCTAGAAATGTGTACAGCTCTAAGGCTGGGGAACTAAAATAAATGGCAGGCTTTATTTAACATAGGAAAGAAATGCCTTTCTTTTTTTACTGATAGGGAAACAGTGCACAAAGGGTTTACATGATTTCCTAGTATATTTAGGAAATCAACTCGAAGTTTGTAATGTTCAAGACTAGTTTTTCACTTACACTTCCAGAATAGATGAGATCATATTAAAACTTTTTTTTCCTTGTCAAATTGAAGTATATAAACAGTTCAGATTCTTTCTGGTAGAAAATTTCTATATGTGACACTGGTTGCTATAGACAGGCTATGTTCCTAGACCTGTAATTTGTGTGACTGGCAGTGTCCTTGATCAGACTGATTCCACAGTCCTCATTAATTCCCATGTTTCCTTTCACTTTATATGAGATTTGGAATGTGAGTGGTGACTGCTTCTGAGAGGAAGCTGGCATCTAATTCAAAATACCAAAGAGTAAAAAAGTCAAAATATTAAATAAATTGTTCTTTTTAAAAACGTTTAACAGAACAGCTGAGCTAAGTTCATTTATTCTTGAATGTGCTTTCAAGGAGAAACTGAATTACCAGAGAAATGTTTTTGAAAGGTGGTAGGCAGAGCTTAAAGGTCTCTTAAATACTCTTCATGACATTTACGAGTTGTTTGTTTCTAACTCCATTTGGATTGCTTAAAAAGCCTTTCCCTCTGGCACATTTACATCCTGATTTATAGAAGTGTTAAAAAGCAAAAGTGAACAAAATGTTTTTTACCGGTCTCAACACAAAGATGCAAGAACTTTCTTAACCCAGAGCTAACACAGACACACCTTGTGTGCTCCCAGTGAGCTTTTTGCAAGTTAACAAAATAGACACCCCAGAAACATTACACTGCACAAGGAAACTGTGCAAAGTCTCAAATGTATCACAGTTTTCTCCTATTGACAAAATTTGGCCAAAGTCCCATTCCACAGAGGTCACTGATACCACTTCTTCAGAAGGGGAGGAGAATGTTCTGTGCAGAGTTGCCACATTTTAGTTCATGTCCAGATTACACCTGGATAGAAGCTGTTTCACTGCTACAACATAGTTATGATTTCTAAGCATACAGACTCCACATTTGGCTGTGTTTACAAGAACAATACACCTACAGAAAGTGAGTGACTGTGCAAGTGCAGGTAGGACAGCAGTGTTGGGCTCTGAGGACACTAAGTGTTAATGGCCCTGGCCAATCCAGTCTCAGCTGGGGCCCCCACACTCAGCCATGGACCCAGCAACTCTGCTTAAGTTTAGCCCTTAGTGCCTGGTCACTTGAGCTGGTCTGAAGAAGTGATAGCCTCCGGTCAAGGGAGAGCCATGTGGTGGAGCCACCTGACTGAACCCTTAACCCTCACCCAGAGCTGACTTTCTGTCTTGACCTTGGCTCTTTCCAGTCAGTGTGGCCTTGCCTCGTAGTTGTGGGATCTGATCTGAGGAGTTCACTTCCACCTTGCTGTAATACTGCCTTATGGTCTGGATTTTTCTTGGATTGTGCCTGTGTCTGTCCAGTTCACCTTGCTCAAGTACTGCAATATGGGATGTAGGATCCCCTTGCTTTCATCTCACCTTCCCTGGGAGAGTAGCTGGGAGTTTAAGCAGAGTACTTTCCAGATCCTGTTGAGATTTACCTCATTTGTAAGGGCTTGCTTTCCCCCTTAAAGCATAGAGCAAAGAGGTGAAGAAAAGTGTAGTGTTAAGTAAAAAGATGTGTGCCAAGGAGAGGCAGAGAGCAAGTATTAAGCCTCCTTAAATGATAACCTGTAGGCTGAGGCATAGTGATGGTTATACCAGCATGGCCTTTCTGCTTGCCAAGTCCAATTCTGTGTGGGAGGCCAGGAAGAAATAGAAATGTCCATGAGCATGCTGTCTGAAGGAGCAGCTCAAGGGAAGGATGGTATCCTTTTACCTTCATCTGGCTAATCTCAGCTCTGCAGGAATCCTTTGGGTCTGGAGATGTCAAACATTATTCTATGAACTGCTTTTAATGTGGAAGTCACTCATGACCATGCATAGCTCATCTAAATTATTCAGCAATAGCTATGAATCATGGTTTCTTTGATAAAATAGGAATCTATTCATAAACAACTCCAGAAAGGTAAAAAATCCTATAAGATGTTAGTCTGTTTTTCATACATAGTCATGGTAGCACTTGTATGTCTGAAAGCTTGTGATTGTGTCATAGGGTATTACAAACAAACCAAGCAGTAACTTTATACCAAAAGCACATTCCTTCTGTTCTTTTGAACAGGTGCTGTGCAGAGTTAAATGGCTGAAACATAGTTTAACAGTCACATTTTATTTAATTCTTATGTTTGAGAGGGGCAGGGGATGCAAATTGTATGGCTGTGGATTGAATCAGTTGGCAGCTAGCTTTCTTTATCTATGCCAAAATAGTTATTCTTGCAAAGCAGATGTAAAATTAGAGACATATTTGATGCTCTGTTTTATTGAGGAGTGGTACTTCAAAGGGAGACAAAATCCTGGGAGAGAAATAGAAGTATTACAGGGCATTTAAAACAACCAAATTGTGAAAAACTAGTCTTATTGACAAGTTCTTTGATGCTACAGTATACTTTTCAGTAAAAAGTGGGTATTTTGCTGAATAGGTATAGATTAATATAAAATAAAATCATACGCACTTAGCTTTAAAAATAAGCAAAATTATTTATAGGACTAGCTGGAGAACATTATCTCTGTAATCTTCTGTAGTGGTTAATTTTGTTTTCTTGACATGTATCCAAAGGTATATACTGTCCCTGAAGTGTTTTCACTAGTTATGGAAGGGCTGCTCTTGCACATTGTTGCAGACTGTATCAATCCTTTTGAGACCTGCAGTGTTGTCTTGGTTTCAGCTGGGATAAAAATGTTTTTCCAAGTAGTGGGTACAGAGCTGTGTTTAGGATTCAGTATGAGACATGCTAATAGCATGCTGAAATTTTAGTTGTTGCTAAGCAGTGCTTGGCTTAAGTCAAGGACTTTTCAATTTCCCATGCTTTGTCAGTGAAAAGATGCACAAGAAACTGAGAGGTACCATGCCCAGGACAGCTGACCTGAATTGGCCAAAAGGATATTCCATACCTTAGAGTGTCATGCCCAATGTATAAATTGGGGACAGCTGGCCAGGAGAGGCTGATTCAGCTCTGTGGGTCCTGCTGGGAGCAATGGAGAAGCACAATGTGCTGTGAATGGGGCTCCCTTTAGCAGACCTAGCCTGCAAAGACAGGCTGTAAGACACTGGCTTATCTAGTCTCAGAGGATAGGACTCATTTTCACCACTTGCTTGCTACCCCTGGGCAGCCTTGCAGAGACCTTTAATGTTGGGTTTGGAGTTTTCTTCTTCTCATATTTCCTCTAACTGTCACCAGGGACTTATAAAACTCCTTTAAAACCAGCATGTTTAATCTTTAGCATTATACATGAAAGCAAGAACAGATGAATGTGCCTTACACAGGAATTATTCTGTCAGACAGAAAAAGATGTGTGCTTTTTTACTGAGAGGGTGGTGTAGCAGTGGGAGAGGTTGCCCAGAGAGGTTGTGAAGTCTCCATCTTCAGAGGTATTCAAACCCTGCTCAGCACAAATCTAAAAAGCCTGAAGAACAGGAGGCAGGACCAGACAATGTGCAAAGGCCCCTTCCAATCTCAACTATTCTCTGAAACAAAGAGCTTTTCAAAGAGTCTTTCTTTTTCAAGTGTTCTGTAATTATATGGCATGATAATATTTTTAATTCATACAAAATTTTGGGTTGCACCCAGAAACACCCTTCAGAGAATAGTTGACTGTATTGCCCAGCACTGTCTATGAGCCAATAATGGCACATAGACAGCAATCAGAGGGCATTCCTTTGTAAAAGTTGTCAAAATAATAATGTACTGCACATTAATGGGTGGATTATTTGCATATTAATAGTGTGCAAATTTTCTAGTCCTCAGAGATAATTTGTACTAATTTGCAATCGTGCATTTTTCCAATTTAGAGTTCTACATACTTTACTATTGAAATAGTCCTAAAGCTTCCTTTTCAGGTATGCACCTTTGAAATAGGAAAAGTGCAGATTCCTGGGTTAATTAGGATATTACTGTCAGAAATAATGTAATAAATATGAAAAGCAAAAGGCAAACTGTTTCTACACTAGTTCTGGAAGTTTTTAAGCAAAACAGTCCTAGACTGACCTGAATTACAGAGATTGTTTTTAATAATATACAATGACCTTCTTTAAGTGGAACAAAATGCTGTGCTAGTTAATAAATAACCTACTCAGCCTAAATCTAAATTAACTTAATTAAGACATGGGTAACTTCAGATTTACGGATATCCTTTCAGCATCAAGAATTAACAGTTTACATGGAGGACACTGGCGAAAAGCAGTATTTCTCTGGAAGACCATGGACATTTTCTTAAAAAGGCCTCTAGTTCAGGTGTCTGGGAGTCAGAAGTAATTTACCTTTACTCCATGATATGTCTCTCACACCCAGACATAAAAGTAAATGATTTCCAGTAAAATACAACATTAAAATTACTTACCTTTCTGCATCACTAGCCCAACACAATACAGTTGGTGTTCCTCTAACTCACAGTTTTGTCTAGATGCCATGATATCTTAGAGATCACCTGAGCAGAGTGCCCATTACCTGCTTTATTTCCAATGCACCTCATGTCTAATTGAAAGAGGAATTGGGGTATGGGTTTTTTCAGCTGAGATTTATCAGGGGTTTCTGGGTGCTAGTGAAATTCTGAAGTACCAGCATAAGTTGCAGGCATCAGCCAGTCCACTCTAATTAGCAAATCCTTCCAGTGATCAGAAGAGTGATGTGGGGTGTAGTATCATGGTAATCAGAGGACCAGAACAGCTCTCTTATCACGACAGGCTAAGAGAATTGTGGTTATTCTGCCTGGAGAAGAGAATGCTCCAGGGAGACCTTAGTGCAGACTTCTAGTACCTAAAAGGGGCCTACAGGAAAGCTTGAGAGGGACTTTTTATAGGGGCATGTAATGACAGAACAAGGGGGCCTTAAACTGAAAGATGATAGGTTTAGATAAGATAAGAAGAAGAAATTCTTTACTCTGAGGGTAGTGAGGCACTAGAACAAGTTGCAAAGAGAAGTTGTAGACGCCCCATCCCTGGAAGTGTTCAAGGCCAGGCTGGGTGGAGCTCTGAGCAACCTGATCTAGTGAAGATGTCCCCGCCCGTGGTAGAGGGGTTGGAACTAGATGGTCTTTAAAGTCCTTTTGAACCTGAAGAGTTTTATGATGAAGATTATCAAAGACAGTTCTGGGTGGGAGTTTGAAAGTGTCACTTGACCTTTGCTGCTAAGATCAACCCAAATACTCCTGCCTGCTGTTTAAATTGATTACTCCTAGTTGTATATGTAGTGAGCATGAAGAGTAATTTCCTCCTTCTGGCTCATTTGTATACAATGCATGCTACCTGGTATGCATGTCCCATGAGTGGTGCAAAGACACAAAAATCAGAAATTCCACACATGCTTTTTCACAGTAATTTCTTTCCACAGAAACTTTGAAGATTCTAAGGGGAAATAAATATTTCTTTCAAGCCCTTTAGTGTATACTCAGTCCTATGTTCTGTTGGCCCCTTCTGAGCAATAGCAGGACAGTATTTTACTCTCATTTATTTACATCTTTTTATAAATCAGCTTCATCCAGTCAAAAGAAATATGCAAAAAGAGATCAGAATATCCTATCACAAATATCTTAATTTCAAAATCCAGCTCCACATTGCTAAGTGACAGCTGGTGCATCCTTCTGAGAGCAGGTCAAAGCCAAAGCCCTGCCAAGCCAGGAGATGCAAGGGAGAGACCATCATGGCCCAGAGGCCACATTGGGGATGAAACCACCTTATTAATGTACAATAGAAGTAACTGTATGTGTCTTAACAAGCATGAAAACTTAAAATTAAGGCAGGCAGAATGTTATTTTTCCATCAGCCACATCCAAAAGGTGGGCTGAAGGGTAACGCTTGTGAAATGGCAAGGGCTTGTGTCCAGGTGAGCTGGTGAAGCCTGGCTTCTTCCTGCTTACTGACTCTTCTGCATGTTTGAGAAGCTTTGGCCTTTCCCACAGCCCCTCCCTGTTCTAACACTGATTCCAATGAAACTTTCAGGAAATTAGGTGTTGAGATCTTTAACTTAACAGATCTTCATTCTACCACCAGATATGGCTGTAAAGAGATCAGGAGGCTAATTGCACTCAATATTATAGTGTAATTCTCAAAATAAAGACCATCTAAAATACCACATGAACTGTTAAAGGTAAGAACAGGCTACAATAAATCAGGAGCTGCCCAGTGGTTCCTGCCAAGCAGGAACCTACAAAATGTCACATCATTTTTCCTGGTTCTCTGTTGCAAGCACTTAATTACTGTCTCAAGAAGGATGAAAATTATTTTCAGGAGCCTGGAGGTGTCAGTTCTATGCTGAAGAATTCATATAGAATAAGGGTAAAGGCTCAACTTTTTTTCATTATACATCTGGTTCCAGTTGTGAACACAGCTTGATTTCAGGAAGTAGGTGTGATTTTTGTCTGTGACATCTTGTGTGATTTACTTTAGAGCTAAATAAAGAAGAAAGCAGTTTTTACTGTTCTGTCAACTTTACCATTTCCTTTGAGTGTAATCAAGTTAAGCGCAAAAACAGTGCATCAAACTTAGACCAAAATAGGATAAATTATTTGTTCTTAAACTGTATAACAATTGTCATTTATTATGAGAGGTAGACAGATTATAATATTTTTAAGTATTCATTTTCTTGCATTGCAGTGTATGATTTTGGAAAAACCATGCTCTTCTTTTTTTATTTTTTTAAACTCAAGAATTCTTCTAAGGCAGATTTTGGGAAAGAGAATCACCTTTTAGGGATTTCTTGCCCATGATGGAGTTCAGTATCCCAAATAAGCTTTGGCACTCATACCCTTTGTGCCTTTTGGTGCTTGGAACTTGTGCACAGATTTGCAGAGGTGTACTGGAGAAGCAGCCTGGCTGCTCCTCTCTGACCCTTTGTCCTGTTTTTTCATTTGCAAATTCTTGCTCCGTTTACTGATTCATATTACTCTGAATTCTACATGTCAATAACATTTATATTGAATATGGGCTCTTAATAAGAGGGTTAAAGGGTGTTTTTCAGTTTTCATCCAAATCTTCTGGATGGTTTGACACAGAACAGTTCTACAGTCAGAAGACTGACAAAGTGAGTCACATCCCTTAAATGCCAAGGACATTTTTGCAAACTGGCTTTCTTAATGTTCACTGAAATGTTTGATTCTGAAAGATGGTTGCTATTTTTATGACAGACTAGTGTTCCTCACTGCACTGCAGTTATTCTGTTCATACAGACCCTGTGCAGATAAATTCATGCACTTCATTTCAGTACAGAATAGCATCTTCTTGAATGATTTACGTGGACAACAATGGCATGCTCAGTCTATAAAATTGTTTCAGACTCATAAAAAAGCTGTGATTTTTCAAGTATCATACTGGTTTCTAAGCGAGCACATTTTAAATAGAACAAAAAGTCAAACTCTACTAGATTCTTACCAGCCTTTCCAAATAATCAGAAGAAATAAGTCAGAGGTGTTACAGAGCAGAGAAAAAGATACAGGCTATTGCAAACAGGAGACTTTCAGTCTTTTCTGGTTTTGGTGAGAAGGTGTGTTTGCAATGAACTGAAAGGTTGGAAGGGATGTTTTGTCCATCCAGGAGGACATGATTTTTCAAACACAGTAATGGAATGGAGGGAAACCACCACAAATGTGGCCTGTCAATGAGTTGTTTTGAACAGTGATGCATAAAGATGGGATATAAAAATAGACATGTGCAAAATTCTATGCATCCAGAGTGCTGTTCTCCCTTTCTCAGGACAATTCTAAAATTCGCAGCAAAGTACAGTGCAGGGAAACATGATAGACAACCCAGAGTGGCCAGAGAAAAAGCCCAGCCTGCAGAAAGGAGTATCAGTCTCTCTGTGCATCAAACAGGAGAAATGTGGTTTCACAGGAATATCTACTTGAGATCCTCTCTGTCTTTAACTTGTAACTGAGTATTTGTGGTGTAAAGAGAGACCTGGATACTGATACCATTTGTAAGTCTACTTCTAAGCCTAAAGCAAGCATGGCATTCAGTCAGTAATTTGTGCTGTCTGCAATCACAGTCTCTCTAATCCAGGAGGGTACTACATGGGCATCTCTGAAAGAAATATTAGTAATAGATTCTGCAAGGAAGCCTCAGGCCTTTCTGTTCACATAACAGGGATAACCTGACCTCTTTTAAAAGAGTTCAGTACCACTGATAAATCAGTATGCTGGATAGATATCACCTGAAGTCCTCCCATTTCCAGAATGTATTCACACCTTCTCCTCACTGTCAGTCTAATCAAATCAGCTTCTTTTCCCCTCATCATCATTGATATGTCTTTTTAAGATGCTGGATAAATACTTCTGGTGACCACCTCAATCTAGTCTGCAATGAGACAAATACAGAGTTTGCTCTTCATGGCAGCATCTATCAGCGTACAACATCCTTGTTACTGATACTGCCTTTTAACCTCATACTCTTTAGCAGTTTCTCATTGCCTGTTCTTTACTCTTTTGTTCTTTTTTTTTCTCATGTTTTCCACCACATCCTATAAGTGAGCTATATTTTCTCCCATCAGGCTTTTAACATGGCTGAATAATTTTCCAAATTCATCCATATTGTATAAGGTCCAAAGCATGATGAAATCACAGTGCCTCCCTCAGGAATCTTGTTAAGCTGGGATATTACCGTGCAGCCAGGTTGTGCAAACAGACTTTCAGATTCCCTTTGAACTACTCAACTACTCTGAAACCTTGTTCTGTTCGGGAACATTGGTTCCAAACTGGCCCGTTCATCTCCTTTTCTGAATCAGCTCTGGAATGTAACTACAAACTGTTTTATAAACCTAAAAATTACAGTCTTGTCAGGTTTGATTTCTTCTTTAATTTTACTGTATTTATTACACCAAGCACATGTGTGTTAAGGATTCTGATAATAATTAGGTTATGTCTGACGCAGAATAGCAGGAATATTCCTGTAGGTAATGACTGAATAGGTACTCTTAAGTGACAGAAGTACTGTGAAGATATTTTTAATGTTATAATCATGAAAAAAGAGTAATATTTTTCTCCATTGTTCATTTAATTTCCATTATTGACAGAAAAGAGGAGCCCTCATAGCACAAGGAGGAATAGTACTTTGGCACTAATCCTTATGTTGAAGGTCTCCATTCAAATTGTAGGTGCACAGCGACACCTTCTGGAAGCTTGTAACGAGTGTTCCTCTGTCGTCTGGAAACACAGTTTTTGCATGGAGAAGCTAATCTTTTTCTGGTCAACATTTTGCACAGACATTTGGTACGGGGTCTGGCATGTCACTGGGACATACAATAACAGAAAGTTGTCTTGATGGAAGATGTATTTCTTCTTAAATCAGGCCTAACCTGTAAGGATTTTTAATGATTCCAAATAATTAAAATGTTTCTGGGGAAAACAAACAAACAAACAAACAAACAAGACAATAGAATTAGAGATGTATGTTAACCTCATGATTTTAAAAAAATGTAGTTGACATTATATATTTTATTATTTTCACACTTCAGTGAGAGGGTCGGACAGGATATAGTGAAGCTTCAATTTGCCAAAATGACAAATGAAATGAAAAACAGAGTTTCTTAATGCAGTTGCATTTCAGCAAATATTTCATTTTCTGTATGTGTCATATTGCAATTCTAATTAGACCTTCTTTGACCAAGCCACCAGCTTCCTGGGTAGTCTGTCAGTCTGCCAGAAACTCTGAGTCACCAAGGATTTTAAGCATATAAGTTGGGCCACAGAGCTCCTTGCGAGGGCTCACAAATGCCATAGAATCTGCACCCATCAGCTGGACTGGGGCCACAACAGGGAGTCGAACTGTTGCTGAGCTGAGTCTGATGCTCTGAAACACAGCATTCAGTCCTATTACTAGAAAACATACCCTTATTTCTAATATTTAATTCCATCTCAAATGTTATTTCTCTTTAAGTTTCCTCTGTCTTAGAAGTAACAAAGATGTGGTATGTAGGAGTGGAACAGAAACAGAATTGTAAGTGGAGACAGCAGAGGCTAATTCCCAGACTTCCAACAGCTTCAGAGCAGAGACTGACTGATATAAATACTGAAGCTAAGAGTTTTGGTGGAACATACATATGGTACTGGACAACCCTGAGAAAATAAATCACCCTAGAAAATAATCTTATGGTGCTGAAATAAATATCAAAGCACTAAGCAGAGTCACCAATTGCAAAAGATTCTGCCTGAACTGAGATCTAAACCAAGTCTAACCATTATGATAACTTTTTAAGTGTTAGTCCTAATGTAATGCAATCACAGGTTTTAGCAACAGATCTTGAGGAAACTTAATCCTCCAACAAAAGGCTAAGAGACACCTTGTGACATTATGAATGATGTGGCACTGGGAAGAGCTTCACAGTGCGACTTTCACACTTGGGCTTACACAAAATAAACTTCACTGGTGAATTAATGCATCACTATTAATGTTGATGAAAAATTAAGTACTAACAGGCATCCCTGCATGTAGGACAAGTTAGCTAATGCTCTGTGGAACTGTGCTGCTCTATAGTTGGTCTTACATGTTTGAAGACTCCAGTTCATTCTGCTGCCCATCAACATTGAACGTACATCTTCTATTTGAAAGCAATTACTAATAGATCTGTGAAGAAAAATTATTTATTCTGTAAGAAACTGATGTTGAAAAAATACAAATATTTAAAAGTTCAACAAAGCTGATTCCCATAATATCACTGGTATTATGTTCACTTCAAAATATGGCTATTTAAATGCATCTGTTATTTATTTTTCCTTTTTACATTTTTAGTTTTTATTAAGGGATAAAAGAAAGCAAATACTAGAATATTGCTGATATATATGGAAAATTGAAGTTCAGCTAAAGTCCCTGGAAACTCATTCTCCTTCTGGAAATATCTCCTCTCTCAGAAAAGCCTATCAGTCTTCAAAATGATTTGTAACAAGTGCACTTTCATGTCAATGAAAAAAGTAAAAAATGGCTTCTTACTCTGTTTGAATTGCTCCCTAATTCACTATGAATCAGCTCCATTCAACAGTCCAGAAACTCTCTGTTTAAGTGAGCAGGAAACACTGAAATAAACTCGTACCATAAGTCGCCATACAAACGTGTATGACCTCTCCTTGGGCAAGGAGCAGAAGTTCAGGTATGAGGGCTGGCAATCTGCCCTAACACCTTAAAGCCAAACAGGCCCCAAAAGAGCTAATATGTGCATTATGTCACCCACTGAAGTGTGACTGCAAGAATGCTGGAATATAATGTTATTAAAATGCAGATACATATTACCTTTCTTGTAACATGAGAACAAATTGGGGGGGGGGGGGGGGGGGGGGGAA
>JAWWEV010000083.1:111851033-111901514 GCA_035583235.1 Hafferia zeledoni
CTGAAAAAAAAAAAAAAAACAAAAAAAAAAACAATAACATGTTTCTTCATTTCCACAAAGGCAAAATTAGGAAAATATATTAACAGGACAAGTTTGTGGAAAGAGGGAGGGTAAAGTCTAGGAAATGTACAAAGCGGTAATATTAAATAGCAAGGCCAAGGTCAGATAAAAGCATTCCTTTCTGATACAGAATAAAATAGAACTACTGCATTCTGATAGACTTCCCTGCTAAAAGTTTATCAATAGCTTATGTAGACTAATGTGAAATGTTCAGGAAAGTCTAGTAAATGGTGGAGGAGGGTTTCCTAATGCCTTATAAAATAGTAGATGATATCACTATTGAAACTGAGTTTTGATGTATTATTTACCTTGTATGGTCCAAACAAAGGTGCCACTATGTGTGATAACTTTATTAAATACACAGTTCACATGTAAACTCTCCATTTTCTGTAATATATTGTTTGAAACAGAAGCAAAAAACATGCCTAGATAGAATGTCAAGATGTTCACATTTTGCTTTCTCTCTGTCCTAGTGAAGTTGAATTAACCTGACCAAAGTAGAGCAGTAGTGGTGACCAAGAGTAAGGTCACAGACACACACACATGCAGAGCAAGCTACTTTGAAGACTGAGGGAGTTAACTTTTGTACAAGAGAAGTGCATGCTCACCATCCTTTCAGAGAGAGAAAGGGTTTCAATCTGTGCCTCTCAGCCTGCATCCGTCATTCAGGGAGAAAAGAGAAGATGACTATGTTACCCATTTCATAAGGATATTAGGCCTCCACACCACTCAGCTGTTTCAGGATTTAGGTGGTTGTGTACATATGCAGTGATGCAGAGGTACCTGCCTACAGAGCTGGACAGGTCTGCCTACAAACACCAATCACTGAAAGACAGTTAGCTTGGGTGGCTTTGTTTATCCAACACCTTTTATGCTAAGGATCATAAGTACCATATTTTTATACAGTACTCTGCACTATCACTACATGTCATTAATTTTTGGAAAAAAAAAAAAAAAAAGAAGAAGCCTTCTTTATTAAGGTGTTAGTAAGAACCATAGAATGGTTGGGTTGGAAGGGACCTTAAAGATTGTCTTATTCCAAACCCCCAGTCATGGGCAGCGACAACAGATCATGACTCTCCTGAGAGAAATGCAAAGGATGATGGAGCAAGAGCACACATTCCAAAGAGGTCACACTGTGCCAGCATTTTAAACATGAACTTGTTCAAGCATTCCTGCTAAGATTTAGAAAGCTACCTAGGACAGTATTCTAGAGAGGTCTTAGAGGAGTCACATTTACTCACTAGACTGAATAAAATGACTGTCCTTCCTGTTAGAGTGACTAAGAGCTGAATTCAAAGGCCAGTGGTGTTTTGAACTTGGTCTTAAGTCACATGAACAACCACCTTGGTACACTTAGTGAGACTTTCTTCCCTTTTCTCTGCCAAGGAGTGAGGTAGTATCATTTAACCCTAGTTATCAAGCCTGTAATACCTCTATAGGTTCTGTCTGTGCCTTGGCAATTGTGGTTCAGCATTGACTATTTAACATCCCAGTTGTGTGCTTTATGCCATGATCAAAAGGGCAGAGATTTCCATAAGGGCTCCTTACCACTGGGATGAAGAAATACTGAGGTCGTGGGGGGGGAATAAACCTTTCTACTTTTTCCATTCTCCTGGAAACATTCTCCAATTTCTACCCTAGTTCACCTTTCCAAACAGACTTAGAGGAACTCTCTGCTGCTAAGCAACAGCAAACTCTCTTTCTGTGCTGGAATGTTAGCTTTTTTCTGCTAGACTCAGCTCTAACAAGTATCTTCCCCTAGCACCAATGACGCCACAGCCATGTTATCCCACTGCAGTGGCAGTGCCTTTGGCCTTCAGGGGCAGTGTCAACACTGTGGGAAGGACTTTCTTCACACTGTGCAGGCTTCAGTTCCTCCCTGTCTCTTTGATGTCTGGTTGTAGGCCAGAAATAAGGGCAATGTTTTGGGAAGGGCTGGACCCTGATTGAAAAAATGAAGCCCTGAACAGAAACAAGTAGAAATCATTGCTAGAAAAAAGTGGCAGAGCCCACATGGCGGTGATTTCTGTCGGTTTCTGCTGAGGGCTCATGCTCTAGCAAGGCAGCTCCCACTCTGCAGGACAGTGGCACTCAGCAAAGAAGGGCAAGGTCACGCTGCCCTGCCGCCTGCAGACCCGGGAGGGCTCGCTGAGCTGCCTGGCGACCGCGGGAGGCGGCGGGGCAGAGTCAGCACCCTGGACAGGGCCAGGCAGAGGTGCTCTGCTCTGTTCCGCTGCCCGCCGCTTCGGCCGCCTGCTGAAGCTCCGTCCGTCTTCTGCGGTTGGATTTTTGGGTGGGGATTGGTTTTGGGGATGCTGTTTTCGTGTAGGCAGTAAGTGGCCAACATCTTCCTCGTGCTCCTCTGACACTATGGCCAGCCCCGAACCCCAAGGGGCACTGGGTACGAGAGGTCTCCTTCAGCCCCCACCTAAATGGCCGGCTTAGAAAAGTTAAATAGACAGAGCGTGCATGCGGGGAGTACGGGATCAGGCGGTGGGTGTTCAAGGCTGCCACCCCTCCAGCCCTCGGATTAGCACTGCAGTGGAGGGGTTCTGCTGGGCTGTGCAAGGTCCCGTCCTGCCCCCTCGGGTGATGCTCACTTTGTGTTTCTCTCTCTCTCTCTTTTTCTCTCTCTTCCCGCCCCGAATCCCCGCTCCTACACCTCCCCCGCACACTGTAGACTCCAAGGCCTGCCAGGCCCCTCGCCCCGCTGTCAGCTCTGCTCTCCAGCCCCTTCCTGCGGCCGCAGCTCCCCGCCCGCCGACCCTGCCAGGGCTTCGTCTCGGCGGCCCGGCGAGACGCCCCGGGGCCCCGCTTCTGCCCCGCGGGCTTGGCAGCGCTGCTGGCCGGGCCCGGGGCGGCCGCTCCCTGCCCGCTCGCCGCGCTGCTGCGGGGCCGCTGGGCTGAGCCGCCGCCGGCCCCCGCCCCAGCCCCGGCGCCTCCGCCGCCGCCCCGCCGCCTCCCCACGCAGCACCGGAGATGCCCGGCGTGCCACGGAGCCGCGCCGCAGCCCCGCGCTGCCCCCGAGCCTCCCGGCGCCGTGAGTACCGCTCGTGGGGCCGCGTCCGCCCCTTCCTTCTCCTCCTCCCCTCACCAGGGAAGCCGCTGTCCGCCCACGTGCCCCCAGCCGGCACCGGCGTGGGAGTCTCGGGGGCGCAGAGCGAGCTCCCGCGGCTGAGAACCCCGGGCGCTACAGGCGAAGCCCGCCGCTCCCCGTCTGCCGCCCCCAGCGTTTCCCGGGTCCGCTGGCTCCAGCGAGGCGGCTCCTGTGGCCGCCGTGCTCCGCACCCGGTGCGCGGGCGGGAAGCGAATAGCCCCGACGGCAACCGGGAGTCCAGCTCCGGGAACCGGGAACGCTCAGAGCGTTCACGCACCGGATCAGACTGGGTTTCACGGGAAGATACTGTCGCCCTGCCCGGGGACGGCGGTGGCACTAGCCAGCCGCAGTGGTCCAGTTAACCCTTGTCCCGGCAGACGGCATGTGGGACTGCCCGGGGAGTGGAGGCGGCGGATCGTTATCGGTGAGACAATCCCCCAAACGTGGCGATGTTGGTAAGGGACCCGCTGCTGAGAGGGCAGCCCTGGAGGAGCGGGGTGATCGCCGAACCCGGCACACGCCCTCGCCAGCGCAGCGGCGGCTGCTGCAGCCGGGTCACACCTGCCCCGCTGAAACGGGAGAGCCAGCCTGGGAGAGCCCGGCGGCGGTGAGCTGTGTGCCGCTGGAGGCAGCTGGGGGATGGGAAGATGTGTATGCCTGCAGTCACTTAAAATGCGACCGTGTTCCAGCGCCGGGTTGAGAAGCCCGGCTCTCCTGTAAGGCATCTATGAACATTGAAGCACCAGTACCGAGCCCCGCGGCTCCACCGCCGCCTCTCCAAGCCCTTCCCACCCCCTCACCCCCTCCCCTCAGTACACACACACACACACACACACACACACACGCACACACACACACACTCGCACACTCGCACACTCCCCTCACACGCTCCCACGCCGGTCTCCCCGGCATTTCTCCCTGCGGCGCCGGCCCCATGGCTGCCCCAGCGCCCTCCTCAGTCCGCCGCCGCGGTGCGGGCGCTGCCGCGTTTAATCGCGTTGCAAACCGGCCCTGAGCCGCAGCGGTCCCCGGTGTTGATCGCGGCAGGGGCGGCCCGGCGTAGACCGCCCCGTCGGGCCGGGCCGGGGCGGGGAGCACGGGTTGCCACCTCGCTCCCTCCGGCTTCGGCCACGGCGAGCGGAGCCCACCCGCGGCCGGCACCGTGACACGAGCCCGCGGGGGGCCGGGCGCATGCGTGGGGCCCGCGAGCCGCCGTTCCCGGTCGCCCATCCCGCCGGGACCGGAGGGGAAGCGGGCGAGGACGCCCAGCGGGGCCCCGCCGCCGACACCGTAAGTAGCGCTCGTAAGTGCCGCGATCCGACAGGCGCGACCCCCGCAGCGCAGCTGGGTCCGCCCCGGGGGCAGCGGGACGGGATGGGACGGGACGGGCAGCGCTGCCGGCGGTGGCTCCAGCGGCGAGGGCGGGAGAGAGGTTGCGGCCACCCTCCCCGGGAGGCACCGGAGGGACCCGGCGCAAAAGGCGCTTCCCTGGTCTCTCGGAAGGTCGAGGGCTGCAAGACGGGAATGCTCGGGCTCGCACTGCCTCACCCCATCCCGTCCCGTCTGGTCCCTCTCCACGGGCTCCCGACGTCGCTCCCACCGGGTCCCCAAGGCAGAGCCCGGGTGGCACCCGGTTGACCGCGGCTCCGGGAGCGGGGGCAGGACCCCTCCCCGGGGCGGGATCGCACCCCGCCACCTCCCTGGCCTCAGCGCAGGTAATACCTCGGCGCGGGCCCCGCCATACGCTCGGGGACCCTCCTGCTGCTTCTCACGAGTGCCACCGAAGATAAAGCAGCATCTGTCCCCCCGCGCCCCGCCGTGAAGGAAGTCCCGCGGTGCGTCCGTTCTCGGCGCCTTCTGCTCCCCTGCAAAGTTAGAAAGATGAGCAGCAACAGGCGAGTGCTTCCATAGTGACTCTTCCAGTATCACCCTGCTTCATCATGCATCCTCAGGAGAGAGAAAGAGCTCTTCCTGAGCTCTGTCATTAGGTAATGTCGGTGGGTAAGAAAAAGCAGGTAATGAAAATTGGACACAGATGCAGAAAGTGAAATAAGATTATCCCTGTACATTCTAATAAGAGTTACAGTAATTTAATACCAGTGTAATTTACTTGATGCAACTGTTCCATTATTTCCTTTTTGCTGTTGAAAAATGTAAAATCAAAACTTTTCATACCACACTGTTGCTATGACATAACGGTGAGGAGCCTCCTTGTACCTCTGTGCCCATTGCACAAACAGAACATCAGCACCAGATTTAGTGCTCTCCAGAACTACATACTCTGGTGCTAGTTACACCCTTGCTGTACTATGGGATCAAAAACCAGTAACCACTAGTTCAACTAAACTGAGCATCAGAATCAGTCCTAGTTGTGGTCAGTTTAAAATTAGGAGCGTCTTTCTAAACTCAGGAGCGTCTTTCTAAACTCAGAGCATGTTCAAGCAAATGAATGTCAAACTAGCACTATGTTTTATAAAACGCTGAAAGCTGAGAGAACAGTTATTTCATTTCTCCTTTAGTTTCTTCTCTACCTCTCACATCTACATGTACTTTGATATCTTTATTCTGGGTCCCAAACAGTAAATCATGGAAGCATCACCTTGGCTGTTACACACCTCTTTACCCCTTGGATGGAACAGTGGACATATTTTAGAGTAAACAGTGATGTCTGATGGCTGAGCTTAAAGTACCAGGAAGGAGTTTTCAGAGTATAAGGTGCCTGTGGCTCTTGGAGTCCAGGTCGCAAGTTGATGAATATGAAGTGTTGAAGCAACTACCAGTACTCAGTCACTTATAAAAATTCATCCCATCTTTTTGTCACTAAGAAAAGTGACAAAGGAGGTAGCAATCTTGGAAATACTCTGCAGATCTCCTGGCATTCAGAAGTAGGAGGGTTCTTAGCTGGAGGTTCATGACTCCTCACTTGCTGTTTGTACACACGTTTCAAGCTTGTCAGAGCCAGGTGAGGCAAAGACATCCATAAAGTGTCATGGCTAAAGGGAAGGTGTGCTAAGCCAAATCCTGATCTTACTTCAGCTTGAAATTGACTTTAGTAATACTCCTCCTGGCTGACACTGTGCCAGTTGGCACTACAGTTGAGCTTACAAGGCAGAGGGTCACTATGACTGTGCCTGCCCTTCCAGAGCAGCCAGATGCCAGAGTAGTACAATCTGAAGTGAATCGCGACAATCAGAATCAATAGGAAACAGTATGTGAATCACCGTTTGATGCACTCCAGGGTGAGTCATCCCAATTCAAACCAGCTTTTAGACCAGTACAATATCAGTCAGCTCCTCACACAGTTCAGTATGAGTCAGATCTCAACACAGAGTACAACATGAAATGAGTCACCAACTAATACAACGCCATGTGCCTTCAGTACCCGGTGCGAGTTGTCAGAGCTTCTGTGTGATATGAGTCACTCCATAGTACAGTAAAATGGGCTTTTTGGAGACCATTCATAATTAAGCACAACGCAACCAAATGCTCAGTAGGAGATGATGGGAGCGAGCAGAGTAATCTGCTACATGCACCAGTTTCACTGCATAGTAGAGCGGTTTGTAAAGTATTAGGATGAATGACTTTTTTTTTTTTTTTTTTTTTTTAAGCAAGCTGCATAAAAATAACTGGAAGCAGATACTTTCTCTGATATCAGAGCCAGAAAAAGCAGGGTTGAAGCAGTGATAAAACTCCCAGCACTGGAGAAGCCTCGGTTTGGGTTTTTTTGGTTGGCTGGTTGGTTTTTTTTGCTTCCAAGAGAGCTGATCAGCCAGTCTGACTGACATACATCCAGAGGCCAACTCCAAATGCCATAGAAGATGAGGGAAAGGATGCCAACAGCCTGTGTTGTGCAGAGAAGGACTTGACAGTGACCTAGTTTGTGAAGGGATTCAGCATGGGACAAAGTTATATCCATACTTATTCATATTGCTCCATTGTCATAGCATCCACATAATCGGCTGGACTGGAACAACAGGTTGCTTTTTCTATGCAGCTGGTACAGAATTCTCTCATGCCTTTCCCATGTTACAGGAAAAATAATGGCAGAGAGCGACCCTGCTAATTACATGTTAAAGTAACATTTTCAATTAAGTCTCTTGTGATAAAACCTAAATTAAAGAAATTCTTTATCCAGAGGATATACTGGACCTTTTTTTTTTCCTTCTAAGAAAAAAAATCCCACTGAAACCTCAAGTAACTAGTTTCTTAACAAGAAAGTCAGGTTTTACTCAGAGAAAGACTTTAGTGCAGCAAGTTTTTTGTAGACAGTGGGCTGATGTAGGGGCCAACTGGGCAGTGCTGAATACCAAAGAAAAAGAGCAGAAGACATCTCAGCCACTGGTAGAAAAATACCTCAGTTAGAGGTGACATGATAAAGGCACCATTACCTGTTACTATGTGACTGTGATACACTTTCTAGCCATTCAGTTTGAAGTGTAAAGTAATGCCTTAAACTGGATAGATAAATTCAGCTTCTCTGAGATGCTGCTTCTCTGGAAAAATAAATTAAGTAAAACAGGTAATGACACTCAATTTCTGGACATTTGACATAAAAGCATCCCAGAATTTTTAGTTAAACTCAAAGAAGGATAACACTCTTGCAAGTTTATCCACTTAAGCCTTTGACAGACTTGGACACAGCAGTGACATAAAAAGCTTCATTCCATAAAAAGGTTTATTCCATGTGGTTCTCAGTCTCCTTTCTGCTAACTTCTGTTTTTTGTTCACAAACTCTCAGCCATCTCGGTCATCCCACCACAATACGCCAAATTTCCAATTATTGAAAATAACTTTCTAAGAGCTTTTGTTCTTAACTTACTAAGTGGGTAATCCAACAACTATGTCTAAAGCATGTACATATGTGTGGGCGAGTTCATTAACATATATTAGAATTCTTCTCTATCTAAAATAGCACACTGCTTGATGCAGAAATCCTGCTTGTCACATTTGTCAATGAAGAGGAAGAAGCACGAGCATCAAGTTTCCTGTTCATATTTCAGTTGACAACAAACTGCCACAGGCTTCAGTGGGAGTATGTTACAGCTCCATATATATCTGAATTGATAAAATATAGATTCAGAGATTTACTTGGAGCTTGACCCCAGTTGCAAGCCTCTTATAACATTAGTAGATAAGGACTGAATCTCTCTTCCAACTCACTGGTTATCATTATTGGGAGGATCCGAAGAGAACGCAGCAATTGTGAGAGTTATATAAGCTTACCTAAAGCTTGCTGACACCAATAGGTGATTTCCATTGCTTTAATGGAGTTTGGATCTGTGCACTCACTCCAAGTGGCTGTCAGCTAGTGTTATAGCACAGGGCTTCTCAGGCTGGGGAGTTCCTGTGAAAGCTTCATGCTGTGGCCATGCAAATCAGCCCTGGGGACAAGTTAAAAGCTTGCACACCTGCCTGATTGTAACACGTACAAGAAGGAAGCATTATGTCTAAGTAATTATGTTTAAGAAATTATATGTAAGCAATAGAATCTTTGCACTTTGAGCTGAGAAAATGTCATTGTGCTTTAGCATAAAATGGGGATAAAAGTGTGAAGTTGACTACAATATTCTGTGTATTCTTGTGCTTGGTTTTGGTTATTTTTATTATTCGTTTGAGGTTTTGTTTTGTTTTTAAATTTGACATTTGTGGCTTATATTTTAAATATTCCTCCCTTGGGAATGCTATTTTCTTGGCAGCCCACCTTTTTGCTGAGAGATTAGCAAATACTATAAATGTTACAACTAAGCCAAATATCATCTGAGCTGTTTTTAACTAGGGAAATAATTTTCACTTCTGACCTTTACACTCCTTGGTTTTTATAAGATTACATACAGTAATGCTTCATAATCTGAATGCTAGATAGGCATGCTTTGGAATGGGAAAGGTATGACAGATACGTTTATTTCACAACCTCAACATTATTCTTAAGGCATACAGTAGTTTTTCACCATTGTCAAAAGTGTTTCAGATGCTTTTTTACATCTTTGGACTTTTTTTTTTTTAATTACTTGTTAGCATTCAATAATATGAGCAAGTACTTTTTTATATGATTCACAGATGTTATCTTGCTGAATAAGAAGCAAGAACATGTGCCATTAATTTTCCACTATTTTTGTTTTCGCTGGTCTTTAGGGACAATTTTAGAATGGACTAAATTTGTTGTTATCATTACATAGAGAAGGACATTTCTTTACCTGGAAGGTACAGAAACTCTGCATCTAGGCATCTGCATAGATGCTACATTAGATTGACTTGAAACAGTGAACCAACTGGAGACAAGCTGATCAACTCAACTCCTAGTCCCCTTTCTCATTTAAGCATTTGACTAATCGGTGCTTTCCATGCAGAATTTGGACAGTTCTGTGGAATCCTCCAGGCAGGACCAGCTCTGGCTAGACAAGTTTCTTCATGTTTCAAGGTGCTAATTAACATCCTGGGTGGAGAATATCCAAAGACTCCAAGGCTCCAGAAACAGTCCAGTTCTGCATAAATTGCAGGTAGTCAGAGGAAACTTTTAAGTAGCCAGAAGAAACTTCCTGCACATGCAGAAATGACCACATAGGACAGATTTGTGTACGCAATTTAGGTAGGCAGATGTTTTGTATGTAGCTCAAGATAATGACTAGGGATGGGTCGTGCATGTGCTGGAGCAGTCCCACAGAGCACGAGACAACTGGATGTATGAACTGTGCAGCAACTCATGATTCAGAGTCTCATCCAGTCCAGCCAACACCACCACTGTGAGGACCTTTGCATCAGAAACTCCTCTTGACATCTGGACACTGACTGACTGTCCCATTCAAGGATTTGATTCCTCACAGTGACTCAATATTAGCAATATCAGACCCCACTGACTACCTGAGAACCATCAGAATAGCACCTTTTAGCCCTTCCCTATCCACATGAACCAGAAAGGAATATTTTTTCTATTAAATTATGGCTACCCAACCCCTCAGCAAGCAGACATAGGTGTCTTTGAGGGTGCTGTTGTTACTTTGGACAGTTAAAACTGATAACTGAACATGGAGGTAATATTTCATGTTATATCCAGCTATTATTGGCTAAAACTGTACCAAGGCTGAGTTCAAATAGAGTACGAGATGGTAGAGGTTTAAGTCCTTTGTTAAAAGTATTTCACCTCATTCCATGAGTAGTCTAAAAGTACTTTTGGGTTCGTTAGAAAACATGTACACGATAGCAGTTCATCTCCAGTTTTCTAATCCTCTGTGTTTTCTTCTCTAACCCATTTTCAAACAAGGCATGTAGCTGCTCCAGATGGTGGGAACAGAGAAGGCAGACCCCAGTTCTCAAAGTGCAGAGAACACCCAGCACAGAGGGTTCTCATACAATTTGTTTGTTCTCATAGCACCTTCTGAGAGGTCTGGAAATCCAAGAGAATAAAGGAGGTGCAGGGAGTTTAGAGCAGTGAAATTTCTAGTTTGGAATGAAGGAGATACTCTAAAGAAAGACAAGCAATATTTGATTTGTTTATTCTTCCTCAGTGAGGCAAATTTTAGGTTATGTATCTCTCCTGTAGTACGGCAACCCAGCAAGGGAGTTAAAGGTAACAGGGAATTAAACAAGAGTAAGAGATCAGGGAGCATCCAAGGTTTTGGAAAGCAGGTGTATTAGGGAATAATACGGGCACAAAATAGGTTGCTGAAACCCTCCATAGGGGCTCAGAGGTAAGTTCTGCTGCTAGACCTTCCTCACTTACCTTGAAGCAGAAATATAACCTTGCCTCAGTCCCAACAAGGGAAAGCACTAGAGCTCAGTGTAATTACTCCAGTGACTTAGAAAAACGCAGAAAACCAAAGGACCAAAACCTAAACAAAAGCAGAGCAGTGATTTGAGCTTGAACCTGAGAAATGCTGATCTTCCTAAACTGGCAAGGATCTCAAGAACAGCATCTCATAGATCTGTATCTCTAACCATTTAAATAGATGTCTTTACAAATCTAAACATTCTTAAACTATCTTGGAAGAAATAAAAATATTCACCCCTAAAATTGATTTTATAGTTGAAACTTAGCAGTTCTTTCAAAGAATAAATACAAAATTATTCAGTGAGAGCAGAAACAGAGAACTATAGTTCATGCACACTGATGCACAGTGACTGCATTCCTCTAGTAAGATGGAAAAGTCACTTTCAGTGATACAGTAAAACTCTCACTGTAACCAGCTGTTTAAACGCATTCAGGAAGCAGAAGGAGGATTCTTTATTAAAAAAGAAAAACAAAACAAAACAAAACAAACAAAAAAAACACACAACAGATTTGGAAGAAAGGCATTTCTGACAATTCAGAACACCTCTACTTAGTCCAACCCAAGATATGACATCACTTTTCTCTGCAGCATAAACACAAATACCAGATCAGATTCTCAGCTGGTATCTGGTAAAAATTCCCTTGTCTTCACTGGCCATAGTGAAGTGATATAGTTTTTCAGCAGTTGAAAATGTCATTTTTCACCCATGTACATGTAATTAGCATTAATGTACACTGTATAGAATTAGGATTAATATTTCAAAATGGAATGAATAAAAACTAGGATGGAATTTTCTCTCATCACAACAAGATCTTGATGTTCCAAAGAAAACATCCTCTTTCTTGGCGGACATATTTAGATTTGATTGTCCAGAGAAAGGAAACAGAAAATACTTGACACTGGACATTAAAAAATCCATTTAAAACTAAATACCATAATGAAAACCTTAGAAAGAATATCTCCATCTTGGCTTTTATCTCAGAGTGTCAGCTGACCAAATAAGCAACTGGGAGGCTGCTGTGACAAGAAGTTATATTTACCAATTGCCACTTTCAAAACACACACCTGCTAACAGAGTGGTGGAACAACATTTGCACTGTTTACAAAAAACGGATACAATTAATTAATTATTTTCTAACTGTATTATAAAAATTTCTGTACAAGGTAAAATCTGTTCAATCACAGATTCTTTCCCACTTCAATGCCATATTGACTAAAAACCAGTCCTATGTCAGATCTGAGCGATCTACCTCACAGTTCCAGGTGTAGGAGGATGGCTGTACACCTTGCTTTCCTCACAAATGCACTGTTTTGTTCTACAACCAAATAATTGGTCTAAACTCTTCTTCACCCTTGAATGCACTTAGTTTCATACACACTTCAGTTCTCAGGGCTCCTCAAGGTCCAAAGTTTTTCTGCTGATTGCTGCAATTAATGTTTTCTCTGCTCAGCTCTATACATGAATTCTTTGCAACATTGCACTACTGTTTTAAGTAAACAGAGATGGTTGTTTAAGCATCATAGTCAGATTGTAGAGAGAAGTTTAGGCGACCTCTTACACGCCTTATGAAATGCAGCAGCTGGCAAGAAGGAACAACAGCCATGTGCCTCATGCTACTTCCCATTTGTGGGTCTGCTGAAGGTATTCTCAGACAGGATAAGAAAAGAGAACTTTTTAGCTAAACATACGTATCAATATATGTCATTCCTTTAGCAACTTTAAGGTAAACTATTAGATCAAAATGCTGTTGACAATTCAGACCTTTCAGTATGAAAACAACCTGATCACTCACAGTATCAGCCTAAAAAGAAAAACCTTCTTGCAAAATTAGGAGTCACACTTTCACTCACTTTGATTACAATTGGTAATCTTTGGTCTAGTACTGTGGGATAATAAACTTGAAGGGGTCACCAATCACTGGTACCATATGCTATAGCAGCAGGAGCTAGAGGTGAATAATTCTTCAACTAATATATATTGGGAGTCTTATCACTGATGCAAAGAACACAGGTACAAGATTTTCCAATTGGTTTTACTGTTACTGCATGACCCAATCAGACCACCTGACGTTCCATATTAACAACCATATAATTGTATGAATAGTAGACCTTTTTACTAGAAGGCCTAAAAATACCCTCTCCTTTTTGTCCTGGGCACCTAAAGTCTACTGAAGGCAAAAAAAGTTAACCACCTCAATTCCCACAGATCCACACGTCACTTAAGCAATTGTTTAAACTGTTGCTAATGTGGGTTGTACTATAAGGGAGCCAGCAATTTTGTTAAATCCTACAAATAATATTCATTGGAGTTGTTGATAAATCTATTACCCATTCCTGCACACAGCACAACTCAGAACAGTTTAATTCGAGGAGCTGCCTGGCAAGTCTCATTACACAGCTATGGTGGTTGCAGCAAGAAGCAGCAAAGTGTGATGGAAAACTTCCATGTTCCATAGTGCCATTCAGGATACACTAGAAGTAGCAGAAAGACATCTACATACATAACATAAGGCTTTCTGTTTGTGTCCTACTAATGGCTGTCATTAGCTGACTACATCTCAATTTGCTTCATCTCTCTTTTTTCCATACATCTTCCAAGACCATTATATTTCCCTGTGTACAGTCATACTCTGATAGTCGCAATACTTAGTACTTTCCTTTGAAAATGAATCCTTAGATGACTTACACAAACTGAGAGTCTGTGCATTTGCCTCTATTCCAGCCAAGGAGCAGGTTATGTGAGAGCAAAAACAGCAGACAGGGAGTTGTATCATCATCTACAGCTGCAAAATTGGAGGGTTGGGGTTTTCCTGGTTTAACTTTTCCTTTTTTTTTTTTTTTTTTTTTTGGTTTTTTTTTTTTAAGCAAAGAAATCTAGAAAGCCAGTGTATATCCATAAATCTAGGTAAGAAATTTTAATATATCCTTACGCAAAGACTATGTCTTACTGTGCATTCAGGCCTCATGTCTGGAATTACAAAACTAGATTATACATTTGCAACAAATTATGCTGCAAACATAAGCACAACTTTATTTTGTAAGTCTACTTAGAGGATGAACCAAAAAACACTACACTTGATGCAAGATATCCAATTCTCCTGCAGATTAATCACTCGTATGTGCCCAACGGGAGCTGGTCCATGTAGCAAAAGATGTATATAGAACAATGTGCTTGATGATAGAGCCAGTGCTGCATTTGAAAAATAAAAAAGATAAAAGCAAGGAAGAATGCAGTTAAAAAAACAGTGCTGGGATGAAGCACTTATTCATTGCTTGTTCTGTGAATCTGAAGCATCATGACATGGTTTTAATACTATTTGCTCCAAAGGAGTTTCTAAAACTCTGTAATAACCCGCACCACTGCTCAGCTGTCTACCTTGCCACTATATAACATTGAGCCTAGATTGTATTTTGCCCAGGCTAGCTCATTATTTATATCTGAATGAAAGAGAGGGCAATAAAACATCATAAGCTTCTGCTGATCAGAAGATCAATACACTTCTCAGTTCCTCTGTCTAGATTAACAACACAAACTCCTATAGTTTTTCTGTACAAGTCATAGTTAGATGCTCAGTGATTCAGAAGTGAAACAAAGACGTGATGCTGCTGGGCAGTTTTTGCCATACAGGTACTTACACATTCCTCCCTTTTGTTAAAGATGTCAAAAAAAATTCCAAAGAACCACCTGAAAGTGTAAGAATGGATCCTGAAAGATCTCTTGAATTAAGTCACAGCAGAATGAGGCAGGGAGGAAGAATGTATTTTTCTTATTTTGCCCATCCTATACCTTTCTCCTTGGAAAAGGCAGACAACAGGAACCAAATTTTCTACTCAGACCATCATTACTTTAATTATGGAGTAGAGATATGAAAGTGTGAACTATCTACATAAAACATCTTAAAAGAAACAATGTATGGATTAGGCCATATAAACAGCACATCTGAATCCAAGTTACCGTTTTCCAATCAGTAATAATTGTTTACTGTCCAAAGCAGTCTGAAATACTGTTAGATATATTATCTTTCCAATAATGCTTTATTATGGTATCACTTTCTAATTGAAATGTGAAATGCTGTATTAAAAAAAAGTATAGGTATCTGGAAGGAAATTAATACATAAGAGTTTCATTCTATTCCTGTGAATCTGAAACTCTGAAGCAAAGAAGTCTGAATCTACCAATTCATTCTACATTTCATATTTATTCTCCCACTTTTTTTTTTTTTTTTTTTTTTTTCTCGGGGAGGGGGACAGATTTTGGAAGCTATGTTCTTTTCCTGAATTTATAATTCTGGCCATTTAGGCATTGCTTGTCCTATTGGGTCTACAGAGTTTCAAAATGGGTTATAATTTCTATCTGTATTGTTGTTCTTGTATTTTATTCCTCCTGCAAAACAGGTGCATCTTCTGCTCACCATGTCATGCATTTGTCTCTTGGGAGAGTGGGTGGTTCTCACAGATACAAAAACTATTAAGCTCTGTAAGACAGAAAGAAATTCACCATTAAAAAAACACATGCAGTAGCCACAGTGCAGCAAAATGTAATGCTGCACTCTGCTAAAATAACCTCTTTTCTTCTCCTGGCACTTCTGTCAAGTCCATGACAACATCTGTACATTCCCTCTCAAGTTTCAACAACAGTATTTCCTAAACCTGGCTGAACATTTTAGAAAGGAAGGCAACCTTTAACCCCCTAGTATTCATCTCATTAGATTCAAGTCTGATATTCTATTATCAATTTAAAAAAGAACTCAAAATTGGTAGCAGCTAATTTTAATTCCCTTACAACTGTCATTACCTGAAAAGGTTTAGCAACCTGAAACAAACCTACACAGAGAGGGATCTCGTGACATAGGAGGATGACTAGTTATGTATTTATTCAAAAATTAAATACAAATAAAGTGAAGACATACTCATCTTTGTACAAGCTGGCATTTCATATATAAAAGACATCGGCCACTTACATATGGCCTAACTCTCAGCATAACAGGGAAAGCATTATGAAATGCTGTAGAGCAAATGTGAAGCTCAAAGACAAATAGGTCAGAAAGGGACAGGGACTTCAAGGGAACTTATCATTTTATCAACACCAATTCTCTGCACAGTCTGCAAAATGCAGCCTCCAAAAAGGTTTCTTAGAACAGTGCAAAAACCCCAACCAGTGCATCCACTAAAAATTGTTTCATGCTGTCTTCATTTGGGGGTCAACTGTAATTATTATCATCTAGTAGTGTGTTTTCTCCTCAAAGTCACAGAAGAACTTTATTCCTTCTTGAGAGAAAAACGTTTCAAAAAACTGTGGCAGTCAGACCTACAGTGGACATATGAGCATTGGCCTTTTCTCCTTTGCTACAAGGGCAACCAGCAGGTTTGAGACATCCTCAGTACTCACCACAGGCTGCACTTTGAGGAGAGCTCAGGTGTGTCACTCAAGCATCATTGCTTGTGCATTGGCTAATCAAATAAAAGAAAAAACAGAGAGGAAAAAACGGGGGGGGGGGGAAAGCCTCAACTACCTCTATTCTGTACCATTTTCCTTAGGACTGGCCTTATAGTAAAAAATTCAGGAAAACCTTTTCAACTCCTAGGCTTATATACCACTGTGCCAAGAGCTCTTCAAGATCCCTGACTTGTACGTTTTGTTCTCTGCATCACCACTCCCTTCTCATTGTATTCCCACCCATGTGTGGAATTCATTAGCCCTTTGCCTTCCAGCACAGCACTTAAATGAGTGAATCTTCCAAAGGATTCAACACCTAAGAGTTTCCACAGGGGAAAATCAGGCATTTAGCTTTTCAGTTCCTTTGGAGCTGAGGCCTTCTGCACTTCTTGGTAAGACTTCTAAAGAAAACAAAACGGAAAAAAAAAAAAAAAAAAAGAAAGATTTCTTACTTCCCACTTCTTTTGCTGTCTTGCAGCCCATGGGATCAGAGAGGACGGAGATGCGCAAACGGCAGATGTCTACGACCCAGGAGACCTCAGGCACTGCACAGGCTCAGCTCAGCACAGCAAATCAAGGGTCCAATGCCTGCTGCTTTTGTTGGTGCTGTTGCTGCAGCTGCTCATGGTAACCCCTCTCCTTAAAGCCTCTGGGGAACAGAATAGCAGGGAAGGAACACCTAGCTACTGTAGAGGACAACATATGCCAAAAAAACCCACCCGTATAATTCTACAAGTCTGGGTTGAGGAGAGATGACTGCTCTACTACTAGACACAACCATCTACTGCAGTCTACTCTTTCTTTCCCCTGCTGCTGAAAGAACAGACTTCAGAAAAATATCTGCACAGTATCTCTGTTGTACTTTTGTTGTCAATACTGTGTAATGGCAGGTCTGTTTTGTGCAGAACAGGTTCTCCCCAGCATTGGAGATCCACCAAGGCTTCCACTAAAAACTGAAAGCAAAACCTCAATATATCACAGCTTTGAATTTAGACTTGGGACTTAACACACAACACTAACAGTGTTAAATGGAGTTAGGAGAAGGTGGAAGAATTTGTAGGTCAGAAAATAAATAGGTGCACAGCACTGTTCTTTTCCCCCCCAAAGGCAACTGGATCTGTTGTTATTAATTAGTGCTGCCAACACATGGCACTTACAACTCATATGAAGATAATCCTTGGGATCAGAGACTTTAAACATTGTGGGTACTTGCTGAAGATGAGGAGTTAAGCAGAAATAATTCAGAAGAACTCCCATTACTGGGTGCTAAGGAATAAAATTTATCAGGAAATCAAAGCAAAAGGGGAGAAGGAATCACTTGATTGCTTAAATTAATGATGTGTTCACCTTCACTTTCTTACCAGCTCCTCCAGATTCAAGTGATTTCATTCAAAACTGAAGTAAATCTTTCCATACTCAAAAGTCCTGTATCTGTTTAATGGGTGAGACAGAACTCACATTGAAATAAATAAAAAGCCTTAAACAGCCATAGGAATTCAACCAAAACACTGACAGCAAGCAGAGTGCTTCTTATAAATTTGCTATCCACCACACAACCACTTCAGAGCAAGCAAGCCTGGCACTGAGGTGAAGGGAAGAAGTCATAATAACCTTAGAGCCCTGGCTAGGAATCTATTGCACCAATATTGTTTTCCAATAGGACCTTGTGGCAAATGCTTTGGAGAACACCGTTACAAGGCAAGGGAAGAGCAAGCTGATTATTTCTTTGGTATTGGTGCTCAGCTCAGCAGAAGCAAAGATAACCCAAAATTCTGTCCTCCCTAACAAACAGTGCATATTTTGCAAGGACAAAGGGCTGCTTGGAGGTTTTCTTTTGCAAAATGCCAAGTAGTCTGGCTCTGATCCTAAAAAGCTTTTCAGCAGATGCTCAGAGGTAAACTAAGGTAGAATTTAAAGAGAAATAAAGTACTGTGCCTGTGCAGGATCTGAGTTTGCTACCTTGCAGCATGACATCTATGTTAAAGCATCCCATATGAATTCCAGTGCCATCTCAACAGCTGTCCAGTGCAATTGCAAGTGGCTCAGTCTAGAGCTTCATTACACAAACATGTTTCCAATGTAACACATTTATCTATTATGTCAGAGTACACAAAATTTGCATTTTCACTTTTAAAGTGTTGATAAAGTGCTTTTTTTGCCATTTTATCTGATATTTTCCAGCATGTTCATTTTCTGTGCACCTCACTATTCCAACAATTCAAAGAAAGCAATTTACTCAATAGGGTGTGTGAAAGTACCCAAATTTCATGATGCTTAAAATTCCTATTTGCATTTCAGAATTATCTGGGAAACCAACACAGGCTCTGAAACAGAGCAGCTTGTTTTAGCTTTAAGATAATTCCTGATTTATTTTTTTTTTTTTGAGAACAATTGTTTTCTAGTAGCAAAAAATGCAAAACAAACCACAATTAAGCTATTTATATTCCCTATTCATAGACCCTTTCCTCAAAATAGCCCATGCACTTGGAACAGAAAAATTATGAATAACAGTCTGCATGAGTCATGCAGCTGAGCTGCTGAACATCCAATATTCAGCATACTCTTAATAGTAGACTTAGAATGAAGTTAAATGAGTTCCTCAGCTGGATGCTCAGAGCCTGTGTTCATTCCTACAGCCAAAACTGAAGCCTCCAGACTGTTACTCTTCCAAATCCTGAGAGGATGCAGAATTGCACAGTCTTTTTATTGTTTACTTGTACATTTCTAGGGAAAGAGCCTGCCAGTAAGTAATTTTCTGAGGCATGGTGTGTTCTCTTAGGGAAGTTTTTGTTATTTCTTTTGTGTTTTTCCCCTTGTGTGCATTCTCCTATGAAGACTGTAATCCTTTCTTTTGGATCAGTTGGTTCCCCTCAATTCAAAAATAGCTCTGACAAGAATATCACTTCTTGTATGTGAGGAATACATAATAGATCATTTCACATATTCAAAAAAGGCCAGTAAAAAGCGTAGTAAATACTTGAGACTTATGCAACCTAAAAGAACAGAGAACCAGCTTTACTACTTTTTTTTTTTTTCTGAAAAGAAAAATTTAAATAGTTCATTGTATGGTTCAGATGTTTCCAAAAAAGTGTTTGCAGTATCTGCTCTCCAATAGGAAACCTTTCCCACTTCTTCAATGCATGGACTGCCTTGGCAAAGAAAAAAGCAGGTCCCCACAGATTATGGACTAACAGCAGACAAAGTGCAAGAAGATACCCAGTAAATAGCAAGGCTTAGCCAAGAGTTTAAAAGGCAGAAAGGGTAGAAAAATTAACTGGTTTAACAAAAAATCATTAGAGACAAATGAGATTCTTAAGGATTAAGGCAACCAAACTTAGAACATTAGCATGGATGAGAGGTAAGATAGAAATGAAGAAATTAAGCTGGATATTTTCCTAGAAGTTATAATAACTGTATTGATATATTTCAGCTGAAGGACCTATTTCATACATATTCACTGGGAGCTTTTCTGCTTGACATATATTAAGCAGCTTTACAGATTATATGAATGCATGCATGTAGGCACATGCATTTCTTACTAAGTTACGGCCTAGATGTACTAGAATGTCATCTCCATTCCCTAAAAAGTAATATGCATGTTCTCAAATCCAGTTTCAAATGAGAAACAATCATCTACAACCACAAAAGAAATTTTTACAAACTAGAGGCATATAAACTAACATTTGATGAAAGCATTAGGGTTTGACTGCTTTCCTTCTACGGGACATCAAGAACCCTGTCACCACAGCAATTGCAGCAAACTTTTTTTTTTGGTCAACCTACAAACAAGTGCTTCCAGCCAGACCTACTCAAAACTATATTCAGCAATGATGAATCCACTCTTTGTGCTCCAGGTGTTACATTTTGGAGCATACACTAAGATTTTCACAAAGCTGCAATCAATTACCACACAGCCTGACTGTATCTACATCTGAACTCTGAAAGATGCTTACCTTTCAAACATCACATACATAAGTCTCTAGCTTACTTAAAACTTACGTCCAGCTTCTGAACTCTGGCTTTATTGTGACATGGTATCACCACTCCAGACTGGAGTCTTGGCCCTCATTGTGCCCTATGGATATAAAAAAAATAGCCAAGGAGAAAAAACAAACAAATCAAAAAACACCTGCCTTGAAATCTAACTCACATAAAACCAGTGCATCAAGTCTAACCAAAGTTAAAACATTGTATTGAGAATACACAGTATAATAAGCATAATGGAAAATAGATTTGGTATGTGATAAGGGGTACACATGTATACATACACATCCCATATATGTATATACTTGTGTACACATATATAGAGAGAATTGGACCTGATGATCCTTATGGGTCCCTTACAACTTGAGATATTCTGTGAATCTGTGATCCCTCTGTAGAAAGTCTGTATGATACAACATTGAACAGCATTCAGCTACATTCAAGTTTGATAGGTTTATACAACTGTAAAATTAAGGTCAGAGTATAATTATAGGTAATGTGGCTATCATTAGCTTTTGTTCATTTAGTTGTTGGTTTGTTTTAAATATTAAAGGAAAAGCATCTATGTTCAGCCTTTTTCTCCACAAAGCTGACTAAAATTTTGTTTGCTACCATGCAGTCTTACTGTTAGAAATCAAGATGAAGAGAGAGCAAGGAGAACATCTCATGAACTCCAGGCAGAGGGTGTTCCAAACTGTGAGGAGAGGTATGGTCTTTATTAAGTGTTCTGTCAAGCTAAAAAGAAACAAACTAAACTAAGTAATTACAGTGAATTACCTGAAACATGAAAGTAACTGTTATTACTTGTCATCAGTTTTTTTAGCTCGAAAGGTCTGATTATAATATTTACTTAGTTTATATGCAGCATGTAACCACATCCCCACTTCAAAACCAGCATTGTAAACAGTTTCCCTTTTTCTGAAATAATTTGAAAATACATCCTGTTCCCACTCAGCAGCTATGTAATGAGTTTAACTGGCAGTGCTCAGCCTTACAAAAATGGTTAAGTATAAAAAGGAGCTCAGATCCTTCCAAGAGTCAGGCAACAGTCTTTTCAGGATTGCTCTCACAGGTAAAAGCATCTGTAAAATGGTAATACACAAGGGGGTACCTTTTATAGAGTTTGAATCATTGCTTCTTTGTACATATTTTCATCCAATTTTTAACTACAAGAAGGACTATTAGGTATAGGAAAAAAAGCTTAGCTGTTGCAAAGGTACTTCTTTGTTGCAATTACTTCGAGCAGTAAACTGCAATTTCTGCATCAAAGCACAGACAATCATCTGCATCAGAGCTTTTGATACGCACACTTTGAAAAAATACCTTACAAATGTATCTACTAGAATTTGCACTTAGTTCCAGTGAGGAATCAGAGCCCCATGAACCTTACAATTTTGTTCCATCATGATGGCAGATGCCTCTTGCCAGCTGCGAATAGCTTGAGTAACATTCATTTCTCTCTTCTTGTGCTCTTCGTCCTCTTCAAGCCCTGCTCCTACTCTTGAAGAAGTAAATGCCTGGGCTCAGTCATTTGATAAGTTGATGCTTACGCCAGCTGGCAGAAATGCTTTTCGAGAATTTCTACGAACAGAATTCAGTGAGGAAAACATGCTCTTCTGGATGGCCTGTGAGGAACTAAAGCAAGAATCCAACAAAAGTGTCATTGAAGAAAAAGCAAGACTAATTTATGAAGATTATATTTCTATCCTTTCTCCAAAAGAGGTATATTACTTTCCTTAATACATTCTTTGATGTTACTCTGCACAGCTAGTTCTAACTTGTTTAAAGCTACATCAGTACTCAGGGAGAACTTTCCCTGCCACACACATTCCACTTCCATCAAATAGAGGTTATGGGGAGGTGAGAGGAGGCAAAATGGTCAGAACTACATTAATTGATTGTAAGAAAGCACTTCCTATGCTACCCTGGCATGCTGACGTGGAATCTTTAGTTTGAAGCACAAATATACAGATGATCATGTTATCCTTGCTCAACTTAAATTTTATTTGTTGGATAAATCAGTTTCTTTTCTCATTGCACTAGGAAGGGGGTGTATGCGTCTCTCCAAAAGCACAGTAATCACAAATAAAGTGTTATTTTCAAAGCACAAATTGCTCAAAGAGCAGCTGACAAAATATAGCGTAGAACAAACACAATGACTTCCTGAAAATTTTCAAAACTACTTGTCACTTTGCTGTTAGCAAATGTCAAGTTTCAGACACCTCAGTTCAGTTTGAATAAAGTCCTGCCAAGCAGGCTAGAATTGTAAACCCTCCAATATCCTTGCAAAACTGTAACTAGTTGTTTCTGGTGCAAGCTATACTTACATACTTGTAAAAATCATGTCTAAATCTAGTCAGTCTACTCCTGTAAATGCTAATGTCTTTCTACAGACACTAGAGGCTTGTAGAAAAAAAAGTTACATTACTTGTCTGTTGTATGGAATCATTACATAGCCATACCTGTGGTTTGCATCAATTCACCCTGCTTTTTAACAGGAATTTGATTAAGTAACAGCTTCCCAGGTCACATTTTCCGTCTGCGTCATACTGCTTATTCCAAATTCAGTCTCTTTACAACAGCACTAACTCTCCAGGAAATGAACCGTCACAAAAAATTACAAATTCTCTCTACCACAGAGCAGGAAGTTGGCCTGGAAATGACCTACTGCTGTCTCGGGTTTCAGGAATAGTGGGATTGCAAGCAGCCTTGTTCAAACAACACCTCAGAAAGGACTTTTTCTATCCATGCTCAAGATATTGCTACTTCCAAATTTTAACACTGTCATTTTTTGCCTAAGTATATTTAGCAGTTTTTACACTCTTGGAGGACACCAGGTGAAGTGCTTAAAAAAGATGGCTTTTTCAACCAATAAAAGAAACCTAAAACTCCACCTGTACTATTCAACACTATTATTTACATGACTTTCTATTTTAATATACAGGTCAGTCTGGACTCCAGAGTAAGAGAAGTTATTAACCGAAATATGCTGGAACCCTCACAACACACCTTTGATGATGCACAGCTTCAAATCTACACCTTAATGCACAGAGACTCTTACCCACGGTTTATGAACTCTGCTATTTATAAGGACTTGCTTCAGTCCTTATCTGAAAAACCCATGGAAGCATAGAATTTTTTCTTAAATTTATTTATTTTAAAACAAACAGAACTCTGGGCTACACAAATCCACAGGGAATTTAGAATTAATCTGATATCTACCTGAAAATAACTCAGGCAAGTTTTACTACAGACTAAATTATTTCAATCCACAGTGATGGGCTCTGTCACAATTAGCTAAATACACTTTCTAATCAAATTTAGTGGTATCTTGCAAAATGAAGAGAATGAAGACAAAGTGTTGTTCAAAAAATGAAGTATTTTTTTCAAACACAGCAACCAATTCAGATGCAAAATTGTTAAATTGTATGTCTGAGGTACAAATGCCAACTGAGCATGAAAACTAATTTTTAAGAGGAGTGTTAGAATTGTCTTGAAAACCAAACCAGTTGCCCCATCTACACTGTGACCAAAGTAAAAATATTCCTGCCAATACTGGGTTACTCACACCATCATATCTGGCATAGGTACACTCCACTTGTTTTGGTATATTTAATGTGAGCACAGTGTGCTGATGGAAATCAGCATGGCAACCTCAAGTTTATGAAAGTTACTGGTTGAAATAATGCTGCCTATAAAAAAAACTTTCGCTGAAGAGTTGGTATTTTACTACTGGAATCTGCTGAAACCACTAAGTTCATATTGTTGATGTTTATAAAGTTGAATTATTTACTTCAGATAAAGACATGCCTGGGCATTCAAATTCCAAAATAAAGCACAAGAATTGTCAGATATTCTTCTCTTCCCTCAGTAAGTATATGTAAAATCCTTCACTATTCACTCCCAAGGGGATGGCAGTATCAGCCATCTTGGGTTTGTACATATTAAATTCTCCCATCCTCTGACAGATCTTTTAAGGTTTCTATTACAGATAAACACACCATTTAATTAATAAAAGCAGGAAGCTTGAACTATTATGTTCTGATACAGCACAATTTTAAGACTGTCTGACAACACCAGCTCTATCCAGCAACCATGTTCATTCACAGTATTCCCAAAGCATTACACTTCATTTCTCATCATATCTCTAAATCAGTAAACACTGGAAATACTAGGAGGAAAGCAAGCTGAATCCACGTAATCTATGTTATTCTAATGTTTTTTTTCTTTTAAATTACAAGATTCACTACAATTCCACTATATTAAACTCTGGAGTTTATAGTGGATTTCCATTTAATTGTATTTTTTTCCTGCATATTTATTTAAGTGAACCAATTGACACATATAGTTAGGAAAAGACATGTGGGAAACAGAAAGGGAAAAAAAAAACCTAGAAGGGAAGAACGAAACATGCACAGCAATGATGTGTACTGTAGCCTTTCCAAACCTACTCTTTGCCTTATTCCAGCACTATGGGGAGTGTAAAATGGGGACTTTCTCTAAAAAACACAAAGGGGAATAGCAAAATAGAATTTAAGATATCTATTTAATTGTTTCCTCAATACACTTGGCAGGAGACATATTCTCCCCTTCCTGCATTTGTATTATTAAACAAGTAACAATGAGATTTTTCATTACACAGCACCACAGGAGAAGACCCAATACATGGTAAGTTAACAATACTGTCAGCCAGTTCAGCGCCAGGTTGGATGGAACACTGAGCAACCTGGTCTAGTGGGAGGTGTTCCTGCCCACGGCAGTGGGGCTGGTACTAGGTTAAGGTTCATTCCAACCCAAATCATCTATGATTTCATAACCAGTTTTCATCATCTTCCAACAACAAAACACTATTCAACATGTCAGCACTAAAAAGTAAACAAAAAACCCCTCGAGACAGATCAAATCACAATGCTTTTGCCCTCTGTAGCACAATGTTGGATGACCAAATTAAGAGGAAACCCTTCCATATACCACAGCTTAAGACACAGTTCAGTTAGTGTTTGCCACTGCTTAACCTATCGATGCTGGTTATCTCAGCTGAATTTTTATTAAACACACCCAAAGCACTATCACTACAATTTCAGCTTACATGAAGTATTACGTGATAAGTAGTAACTTCAGCAAAACAAACCAGATCTCCCCATAAGGCAGCATTCATGGGGAGCTTGCAGCCAAACTGATGATGCTGTAGTTTTAATTAGGGTGGGTAAGAGTGATCTAAACTCTAAGCTGACAAATTAAGTTTAACTAGGTCAAATTCAGCTTGTTGGAAAGATCGTATGCCTACATCACAAAAACTTCAAAGCATGTCATCTCATGAAATGGAGGATTTAATTTAAGTTATCTCTCTTCCCCAAAAAGATACTTCACTAAAAGCTGGAAGACAGACCAAACACTCATACTTCATATGAAACAATAAATTCTATTATTCTGTAAGAAAAAGAAAGAAAAAAGATGCAATGAAATTAGATGGGAGAGAAAACTATATTGGTTTGGGCAGTTCTATGGTAATATTAAATTATTAAAAGAAGAAAGTAGTAATTTTTAAGCTTATTTTTCATGTGCTACAACTTCTAAGCAATTAAAATTCTCTAGGCAATTTTAATATTATTTCTCCATTACAATATGTTGACATTTGCAATGCATATTTTTCCTGAAATATCTTAACAATTTTTAATTCTGTGTTTGCACCAGTGGCAGAATGCAGATTCCTAGATTTTCTGAGTATCTCCTAAAAACCCAAACAACCACTCCCCTAAATATCTTGCTATTTCGAGGCTGGTTAATGCTGGATTTAATTGAAGGCATGGAGGTGGGAGGAGGAGGGGGAAGATGAAAACAAAAACCCCATCCACAGAGAAGACAGGTTTTTAACTACATTTCATTACTATATACTTGCTCATGATACACAAGGTTCTCAGAGCAAAAGTGAGGTGCACTGAAAGGGAGAAGTTACCATAGACAAGCAGTTACAGGAATAGCAGGAGAAAATAATTTTATTGACATAGGATATTATTTATAATTAATCAAGTAAGACATTAACACAAAATCAATTTATCCTAGCTTGAAAATGAGCACGGTTGGTTTGCCTTGACATTTATCTAACTGCAGTATATCATTAAGCTATAACAACTTTCCAGTCCACTGGCATTCTTCTTTCAATGTCTGCACATCATAAAGCAGTAACTCCCACAGACCATGCATACTGTTAAAGATTGCTCTTTTCACTAGCCTGCTAAGCACTATTAAAATTGCATGGACTCCTTCAGCCAACATATTGTGCTTTACAGTGACCTTTAAATTCCAAAGTCATTAGCACAACACAAATGAAGAAAAAAAAATCATACATATATGTATTCTGAAGAGCTCGACTATATAAAGTTAGATTAAAATTTATCACACCAGCATCACGTACTTAGGCAGCTTCTAATTACCAATAATACCTGAAAAAAGAGAAAGTGATGAGAAAGACTATCACAATGTTACATAATTTTTAAACAACTTTGCTCTAAGCAGGTCTTAAGAACATGTGTCTTCTGCTATAAAAGCTATGAGTATTGTTTCAATTACATTAATGAAAGATTTTCTATACTTGTATTGTATGGCCAGACTTTGCGAACGAAGATTTGGGAAGGGGTCTCCCCACGTGGCAAGGTCCTGAGTTCAAGTCTCAGTGGGGACTGTCCCCTGGCAGTTCCAATGCCTCCCTGCCATCCGATCCCATCAGATCTCGGATGCTCAGCAGGGTCAGCTCCGGGTAGTACCGGGTGCTCTAGACAGTCCTAAGGCCTTCACTGTCACTGTCCAAGCTCGCTCGGCTGTGGCAAATGGACCTTAGGACTTAAACGGTGGGGCCAGTTCTGCTGTGCCTCACTTAAAAAATCCACATCACAGGCTGGAAGGGTATACCCATAATGTTGTAACTGAATTAATCCCAACCCTTTTAAAACAGTAAAACAATTCAAGATAAGTGATGATCTAGTGAAACAGAAGCTAATATACAGCTGTGTGAAATTGTACTTAAAGAGGTGAAACTCCTTGGGTTTGTTGATGTGAATGACTACTATTTCAAGATCTCTTTCCAAAGACACGTGTTTGAAAGGTAATACAACCACATTCTGCAGAATGAAGACTACATGTTGATGAATTTAAGTTCTGCCCTGGCCAGTATTGGTTGTAAGTTGCAATTGAAAATTCATGTATGTGACCACAAGTGCAATCCTGCACCCTGGATAAAAACTAGGTACTTCTTCACAATGCTTGGAAAGTACAACAGCACTGCAGAGTGGGAGTCACAAAAGTCAAGATCACTGCACAGATACTTACCTTCTACGTAGTGGTAGTCAAAAAGTACCAGTCAGTACAAGGTATTTTCAAACCCATACTTTCTCCTGAACGAGGTAACAGAATCTATGAGGAAATATATATAAGGAAATGTCTTCTGATGAAGGACACAGAAATTGTGTCTTCTGAGCAGCAGGACTCCTCTAGCCTTGCTTACAGAAGAAAGATGTACACACACACACTCTAAAAGGAATGTGGCCCCCTCTTTCTCTCTACTAGTTTAGTGTAAGAACTAGCTTAAATTACAGGCTAACTATGTTCCATCTGAGAGAATTCAAGTGTCGACAAAGGTAATAACCAAATCTGCTACTCTCAGACAAGAGAGATTCATCACCAGTTCTGCCAGCATGTTTCACTGCATAAAGTATCTGAATGTACTGGGTCAGTCATAGCACAACTGCAGCTCAGCCGACAAACCAGCCAGCTGAAGAAAAGAGACATAGTCCCACTCCCACCTCTGCATCCTTTTCCTATACATCCTTCAGACTTTGCAACCTCTCCAGTAGAGGAGGGCAACTTCAGGCAGCTGGGAAAGCTGCAGCGACTGTTGAGCAGAGGTGTATCCAAAGCTCACAATTGGAAGGTTTTATTTTTGGATTTGGTTAACCAAAATAAAGCATGAATAGAATAGATGTATTTTTGGCTCTAGTTCTTGGACTTCATCTTTCACTTGGTAAAAGAAACTGTTCTTTTTACCCTGGGGACAGAAGAGGGAAGGGGTGAAGGCTGCTGCTCAACCATAAGCTAACATAAGTTGAAACCATGTTTTTATTTCAACTCCTGTTTGGATACACCTACATCACAGAAAGTGCTACCACAGTTCTAATTCTTTTCATGAAGTCCAGATACAACTGAGTACAGAAATACAATTATTATGTTTTCTCAAAGATATTCCTCCTAGCATCACAATCAGGCATAAAGATTAAAGGACATGTAACATAAGGAAGGTTGTGCAAACCAACTTGTGCCTGCCCTGTGTATATGTGTTGTGAACAGCTGCGGAAATTTAGGCCTAATTGGCATCCAATTTGCAATCATTTTAACACAATTTTTTTTACTTTTTCCTTTAAAAAGGTCCCAAACAAAGCACTGTAATGGGTAGTGTCTGTCATCAGTCTGTAGTTCTAAACAACATGAAAAAAATAATCAGTTGTTCATCTTTAAGTACCTCCTAGGAAGCAAACCTGCCAAAGGATCTACACACAGGCTAAAAATAAACTCATGCTGTTAAGTAGAAAAAAAGAATGTTTACTGAAGGGCATTAATATAAGTTGAGTTAAAATGTTTATATATAAAAAGTTATCCAAGAAACCTTAAATGCTGAGCCATTTTCTGCCTGGAAAAAGGTTTGTAACAAAACTTTTTCTGTTTTAATAATTTTTCCTTTCAGCAGAAAAGCCGTATTTCCTTCCTTGCAGGAAGGAATACTATAAAGTATTACCAATCAGTGCTTGTCTCACAAAGCTCAAGTGTCATCACAGTATTTCCAACTCATTTGTTACAACTGCCATCACACAAAAAATATTCAACATAGAAAATCTTGTTTTCCCTTTACAGTTAAGGAATTTATTCTCCAGTATCCACATACTCTTCCCATCCCCCCATAAGTATTTTATACATTGCCAGAATAGACCACCCCAATAAATTAAGTAATATAAAATTAGGTATAATGAAAGAAGTTAATCTCTTGTAAAGATGTTGACATGATTTTTCCTTCTTTTCTTTCCTCCAAACACATTTGAAAGTATTTCTAAACATGTGCACTGTTAAAAAGCAAATTCTAAAAAAGCAGTATATACATAATTCCACATATGGAAAAGATCATAACTTTAATAATTTGTTTCCACCTGCAGGTCTGTGGTTGACATGAGATACCCTACACATCTCAAAATCCAGTTCATGAACAAAATAAATGTCATTTATATAAAGGGAATAAAGTATTACCTTCCCAGCCAGTTTATAATGTAATGAATTGGTTAGTAGGTGTTATTAGGACAGTCTCAGTCTACACACAATGCCTTTGCTTATTACAAAGGCTAAACCAAATTTGGTTGTTAAGCACATTAAGCAAGACTGAATACTCTAATCAGATTTGACTGACTATTTTAAGACATTCCTAGAAATAATACCTACTGACAGAATCTAAAATACATGCTCTGGGCAATAAAATATATTGCATTGATCGAAGCTGGTTACATAAACAAGCTTAACCAATCACTGCAAAAAAGGTCATCATGTCCACTAACAGGTTTTCAAAACCCTATGACCACAAATTTAGTCATAGTCTAGAAGCAATACATACAAGCTAGAGAGTTAACTAAACTGTGATTTAGTCAACAACTGAGTTTAGTGTAATGAAGAATTTATATAACTTTTCTCTTTGCAAAGCTAGTGAACACAACAGCAAGAAACAAATTCCATTCTTACAATTGAACAAATGTGGAGAGTTAAAATACACCTGGAAGGAGCATGTATATTTCAGAACACAAAAAACACAGTACATTATTCACAGAGTTAGAAAAAAAACCAAGACAATTACCAAAATGTTTAATTGGTAAAAGTTTAATGTCAACTTACTTATAAAAATGAAAAAATATTTTAAAATTCACCATACAATTGATTAACCTGGCCCTACTGACTACCAGCTATAGGAAGGCATTTAAGGAAATGATGGTTTTGTCAAAACAAAGGCTAACTTCAGGCATTTATGCTGCTTTAAAAACAAAACAAAACAAAACAAAACCGAACCAAAAACCCCTCTCATTTGCAGGAAGCTAGATGCTTAGCCTAGTTTTTAAAGCTAATTACAAAATCCTCTTTCATACTGGTCCAGATGTCTTGACAATTTCTTCTTCTAACAGAACTGTCAAAAGAAAAGAATTTTTTTAATGAGATCTTCATACAGCTTACTTCTAAATAGTGAAGAAACAGAAATACAACACCATACTTAGGATAGGGAAATTACAAGTTAAACCATTTGCTTATATTGTAGCCCATCCTTCACTCAGGCACCTGTATACAGACACTGCTGTAACTGCCACATTATGGAAGGTTTTAAGGACAAATGAACTTTTCCAGTTACTGCATCTAACCATTTCTAAGCTTTATATATTATCTGGATATCTTGGAATAGATTTGAACAATATTCAGTAATAAGATATGTAAAACAAGATGAACAAAGTATTTTTTTAATGTGACAATCTTAAGGGATGCCATGCCGTTCTCTGCAGAGCTGCACCACTCTTAACGCACAAAAAGAACAGAATGAGGGCATCATGCTTCCTAGTGCATGCTCTCACATCTTAAATTGTAAATATTACAGGTCTTCATTTCAATGTTTCACCACTTTATTGGACTACCAGAGTTTCTCAGAAGCTTTATAAATTCTCATTTCCTGAACATAAAAAAAAATAAATTAAGTTATCGCTGCCCTACACTTATGCTGACACAGGAATATGATAGGAGTCATCTCTTTTTTGTAATTCTGCCCCCCCTTCTTTTCAGAGTAGCAAAACCCAGGGAAAACAACAGCAACAAGAAGTCTAAAAAGGCCTATTGCACTCATCAATAACACCAGTTAGAAGATCTTTGGGTGAAGAGAAAACTACAGTGACTAACTTATCACTATTTCGTATGGCAAATGTTCCAAGGACTAGGTCAACATCCTGACTTCTCTCTCCCTTTGCCATTGCCCTACTTGTGTGATCTCACACCTTCAGTCAAAAATACGTTTTTAATTTAAAGGTACTTTGCAGTAACAACATGTAATATCATTAATGGGCTAAGAAATAACTGAAAGTCAACAGAAAGTCATTCGTCCCATTTACTGTAAACCAAAATTAACCACAGAGCGTGGCTGCCTGTTATCAAATATGCAGAGCAGTCTAACAGTCTTACCTTCCATCTGTTTCCACATTCATTACAGACAACAAATGTTGTCATGGGTTCATCAGCACTGCGGGTTTGAACCTTTGGCAAAGGCAAGAGCCAGAGCAGAAAAGAAAAATTAGTATCTTCAACTTCTGTTAGTGTGTGTTCAATGAAAATGTTTAAATTAAAGTTTTACATTAAGGAAGCAAATTTTGAGAAAAATATCAGTTAACTTTATGCATCAGTTGAAACTGGGGTTTTCTCTAACTATGAAGCCATCATAAACTTAGATTTTGAGATTCAGTAGCACTAAAATACCAATTTCAGCATTGAAACTGTGCATGTATTTCTAGGAAAAGACAGCACTAAAATTACATGTTCAGTACAGCTTTACATATATTTCCCAATGGAAAGGCTTACAAGTCTAACGATTGCAAAACAGCTTTCTACTTAAAGCATCTCAAACACAGTATTAAATAATAAATGCAGCTGATCCTATAATGAAAATTACATTCCCTGAAGTACTGTTAAACAAGCCCCACTTTTTGCAGTTGTAGGAGTGACTGTAAATCAATGCCTAGGGTTAGTCAAATGGTATTAGATATATATAAAAATATACACATGTATATACATATATATAATTTTCTTCTACTTAGTCCCTCAGTAAAAAAAGTTTACACACATTATAAACATAAGTTATCTCCCCTCCACATGAAAACGTATTAATAAGATGTGATAAGAAGAATTAGCAAAAACTCAGCATTGCAAAGAAACAGAAGTTCCAGTCTATACAGATACTGCGCTTCGATTTACGTAAAATATTCCAGAAATAAATACAACAAACACTCTTTATATAAGCCCACCTAAGTACATTCAGCTACTTTTACATCTTGTAATTTGCCAGCATTTTATTAAAAGTTCACTTTGTAATTCCAGTTTATTTTCTCTGACAATCTTTTATATAGGACTTGAGCTTTAAAAAGTAAACAGAAGTGTGAATAACCACACACCTGGGTGTATGTACAGTTCTTCTTTTTGCACTTGCCGCATGTAAACAGATCAGTTTGGGTACCTCCTGTTTTAGCCATCTGGTGCTCTCTGATCGCCTCTTTGGTCAGATTTTTGCGCATTTCTTTTAGCTCATCACTTGCCATTTCCTGTTAAGGACAAAGAGCAGGCAGAGTTTACCAGAGAGTTTTATCTTTAAAACAAGTTACCACTGTGCAAGCCAATACCATTTTTTATTTAGAATCCATGAGCAACAACTCTACTTAAAGGCAATGAATTTCAACACATTTTTAATTTTATAAGACTTAAGTTGGAATATTTCACAGCACAGAAGCTACAAAAAGTTTAAAATGTTCTTTTTCTTAATGCAGCTGGGGAAAAAAAAATCAGTAGAAGTTACAACATCAAACATCTAAAAGTTTTTCTATGCAAATACATTTCTGAAGTTTAGAAATATGAAAGACAAAGCAGAGGACTTAAAAGTTCTCCAGAGAGGCAAAAAAGATCCTCTCTCTAGGTCAGATCCTTGGATAATTATCTGATTGGCCTACATACATACAACTATGACAGGAAAAAATCTACACTATTTTGACTATTTCCATATTTGTACTGAGAAATACCATACAAGCATAATTTACCACATGTAAAACACTAACCAAAGAGCTCAGAATCACCAATTTTCTTTTTCCTTTAAAACAATTCTAAGTGCACAGGATCTCCACTCTGTCTAGTAATCTAGAAAACAATTTGTTCCATTTTTCCTCAAAAAAACCCAACCGAAAAAAAAAAACACTACAAAAAATTTACTTTTGGAATAATCATGATTTTCATTAGTTGATCATAAATTTAATTTCTTTCAGTTTCCTCTGTACCTGATCTGGGGGGGGTAGAATCCAACATATAGAAGCAGAACAACAAGACCAAAACATAATGTTAACTGTGCTTTCATTTTCCTCTCCTGTAAAATCTAATTTTTCATTTGACTTTCCAGATTTATTTTGATTTGCAAGGACAGCAATCATCTGAATGGGAATTTTTATTCAAGTGTCCAAAATGTTCTTTCAATGACTTAAATTTATTTTGAATTAAAGGACAATTCTCCTAGCTTCTCTCCCCTGTCATTTACAGCTTTTCGTATTTATTATTATGAGTTTCCTTCAAAATGACTTGGAATATTCAAGAAATAGGTAAGTTTTAAATAAACACTGAAAATGCCAACAGGAGAATGAACAGATCCTTAAAACCACAGAGCAATACCTTGCATAGGAGTGTAACAACAGAGGTGAGCATTTGAAAAACAAATGGCAAGACAGGCTAATGGATATCCAGAAATATGAATGGATGAGCAGCTTGGAGTCACCAGCCAGGCACATTTACATCTTCCTACACTTAAAACACTATCACCAGTGTAACAATGTAGCCTTTTAAAAACAGCACCACATTCCACGTTTCAGGAAATTCTCAAGCGGCAGCTTACCTGCCTCCTGACTTACAGACAAGAATCAGACATTTAGGATCCAGTAACAGACACCACTTTCATGGCCTCTGCCCAACAAAGCCCTGTAATTCCAACTGTGCAAGCCACAAACAAGCCACAGTCTTTCAGAAGTGTGGGCAGCCTACATAAATTACTTTTATGGCTAGTAAATACAGACTAGGATGTAAGTCCAATAGGGAAACAGTTAAAGACCTATGCTTTACTTACCTCTGCTGTCATTTTGGCAAACTTGTCAGGAGGAATGTTTCCACATAACACATTTTTCCTTAGGTTAGGGTTCTTTGCATCCTTGAGATTGGCTATTCTACTTCGTACTCTGTTTTTGTATTTCATATCGGTGTTTTTTAACTCTTGGAAAATAGGTGCTTTGGATTTAAGGAACAAAGTATTACCAAGCAAAACAAGAGCTTCACAAAGGACTCACTTTGGGGGGCAACTTTTCTAAAGCAATGTACTTCTCTGCTCTTGATCCTTTCCACCCCAACCAGAAACTTTCCTGTTCATGTCCTTCTGAAGCCTAATTGTAGTTTAGAACATGATCAGTGAAACTTGAATTTTTCAGTAGTAGGATCTCAACTGAAATTGTGAAAAATCACCTGTAAGCTTATGCCCAGTTTCTTGGACCTCATACTGAGAATTAACTGATTTCTAAGCCAAATATTCAAACACTGACAACTCACTGACACATTAAAAAAAAAACAAAAACAAAAACAAAGAAACCCAGACCTCTGTTCTGGAACTATTCAAATACAGAACCACCCTTTCAAAAACTCCAAATTCATTTAGAAATAACCTTGTAGAAAACTAAAGGAAGATATTAGAAGAAGATTAAGACTTGTAACAGGGAACGATTTTTAAATAACATAGAAGAGCCCAGCATTTTATGTAAGAATGTTTCAGTAAGATGCAAGATTGCTGCTGGAAGGAAAACATACTGAGCTGAAATAAACCCCCACACACTCACCTACACACATTGCTACATGTTTTAAGGCAAATCATTTCAGCTGGGCTCTTTTTTAAACACTAAATTTTTGTACTGATGTGTTGAACACAGTTTGCTATTTTTATTTTTCATGAAATTAAAAAATACTCAGTATATAGATCAAGTTAATTAATTTTTAAAGTATCAGTGTTTTCAAAACACAGTCCTGTTCTAGAGCACACAGATATACAACAAAGGATATCTTCTTCAATCTGAGAACCCAGCTCTTCTTCATCAGCACCAATAGCAACGTAATCATCTGAGGAAAACAAATACTAAAATATTAGCAACCTGACACTCTCAGTGCTCCATATCCCTGACAGCCTATTCAGCACTCTGAAACTCAGCAATTATGAAACACCTGCAGCAAGTCTTCTTTTTGTATAGCTAAGTTTAATTTACTCCATATTTATCCTTTCAAAACTTTACTAATTGGAAGAACAACAGTGAGTGAAATGAAGCACAACAGAAGTAAAAAAAGTTAAAAACCTTTCACAAAACCAGACATCTAGTTGCGAACACAAGTAGAAACAAAAAAAAATTGCTATACATAAAAATTTAAAATATTCAAATAGGTTTGGCAAATACCAATCTCTATAGCATATCTGTGCATAGAACAGACTATCAGGAAACATTTTGTATTGTGTTTAATCAATTGTTTCGGGCCACACAATACAAAAATAAGCAAATAAATGTTTTGCCTGCAACCAAGAGGAAGATTTTATTAGGAACATAGCAATTAAGTAACATAAACACTATTATTAGATTTTTTAAAAAGTTCAAAGCAGAAATGTGTCCTAAAACATGTAAATTAGAAGAAATGAACCATGGTAGTCTTGAAGACAATGCAACACTTGAATTATAATGTCTCAAGATACTTGTTTACTGTTTCTGACCAAAACTCTTACAAAGACAGCTGCCTTTCCAAGATAGCTTAAGGACAGATTAGTGTTTTCCTCCTCATTCCAACATGGGCCTACTTCAATGAGTAATTCAAACACCATTTGTCCTTTGATCTCATGGCAAAGGCCATAAAACCAGAAAATTACCTTATTTTTTGACCATGGATTGTGAGTTTATGTGTGCTGTAGAAAGCAACACAACAAAAAGGGTTCTTGGAAAACTAGCTAAAATTAAGATTACATAGAATTATGAATACTAAGATGCTATATGCAACTTTCTGGTCACAAATTGCTTTAGAAGTCTATGAACGACATATCCAGAGGACTGCAAACTCATGGTATTTAGTCAGCTTTCATTGTTGTCTATACCTGAATTTATATGAATTAAAAGAAAGAATGAAAGAGTGAAAGAGGTAAACATGGATGATTCAGAAGTCTACTTACACTGGGTCAAGTCACACTAAGTGAAGAACAGAGAAACAGGAGCTGAGTCATAAATTTCACGGAAGAGAATGACCAACCAGAAAAAAATTAGGCAATTCTGAGAAGTCCAACATTCAATTTGCTCCTTATCTAGTATATCATTCAACTTGACAGTTTAAGACATCCAAAGGTACATGAGAGATGAAAAAAAAATAAAGATCAAAACAGTCAAGAACTTACAGATGCCCAAAGGCATGAAGATAAGAGTAATGCAAAAATCACTTAATCCAAGTATCTTGATGAAATATAAAGAATAAATTAAGACAGAAAGGCAACGTTCAAAAACCAAAATCTAAAGGTCCCCAGAACCTCTGGTGTACAAAAGGCAGTGATGTATATTGTGGCACTCTCCCAGTCAAAGAGACTGAGAGAGACAAATAAAATAGCAGCTTCCACAACAATATTTAAATGAGGCATTTGAGGCAATAACCTTCCCAAAAAGAAGCTGCCCTATCAGCAAGTTATCAGATGAGCTGAGCCACAAAATGTCTTGTATCATCAGCAACAAAAATGCATTTTGATATGTGCTGTCCAGGTTACTCATTACTTTCAACTGGATGAACAGGTCCATGGACATACACACACAAACACACATAAATGAGGTTTGTTCCACCCTGCAGAGGAGGAGAAAAGTGGAGTGGGAAAGACAGAAATAGAGCAGAAGAAAACAGACAGCCTTGAAAACATAGTTTACAAAGCTCACCTCCTGTTCTGAGAGCTGCAGAGAGCATTTCTCTGCATTTCACTCGTACAGAGTCTGAAGTGCTTGGAGCTCGGGGAAAAGAAGGGATGAAAGAATTTGAGGGAGCACTACCCTCCTCCTTCCTGCTGCTGGAATTGCTACTTGAGCTGCTAAAAAGGTAAAAGGAAAACCAATATTAACATTTTTTTCCCTTCTTGAAATAACTTTGTTTCTGGGCAAAACACAGGTCTTTTGCTATATCCATTTGATGGTATTCCAAAATAAGAACACAGGCCACCTTTTTAAAGTTATTTATAGCTCTAGACTCAATACAATTTTTAAAGTGTCTTTTAACTATTCACCAGGGTAATCCACACAATAGAGTCACAGCAGGTTATTTCATTCCATTATGTTGCATATAAGCTTTAATTCTCAGTTCTTTACATTAACATGAAACCCTTTTTTTCCTCCCACAGAACTTTACTTTAAAAAACAGTGAAGATACATTGCACCAACATTCACTCTGCAGCAAATGCACTGCACACAGTCTGCTTAGTCTATTGAAGGGTCAAAATCCCTCCTCCTTCTAATTAAAGTAGTTTTGCAAACTGTAAACTAACTTCTCAGATTCCATCTGGACATATAGTTAGAGGCAAAATTACAATTTGAAAATGGCTGCTGAAAACCTGAAATGTATAGTAGAAGAAACGGGATTTATCCTTTTTCTGATAATGTATTTTGGTTTTACCAATAGAAGTGCAGATTGTTTATTAAACATAAAAGCTAACAGACAAAACAAGTATTCTAAACCTCCAGCATATGCAATTACCACAAAACTGAAAGTTGTTTTACACTTCTCAAAGCTCAGTGCTAGAACTGAGAGAGGACAGAATATTTGATAGATGTGACAGATGAAATAAACAATAAACTCATCTGGCCGTATCTTGACTTAGGGCTTTCTTCTTTTTTTTCCTGTCAACAGTAGCACAATTTACTTCCCTAACAACACACCATTTTTTGTAGAAAACCTTATGACTTTCAGAAAAGAACATGGTAGCTGTCTCTAATACAACAAATTTGGACCAAATAGTTTAGTATTATTTTATACTTAGTGAGATTATTTGCACAATCATGAAGAATCAAGCACCTTTCTTCTCTGGCTTCGGGGCTGTTTTGTGAGGAAGAGGCAGGCTCCTTTTTCTTTTCTTCAGATTCTTTATCAGTAGAAGGTCCATCTGGAAATACAAAACATGGGAAACTCTCTTCTATCCAGAAATAGTAACTGATTTAAAGCAGTGGTAAAACATCTTTCATGATTTCTCCTGAACCAGTTTGAAATGCTATCAGCTCCCACTCTCTGCTTCGACTCTCTCTCACAGCACAGCCTTCCACTCCGCAACACCCTCCCAACACAGCAAAATGAAAACACCACAACACTTCAGATTCTTCAAGTCAAGTCCAGCATCTGCTTAAATTGGCAGTGAAGACATGATGAAAATGTAGATTTTTAAGATTTATTTTTGCCAAAACTGCTGTATAGGTACACAGTAACTTCTTAGTTAATGCAGCAAGTCTCTGGAGTAAACACATGCCATTCTTTCTACATTGTGAAAGCCAACAGGGTTGCCAAAATATAATTTTCATATTTCTGAAGGATTTTTCCAGACACACAGACAGTATTTTCTGTGACAGATCTTAAATTTTTTGCCTTAGTGTTTAAATATATTTGAATTTGCCTTTCCCATACAGCCTGTGTTTCACTATGATTTGATAAAGAATAAAGGCTTTAAGTCTTTATGAAAAAGGGCAATCACAACATTTAACTCTAGCATAGCAAGAATACATAAACCCTTTTATTGTAAAGAGGATTTCAGAGCAGCTAAAGTGAGTTCCTGCTTTGATTTGCTCTCCAGAAAGGCTGGCTCACCACTACCTACTAAGAAAGCCTAGTGAGATTGGTATCACTCACTGACAGATTTTGTGAATTCTTCCTTCTGAGCCCTTATGAAGCTGCCATTACATTTCTAAATTCGTAGACTGTGCTACTAGAATAAGCATATATTAAAAGCTTTAAAAATCATTAAAAACAAATCAAGAAAAGGAAGGAAATCTGTTAAGGCTCAGTCTTGCACACCAAGATGTCCTGAACTAGGCATGTAAATCCTTGTTTAAGCATCAAAAAGTATCCTTATTTCCAGAAGAGCCTCATCCCCACACTTCTCAGAGGAATTTGGTGGTAACGTAACACACAAATTCAAGTCTCTTTTTTAAACACCCAACTTTTTTTTTTTTTTCTAGAGTAGAAAATTACGGTACTGGCAGTTTTTAATAGGAACATTAAACTGAATGCGATTTTGATGCATTCCTTATTTTTGGGTTAAGGAATACAGCCAATCAAATATCACTCTGTTAAAGGATCATCATCATCAAAAAGAAAACCAGAGACGAGGCACCCACCTACCACCCTGTCTCCAGCTGCACCTAAAAAGAGATGCCTTCTACAAAATAGTATAGGAACCAGCAAAGCACACAAAGATGCTTCTCCGGAATATTTCCCCAGCCTTCAAGAGTTCACCCACTGTTTGTAACACTGTATTCAATCCTTGATAAATTTCTCCATTTAAGAAAAAAAAGAGAAATTAAACACTGTAGTGTTTAGTGTAGATGATGAACTTGGACTGACTGTCTTTAATAAGCTAAAGATGTTATTCGAAAAATCCTAATAAATGTATCAATTTATCAAATATTATTTTTTAAAAAGTAATTTCACTAAGAAAGCAAACAAAGCTGTAAACATGGATCACACAAGTTCTTTGCCATGACACCTGAAGTGCATGTAAAAGAAAACAAGTCCCATTTTTAACATGCATCCTCCCATGACTGCTTTCTATGGCAACAAATGCTTACATGATACATGATTTTTAAAAATGTTCTAAATATGCACACAATCTCATTTACCCTCATAATGTTGTACGTACAAGGTCATCTTTGTCAGAGGTTTTAAAATAAACTAATGGATCCAAAATGGATCTCTTCTTCAGCACATTCACTTCTACATTTTTTTCTGGCACACAACTTGTCTAATTCAGAGCTGACTGATGTATCTCCTGCTCGCCCTACACACCACTATGATATGATGCAGCTGGCACCCAGTGTTCCTTTATCAAACACTGCCATTTAGCCCAGCATGATTTCATCAAAGAGGGCAGGCACCTGAGAACACCTCCCAATACCCCAATGGCTTCTTTCCTTTATGGAGGGCAGGGATGGGGTGTGGCACAGAGATAAAGCCAGAGGTAAAAGCACAGCTCCTCCCAACACCTGCAGACCAGCCTATGCAACCAAGGTCAAACTGCTTCAGCAGCTGAGACAACTGGACCATCTTCAGCAAGCAGGTCTTCAAAACTACAATTCCTTTAAGCACTTAAGAGTCTACAGATATTTTTGTTAAATCCAGTTTAAGAAATCTGAAAATAAAGTTAACAATATTATCCTAAGTGTTTAAGTTATTCAATCTTATGAATTGTAATTTGAAAGCACCAAGGACAGGAGATCCACTGTCAAGTTGTACTAATTCTTAAACTCTGACATTAATATCTTATTTTACTGAAATACTGTATTGACACAAGAATAGAATGAAATTAACACTCTGTATTTCAACTATCCTCTGGGGAAAGGAAACAAATGCCCTTGACAAATTAAAAGTCCCTACTAATTAACTTATTTTACATTCAATGGCCAGACTCTAATGGACAGGAAGAATGACAGCGAATGGGAACTACAAGCCACAGAAATTCTAACAAAGTAAGATGGAAAAAATGGCACTTCTGTGAAACATCTTTAAAACTTCCAATACATGAAGTCAGGAAGCCTGTAGAACATCCTAAATATTTACATAATATAAATTACAAGTTGCTTTAAAGAGACTTTTTTTCAACTCCATACCACTATTCAAACTTAAAATTCCCCTTTTTCAGAAAAAAACTTGAAATTGCCATCAATTTTAGAATTGAAAACTATAACTTCACAGTTTTAGCAAGCTATAAAAAATCTTAAGGCTTTGTTGTTTGTAAGAGAAGCTGGTTTATATTAATACTATTTCTTTAAAATCCAAAGAACACACTAGTAACATGAATTTACTATTAACCATTGGAATGAGACCATCAAAGTTTGACTGCAATGCAGTTTCTATCTGGTACCTGTAACTACTTTGAAAGGTACTTCTGGCTTCTCCAGGGAAATAATCCCTCCAGGGTCAAACATGACATGACAGTGGGTTTTGTTATCCAAATAAAAATTTTAATGTAATATTATAGATCCAGATAACATATTTGAATGCTAGAAGCCATTAACAGCTTCATCCTCGATTTTTCTGACTATATTACAAGCCAACACTAGACATTTGCTAGTAACGAGAAAAAAATAGAAAATATAAAGATGTAATATTATTTATTTATAAATCTAAATCAAGAACATTTTTAAAGTAAGAATTTTTCCAGAATTTTTTCCTTAATTAAAGGTGGCTAGTTATTCCCTGGAAGCATATGACAGTTTTATTTAATGGGATATTGTATGTTACTGATTAAGAAGCACCACCAGAACATGGAAAGTTTTCTGAATATTCAAAGTAAGTTAAAGAGAAAAGATACAACAACATGTATCAGATGACATGGTTATTAAGTGAACAATGACCTTCATATTTAATAATTATTTAGGCTCCATTTTGCAGACTCTGACCAAAATAATCCTGAGATGCACAAGCAGCTCTACTCGTCAGCAATTCCACTACAAGATGTAGTAAGAAAAGTTTCTTCCTAGTTGTAGCACTGGGGGAAAGAATAACTAAGATCTATAAATAAATAATAGAATCACGAATTGCTTGTTATTTTAGAAGATTTTTTTAATCATCAGTTACAGAGAAGCATAACATGGACTTCTTCACTATGTATGTTTTTCTCTTATAAAATATGATTTAATTTGCATCATGTGTTATTATCTTGCCACTGATAATCCTAAAAATTTATAAATCTACTAACAGTACATGGAACAGTTCCAAATATACATTTCACCAGGAGGTTATTTCCACTGCTCATACTTGATATGAAAATGAAACTACTGAAATTATTTTTCTACTTGATTCTACTTGATATCTTATAAAGACATGTACTCTTCTTCTCAATAGTAAACAACATTTTTGAACACTATTAGACTCTAATTTTAAAGAACTTGTTTTGCCAGTAATGTTTTTTTGATCAAAGCCAGTAGGTTTCTAGATGGCCTTGAACAACTTCACCTCCTGACAGCATTAACCTGTAAGATAGCCCTAGACTGTACCTGCTTGCTCCAGTAGAATCAAACTCAGTTTTGAAACAACACAGGATTTCATGAACAAAATAATCCAAGTACAACAATTCTGTGAAGCCTGGCCTGTATTATTAACACTGAAACATTCTCTTAAGGTTGGTCAGGCATGCCCTTCTTTGAAATAGGCATTTCAAAATGTTTGTGGCATCACCTTTCTTTTTCAATACTGGCAATAGATGATCACTTAAGATTATTGTCCAGTGATTCTGCATTTTTAGTTCAGTACATAAAGTTGCTGGATGTAAGGTTACTTACAGGTCTGGACATTCTTTTTCATTGCATACTCTTACAGTTCAGCAAGTAATGATTTGTGATGGAGGTTAAATTCCTTAAGGAATTTCTGTTGCTTTTTTAGTATTGAAAAAACACTCCTCACACCCTAAATGACTATGTATAGATTCATTATTTGTGTGGCATGCTCTGTATACTCAGCTACTTGACAAAACAATTCTTATTTGCAAATCCCATGTTATAACTGAACAGTATTTTATTCTGAGAGCCAAATTTGGTTCCTCATGCAAATTGTGACCCTTGGCTGTGTGGTTTAACGTTCTTACAAGGATATCTGAAAGCGACCTTGCACTGCGGCTCACCCAGTGAGTCACTTCAGACAACGCCTGCACGCCCCGTGCTGTGCAGCCCCCAACCCCCCTGAACAGCCACTGGGAACCTGTCAAGGCTCTAGTCAAGCCATAAAGATCTGGTGATTCACAACTCACTTTGATTTCCTCTCATGCTTCCCATGCACTCCTAAAAACTAACTTCTGATAGCATTGAACTGAAACAGTACATGCAGCCTGAACAGTAAACAATTCTTGCCTAAATTCAAAATGTCATTTATAAAAATAACTCACAAAGACTTCAGAGCTCTGAGTACAATGCTCGGTACGATTAACAGCTGTCCGCTTCTGCTGCCATCTTTGATCCATACCATTTTACATGCACTATAAACAGCATAATCGAAACTGATTTCTCAAGGAGCTCAACATATGGAATTTCGTATTCTTCCGAGAAAGTCAAAACTAATGATAAAACAGAATAAGAGTACTTTGTAAGATTCCCACCCATATTATACCCTACCTTTCACAGTTATGAGATTTTAAGTTCTGAGCAGTGATACAAGAGGTGAAACATTTGCCCTACTGTGCTTATTACAATGTCTACATTGCAACCAAGGAGGATTTAACTATTTAAGTTTTGAATGCAAGGAGCACTATATTTTCAGGAATAATTTGATTTTATGTAATAAGTGCACTACCACAACTATAATAGACCTGGCACAATAATGTACACACAATAATATCCATGCTGTAGCAAAAATTAGTCCATGAACAAAGGTCACATCCCCACTGCCTCGAGAAGTACTCTGTTCTGATTAATGCCAAATACTTGCTATTTGCTTTCCAGTTCCTCACGTGTTTGATTTCAGCTCTTGCAAGAAGCCTTAGGCAGAGTCTCCCAGCTGTGTTAAAACAATCTGAGTCTAGCAAGCTGTGAAAGGGGAAGGTCCACCTTGCCCCAGCTGTATGTTACTGATGCAATCCCTCTGCAGAAAACAGGAACTGCAAACAGGCTGGGCCGCAAAAATGATAGTTGAAATTTAAGCCAGAAGAAATAAACAAGACAATGAGTTTTCAACTGGTCAGTTCCCAGCTCTGGTCTCTTGGATAGCCACTCATCCACTAGTTGTAGCACAGGAGGGAGCAAGGAGGCCCCTGTGCAGAAGGGAAGCAGAACCACTCCTTTCAGCAGCAGCCTACACCCAGTGTGACCTGCTGGGACCATCAGGTTCCCACATTCTTGTTCCTGACTTACTGACTATGAACACCCTCTGGTCCTCAGGGAGGAGTAACACTCCCTATGTTTCACAATGTTTGAACACTTAAACATGTCAGCTTAAAGTAACAATAAAACAAATTTGACTGACTTAAGGTGTTGAAAACTTTAAGATGACTATTTTTATTGTCTCAACAAATAAATAGCAAATTGTTTGGTCACAGAACAGCAATAACCAGGCAGGTCCCCCATTCTTTAAAAAGAGCAGCATCTGAGCACATTCCCCAAAGCTGATAATTCTGTTGGAAGAGAGAGTATCTCCTCTACTTTTTTGCCTAAACTAAGCTGCAGTATCAAAAATTTGAACTTCAGAGGGAAAAAAGAAAGTAAACTGCAAAATACTGATAGGAGTTTGGTATGTTTTTAAACTTAGATTAATAACTTGAGAGCTAGATCACTCAATCCAGCTGCTACTTTTAGAAGTCTTTAATGAACTGAAGTTAAAATGCAGTCTGTTTCACCCCTTATGTATCTTACCACTTTTAGGTACTGATATAATAAGGTTGGACTTCAAAATTCCAGTGGAAATTTAAAAATAAAATGTATATTATTTTCATTATTTACCAGTTAACTCTGATCAGATCCTATATAAAGATCCTTTATACGCATATAATTTATGATAAAGTCATTATGATTTTAAAGATATTTTATCAGCATGTGTACTATTAGCTAAACTTCTAAAACTGACATCATTACTATTATCTAACTTTTTTAAGGTAGGTTAAAAAAAAGTTTTCTGGAGAGGCTCTTGCTTGTTGCTAGAAACACAGAAATTGAAAGTTGTGACAAATTACTCATTTCTATAGTCAGAGTATTTTCTAGATCATTTACAAGACTATAATCTGATAAAATACTTCATAACTAGTGAAAAAATGAGGCTGAGTTAAGTGGCAGGGGACACCAACACCTCCTGATAGTTGGCACATTTTTCTAGACAGAATGGTAAATATTTCATTCATAACATAAAGAATTTTCTATTTCAAAATTTTCAACTTCCTAAATCTTAGTTTACCCAAACTTAGATACAAAAAAACAAAATACAATGCTGCACAGTGTATGAACAAAAATATCTGGACACAGTTTGAGATTTGAATGTTTTCAAATACATTAAGTACTACCAAACACCCTTGAAAAAAAACCCTAACAGAAAGGTTTCCTTAACTGCATTAACTTAGGGGAAATCAAACAAAATGTATTAACTCACTAATTAGTAAGCTGTTTAAAATTATAAAGGTTTTAGAAAATGTAGATCTATTTCTCACTACCTGTAAGTTCTAACAGATTTTTAACATAATTTTTACTTTTTTTTCCTCTTCATAAATCACTTCATAACAAAACTTCAAAGCCTCCACACTCCCCTATGAGACTAAGCACCAGTTCTTCAGAGTACTTGTTACATTTGACAAAGGAAATAGTCGAGAACAGGTTTGTTAGCGCTTAGTACTGCAGCACAGTCACTCACAACTGCAGGCAACGAGACTTCAGATATGAATCACATCAGAGAAGCTGATTTCCCATTGCTTCCCAGTCTCAATAAAATATAATGACTGTTCTCTGAATACACTCTCACAGTAATGCACGGGTAAAAACCAGTCACATCAGTGCAGAAAGTTTCAGCACTTACACAGGAGCACAAATGTATCTTAAGCAAGGCAGTGTCAAGGATGTGCATCAAGAGTACAGACAGTCAAAACATGCAAGAGCAGAGAAGTTTGTCTCACCATACCTAACAGTTTCTTCCAAGACTTGATAAGAGATTTTGCTAAAGATGTAACCTCTTCATCTGTGCTTTGCTTGCGTATTGCATTCACTGACATTCCAATTCTGGTAGACTGCAAAAGAAATAGAAATATACACCATAGAAAGTGACATGCAGATAATTTAATAAGCAAACATATATAAAGCTGTACTTGAGCATAAAGTATCTTTTCTTCTTTGCTTTTGTGATTTTTTTAAGATCATCAGGATGAAATGCTGCAAGCCTTTCTATAACTTATTTTAACAACACATTCTACAAAAAACAATACAACAGTATTACCATTTGTCTCCTCACAGAAGAGCAGAGGGAAAGGGCTGGTGGTAGTGGGCAGGAGGGCTAAGGACTGTATTTATGTTTTGGCATGAACAGAAGCTTCCTAACTCCTTCACTGACACCATACTCTTAGAATTCCCATTTAGTAGTGTCTGTGGAAGAAGTTGGAATACTAGCTGGGAGTGAGCACATTTTAGTTTCCTAAAAATTTTGGCAATACTGAGATTCTTTAAAATCCTTAGCACAGAGTTCTGCCTTTAGACAGTAACAGAACTCTCTGTGTTTAAGATTTTAAAGAATGACCTAGCCTGCCTCTCTCTGAAAAGGCCAAGACAGCAAAAGGCTTGAAGCCTTTGCCACTACTGCCATCTACAGAGCGAACAGGAGAGCAATTCACAATCCACGCCTTTAAAGTCTCGGAAGATGAGGACATAAATTTAGCTCAACAGCAACATCTTAGAAGAGTTATGACTAACATGTTCATGTAACAAGTAGAAAATTTCCATACTTTTAGATTCACAAGAGGAGTAAAGCCTTTAACAGTACAAATAAGGACGTTATTTAATATTTTGGCCAATGGCTGAATTTTTTTACTTGTTCGTAAGATACGCAGTTTTCTGGCATTACCACTTACAGGATTCACTAGATATAAAATATTCTACCTACTTTCGTGATAGTCCATCATCATAAATTTCCTTCTCCTTTAAAGGAAATTTTAAATCTTTGTGGTTCACTAAAAATGGAAAAGGTTTGTTCCTGTAAACTACTTCTGACCACCCACACAACACTTTTTGAGGCACCATGGATGTGCTAAATGACTGGAAACATACTGAAATATTCAGTAGCTATTTCAGCCAAGAAAACACACCAAATAACTTCAGGTCTGAGCATTAGATCTAAACATGAATCTTAAATTAAAGAAAACAGATGGTTACTCACCTGTAACCAAAGTGTTTCCAGATGGACTCTGTTCACTCAGATTAACAATACTGGCCAATTCTTTTGAAATTTTGAACACTTAATCTCAACATTATGTTCAGACAATAAGGAATAACATGGCCTTGAAAGTTCATAAAATACTGTATCTGAATGAGAAAAAGGTATCTACAGAAAGTCCAACCCTTCACTGATACCTGGGCACAAGTACAGCCTATGCTCATCAGCAAAGAAAACACAGAATCTTACAGACTTACCTAGGTAAGTAAAACCCAAAAACTCAAGTAAAACTCAAAATTAATGATATTATTTGGATAAATTAGTTTATTCTTCTATCATACAAGAAAGATTATGGTAATGGTGTAAACGGCCAGTTTGCTTAAGGCAGTACATAAAAACAGTTCATTTGTTTGCTTTCATAGAGCACTTGATCTGGTCTGCCTGAAAAGAGGGGAAGGAATGATCTACTAATTTATTTGCCTGCTAAGTAACATGAGTAATTGCAAAAGATCAGTGTTATAGTCTCAGAACGACTGTTTTAAGGACAAACTAGCTGACAGCACATGAAATTTCCTCAGTTCTTCCTGTCTATGGAGCTGTTCTTGCAAAAGCCATTTCTAAGCAAAAACCTCCATTCTTCCCCACTTCAAACTTGAGTACTTTACATCTTCTTATGGAGTAAAGACAGTCAAGGATGGCATAAGATGGCCAAAGACAGCATAAGACAGGTGTTTTCACCCCTGAAGGATTCAAGCTCTAAAACAAGCAGCCTTCAGCGGGCATGAGCAACAGTGAGCAGAAGAATCCAATGACTGAACCCAAAGCATACGGTGGCAGCAAGTCTTTTCTAAACATGAAAAAATGAGAAAATATAAGGAACATAGCTGAGGAAGAAAAGCAAACACTGAAACAAGCAGAGGTGTCACCAGCGTGGGCCAGAGCTGAATCAGCCACTGAAGGACAGCCACCTCCAGTCTGCCAGCTTGGCAGTGAACTGGCATGAAGCCACTGACAGGGACTGCACATCAGCCTCATTCCGCACACGTGTGTGTAATTTCCAGTAAAACCTGTTTGTTAAAATAAAGCCTGTCTGTCTCACTTGCTGTTTAGCTGCACACTACCCACTATTAGCACCAGGGACATGATGACTTTAATACCGCGTGGCTGCTAAACAGATTTGCAATTCAGACCACTGGACAGATCACGTGTGAGGAAGGCCACTGGCTCCCTGCCCAGCTGGGCAAGGATCAGCTCGCTTACATAAAACTCGTTAGATACAACACAGTCGTATTATTGTCTACAACCACTTCAGCTTTCTGTGAAAAGAAATCTGGCAAGAAAGACACAAGACACACGCACAAGTCCAGACTGATATGCACCTTCCTATTTCATGTACCAGTAAATTGTTCAGAGGACTCACCAATTCAGACTGAAGCAGCAGCCATGTCACATGAAAAATCATTGCTTCTTTTATTACAGAGGAATAACAAAACTATCACATCAGGTAGCAGTGCTTTTCTCAATGTAGCCAGCTTTCAAAACTTCTTAAAAATAGGTGTAGAAGTATGCTTTTCCCTTCTGTCCTGCATCTACACATAGGAAGTTAGTGTTCCCACTTTCTCATCGTCCTCAGCATTCCTGACACTAACACACTAATAATCCACTACCAGAGCAATGTGCATGATTACTTTGCATTTCAGCTCTTGCTCCAAGTCCTTCCCTGCTTAAGCAAACTTGGGAGGCCAACACAGAAAGTTTATGCCAGGCTTTACGTATAACTCTCAAGAAAAATAACATAAATTTGAGTTTGAACATGCTGCTAAAAGCAATCTTATGCAGCAGACTTGTTTTGAATACAGTAGTAGAAATTTCAGAAAAACTTCCCAAGTCCTAACATAATCAACACATTATGCTAAAATACTTGATCCCTTTAGACCTACTGCAACATGAAGAGATCATCTTACAAACTCATACAGTGCCGCTCTAATGCAGATTAAAAACAATCTTTTACTGCAGATATTATTTCACACCAAAAAACAGGTACCCATCATATGGATGGGAACAAATAAGCCTCCTTCAAGTATGACAGAAAACTGGAGAGTATTAATATCCAGCCCTACATAAATTAAGTCAGGGTCACACAAGTACTCTAAAAGGAAGACAACTGAGTTTGTTTTGCCGGGCCAAGAGTCCTCCTCTGTTGATAACATTACTAGGGTTGTTATTGTAACTAAAAAAAGAATCAGTTATCTATGTGTATATTCTTCACAGAATGGTTATGGTTCTCAGATAAAATTGTTCTGATGTTCTGTGTGAAGCGTCTCCTTCAAGTCTTACTCTTCACATTAACCAGAACAGGTTTGCACAGAAGCATTTACAGACTTGCCAGAGCACTTGCACTTCCTGAGATTATTCACTTCAAAGGCAAAACCCCCCACTATTACACAAACACTTTGCATTGACCTGCACAAAAAACCTCCAAAGAATTAGGTTAACAGAAGGGTTTTCTGGGGTTTGTTCTTGTTTTGTGTGGGGCATTTTTCCAGTGGGGTTTTGAGTTTGGGTTTTTTTAAGGAAGGAGGTTGAACACAGGGGAGATGGTCTCAGTTCTATCAGCCATGCTCATTCATGCATGATGGCAACATTTTAAAATTCCTATTTTCTGTCACAAACAGTACTAGCAATAACCTACTAAGCTATTACTGAGGATGCAGGAATCAAGAATTGCTACCAATGCTTTTAAGAATTAAACTTTATGGCTAATTCTGTAGCTGTGACCATTAATTGACAACTAGAAAAAAGTTACTTTTTAGTCTCCTCCAACTCAGGTGGCTACCACAGCAAATCAGGTCTTAGATCTACTTTTATCATTTGAAAATTTTCATAGATAGGGAATATCTGGTTACTTTGAAACAAATGCCATTCATTAATGAATTATGTGACAAACTCTGAAACTTGATAGGCAAATAAAGTTTACTCAGTGCACTTTTTTCAAGAATTTATAAATAAATACTGTGTTAGAAATGTAGATATAAGCAACATTAGTGAGAGCAAGCATGCAGCTGGGAGAGATTGTAGCACTTCATCACTCCAGACCAGGGGAGTAAAAGAACAGGAGGAGTATGTATGTATGGCCAGACTTCATGAATGAAGATTTGGGCAGGGCTCTCCCCACGTGGGTGTGCCCTTCCAGCCTG
>JAWWEV010000083.1:111901614-111945941 GCA_035583235.1 Hafferia zeledoni
ACGGGATGGGATGGCAGGGAGGCTTGAACTGCCAGGGGACAGTCCCCACTGAGACTCGAACTCAGGTCCTTGGGATTTGGAGTCCAGAGTGCTCTCCAGGAGGAGTAATTAGCTCAAGAAATACAGTATCAAGAGTTGGGGGCACAGAGTGTCAAATACAACTTGCCTGAAGGTATGAACTCTGCTTCTCCTCACTTACAATCCAAACCCAGACTAACTAAGAAAAGACGGTACTGGCTATAATAAGGTGCATTCTCCCTCAGGAGGAAAGAAACACATCAAGTAAGAACACAAGATTCTATATAACGTAAATTCATGAGCAGCTCTTCCCATGCCAAAATTCACCACTTTCAACGTAAACTGAAAGGTAAGTTTTAATAGCTTGCTAGTGGAAGAAAACACTTAAGTGTCCTAAATTAGGGTGAATTAAGACCAATTTACTATACAACAAAACTGATGCTTCCAAGGACTTTCTACCTAGAAATCTACTTAAATAGCACAACTTTCTTTCAAATTTGTTGGCTCCACCTTCACCATTATGAAATTAGTATTTGCAACATAACAACAAGACAATCATACCTGTAACAACTCAAGCGTCATGGGAATATTCTTAAGCTCCTTCAATAAATCAAGAGCTCCAGCCTGAAAGAAATTTAAAAAAAAAAATAAAATAAGTCAACCTAGTAGCAATCAAGAACTTCAGATATAATGTCAACAATATGCTCTTATCTGCATTCAGGGTCGTAGGTTGGATGCAAACCATCAGTTCTCTGTTTATCCACACAACAACTCTATGGAATGTTCTGCTTCACAAACTCGAAGCATTAATAGGTCTTAACTTGGAAATCTAACTATTCACTCAAAGAATAGGCAAGTTTCATCCCATGTAACTCAAATGCCAGTCAAAGCATTCACAACAATTGCTAACCAACACACATCTTCAAGGCCACTTCACTTAACAGCATCAGAAATAATCCAGGCAACAGCAGGAGTTTTCAGTTCAGAACAACCACACCTGTTTTAGCACAAGAACTTGGGAGTTGAGAAGCTCTGCAGAGTCCATCAATAATGCAAATATATAGATAGATAGACAGATAGATGATAGATAGATAGATAGATAGATAGATAGATAGATAGATAGATAGATAGATAGATAGATAGATAGATAGATATAAAACATATATAGACATAATTCTGAACTGTATTTGTAGTGGTGTGGTAAAGCCATATGCCATCAGGTTTTTTTCCCCTGCTAAGTGAAATAATGAAAGGACCAACTAATTCTGCATAAGCAGCAACTTTCTAGACAGATGAGTCAAATGCAGAGACTGTACTATGAGGCACTAACAAAGTCTACACGCAGCTACTCTAACAACTCATTCCTAGCGATGTTGATCTCACTTAAAAAAAAAGTGCTCATAAATGTGAGTTCGTAATTCTCTTTAACCTCTACAACCTTGATGATTTTCTACCTCAGCAAAGCTCTGCACCATCCACTTCTTACTGTGCATGTGGGTTGTCAGACTACACAAACCTCCTGCCGGCTGAGATGATCTGGCTGTTATTCAAGTGCATGTGGTGCTGACCCTGAGCCATGAACAGCCAGAAGGCAACTGCCTTTGCATCTAAGAAGCCAATCTACTCAGGTTCAGCTCATTACCTTCCACCTTTTTTTTTCCCTTAGTTCATAAGGTTTGAAAATAAACCCCCAAAAACTTCCATCTTGCAAATCTTTGAAACTGGATCCCTTTTCTCACCTCACCTCTCTCTCAACTCATCCTATTTTGTTTTGCAGTTTGCTTGCATTTATTTTCAAATTCTCCCAAATCAACTTATGGCACCTGTTACAAGGAAACTTGTGATCTGCTGCATCCACAGGTCTTCCACTTCTAACCAATGAAGGCAGCACATAAAATAATGACCAAGAGGCTGAGAAAGACGAAAGCAGAACTTTGGGGTCACAGCCAAAGAAACAGCTTTGGACACCCTCAAATGCCTGCTACAAACACTGGTTTTTAAACACTTCTGACTCAAAGTTGACTCCAAACCCAAACATTTCAGTAAATCCCACCTTCCACAAATTCAATTCACTTATAAAACTAAAGTTTTACCATTTTGCCATGATAGCAAAAAGCCTTATTTAAATTTTATTTGTGATATTTAAACCTTCTCCAGTTTTAACTATATAATTTTAGCAGCAATGATGCAAGACTGAGAAACGGCGTGGTGTTTTCAGGTGCTAAATTGAGTTAGCACACAAAACCATTGCTTTCTCTAAGTAACCATAAGCACAGTATCTTCTGTGCAAACACAGATCCAGGTAAGGCAAGTTAGTTATCTTCACTGCTACAACACAAAATCAAACTCAAGGAAATTTTCTTAGCTGAAACAAAACTAATGACAGAATTCAATGTGCCATTTAAAAAAAAAAAAATAATCCACTAACACTGACCTCCAAGTCAATTGAAATATCAGCAACTTCTACACAGTAATTTCAATAAACACTGGTTATTGTATTCTGCAACTTCAGCATGAAAGTGACACTGTAAAGCAAAGTAGGACACTCTTCACCTCATCTTAGAAACAGTCTAATCAAACTTTCTTTGCCCCTTTCCAACTGTACATGTCAGAACAATTTTATTATTCCCAGAGTAAACATTTTCTAAGAGTAGTTTTTGATACACAGGAGGTTAACAAACCAGACAGTAAGTAAAAAAACCAAAAAAAAAATCAAAACCAAAAACAGATTAACAGATATTACCTACATTTTATATCAGTTTCTGTAGCAAATTACTGAAATTTCTAATGAACTAATACTTTCAAAGCCTTCACACTTCAATGATACTGTGCAGCAAGAATTAGATACTTTAAATTTAAATCTAAATGGAGTTTAAACTCACACCAACTAAGCCGTTTTTCATAACCACTTTTCTTACCATAAAAGTCAAATCCCCTCTTTTTCTCATAACCACATTGAAAGTTGCACAGCACAACCTGCAATTCCTTTTTTCCTAATGTAAGACTTCTCTGTCTACAAAAAAGCCAACCATTAAGACCATTATTATAAATCTTTCTTTAAAGGCATTTGTATAATTTTACAGAAAATGAAAGGCAATACTCCTTAGTACTAGGTTGGCTGGGTTCCTGTTTACCTTGTTACTTAAATTAACACAAGTCAGCTTCATGCAGATTTAGCAGATTACTCCTCTCAGCTTCTCTCAGCTGACCAGATCACAACACCACACAACAGTGTTGTATATTCATACTTTAGAGCTGTGCTTCAGGCAATAGGAAATGCAGTGCCTTCCTGGACACAGCAGAGCTGTCCAGCTATAATTCTATTCTACTTAAGGGAGTAAACATTTAATAACATGGACAATTTTACACTTTATTCTCTAAACTTATTCAACTGTTCTTGATTTTTTTAATCCATGGGTGCAGCCTTATTTCTCATACCTATGCATTACAGCAGCTTAATAAAGTGTACTTATGTACAACAAAAGGTATAAGGAAGACACTGCAGCCTTTAATCTAATTGCAGATATTCTGAAGGAGGCCTAGTATCTATTTCCATTCGAAGAAACAGCAGAAATATGTATCTCACGGAACATTAAATACTACATCCCATTATTTACCCCTTCAAAACAAAAGAACTGTATATATCATCACGTCACTAAAATAGAAATCTGCACAGCTACAATTAAATCCTTAGTCAATCACCGAGACTCTGACTCAGAAAGGATGTCTGCATGGCCTTCCTCTTCAGCTCTTCAAAGGAATGCCAAGGAGCCCTTTGCCACAACACAGAGTCACCTTTTGTATGAGACATGAGGCATCTCTTACCATCTGAGTTTTGACAACTTCAGAGTGAAAAAGTATCAAAGTTTTTTTTTCTTTTCTTATTGTTGGATTTCATCAAATCATTCTCATTCAGAGACACAGACCAAATACTTACTCTTGATGAGTAAAACTGGAGAAAGGAATACCTGATTTTGTCAAGGGCATCATTATCCAGTGAGTACTTGTGCAAGAATGTGTTTCTTAATTCTTCATTTTTGTGAGACAATACAGCACCTCCAGACAGAAATTACTTTAATAATTTTGCTAAAGTTAGCATTTTATCTGCAGGACAGAACTCAATAGGAAATCACATTGTGTAATTAGGGAAGAAACATCTTATAAATGACAAAGGCTAGTAAGAAAAACACAGCGACCCCTCCTGTGTTAAATACTGATGTACATCCTCACCTATCATACAACTAATGGTTTTTATCACGGCACACACATTCATTTCAGACAAACAGTCAGATCTCCACTCCTGGCCACAGGGGCAGCTCAGGCCCTCGGCCTCAGAAGGTTTGAGATGGTGTCAAACCAACAGCAGAGCTGTTACTCCTGTGCAGTAATGAGCTCTGTTCCAATACAGCACGAAAGTACAACTGCCTCAGGTGCTGCCCACGCTCTCACTCCTGGGACAGAAGTGACAAATCAAGGCCCAGCACTGGCTCCAGTCCGGCCCAGCTGTGCGTGCTGCATTCGGCCACATCAGACCCACGCTGAGCCCAGAGAAGTGACCGCAGCCTCCCCAGAGCTTTGAAGGATATTTAGGTTACACACTGGCATGTGAATACATGTCCCCAGCTGCTACTATGAATTTTATCCAAACTCCTAAAGCCTCCTAGGTCACAGAGAAACACTCTGTGGTCACCTGCAGCATCCCCGGTCTTGCTGCTCCCCAGGATCAGCAGTAGTTCCCATATTATTTGGGAACTGTTGTTTTCCTTGTGCTGTCAGAAGTTTTACAAACACAACTGAACTGTCTGCCCTTTCTCATTACCACAATATTTAAACATTCCACCCTTTCAACACCTCACAGGCAAGAGCCACTCCTTCAATTTTAGAGAGGGTGAGACAGGGAACTCTTTTATGCTGAAAAGCATGGAGAATAGAAATAAAACAAGGAAAAAAATTAATAAATGTTGGTCATAAAAAATTCTTTCAACTAGACAAGGTTCCTGCCACCACAGTGTGTCAGTAGAGGGTTCAGATGTACCGGAGCTAAATCAGGTAACACTACACACATCAAGGATTTTGAACCATGGCTCCTGTGTACTTGCAATATGTTATACTGTATTCTAAAGTAATTTTCATTCATTTAATGCAATCAGTACTTCTATAAATATGTCTAATTAAAAACGCTGTTTACACTTTCCACTATTACATAACAACAACAACAATACTTTACCTATGAAGTGGAATTCCACACTGTTGAGTCCAGAACTATTATTAAGCATTTAATGCACTATCACAACATACAGAAAAAATCCCCTTAACTTCATGTATTCTAATAGTAGCTTACAGAAGAACAACAACCACAATTACACAAATCCAGAGAATAACAACGTACTCACCCAATAAAGAAGTAGGAAACAGTGTTTACAACTTACTTACGTGCTATTTTATGTGCAGCCATAATCAGCTATTTGGCTGTTGCTGTACCCTCTGGTTTTGCTTTGATGTGTTTGTTTGTAGGCATAGTATAAACATGGTACGTTATCTAAGTTCTGTATGAAGAGCAGACGTGACAATTACACCTGAGTGAAGCTGAGTTCTACCTACCTGTATTCTACCTTCCTTCTGAGGCACAAGTCATTCTCCAGAGTAACTTGAAACACTTTATTGTGTTTATTAGGTAAAAAAAAAAAAAAAAGAAAGAACGAGGCTCCCATTCCCGATCTGTTTCTGAAGTTTACGTACACACCTCTGGCCACTCTGCCGCAGCAGAGTTTGGATTCGGGTTCTCCATTCATATCTTGGTTTGCACATCCTACATAAAACTGCGGCTTTCACCCCTGAAAGCGACAACGCTCCGTCTGGAGGGGACCGCCTCCGCAGGCATCTCCTCGAGGGGACCGGGTTTCCTTCCCACACCCCCTCCAGCGAAGCCAACACCGTGACTTTGGTGAATGGGGAGCGGGGGGCGCAGCCGCTCAGGGCCGCCCGTGCCCGTTCGCAGCCAGTGCCCGCCCCGGAACCTCCTCCCGGCCGAAGCCGCTCCGCCGGAGAGCAGGGCCGGCTGCCGGGCCGAGGGCTCCCTGCTCCGGCGGCGGGGCCGGGGGAGCCGCGGCAGCCCCGCGGGGCGGAGGGAGGGAGAGAAGGAGGGAGGGAGAAAGGGAGGGAGGGAGAAAGGGAGGGAGGGAGGGAGAAAGGGAGGGAGGGGGCGAGGCCGCGGGGCAGCGCGGGGAAACGCGGCGGCGGGAAGGGGAAAGGCCCCGGGCCCGCTGGCAGGAGGGAGCGCGGGGCCGGCCAGGGCCCGCGGCGCCGGCGCCGATCCTCCTCCCACCCCGTCCCGTCCCGTCTCGCCGCTCACCGCGTTCTTCTTCTGCACCATCTTGTCCATCTTCTTGGCGATGCGGATGATCTCGTCCTCCGTGGCCATGGCGGCGGCGGCCCGGGCGGCAGCGGCGGCGGCGCCAGGCAGCGCGCCTCGAGCGCCGGCCGCGGGAGCGCCAGGCAGCGCTGCGGCACGCCGAGAGCACGATCGCGCCGCCGCCCCGCCCCGCCCCGCCAGAGCGGCGACCCGCCCGGGCGGGACCGACACAGCCACGGGACAGAGCTCGGTGTGTGTGATGTAACACACAGTGTGTGTGTAATGTAACACACAGCTCGGTGTGTGTGTAACACAGCCCAGCATGTGTAATGTAACACACAGCTCTATGTGTGTGCAATGTAACATAGCCGAGCGTGTGTGACGTAACACACAGCTTAGTGTGTGTGTAAGGAGGGTGCTCTTAATTTAGGTGGTCAATGGAGCATAGAAGGGTGAGAAACTAGGCAGAGTAGTACAGTATACAAAGTAATTGTAAACTCTAGATGTTCTTCATTATCAAGGCCATGTTCCTCTCTTACTTGGCTGCACACATGGGAACACAATGGTGAAGGCTGTGCAGGGGGGTGAGAAAGCTGATGATGGGAGGAAGAATAGGTGGGCAGGGGTCGTACGACCACTACCCACCAGGCCAGCATGCACAGACTGTTGCCACTTATGTAATTAATAGGCGGTGTTTGGCTGCCTCTCAGGCATCACCTTACACTGCGTCCTGGCCCTACACAGTACAATGGATAGCTGATAAATAGGAACACCAGGAGTGGGAGAGCTGAGCAACAGCCATCCTTCTACCGAGCTTGTGTCAGCTCCGTGGGGACGCCCACTAAGCATGAGTGCCGTCCAGTTCCTGCCGGTCCTGGTAGTCCTGGCCTGTCTGCTCAAGTAAGCATCAGAGATAGGAAGCAACTGCTGCAGCATCAACTATATTTCAACTATGTTGTATCCTTCTGTATCCTTTAATTAAGTTTTAAGTATTTTATTCTTTCTATTTTCTCTTGTATTGAGTATTAAGTATTTTATCCTTTTAATTCTTTTTTTGCTAGTTGTTATTGCAATAAATGCTGTTTGTGGTATCTTATGACTGTGATTAGCTTTATTCTGGACACGTATCCAAAATGAACTGTTACAGTGTGTGATGTAACACACAGCTCGGTGTGTGCAATGTAACACACAGCCCAGCGTGTGTACCCTGTAGGACAGTATCAGAACTACAGCAATGAACCGAACCAGTGCTAACCAGATTCTATATATTGGCTGCTCTATCACCCACGGGACAGCAATTTTTTATTGAAAAAAATAGCACTCTGCATGATTGTCCCTCTTTTAGCTGGCTCTCGACCAGGCAGCTCTGCGCTGCTTCAAACTCTTCTACAGCATCCCACTGTAAGCCCTAAGAACAGTCATCATCAGGGCTCAGCTTCACGAACCAAGATTTGGGAAGGGCTCTCCCCACGTGGGTGTGCCTTTCGAGCCTGCACAGTGGATTTTTTAGGTAAGGCACAGCATGCGCAGAACTGGCCCCACCATTTAACTCCTCAGGTTCATCTGCCATGGCTGAGCGAGCTTGGATAGTGACAGTGAAGTCCTCAGGACTAGAAGCTACAGCCCCCGGTATTCCCAGGTCTCCCATCCAAATACTAACCAGGCCCAATCCTGCTTAGCTTTCGAGATCTGACCGGATTGAGTGTCAGGGTGGCATTTAACTGCCTCAAAGAGTAGTAGGATAGGGAAAATAGACCAAGCAAAAGTTAAACTATGCAAACCTTTTCCTTTGTGTTTAGCTGCTTTATCCTAAATAAACACATTAGAAAGAAGAAACAACACACGATTTGTTGCACTGCATTTACCTGTTAAGGCATATTCTCTCCATTCTTTTGCAACAGTTTTTAAAAGGTATTGGACTCAAATCACATCGTTCTCATGCCAAGAGCTCATGTCCAACTTGCTAGAGCCTCTCATTTGCAGGACCACAGGACCTCAACAATAGAAACACTGAACAGGAAGAGATGGCCCTCCTAAGAGAGTACATAAATGAAACAACATAGATTTCTGGTGACTAGTTGCATTTGGCATGAAACAGCATCTTCAGCAATTGGGGGCAAGAGGGGAAAACAGGAGTACCCAATGTTTGTAGTGAAGGATTCTGAACTGCTATCAAGGCACTTAAAATCCTCCATTTTCAGGACTAACATTCTGTATTGAAAAAGCTCCTCTAATCATGTGTTAACACAATTATGCAAAATAAAACATTAACAGCATTGCAAAAGGTTTTATGTAACCACATTATAGCAATTATCCCTCTTCTCTTTATTGAAACCCTCAGTGCAACAGTGACTTAGGTCTATGAAAACAATCTCAGTTGGTCCAAATCAGCCAAGTGGTCCCCAGCCTTTGCAGAAGAAATTAGTCTAATCACAGACACCTAAGGGAAGCTGTAACAAATGGAACTCTAATTCCTCATAACAAGATTTATCTCAAAAATTTTTGAAACACTACTATGGATCTTGATTAGTTGTTCCATGGTTATTCAACAGGTGGGTTGTTTTTTTTTTAAATTTACTTTTCCAAAATGTTATCTCCATTTTCAAAATGTCTTCACTTTTTTAAACTTAAAACTAGCAACTGGAGGCATTTAAATATTTAAAAAAAAAAAAAAGAAAGAAAATATTTGGGGGTTTTTTTTCATTTTATTAAGACTTCTCTATTCTACAGCTACTTCTACAGATTTTTTCTATATAGACTGAAAATATTTAAGCCTTCTAAAGATCCTCTCCAATAATTTTAAACACTAGAACACAGCTAGCAAATTATTTCAAACACATGCTACTTTAAGAATTTGCTGGTATTCACAACCAAGGAACATTCAGACTTCAACTTTTAGACTCCGTCTGTTCCATCTCTTAATGAAAAGAAATAGCCTTTTAGAAAAAGAATCTTGAATGACCCCTGAGGGAAGTCATCTCCACACCAAGAAACTCAATCTCCCACTTCACGGCCTGAAGCAAATTCACTATACCCCAGCAAACTGGATGGAAGTTTTAAGTTTTACAGATAAAAAAGGAGGCAATGGGTTGCTCCTTACTAGTAATGGGTACTAGGAGAAAAACACAATCTACTGATTCTCTTTGTGAATGCCCATTAAATTATACAAGTACTTCTTTAATCAGCTACATCAAAGACACTTGTTCAACTCAAAGAGAATTAATAAAACCTGTTATCCCAAAGGCAAACAGTGGTAAGATGAGAGTGGCAAGCAATGAAAAGGAAGAAAAAAAAGGCGGGGAGCAGGGATCGGGGATCTGTTTTACAACTATTCATCTTCAAAGAATCACATTTCCAAGTTAACTAACAAACATTCTGAAAACTTCTTGAGTCACCTTCTTCACTTACACTAGTGGTCTCATACTATATTTGATAAAGTTTAATACAATACTACATTGTGTTGGTTGGTTGTTTTTTGGGATTTTTTTTACTATGCCACTTTTCAGCAAGGTCATCTTATCAGGGATGCCAGGGCTGAAAGTAATAGAAACTGAACATTACTCAAAACGTTTTCCCTAAAATATAAACTACCAGATCACTCTTGTGCAATATTGCCTCTTTATAGTTACTAGCTATTCTTGGACGCTTAAGCTTAAGCTGCCACAACATATTCACATACAGCACAGCATCCATCACATCACACACCACCACATCACTCCTGTACATTCATGAACTTGCTCACTGGACACCACACTGACTTTTGGACATTGTTGTCTGTGGAAACAAAGTAGCCTTTTAGTTGCTTTAAGCTACTTGGGCGGGGGAAAATGTGCCTTTACTACATGTACACCCCATTCCCTCACTTTCCAGATAATCTCAAATTTTCTTTAGAGTGCCCTGGCACTGTGTGCCACTGATGATCCTCAAATGTTAAACTTAAGTAGAGCATCTAAGCCCTGACCTGAAAACTGTTTCTTTAACAAATCTGTTAAGTGGTATGCATGTTAAACAATATAACTTCAAAGCCTCCCCGACCACATAAACCCCAGAGAAAGCTGTAGCAATACAAAATGAAAAAACCCTTGGCTCTTTAGTGTCCTAGAATAACTCTATTAGAAAATAGCTTAATTCCTTCTGCCTTTCAAAATTACTGTGAATTCCAGGAAAACAAGTTAAAATAAAATTAACCCATTATATGAAAAAAGAAAAAACAAACCACACACTTATCATTCTTGCAACAATGTAGCAAAATGTAACTTGGTAAGCAATTTGCCTTCAATAACTACAAATCATCACCCTTCTGCATCCTAGTATTGCACATACATTACCATGCAATGTATTTGGAAGAAGCCTCTGGAGTGCCTGTTTCACAAGACATGAAAGCCCAGCTTCTTTCAGGTGAGTATGGAAAAAACCTTTAGTACTTGCCCAAATGCTGACTGAAATTTATTTCACAACGGTAAAAAAAAAACCCCGAAGTTTTTACATTTTCTCCACTACAGAAGACTCCTTATTATAAATAAACTGAGTAAAATAAATGACATCTCAGATGTTTATATTAAATATAAATGACTTATACTTCATAGCACAAAGAATAAACATTCAGTATTTCTTTATAAAATTTATGATACACAGGCCTGACACATATGGTTTCATTCACATCTTACAGTTTGTTCTCAGTCATATCCATCAACCCACATAGCACCTCTGCATAAAAGATGAATCCAAATGATTTCAATGAAGTCCAGTATACTCCATCACAGAGAACCTCTTTTAATTAACAGTTCTAGTGTACAGTACTTTTACCAATCTGCTGTGTTGTAATTACACCATATCGTAGGAAGAGATCAAATCATACAGCCCTCACCACAGTACAGACCCCAGTACACATTACCTCAAGAATGGCTGGAAGATTTGGCTTCTAATACATAACTCAACATGTTTATTAAAAAGTGGGCAACATAGTCCAACAAGAAGTCAGACTTCTGATTGCACAAATCTGCAGTGAAACTTAAGTACCATTTTGAAATTTAGAACACATCAGGGAGTTAGATACTCATTGAAACAAACTGACCTTCAAGTAAGTTATTTTTGGATCAGTGCTTTCACATCTTTGACAATCATCTCCTTTGGTGGAAAGTCTAACATTATAAAAAATAAACTTCATTATTGGACTGTTTCAAATTGTAGGACATTCATTGATAGGACATTCATATTTAGAACACTGACAGCCCAATTTCTCCATTTCAACAGAATACTATGACAACTCCACCACCAGACTGAGATATTCTGCCTCATGTATATGCATTATGACAACAATCCCAACACCAAATCACTTCAGGTAGGGAAGAAGTTTAGCTACAAGATCATATACAAAGCTTTCAAACAAGCCAGGAAGTCACAAAAGACAGGAGCTCAAGATACACACTGGAGTAAGGCAGCAGACAAGATAGAGACTTGATGTTTCCTCTAGCTTCTGGGCTCTTTAACAACCCCCAACACCAACATAAACATACATTTTGGAAAAAAAAAGAAGTGAGGAAAATTATTCCTAGAATATAGAAATTCAGAGCAAGCCATAACATTTACTTATTTACTTTGGTAACACAGCTCACTACAGATATAGCAAGCAGCAAAACATCCATGTGAAAAAAGAATCTTGTCATGATAGCTGAGTATTTGAATAAAGTTAACACATAAAAAGCTTTTATAATGAAACATCTGAAAACATCACAATGATGACAGTTGAAGTTGACTTGGATTAGAACGCATAAACACTATAAACTGACCACAAGCTGTAAAAACAGTGTTATCAAAGTGTTATGAAGGTAACACAGAAAGAAGCTAGGAGTGATCTCCTTTTAACATCTTAGGAATACTTTTTTAAACTTACTCTTGGAGAAGGAGGAATATGTGAAATAAGCACACAGTCAATTAGAAGACAACTGAACAGCATTATCAACAAATCTACAAACATAACATGAAAGTAATGAAGTAAAAATTGTAAGCTTGTCAAAGAACTTTGGAAACATGCCAATATTCAGGGTATTATGTAGACAAGAGTAATGAAGATAAATCTAAAAACTAGGAGAAATAACATATAGTTTGCTTACCAAGACTGCAATTCAGCAGGACTGCAAAATTAGCTAATGCAGTTTGGAAATGACTCCAAGCTAGAACATAGTGTTTTCTCAAGAGAACTTTGGCACAACTACAATAAGAATATTATGGTTTCTTCTGTGAACTAAATTAACTGAAAGACAAATTGGCAGATCTATAGAAGAGAGTGACTGAGAGAAATGACTAATTAAACTTCAAAGTTAATAAATATGCCCTCTTCACTACACAGATGGAATATCTAAAATTGTTTCATTAAAATTTAGGAAAAAAACTCCTTTTCAATTTTACATATCAAGAGATGTTTAATAATCCACAGCAACTGGATTAGCAAAGAAAAACAGCTTCTGAAAAATGAAGTGCAATACATATAGAAAAAAAAAAGCACTGAAAAGTGAGAATTCATATTAGATAAACAAGTCAGATGTCTGGCACCAGAAGGGATACAAAGGTGTAATTCCTCACGGACGTATTTGCACTGGCAGATGCCTTAGACAAATCCATACATAGTGTAAGAGGATGCCTTGATTAAGCTGGGAGAGGAAAAAGTACCTTAAACACAGGTATGAAGCCCAGTGCTGACATGACAGATGCATCCTAAATAGGAATACTCTTGGACTGAAAACATATTATAGTATAGAACATTGTTATGCAGCATATTATGTAGTAAAAAGTGTAGTGCATTATTCTAAACACTCCTAGTGTGGTGACAACCTCTGAGCTCTACAGAAGAGCAGTTTCCAGAAGCAAATTATGGCTCTTAACTGCAAAAAGCTATTGAATGTGCATCAATTCCTGAAACCCAGTACATTCTACAATTTTAAAATTCTACACATTCTACAATTTTAAGATTCTACAAGACGAAACATTCTGCATCTTGTAGATTTACTTTTTTTTCCATGGTACATCTTCATATTCATAGGCTACATTGATCTAGGAAAATGTAGAATGATATATTTGAAAATAAAATGATTTATTCCTTTTCAGAAAAAAAAAATCAAGCCTCAACATGCAATACGAGAAAGAAATATAGGGTATCAATTTAAAGTTTAGGTAAGTTATATCCAAATTGTACTTATATTTCTATTAAAAATAATCCAAATAAGACAAAGTGTGTGTTACAGATGAGAGTTCAACAATACACAGAACCATGCACCTGCACTATTTTCTGTTAGTTACTTCAAAGCAGACAGAAAAAAAAATCAAAACAATATTCTGTAACTGTTCACGTGAAATATATAAACAAATGAAAGCTACAAGGACTAAAGCATATTTAGTAGGAAAACAAGATTTTCTTTAATGAAACTCAAATTAATCCTGTGCACTTCTTCAAAATTGTTCCAAGTCAACATTTGTAACAAGTTAAAAAAAAGACAGACAATAAGCAACAAAGAACAGTCTAACAATGAACGAATCCCTTTAGAATTTCCACAGTATCTACCTATATGAACAGTTTAAAATTGAGGTGGTTTAAATATAAAAAATACCTTCGCTGACTTCTAGCCAATATAGAACAACTTTCCCTACCTGTTAAAAAAGTAACATATACTCTTTAAAGCTTTATCCTTGGTAGCATTTATTCTACCGTAACATGCCCACTATGTTACCTGTTGTGTACTTTATGCATTCATTACCTTAATGTTGTCATACATTTTCAATGAGTATGAAGAACGAACCATGTCTCAAGCACAACTAAACTGGTGACATCTGTTACTCACTTAAATTTCATTTTTAATTGTAGAAATAGTTTAAAATTCTGCAGTCAGAAAAAAAAAAATCAGACATTTTAAAACAGTATGTTTAGGTTACATTCTGTCATTGTTACCTAGTTCCCTCATTCATATAGTTCCCATCAGTGGGTGATGAATACTAAAAAGATTATCATTTCTTATACATTTGTATTATTTAATCATCATCCTAAGTATAAATTTGCAACACTGCAGGTATAGAAATAATGCTTCCTATCAGGCATAAGAAAAGATTAACACTCTACCACAGTTGATGCTGGTGTATTTATATAGAAAGCTTCTCACAGATCAATTCAGTCTACGGGAGGTAGATGTTTGTCTATGAACTGTTTTACATCCATCATTTCCTGTTTAAAGATAAAAGTATGTATTAGTTGAAGTTCTCTTCTACTATATATTCAGCTACACTAAATCTTGTTTCAACATTTCAGTTATAATGAGCATCTGGACGACAAATATTGAGGAATTAGTTACTTGATAAAATCATACCACTTTGCACACAAGTCAAGGCTGATAACCCTCTTCAAGGCACTATGCAGTCAGAAGAAGCTAATACAACAGAAAGAGTAAAGACTACTTTTTCTCCCTCTGACATTGAGCAGGCAAGCTACATATTAACATCAAATGATCTGAATAGCACCAGGCTGACTGTGGGTAGAATCCAAAGGCCAGAGCTTTGTGTATATTTTTAAAGTTAGCAGCAGTGTTAAAAGCCAGCAGCTCCCCTTCCAAATCCCTCAGTTCCATCTTCATGACGCTTCCTTCCTTAAGGAAATGCAATGCAGTGAACTAGACTGGGAGACTAAATATTAATTTGTCTTTTTTAATTAAGTCACTGTTGTAAATAAGGAGCTCATTTCTAATATATTTGTGTAATATATTACTCATATATTTGTTCAACAATTCAGCAATAGTACTGTCTAAATGCTACACCACTTTGTGTCCCAAAGAGGTTGTCCAAAGGTACAGTCCCCTCAAGATGTAACTATTCAAATTAAAAAAGTTATGCATGATGATAAATGCAGATCTGTTCCTTGCCTCCTCTTCTGTTTCTTGCTCCTATCACTTACTTTGTCTAAGTTCTGATGCTTCAACTCACTACAGCTGCAAAAACTGAAGCCAGCAGCTTTTGCCATTTTAGCACGTTCAAATGGTTCAAGGAGGTTTCTGATCAGCTCCAGAGCCAGTGCAAGGAGGAAGAGAGGGCCACAAGGTCATGAGCAAAGGGACATGAGTCCACCCCTTTCTGACAACAGCAAGTTATTACATCAGCTCAGCTGCCTGCTGAGCCAGAATCATAAATACAGGTTCTGACTCTTCCATAGTGTCAGCCCGCCCTCCCTCTCGCTTTGATGTCTCCATCCACAGAACTACCAGGATTCTTCTCTCCAAAATACCACGTAGGATTTATGCTATGAGAATCTGCCTTCCAATTCAGGTTGGTTTTTGGAGGGTTTTTTGTTTGTTCGTTTGCTTTGCTTTTGGGGGGGTCTTTTTGTTTGTTTGTTTGTCTGTTTTATAAGTAGAGAAAATAATAAAAATTTGGGGACAGGGGAAAGAGTATTTTATAGACTAAGTAGCCTAGTCCCAAACATACAACCTTCTGAGGAAGTTCTCATTAGTCATATATAATTTTGCTTTGGATGCTTCTTTTAGCCCAGCATTCAGTAACTCACCAAAATAAGTGAGAAGCATGAAGCACCTGTTATTGGAAAGAAAACCCCAAGACAAACCCAAAACCAACCAAACAACCAAAAACTAACTTCCCTCCCCAAAAACCTCCCCTCCCAAAACTATAAATATTTCTTTTGAGGGAAAAGAATTAACCATACCCAGCTAAAACATTGTATATTAAGAAAATTACCTCAATGGATGAGCTATGCATCATGCCAGCATAAGTCTTGAAGGTTACATTGGCTGGATTTATCATACTCTTCAGCTTCTCAACAGTGAGGGACCCAAACATTAAAGGAACCAGTGGGTCACAGTCCCCATGGCACTGAAGAACAGGAATCTCCTTGTTGACACCACTGATAGGGCCTTGCTGGGGTGGAATTAGAAGAGAAGAAACAGACACTAAGTGGAGATAAGACTAACACTGCTGAAATAAAAGAACCCCATGGGATTATGCCTTGGGGCACAAGAAGTTGAATTCTGAGGTGGGGAAAATACAATGTATAGTCTGCAAGTTCCTTATGAAGGAAGCTCTGTATCTGACAGCACACTAAGCTCAAAGACCTGTAAATAAAATCTTGGCAAAAAACTTCAGAAGAACATGATTTCTGGCCAAGTAAAAAAACTGATACTTTGTTCAAATACCCAGTCTCTAATAAGAGAGTACCTTGCAGATGGAAAAAATGGCAGATAGAAGACTAATCTTCAAGGAAAATTCATTATATCCTTTAAATTTTCTAGGAATGTCATTTTAAGCAGAAATAACTATTGAGCATTTATTCATTCTTCCTACTTAGAAAAATCTGAAACTCCAGGGTCCTATCTGAAGTTATCAAACAACTGTCAATATCTGGTAATAACAACAGCTACTAATTCCCATAGGAGATACAATCTTAAAGACACACTCATTCCCCAAAGGTGCAAATTATCTTAGCAAAGAAATATAAATACCTGAGGAAAAGAGGCCCGTAGAGGAAGCCAACAGCTGAGTGCTATGACACCTGCTAATTTTTGATGTGTTGTAAGGGCTGTATACAATGATAAAGCACCTCCCTAGGATAAAGAGATGTAAGTATTACAGTGGCGACAGTCATGTCCCTTTTAATTCTTGTTTCAAGATCTCGACTGCTCCTTTAAACGGCTTTTCTATTCCAATCTATCCTTCTTTATAACCAACACTAAAAACAGTGTTTATGTAGATTTGTTTTGCTTTTTCTCCTCCCCTCCAAGACCATGTGATGAATTCAGAAGTAAACCAGAAAATTTACTGTAACTAACAGCTGTGAAAAAAAAGAAGCGTTATTACTCACAACAATATTATCACTATTTTAATATTTTCATTTATTTGCATGTAGACTGGGCAATTGATATATGGACCAATTAATCTGCTAACCTACCTACCACAGATGTCTTACAAGTATAAAGGGAAGATAAATACAGACCACCAAGTATCTACCAAATTAAATTTAAATTAAAAAATTAGGAAAATTTTCAAGCAAAACCATGTATGTCATGGGCATAAAGATTTTAAATAGACTATTAATTTTAGTACCTTTTATACACATGCATGTTCATTCTCCATTGAATAGTAATTATTTGCATAACACTAAAAAACTTGATTTGTTAAAGCAAAGAAAAAATTGACACCTTCAAATTTTAGAGACATTTAACATCAGCTCTTTTCAATTCAATTGTATGGATTTCCCACATTAAGAAAGCTAGGTTACTTCCCTAGATAAAAATAAACAGTTCTTTCCAGCCATATCTTACCTGAGAAAAGCCTCCTAGAATAATTCGATTGGAAGGAATTCCATTTTTCACTTCTTGATCTATGAGTGCTTTCACTGCAACATATATGAAGGCCAGTAGTTAAACCCCACTCCATTCACTGGAAAGATACCTTCTTCCTGTTGTCAACAGAAAGCTAGCAAAAGGAAAATCTAGCCTGTTATAGGTTAAAAAGTATCAAAATATCTAGAGTACAATAAGAAATTTCAGTGCCACTGTATCATTTTCAAAGAGAAAAACATGCAAGACAAAAGCCTCTCTGCTGGGAAGATGGATCCTCTTCCAAGAAAAAGCAACACAAGTGGGTGCACATACAGCTCTAACCTATTCTACCCAGAAGCTCTTAAAAAATACACTGGTTCCCATGTACATTTCATATTTGAAAGTATGAAGTTTTTATATTAGTGATTATTGGACTTAGTAATAAAGTTAAAACACTCAACCAAACAAAGCATTTAGCTAAACTTTGGTCAGCTATAATACAATATATACTATTTTCCCTAAAAATGTTGCCTTTGGAAAACCTGTTTCAGACAGATAATTCATTTTAAGAATACATGGAAATACTTTTAAGACACAAAAAAAATATTCCTAAGCATACCACTCTCTGCTGCCTTCTTGATCCCAGCTTCATCTTCCTGTGAATCTGGAGAAAGTCCAATGATATCAAACCTTACAAAAACATCAACAAGAACATTACTCATTAGAGCATCCATTATACTTCCCTAATACACAAATAATAAAATTTGGATGTTTTCCAGATAAAAATGTTAGTTGACATATTGGTAAGTACCACAGTTTACAAGAAACAGCGGACAATCTGTAAATGTGGCTTGAGAGGTTAGACCTAGTCAACAAGGCTTTTGTAAGTTTTGATATCTTCTGTAATTTACTGCAGATTAAGCAGCTTGGTTTTGATATTTGCTCCAAAAATATTCCAAGAACAGGAATTTCAATTTATCAGTTCTATGTACAAATTAAAATGGTTTGAAGAAATATAGGAAAACCAAACACAAGTTACTTGAGGAAAAAATAACCAAAATCAAACCCCCACAAAACTGAAGACTGGCTTCAGACCTTGAAATCTACCATATTCTTTGGGTTCTCCATTCAGAAGGGATGTTCTAAAGAACAGTTTATACATATCCAACTGACCCACCAAATATTACTCACTAGTAGCAGTAATATTTCTACTCCACATCTCTTCTATTGCTATGAATTCACACACAATGCAGACTACAGACTATAGCTGTAAAATAAAATGGATTTCCTATTTTATGACATACAGCTTAGTCCTGAGGAATAATCATTACCACATACACCCAAGAATAATTAGTGTACTCATAAGAGTCCTTTTATAAGAACAGAACTAAAGCAAAAAGCTTTTTACTTGCATGGGATTAAAACCAGATATTCAGGTTGTTCATGATTTTAAATTAAGAATAATGAGCTCATACCTCTAGATATATTTTGATTAGAATCATCTGCAATTGAACAAATACTTACCATGATGGCATAGCCATGTTCATGTTCAAAGAAACTGGCATAACTGGCCTAGAAATGAGAATGAACACCACTGACATAATAGATACTGAAATTGAACACTGCAGATATGTCATTAAAATTACATATCTCTAATTCTGTCTTAGTTTTAAACTGTAATTAACATGAGCTGCTTTGCAGAATCCCTTGAAGGAAACTCTTGAAACCTGCCAGCCCAAATACATTTAATATTCAGGGTTGAATTACCACTCTCTGTGGAAAGCAAGCAAAGCATTAATGGGCTGCTTTCAACGTGTGTGTGCAACTGCATATATATCACATACATATTTTATATATGCATATATTATTTAGTTATTTTTATGCAGGAGTCCTTTATCACAGTTCCACACATCCTCAGTGGATGAAGGCACCTTACACAGCAGCATCAGTAGACCTAAGGAAGCAGCCAAATGCATCACAGTGGTGGATACAGGTCTGGCCACACATGCTGGATTTGCTTAGGCAGGGCCTGCCTTCACTGCAGGACTCCTTCCCACCCCCCGTGCTGCTGCAGGTTATCTTTTCAGGCACCCCAAGCCAACTTCAGTAGACCATGTCATGGATCAAATCTGGCTTTAGTTTTAATCTATGGAAACTGAGGAGCATAAGTTCTGCAGGGAATGACTGAAAGAAGACAAAGAGCAAGCAAAGGAAACAGCAGATCTTACTAAGCTACTTTGAAATGGCTCAGAAAAGCATGGCCATGTGGTAACACAAATAAATAAATCACAGCCCTGATTACTGTCATCAGCAATACACCCAAAAATTGCATACTTCTCTCTCTATCATCCCTGCTCCACATCTCCCAAGACTGGAATAAAAGACAATCTGAATTTTATGTTAAAATAAATTAGTTATACCTAATTCATTTTTCCACCATTAAGTAGTTACTAGATAGATGTTGTTGCTTTATTTACTGACTCCCGACCCTGCCCAGATGTATTTCACTTTTCAACTTGCACAAATACAACTCAAACTGCATTATTTGCTGAAAATATGAATGTCCTGTCAATCTTTAAATTTCACAGTAAACTATAGCAAGTTTCAACATACTATACTCACACCCAAGTTTTCATACATGTACCTAATACAAATTATGTTTAATGGTAAGTAAAATGCAAACAAAAACTACTCCTTGATAAAACTGGTTTTTAATAAATCACTGTTGGAGGGGGTGAAAAAGCAACAAAAAACTCAATCTAGTGAAAACAAAGTCAAAATAATCTAACTTTGTACATAAAGCTTCCCAAATATGTTTTCAGTCTGAATTAGTAAGAAAAAAAATACAAATAAAAAAGCAGTTTTGCCCTAAAGTAAATCACACAGCAGTTCCTGAAAACAAGAACATATTTAATATCATCAACATTATTCAGAGTGAATTTTTATATAAAACCCCCCTGAAATTCAGAGACATCCAAATCCCCTTTGACTTCATCACCTGCTCAAGTGTCTTAATACACAACTCTGTAGAATAAGGTAAATGAAGAAATGATACAAACTTACGCATGTGGGCAAATGTATTTCACATGGGGGCTTTTGATGCCTGCAAGTGCTTCTGACCACCCATGCCTGTTAACAAGAAACGTATTAAAAACTGCATTTATGTTTTGGCTTAGTTCTTACTTCTATGCTTATGCATCAGCACAGACCAAGTGTGAAATATACAGAATTAGATCAATATAAACACACTTCTGGAAAATTTTTACATCAACCACAGTATACTATGAGGGCAGTACTAGACTTAGAAGGTTTTTTCAGCCTCTGAATGGTCGTGGCATATATACAGCATGGGAGACTTTATCTAATTTGAGTACCACAGCTGTGACATAGCTGCAGAAATACCACTTTGGCTTTAGGCAAAGCCTGCTCTGTATCTGCATGGCTTTATTAACTTGTGTGCCACAACAGATGAACACAGGAGCTTCCAAGGCAGCTCCGAGGCTGCTCTGCTGCTCCTGCAGAGCTAAGGCAGTTTCTTTCACAGCCAACTTAACTTTGCTCTTTCTGAATCACATTTCTAGATGTGGGAGGGTAGCAAACTGACATCTAACTCCACATAAAGCCAACCTAATCAATCAGACTTACTAACTTCAGCTCAGTTTGAATGCTCCTGGCTTCAGGCAGTCCTAACACCACTCCAGACTGCAGCAGCTTTTTAATCTCAAGCACGTGCTGTATATGAGTGCCCAGAACAAAGCAAGGTCTGCACGGCACACAAGTTAACAAGCTTCTTCCAATCCAGAACACTGGACTCACTCTAGGGCTCATCTAGACATGAACTGACCTTGACCCAAATCTGAACCCATGCAGAACCTTTGCCTGTGCCTGCACTTGGCTTTCCAGAACACTCAATAGTACCTTTATTTCCTGATTTTTCTCAACATTCAGTATTCCTAACTCACCCACTAAATTAGATACTGGAAATTTGATTCTAAGCAGAAAACACCTTTAACAAATTCATCAGTGACATAGCTGAACTTATCAGACCAACAGCAGACAAGTGTGTTTAGTTTAGTTTTAATTTTAATATCATCTTAAAATGTTAATGTATGTTACTTAAAGGCACTTCCAACACACAGACAGCACAGACATTTGAAGCACTGACTGTATATCTCAGCCTCCTTCCTTACAATACTTTTATGTATAGTATTAACAAATTGCAGGTAATAATGATGTGAATAACATTTGCAGTATCACAGAAGGCCAAATGAAATCTAAAGGAGAAATATGACTGAGAAAAAAAATAGAGAAGAATTTGGATGCATTTTTCAGTCAATTATAAATACTAATTGGACAAATTTTGAAAGCAATATTGTATACACATTTATGCAGACTCCTTAGAACAATTTGCTATGTTGTACCCTTTGTTCAAATTTTGGAAAGTATATGCCAATCTTTAAGTGCCATTTTTATAGAAGCTAAGAAAGAAAAAGAACAATCTCTGTTAGACACTTCCCAGAGTAAGAAAAATACAGTTGTTAAACTGATCAATTTAAAAATTCATGTGAAGGGCAACAGGTCAGTTTAAACTCCAGGAAGTTACAAAATTGTTACTAAGTTCTCTTCAAACGATTTTGGGGGGGAGGTCACTACTGAAGCTTTTATTTTAAAAAATAGTCTAGCAGTATGTTAAAGGCAGCTTATCTAATCTGATCTGCAGCAGACTAGAGGGACAAACACAACTAAATCACCCTATTTCCCTAGAAAAGTCGTATCTTGTTAAATAGACACGCCAGTACACTCAGTGCATTTGCACGTTTGAGACTGTGCATTAGCTTTGACACCAAAATGAAAATACCACCCTGTCTAATGAATACAATTTACGGTAAGGAGCAAGTCTCTGTTTTTTACCACTTGCCAAAACCAACATCAATCCAATTTGCAAGGACTCAAATTCCAAAAGCTCAAAAGATTCTGCAATCATTTACTGAACATTTGGTGCCAAGATGCAGGCAGTACTGCTGCCTCAGCTGCATCCTACCAGCAGAAAGGAAGAGGGATAATGCAAACAAGGTGCATTGGACTTCACTCTTTTTTTAACTCATCAAATGTCCAGATTATTCAAGTTTTGATTCTGATAGCTGACTTTTTTAGTTCTATAGAAAAAAATTTACATCTTAAACATGGCAACCTTGAGGCAACATTCAAGGTTCAGGTTAACAGAGTTCTTAACAAAAAGAGTTATGTAGTTTTGCCCATCAGGGAGCACAACAGACAAAGCAATCATGCTACTTATTTTCAGTATTTAAGTGCCAATTCAAAAGGTTTAATGCTCTCCTAACTTGTTAATTCAGTGGATTTAATGAATGCACACCTATTTCTAGGCACACACAAGCTTCAAATGGAAACACTACACCACGGCTAGAATGCCTCTCAGAAATTCCCTACTACTCTTTCCATTTCTACTCAAATGTGGAAGTAACAGGAACAAGCTAAACAGGGTATTTCACATTTTATTTAGGTGGGGGTTTTTGTAGTCTGAAGAGCACATTTCAGAGAGAGAGAAATCTGCAGATATTAGGTGACTACTTTGGAGTTTGTCTATATAAATCAAATAGATCTGGATTTTTACGTAGGCACAACATATTGAAGGAGAAACCATGGACTAACTGCACCTATTGGCAAACCAGCAGTCCCCAAGTCCAGAATGAAAAAGAACTTTGAACAAGGACAGGAATAACCAGAACCCCACTCCCTGCAAAGAAAAGGATCAGAAATCCCCAGACCTCTTTTTCTACCAAGTTTGACTCAAGAATAAAAGAGGGATCACATTCAAACCAAATTAGGTAAGTGAAAAGAGAGAAGCAAAAGCCTTTGAGGACTTGCTAGGAAATTTTAAACAAATAGCTGTCACCATAATTGCAGGACACGTGAAGTTGCATCTGCTGTTGGCCGCTACATTCAGTGAAGGGCAAAATAAGAAGCATTAATAACTTTTAACCTGTCACGTCTTTAAAACATGCAGCTTATATTTGACACTATAACTACTGAATATGTAACAGATCAGAATACACACCCGGTATCTCCCAATCCATGAAGAAAAATGACCTGAGGGAAACAAAAGCAAAAAAAAACCCAAACCAAACGCAGTGGTTTAAGATCAGTAACGACCCAAACGCACCCCACACACGAGCCACAGACGCCCACACAAGGTCAGACACAGTTCGGAGCGCGGCACCACTTTCTCAGAAGAAAGAACTGCACTCCCGTCCCCTCTCGGTCCCGCCCGCCACCAGCGCTGCCCTCCCAGGTGCCGAGCCCGGCCCGGCTCCGGCCGGGAAGCGCCCAGAGACCTCCGGCCGGGAAGCACCGGAGAGACCCGTCCTGCCGCCCGCCCCGTGCCTCAAGTCCTAAGCCCCATGTCCTGTGCCCTGTGCCCCAAGACCAATGTCCCACGTCCCGTGTCCCATGCCCCAAGCCCGGTGCCCCAAGCCCGGTGCCCCACGCCCGGTGCCCCACGCCCCGCTCCCCGCGGGCCCGGCCCGGCCCGCCTCGCCCTCCGCCCGCGGCCGCCGCGCAGAACAAAGCCGAGCCCCAGCCGCGGCTGCCGCCCCCGCCCGCACTCACGGCGGCCGTCGCCTTCCTGGCGGCCGGGACGACGGCGGGCAGCGGCGCCGACATGTTGTTGCCGCACATCCGCCGCTGCGGGGCCGGGCGGGGGCGGCGCCGGTGGGAGGGCCCCGAGGGAGGGGCTGGTGCGGCCCGCGGGGATGGGAAGGGGCACCGTGTGCTCCCATCGGGAACGGGTAACGGGGCAGTCACGGGACGGCAGCACAGACACAGCGAATGGCGGTGTTAGAAGGGGCTCATTTCTCCTGGTCGGATCAGATGCCTTTAGCACTAAATTAAATCTCTTGGCTTACAGCCAAAGAGTCACTGATTCTTCCTGAAGGGAAGTTCTAGCCAGGTGGGGGTTGGTCTCTTCTCCCAGGCACTCAGCAATAGGACAAGGGGGCACGGGCTTAAGCTCTGCCAGGGGAAATTTAAGTTGGATATCAGAAAAAAATGCTTTCCAGAGAGAGGAATCAGACATCGGAATGCCTTGCCCAGGGAGGTGGTGGAGTCACCATCCCTGGAGGTTTTTAAACTGAGATTGGACGTGGCATTGAGTGCCATGATCTGGTAAAGGGACTGGAGTTGGACCAAGGGTTGGACTTGGTGATCTTGGAGGTCTTTTCCAGCCCAATCGGTTCTATGATTCCTCATCTTGAAATGGCTATTCAGGCACTCTGATTGAAATTACTGGATCGTTCCACTTCATTCCAAATACTTAGGCCAACTCTGAATATGTATGGCAAACACATTTCTATCAAAACTAAATACTTTGTTCTTTGTCTTCTATTCCGTACGCCTTTGTCAGATATTTACTGCCAGAAAGTCAATCTCCTCATTGTCTTTGCTGGGTGGTGTCTGGCTGACATGACTCCTTTCTGGCAGCTCCAACAGCAGCTGGATGCACACTGTAGTTCTTTCACATCCTTCCCACTGGTGTGTTCCATACCAGACAGGGATGATTTCTCACAAAGCTTTTGCTCAACATTACCAGCACAGCTGCACAAAACATATTGGAGAAGCCTTTGTGCCACCTGTGTAACACTGAACATGAGTCCTCTCTTGCTGTGATTGTTAGGCTGTTTTGATACATAGTACTGGTGCCAGGGCATCCTTGTTATTGCTAAAATTGGACTATTTTTACAGCTAACTTTTTGTGTTTTGATTTGTCTCTACTTTAGTGTGTCCCCAAATCTTCGTTCATGAAGCCTAGCCATGATGACTTTAGTGTGTGCTCTTGCCTCATGTACTGTACCCAATCCAAGTATATAAAGAAAATACAGTTTATGCATAAAAAAATTCTTTAGGAGCTTCACATTATGTCACGTGCTTATACTGAGTATGCTGATCTGACTCCTGCTGTAGATCATCCTTTTGGGACATGAACAAAATTCTGCTTTCCCTCTCTACTCTGCTATTTACCATGCAAATGCCACCTCCATAAGGTGAGCTACTGCTGAACCTCCAGCCTAAAAAGTCAAGAGCCTGCTTGCAAATAGAGCAGGCTTGTAATATTTTGGTTAGTTTAGCTGGAATGATGTTACCTGAATTCCCAGTTGCTGCTAGCATGGCACTGGAGAAATGTGAGCTGTTCATGGACTGGGCACAAGCAAGTCAGTCACACAGCAGTGGGATTACCTGTGCTGGCACGGGGCAGTCAGCTGGTTAAAAACAAGTGTTTGAGAAACTGTCCATCTGGAATCCTGAAGGAATTGCAGAAAACATCTGAATTGTCAACCTTTCAAAGACTGGTAAGTTGGCTGTCTCTTTAAAATGAGATATCTGTCATAGGAATTATGCTTATTTCAAGTTTCCCTTTAAAGCAGGGAGAGCTTTATGAGGCAAAACGTTCTCTAAATTATCTATTTTTCCCTATCTTAAAGGCTAAAATGGCTTAGATAAGATGCTTGTCCATACCAGCATCTTGTTTATTGTTACATTGTAATTTTTCTAATTTCCTCCAATCTGAAGCAGACATTCAACATGGAAGAAGGTACTGGTCCAACAGAAGTTTCAGGATGGAAAGCAGGAATATTACACCGAAGAGTATTGGCTGACTTTCACAGCAGGAAGTGTCCTTTCTGCTCTATAACTCCTCAGCAGCAGCTTCTACAATTCCAGTAAGCCTGCACCCTTCCCAGCCTTCCCACCAGAGCAATATACAATTGAAACTGCTTTATGTTTTTCCAGTAGGTCCACTTTTAAAAGATTGAAATAATACATGTGATCAAGTACTGCAACAGGAATAGGAAAGTCTCTGTCTTGGTCAGAGCTGGTCTTGGGGCAGAGTTAATTTTCTTCACAGTGGCTGGTATGGGGCTGTGTTTTGGATTTGTGCTGAACACGGGGTTGAATATAGAGACATTTCTGTTCCTGCTCAGCAGAGCTTACACAGAGCCAAGGCCTTTTCTGCTTTTCATATTGCCACGGTGGTGAGCAGGCTGGGAGTGCCTGGCAGGCTGGGAGGGGGCACAGCTGGGACAGGTGACCCAAAGTGACCCAAGGCATATTGCAGACCATATGACATCATGCTCACTATACACAGTGGGGGGAAGAAGAAAGAAGGGAGGGAACATTTGGAGTGATGCTGTTTGTCTTCCCAAATCACTGTTACCTGTGATGGGGTCCTGCTCTCCTGAAGATGCTGAACACCTGCCTGCCCCTGGGAAGCTGTGAATTAATTCCTTGTTTTGCTTTGCCTATGTGCATGGCTTTTGCTTTCCCTGTTAAATTGCCTTTATCTCACCCCATAAGCTTTCCAGCTTTTACCCTCCCGATTCTCTCCCCGATCCCGCCGGGGGGGGGCAGAGCCAGCGGCTCCGTGGGGCTTGGCTGGTGGCTGGGGTGAAAGCACGACAGTCTAATCGTAATGGGTATTTCCAGGAAGTGTCCGCCTCAGAACTGCCTGTGTTGACACAGGACACACACCACCTGGAGCCGAGTTCAATGCACCAGCAGCCAGTCGGGTTTCCGCGCAGCCTGGAGGCTTGAAAGGCTCAGCGTTGATACTCTTGGCCGAGGGCTGTGTGAGTAATGGCACAGTAGATGCTGGAAAGCGACACGCAGCGAGTGCCCTTTGCCCATTGGAATTCATTGGGATCCTCAGCTCCGGCACCGGGAACACGCCGGGCCCGCCCCGCCGCGCGACACTGCTGGGAAGGCGCGGCAGGTGCGCTTTACGGTCGCGCCGTAAAGCGCCTGGGCAGAGCGCGGTCGCTGCGGGCGCCCTTGGAAGGAGCGGCCATGAGCGGGAATGGCGGGAGCAGGGCCCTGGAGCTGCTGCGATCGCTGCCCAGGGTCAGCCTGGCCAACCTGAGACCCAGCCCCGGCTCCAAAAAGCCGGTGAGTGCCTGTAGCTTGCCGGGCGTGGTTTGCCTCCGGGGGTGGCAGAAGGACATATGAAGCAGAGTGGAAAGGCAAAGGAGTGGGAGGCACTGCTGGGTGTGTTGGACCTGCCCCAACCCTTTGTATGCCGTGTGTGTGTGTGTCTGTGTGTCTGTCTGTGTGTGTGTCTGTGTGTGTGTCTGTGTGTCTGTCTGTGTGTGTGTGTGTTGGACCTGCCCCAACCCTTTGCATGCCCTGTGTGTGTGTGTCTGTGTGTGTGTGTCTGTGTGTGTGTCTGTGTGTGTGTGTGACCTGCCCCAACCCTTTGCATGCCCTGTGTGTGTGGCCGGCCCCGCCGAGAGCTGGCGGATCAGTGGTGCTGCCCAAACCTTAGGGACGGGTGGAAATTGTAAAAGGCCTTTAACACCACATAGGTATGGGATGGAGTAATATGTTTGGAGGGGGAAGGTTTGAAGGCTTACAGAGAAAAGGAATGTGATGCTAGCTAGCATTCTGGTTACTGTTGATTTCTCGTAAACAAAACTTTATGTTGGCTTCCCTGTCTCCTTATAAAATGGTAGAGAAGTGAAGAAAGGAAACCAGGAAGAAACCCTCCTGGTTTGAGAGGAAAATCAGTGAACAGAGGGATGAGATTCAAGGGCCAAACCCACAGGAACAGAGCCCTGACAGCAGTACTCTTCTCTAGGTGCTCAGGACTCCCTAGAGCTGGTAAATGGTATAGAATCAAAGTGCAGGTTTGTAGTAGACTCAACCATCCCTGCCACCAAAGGAAGCTGACTTGTCCCCAGACTGTTTGTGGTGCCTGCCTAGAGCTGTGCTCTGTAAAAATCACCTTAACTACTTGTATGTTTTTCCCCTTAGAAAGGATCTTTCTCTTAATTTTTCCTCAAGAATCAGCATTTTGCTCAGTTATGTCTCTAAATCTTATCTCTGAAGTAGTTGACTAAATGTATCATTGCTTGTTTTCAAGGAAAGAAGACGTGGCCGTGGAAGATACCGAGGTCGGAAGTGTGGCCGAGGACACAAAGGAGAACGACAAAGAGGAAATCGCCCCCGATTGGGCTTTGAGGGTGGTCAAACTCCGTTTTACTTGGTCATACCAAAATATGGGTTTAATGAGGGGCATAGGTATGTTTCTTCACATTTCCTTGGAAATTAATCATTGTCTGCTTATCTTGACCTTTCTGCTGAAGCCAGAATCTAATGTGCCAAAACAGGCCTAAATGGAAAAGCTGAGCTTGTATATCTGGTTTTTGAAAACGTTTGTGCCCATACAATGCTGTCTCAGGCAGTAGTAACAAACCCATGCCACATCTATCACACAGTTCAAGAACAAAAAGACTAATGTGTATTTGTTTGTGTCTTGTTCACTTGCAGTTTGATTACATGTGTCATTTGCTGATACAACTTCATCAAATAACTGTGCATTTTTAAATTTCCATTCTTCCTGCATGCAGTAGAACTTACAAACCTGTGTCAGTATCTAAAGGTTTTCTCTGACTTACTAGTTTTGAAGTGTGATTCAAATTCTGTTTCCAGGTATGGTCGTCTCCTCCTGTTTGCTTGGATTATTATAAGAGTAAACAAGAAGCACATTCAATAGCTTGAAACAGCATGTAGATCCACAGTCCTGCAAAGGAAATGCTGCTGAATGCAAACATTGGGCTTCTTATGTTAACAGTGGTCACAAGTTCGTGAATAACCAACAGCAAAAATCAGAGCTACTGCAGTGATGAGAAACTCTTAGGGTCTTGCTGTTTTTAACCACACCTGACAACATGTGGAAGCAAAAAAAGTACTCTGTAGTTGTTTGCAAAATTTCAGGGTCAGGCTATTATAGATGTTTCTGTTGTGAATATGGTAACTGCACTCGAGAAATGCTATTGGGGCACCCTGAACAGCGTTTCTGCCTGTTTATCTTCACCTCACTTCTCTCTGTCTGCAATGGTGGTGCTTCACTTTTTGAACTTTTGCTCTGTTAGGAACTGTCTGACAGTGCAAATTCTGTTGTTTGTCTTTCTTATGTAGCCTGGCAATAATAGATCAGCTGCTTCCCAGTTTTTCTGCTACCACTCACAGATTTCCAGTAGCAGCAGTCAGACTGATTGTAGGAGAAAGTTTTGAGCACCAGCATAAATGGGGTGCAGCAGGCATAGACACCAGCACTGGGAAAACTGTTCTAGGGACTGATTTGTCTAGTCAAGTTGGAACTTTAGAAAATCCTAAAATAGGTTCTGCTGAAACTGATGGCTCTTGACAGGAGATTCCAACTCTGTTTGGGTATGTGGGTTAATGCATATTTTCTCAATATTTCTCTTCCTTGGTGGTGTTTTGAGGAAGGTTCCACTCAATACTTTTGAGATGTTGGGTACAGTGGTAATGGACTGAAAACCCTTGTTGGATATAAGCTGTGTAGGAGCACATACAGGAGTTGGCTGATAGTCTTTGACTAAATTTGTATAGGAAAAGAAGGGATGTTTGTTTTTCTGACTGTGTATCAGCGAAGCTCCCAGGCTGGATTCACGTTGAAGGTGGTAGTTATTTACAATCTTGTTGGCTTACCAGAAGATGTTGGCACTTTAATTTCTTAGTATTTTTTTGCTTCCCTTAGATGAGTCGGCAGGTAGAGAGAAATTACTGAGTAAACTGAACTCAGCAACAGTAAAGCAATTGGTATCATATTGCAGATGAGAGTGTACGAACAAACCTGAATGCATAGTGGAGTCTTGGGCTGTAACTAGGGCTTGTATTTGCATTAAATTAAAGTTTTTACCTATGGATGGGAATATTTTAAACATTTACTTGGTAGTTTTAGGAGTAAATAGAAAATGGAATATCTCAGTTGACCAGTTGCTATTAAAGCTTTCTATCTGTAAATTTCTCATTGTTTTGTTTGGGTTGTTTTTTTATTTGTTTGTTTTTTCTCTTCCCCAGCTTCAGACGTCAGTATCAACCACTCAGTCTTCAGAGGCTGCAGTACCTGATTGATTTGGGTAGAGTTGACCCCACACAACCAATTGACTTAACGCAGCTCACTAATGCCAGGGGTGTAAAAGTGCAACCTCTCAAGAGGGATTACGGTGTCCAGCTGGTGGAGGAGGTATGGATACAACACACCTATTGCTTCAGGTTTTCTGTCCCAGGCTATCAGATTGTCATTCCCATGTTTTGGAAGCATCTTTGCTTTTCCAAGTTTGCTGTGGAATTTTTGTGGATAATAAATCCACTAGAGGGCACTGTGTGTCAGCCAAAAAAAAAAAAAAACGAATGAGGTGATTTCAATACGTGAGAGGCTGCTAAAATGAGAGTTAAGCAGCACTTATCAGAAGGTTGAACAAGTATTTTACAACAGAAGACTAAAATGCACTGAAAGAAATGTATGAATATTTTGGAAAGGCAAAGTCGTTTTCATTCAACCCAGGTGACTGAGACAATTTGGCTACCCATCTTGGGACAGGGAGCAGTCAAATTATGATGTTTTGCAGGATTTAATTTTCTTACAACTTTTCAGAGAAGAATAAATGTATGTCTTAAAATACTCATTTCGATGTTTCTCTAATATGTGTTGAAATTTACAGGGTGCTGATATTTTTTCAGCGAAAGTAAATATTGAAGTGCAAAGGGCATCAGAATTAGCAATTGCAGCCATAGAAAAAAATGGAGGAGTTGTAACAACATCGTTTTATGACCCAAGGAGTTTGGGTAAGAATTTCTTTTAATTTCTGCCATTGGTTTTTTTTTGTTTGTTTGAATGTACAAAGATTAAATTATCCAAATCAAAGTTTCAAGCACAGTTTTAAATACAGAATCCTTAACTTCTTCCATTCTAAATGTTTCAAAAACACAGTTACCCAAATATTTATAGAATTGTAGAATATTTTGGATTGGGCAGGACCTTAAAGATCATCTGTTCCAGCCCCAATGATGAATGGTGAAGTATCCTCAATTTTGCTTTTTTTAAGCATTCACCTGTTTAGTCCTACCAGTGTTAGTAGTTCATTTACCCATCAACCAGCAAAAGAAATCTGAGTGGCTTTTTAAATAGAGGAACTCATAACGTTGTTTCTTGGAATTTTTGTCTTCTGTTTTACATGTTTAATAACATAAAGAAAATTCAGGAAAAATAGTTTTAGAAACCACTGTGGATGTTTATAATTTTTAATTTAAAATGCTTTTTCACTTAAAGTGAGGAAGTAAGTTACAGAAGCTCAGAATCATTCCAGTTAAAATGGCTATTGTTTTCAGAACACTTTCACTGAAGAATGAGGCTTTGCTTTGCTTGAGACTACATCCTGCCTAACATTCATTCATGCAGGTTTTATTGTCAATAATGGAGCTTTCATGTGTGAATGAGGCTGGGAAGAAGAGGAATAGACATTTTTAGTGTGCAAAATATGTTACTCTTGAGTGACACAAGTTCTTTTTATTTCCAATCAATATTTAATTTGCCAAAATCAATAAAATTTGAGGAGGAGAGGACAGTCCCACAAAGGATTGAATAGGTACATGTGCCATTGGTACTTTTTTTAAAATACTTATAGAAGCACTAAATTTGGTATTTGTTGGAACACTGTGTAAATAACTGTGCAAAAGCATTGGGTGAAACCTGGAAATAGTCCTTTAAATAAATGGCAGCACCTAGATGAGTTGTGGTTATTAATGAGCCATCCAGATTGACACTATAAATATCAATTAAAATAGAGTTGTTTGTTTGGTTAAGTGGAACTTGTGAACCACTGTCTCATTCTGAATGAGAGTATTCTTGAGATTTGGCTTTTTGCTTGATACTTTTTTTAATATAAGTTTAATAATATATTTAGTACAAAATAAGAAGGTATCATTCAATGTTTTTAAGTATGTATTATATAAAGTAGAGTAACTGATTTTCTCTCATGTTTGCCCACAGAAATTTTATGTAAGCCAGTAGTGTTTTTTCTGCGTGGCAAGCCTATTCCAAAGCGAATGCTTCCGCCTGAAGACCTGGTCCGTTACTACACAGATGCCGGGAATCGCGGTTACCTGGCCGATCCATCTAAGGTTGCGGAAGCCAGGCTTGAACTTGCCAAGAAATACGGCTATGTCTTACCAGACATAACTAAGGATGAACTCTTTAAGATGTTAAGTGCACGCAAGGATCCTAGACAGATATTTTTTGGTCTTGCTCCAGGATGGATTGTAAACCTGGCAGACAAGAAAATTCTAAAACCAACTGATGAGAGTCTGTTGAAATACTATAGCACTTGAATTCAGGACTGGAGACAACTGCAGGTGTACAGGAAACATCTGGGTATGAAATAATGGATAGAAGTGGTGTGTTGTTTGTTTGTTTTTTTAAGGCTTCTGTTATATTAGGCAAACATACATTTTTGTTTATGTAATCTTCTGGTGTAACTCTCAACTCTTTTATTGTCATAATACAGTGCACCAAAAGTCTTAAAATTGAAAATACAGAGTCTGACATAAAGTGTGGGTTTGAGCACTTTCTTGTGATGATTTGCCAGTTATTTTTTCAGACAAAAGGTTTTGATATTGCATTTGTTTCAGAGAATAATTCCAAAGAGTAATTTGACCTAATAATTAGTTTGTATTTCCCCTCCTCAATTTAAAATCAGAAACATGGCTGTGCAAAACTAATACTAGTTTTGCAATCATATTGCATAAAAGTATATGTTTTAGGAAATGTGTCTTGAATACCTCTAAGAGACAGACCATCTGTTTTTGGTTGGGGAATAATAAAAACAAGGAGAAATAACAAAAGACAAAATATTTCATGAACCTCTTCAATTCCATAGCTGTGTTTTGGATTTTGCCGTTGCCATGAATAGCACTAGAACTTGAGAAGTCTTGATTTTTGTCCTACTTCTTCATATGCAATTGAGAAAGTCAGGGTGTACAGTTTAAAACAACTTTTTATCTAAATTTAGAGGTGGGGAGAAAGATAGCTATAGACTTTTGTTATTCAAACAGAATTTAAAAGTTGTCCAGATACAAATGTAGTGTCCTTAGTAAAAATGCGTAGGAGAATCCACAGTCAGTGAATGGCAATGACAGCAGATTATGAAGGATGGGAATGTGATGGACAGAGTACACAGTTAGGGTTCAGTTTTCACCTTGATTACAGATTGCATCTGTGACAGTGGACAAAACAATTTAAATGTAAAAAGTCATGAACAAATTCCTTTTACAGAAACCAGTATTTTAATCACATCAACTTCATACAGTCTTGAAAAATATTTTCCAGCAAACGTTTGTTTTATCAATCTGTCCAGAGTACTGGATTGTTACTGTGCAAGAGTATTGTAGATTTCATGCGGTATCTTAGGAGTTGGACCTTTGGGACAATGAAACAGACCGTGACGAAGGATGAAAGAAGAGACCAGGTTAATCTTTCAGAACTTGCTCTGACTTCTCAGAAGTTAATGAGCTGCTTCATAATTGCATGTTTCAGTGGAAGCTGAATTTGGCTTTAAAATCGAGATAATTTGGTTCTTAGAATGCAGGAAACAGTCCAGGAGACCAGAACACGAGAAGTTGTCTTGTTTTCCAATTTTCATGAATTTTTGAAAATGCTACTCAGAGTTTCCTGTAGCTGCCAAACCATCCTATCTCATAGGGAAGGTCCTCTGTGTGCCAGAATCTCCTGTTTCTCTTGTGTAACACCTGTATTTTGCTGGTGTACCTCAATGGGTGAGGATTTTTTAAAAAATCCTTTTCTTTCTGAGAGTAAAAAGAAGTCGATGAATTTTTGTTGGTGTTTTTCAGCCACCTCAGATTTTTTTCTTCGCTCAACAACCAGCCTTATCAATTGATACGAGCATCTGTAGTCACAAAACAAAATAAAGCAAGTCTTCTGTTCTCATTATGATTAAATAATCCAAAATCAAGCGATTAAGAATAGGGAGTCGCTAATTTTGGACAACTTACTCTTCAACCTGTATTGTTTGTTGTTAATGTGTGTTGGATGCTATCAGTAGTAGTCCTTCTCCCGGCTTGTGGTTCAAGTCTAGGTAAAAAATAGCAAAACAACAGCAATATAAAACTGGATTACAAATAGCAGGAATTTGGTTTTAGTGGCGTTAACAGCCATATTTTATAAGGTGTCCAACACTTTTGGCACATTAAGAATAATGTGTGCCAAAAAAAAGTACAGTTGGTGTTAACTTGAATGTGAAGTAAATAACTTTCTCACTTGAGATGTATCCTGTTCTGCATCCTGATGATTGTTGGTTTCGAACCTTAAATGACAAGCAATACCTTTTTTTTTAAACTTTTTTGTTATTACAATATCTTTACAATAACAATATTACTACTGCTTCCATTTGGGAAGGAGTTGGAGGGGGGAAAGAGTATTTATTGCCTTCCCTTATTTGTGCTATAATGTTTCTGTTTTTATGAATCAATTCACAATTGTATTTCGTGGAGGTGGTGGTACTCAACAGGAAAGCTACTTAACTGGAAGTGAAGAAGGAAGTTAGTCATTTTAGTGAAGACCAGAAGACAAAAGTGTTTATGTATCATTGTGTATTTTGGGGAGGAGAAGACGGGGGAAAGGCAAGTTTATTTCCATTCCTGCTCTTTGTATTAATAAAATGAACAAATTGCTCTCAGCAATTTTTTTTAAGTCAACTTCTTTGATACACACATGCGTGCACATGCTGGTTTCTGTAGGTTTCTAAATGGTTTTCAGGTGAAAGGGTAACTTGGATAAAATGATAACAGTGAAAGAAAGAATGAAAACAGGAAACAGATGTCTGGTGACGTCGAGGGATTGGATAGCACTTATTCAGTGAACGATGTCTTAGTCACAAGGCAGCTGTATCCTGACTCTGATACTATAACGCTACAAATACCTTGGAGCCAAAACAGCCACGTTCCACAAAATCCGGTCATTCTACTTTATAAAGGTGATCTTTTATCATCTTATAATTGGAGAGGGCAAAAAAGGGCTGTATGTTCCTTTATTTAAAATATGCAATGCTTGTCTTTTTTTTTCACTTCTATTTACAGCAGTCAGTATTTTATATCAGTTGTTTGGATTTTTATTTACTACTGAAAAAAGTGACAAAGCTATAGAGGATTTCCTGTTCATTTTATCTCATCAGAAACACAAGTCTCCTAGAAAACAAATACAGAATTATCAGAAGTACTAGTAAGTTATTGACAAGATTTCTAATAAGTCCTTAATAAACAGCCTCCTGATGGGCTGTTTATATGAGGGTCAGGCTCACTGATGCAAGACTCAAAGCCAACATTAGCATCTAAGCCTTTCTCTTTACTTAGGAATATGGGCCATGTTTTCATGTTCATAAGATAAATGATTGCCTTGGATATCCTGTTTTGATAAAGGTTTTTCATATGGAACAGTGTGTTACACAGCAAGAAGCACCCAATGCTGGAACAGCATTATCAGGTAGCTGAGGAAAAGAAATTTATTTGTGTCACTAAATGCTGAAAACCCTGTCAGTTTTATCAACAACATCATTCTTTTGAATGGTTCCTTGATTAAACTATTTACCTATGTTAGACTGCAATCAAAATAAAGCCTTTAAGCAAGCACATACCTTATTGTTTTATACAGCGATAATACAAATCACCTCTTTCTTGGGAGAGAGACTTAACTGCAGCCAGTCATTGCTATACTTACAGGTTCATATAGAATTTGGGTTTAACAGTCAGAAGTTGACTGTACCATCCCCTGATTTGCAAAAAGCAGTAAATTAGTAAATCAGTGGCCCCACTCTGAATCTGCGCTGGCAGTGTGCCAACATTGTTTTGACATAAAAGCATGATTGATGTTAGTGCTCCAGGAAGTCATATAAAAGTGATCAATTATGAAGATAGCTTCCCATTACAATTTTTATTATTTTCTATTTTTCCATTATTTATCTATTATTTTCTATATTAAAATTTTAAATGCTGTTGTAAAACTAAGTTTGCACTGTTGAACACTCACAAGTTCTCTAAATAATTTGAAATTGTTGCACAAGTCCTGTATTTTAAGTATTTAATTGTTATATTTACATGTATCTAAAATAAGAAAGATGCTTTCTAAAATGGCAAATTTTATATTCCATATGCAGCTTTATTTTTTAAAATTTTCTGATAGGTGATGAGATGGGAATAGTTTTACATAACTCACGGTCTGTATTTCAGTTAATTGTTATATTTTTTTGTCTATGAAAAGATGTAGTTAGAGGTCCAGGCGTGATGGAGTTCTTACCTATTAGAGGAAAATTAGGAACTTTTTAAGCTCCCAGGTGGCTCATCTTGGCCTTCTGTAGCAGAAGTGTATGGCATTGTCTAAAGTATTGTTTCTCAATGGAAGCAAACTGTCCTCAGATTTATTCTGCCTTCTTTGCTTAATATTCCTCTGATGCATCTGCATCTTCCCGAGGTCTCTTTTTGCCTCTCCTGTTGTGGTGGGAACTACTGGGCTCAATCATTCTCACAGTGTCATCCTGTCTGGCCCGCTCTGGGTTTGAAAATCTGGTTGTTTTATGTGCCTCTGGAGCAGGAAAAGTGTTGATCATTCCTGCATCTGTTTATATGAGGGGTTTTTTCGTGGCTCGGGTTTCCTGGACTGGTGTTGCTTTTGTTGTTAAAAATGTCAACAGCAATGTTGTTTACTCGTTAACCTTGTAGATTCCAAGACACATGCCTAGCAGCTTGGCGGGCCCTTTGAGCAATGGTTTCGGTGCTTAGCAGAGTCACTGAACACTCCTAGAAGAGTGCCTGTGGACTTAGTTCAGAATTGTACACACTAGATACAAATCTGAACAGATAAGCAATTTTGCATTCAATGCACAGGTGCCCAAATCTGTCTCCCCTTGTACTTTTCTCCAGCCTCTGTAAGAATCATTCTGTCTCCTGGAAGGTTTTTCCTATCTGGGCTGGAATCTATGAATATGAATAAGTTTATGAAAAATGGGTTGATGTGTAAATTCCTAGTAAACTAGTTCTTTAGGGATTTTTGTAATACTGGTGTAGTTTGCTCCCACTGTGGAGTACCTTTAATTAAGAAAATTAATTCACTTAATATCTGACAAGAGAGATGCTTTTTTTACCTTGTTGAATGTAGCTGAGGTTCAGGGCTTCCAAAGTTGGAACCCAAGTTCCCTATAAAGTTTGCATAGTGAGGAGTTGTCTTAATTTCAAAATTAATGCAAGTCTAAATTTACACTGTTCACATGTAGACAATGATTTAAGCTCCCTTCATAGGCAGTAATAATGTGATTGATCCCATCAGTGGAGTCTGGAGAATTGCTGCGCTTAGCTTGGAGTAGACATCTGAGCAATTGAATTATGTGCTAGGCTTCACTGACTCTGGCAATATTTGTAACATACAGCACTCTTGCATGCACCCAAAGCAAGCCTCTGGAGCTGCATCCCACTCTATGTTTTCAGTGAACCAAGGTGTTTGAAGTTAATGGATGGAAGTTCACTTCAGGATCCGTGTATCGCTTTGGGGACTTGTGAAGCTGATGTACTAGGTTGTATTTGAAAATAAGCATACTATTTTAATGATTTAATAAAAAAACCCAAGGTAGAAGACTTGGTGCCACACGAGGTGAGATGCTGTCATCAGACAGTGTTATTTTACAACTGTACAACAGCTTTTCCAGGATACAGACATCCTCACCTGGAAGCCTCCGACTTCAAAGATGGGTGACTCCGAGTTCCCAGACCTGCGGTGATACTGCCACTGAAAATTTGCCTGCCTGCCTCTTTTGGCCCTTGTGTAGTACATGACTGATGTTTGTGCTATCTCTAATGTAGATACTTCCTCTGTAAGGGAAGCATGGAAATTAAACTCGTCTCCATTTACAAAGGAGAAAATGGAGATGTAGGATAGTGCCTCCCCAGAGGTGTCTGATTCAGCAAGTGGTGCATGTAATGGTTAGAGAAGGTGTAATGGTTAGAGAAGGTGACTGAGGTGCCTAAACACAGTTGTCACTGCTATCTGAGAAGATGCAGTCTAGTGTGTCTCGTATGGTACCCCCTAAAACTCCTGTGTGGCTTATGGTGTTTGTATAAAATACAAGTTTGGGATGATCCTTCTGCAGTTTTGAACTTCCCATTTCTCCTGATTTCAATGATTTCTGGGTCCCTGAAATTTCATAGATGTGCTTGCTCTTTGTACATAGGCTATCATTTATCTGCTCCTTTTTTGCCTTTTTTTTTTTTTTTGGCAAGGCAATTGCAGTAATCCCAGCAGGCAGTCTGGGTATGGGCCATGTACTAGGTTTGAGACTGTTCCAGGCAAAATATTATTCTACTGTTTTTATGTTGGACTTGGCTGACGTGACATTGCTGCTGCCCAGACTTCTAGGTAAAATGTCTGGGCTAATTGTGACTTTGTTGTTCTGTTTTATTGTTATTGTTGTTTTTGGAAGGCTCCAGCCCTTCCAGATTCATCATTAAAGACAGGTGTTTACTGAGGAATGATCATGAAATTAACATAGCAAGGAGGTGATCATGATGTAGAATTCTGCATGGGTCAGTTTTATTGCATTCATCTGTATGTATCTGAGGCAATCAAAGCATTGGGGTGCTCTGATTTTGTCTTTGATGTGGAAAAGCTTATCTGTCCCTTAAGAGAACCTAAAATGAAAATGGAAGGTAAAAAGCTGTCAAGTCATTTTTGTTGCATCCTGTGAAAAGTGCATGTTTTCCCAATTCCAACTGTTGATCCTGGCTGAGCTGGATGACTTTGCTAACAACCTACTGGGAAACTGCAATGGCAGCAGACCACAGTGGGCACAGATGGGGAGCTATGGTACAGTTACTAGCCCAAGCAAAAAAAAAAAAGATAATCTTGCCGACTTGGGAATATGAGAATCAAGATATGAAAGTCCACCTGAGGAGATTCCAAAATCAGAAACCTGTGTATTCTTCAAACACCACTGGAACTTGGCTGCACATTTCATTACTCTTTGCTTTTGCTGACTGTGCAGTTATGAACTGTAAGTATTCAAGAAATTATTTAAAGAATACATTTTAGGTTTTCTTTGTTGTCCTTAGAGCTTTCAGCCCTGCAGGGATGTTGTTTCCAAGCATTGTTCCTGTATCCAGCAAGGCAGAAGCAAATTTAAGAAGTGGGAGCCAGCATTTTTATGTGATGGCGTTATTCCAGGAACTGGTCCTTTAGGATAAGCAGTAAATATTGTGAGGCTTGCAAAAGAGTTACTGATTCATTGCTTGTATGCTAATGGCATTTTCTTTGTTTGAGAGCCTTACTCCTCTGCTGTCTCTGCAGTTGACCTCAAGTCATGCCTCCTCAGCATGAAACACATGCTGTCGTTTCCAGCATCCAAACCTAAGGGTGACCAATATGATACTACGAGCTACATAAGCATCCCGCACAAACATCCTCCCCCTCTGCTCCTCTCTCCTAATTACAAGTCTGCTATAGTAATTTATAGTGCTGAGGGTTCTATCTGCTTACTAGGGACGAGGTCCGGTGCCCTTCTGGTACAGGCAAGGCTGACACCTAGTGACCAGACGCATTTATTCCTATGGGAATTCACTGAGTTCTGGTTCAGTCACTGTTCAGTCTTCTCTAAGTCTGGAAGGCTTAAACTTCAAAGTGTTCAAAATGAATAGTTTGGCCTTTTGGCCTTTGTTTTCATTCATTGTTTCTAGTGCACTCTTCTAAAAATGGAGTTCACGATGGTTTTTGTATGTAGTTTCCTGGGAGTTGTGCATGACAGCTGCTCTGAGCAAACTGAGGTGGTTGATAGCAATCAGCAGTAAGTTCAGAATACGGTCCTTTTGTGGTTTTTCCTTAATAAAATCATGGCTGACCGTGGTGTTCGTGTTATTTTTTGTGCATCCTTGGTTAAAGAATCCAAAATCAAATGTAATGGATATTCTTTGAGTTGCAGAATTTTCTGTCTTCAGATGTCTGCTGACTAGAGGTAGCATCTTATAATGATGCTGCCCCCTGGAAAGCACTGTTTGTTCCACCATCATTGCAGATCCTTCTGGAAGTGCTCTGACTGCATATCAAAGAGAAAGAGTAAAACCTCACTAAAAGACTCTTCCGGAATGTTTCTAACTTTGATTTTGTTATGTAAACTAACATTTCAGGAGTATAACGTATTCTGAGTATTATCTGTGACCTTTACCAAAAGCAGTAGCCACATAAATTTAGGAAAAGAGCACCCCAACGTGAACCAAGCAGTCATCTCCTTGTAAGTCTGTGTTGACTCCAAAAGAAGACTGCAGAGGTTCCCCATGCCAGTGGGTTTTGCACAAAACCTTAAACTGAAGACCTAAAAAAGTCGTGGAGCAGTCCTTGGGATGGGAGGAATTTTTTGTCTTTTAAATGTCCCCTGTAATTTAAATGTTTCTTCCAGTATTGGAAATAAAGTTGATACAGCCTGACTGTTTGCTACTAGCACTGTGTTTGACTACACAAAGAGTCAGAGCTCAATGTTTTTCTGTGGCTGAAAGGAAACTTTGATTCTTCCTGAATGAAATAACTAGGAACTTGCACAAGCCCTGTGTTGTTGAACAGAAAAGGCAAGCTTTCTTTCCTTCAGATAATCTTTTATATCTGACTCAGAACTTTAGGTAGGGCTCTAGTTCTGTATCTGTGGCATCTAATTAGCCCATAAAAAAATAAAGGTTCTGTATTTTAGAATCCACTGATTTTTCATCTGCTAACCATTGCCAATAGGATGTGCCTCTGGAGAGAGGGCTAGCAAATTCCCAAGGCAAAAATACCTATCAAAGGTAGCAGCTTCCAGTCTCTGAGCAATACGAGCCTCCATCATAACCATCATCTTTCCATAAATCTGGGATTAAGTCAAACGCTCTGACACTGTGTACACAAACCCCTATTTTAAAATTTTTTTTATTTATTTATTTTTTTTAAATGAATGATAGTCCACACCATCATGGCCCTCACATTTTCCATCATCAAAGCTTTCACAGTTCTGTTCTGAAGCTGCAAGGGCACCCCCAAGCCTAACCATCATGCCTGACTCACCATCCAGTGTCCTGTTCCCATCCCCAGGGAGATGCCCTGGTGCAGCAGGACAGGAAAGGATGCCCTGCTGCTCCTTCACAGTGCTGTGACACTAGGAATGGGAATAGCAGAACTGCACAAACACATACATACACTGAAGTTCTTCTTCCCTGAAAACTGATGTTGCAATTTTCTATCTGAAAACTGCCACCCAGAAATGTTTGCCTGAAGCAAAACTGCATTTTCTCACTTGTGTTTGCAGCCATTCTTGGGGTCTCTCACAAACAAGATTATAGGGTAGTTAATTTGCACAGTAAATTTAAATAATTGTTTTTAAAATTCACAAAACATGACTTCTAAACTGAATTTAATGTACACTGAAAAGCTAATGAATGGATGACCAAGAGTTACAGAACAGGTAAACGTGACTTTGATGAGGTGTAAATAATAGCATTCAAATTATTGGTTTTGAAAGAGAAATACTGGGGACCCTGAATGTCTTGAATGTGATTTATGAATTTACGTGGAATGCTGTATATAATGATAACCCTTTTTATTTTTTATTTTCTTTCCTTTTTTTTTTTTTTTTTTTTAGGTAATGGAAGTTTTGTTAGTTGGTTAGATTAAACTAATTGTTTTCATTATTTCAGACCACAAGTGCAGGATTCCTGCCTTTGTTCAAAGCAAAGGGGAAAAATAAAGCTTTCTAATACCAAAGAAGTAGGCACAAAAAAGGCAGGACTTCTGTTACAGAACCATCTCTACGTACTTGTAGACATCACTTCTGGAAAACTTACTCAGAGCCTCAGGCAACTTGCATAGCCTGTGTCAGTGCTGTGCTGTTCCACTTGCACTGGTAGCAGCAGTACCTTAGTAGTGGGTGCCCTATGGTGGAGCTAGGTCCACATATCTGTTTGAAAATAACATGGTATGGAGCTTCAGTGGTGCAGCCAGAGCCAAGGGAAATCACTCAGAGCAGCCCTCTGTGCTCAAAACTCCCCCGGAGACTTCTCTCATGTGGTGGCTACTGTCCTCCAGCTATGTACAAGCCTGAAGATGGTTGTGCACACAGAGCCCTGTGACCCAGATAGGTATTCCCACATTCTCTCTAGCACTGTTACCTGGCTGGGGAATAGCTTGTGTCCTCATCCCCAGATCACTGGGTTGAACTGCTTCTCTGCTGAGTTGGGAGCCAGAGCAGTGACCTGCTTCCTGGTCTAACACAGGGCTTTGGAAGGGTTCTTTTCTCCTCTGACAGAGCTCACCTGCAAAGGTCCCACTGTCACTTGCCACATGACAATGCGAGAAGAATTGTATCTCCTTTCTTTGCGTAATGACAAATCCAGTCAGGATCTTTCAGACTCATGTATGCAGTTATGTAGGGACCAACAAGTAAGGCAGGTAGTTTTGCAGCTTGTCTAATTGTATTGTATCCAAAATCACAAGACCTTTAGTGATACCTCTGACTATCTAAGGCGTCAGGCCACTTTACATATACATCCCTTTTATGTTATAAGCTTTACTACCCCTTCACTCAGATTTTGCCTGTATTTTATTCGTAATGCAACTGAATTCATCATACACCTGCAATTATGAAGTACAAAGGCATTTCAAAATTTCATTCACAGCCAAAGTTAAAGTTAAATGAAAGTTAAAGCTTGATCTTAGTTGTTCTTGTGATTCAGGATGTGTACCCACTGCACATTCCCCTGAATTTTACACAGCTGTGTTCTAAAAATACCAATTGATGAAACTTTATTTAGAAGACTTTACACTAATGAGATTGTTTGTTTGCTGGCTATTTTTGGTGGGTTGGGGGGTTTTTTGGTTGTTTTGTTGGTTTTTTTTTAATTTTTTTTTTTAGAAAACCACCAGGAAAGACATGATTCTACACTGATACGCTGTTTTTGTCACTCTATCCACTAATACTGATGGCAGGGGGAGGGCTTATGCTTATTTTACTTATGCTTATTTTGCTTATGCTTATTAATTAATGTTATTAATTGATATACCTATCATAGAATTTGCTTAGTATTATAAAATTCACTGTATAACATACAGCAAAACTCACAAGGTACAGACCTGTCCTTGAAGATGCCATACCAAGAGGTCCCAGAGCCTCTTGGACCAATTAAAACAGCCAGGATAAGGTAAATCAGAAAACATGTCAAAAGAACAAGATAAGTCCAATTAGACCAGCTACAGTTGCCAACAAGTCCAGTTTGAAGCAGTTTTGAGCAAACGGTAAAAAGTTCATGAGAAGAAGACCACTAACTTCATCCCCAAAGACCACCAAAGACCCCCCACCCCAAATTCTCAGGAGGAAAAGCGCAGGCGCAAGAAGGAGCGGCACGGGGCAGAGAAAATGGAAATCAGTTCTTGAAACTCATTATAATAACCCTGCCTTCTCTAAGAAAATAATGTTTGTGCATGAAGAAATAATAAATATGTATAACTTACTGGCATATAAACTAGTTGTTAACTCGACCAGGTGTGCATGTTTTTGGAGGAGCTATCCCCCATGCACCCAGGTCCGGAATAAACGTACCTCTCTATAACCTTACTGGATATAGGGTCTTCTTTCCACAAAACAATGTTCTTTATCAGAAAAAGTCAACTCTTTGTGATAATTTGTGATGGCCCCCAGTCTTCGCGAACGAAGATTTGGGCAGGGCTCTCCCCACGTGGGTGTGCCCTTCGAGCCTGCGCAGTGGATTTT
>JAWWEV010000083.1:111946041-111964024 GCA_035583235.1 Hafferia zeledoni
CCCCTACTGAGACTCGAACTCGTGACCTTGGGAGTCAGAGACCGGAGTGCTCTCCGTTACGCCACGGGGCCGCCCCTGATAATTTGTGCCTATAGTGTTATTGACTCCTTTTTGAGGCAGGAATTTTTGTACACTCCCAATTCCACTGTCCTATAAAAGCTTATTGACAAGTCCAAATAAAGTCATCATGGTGAAGGAATAGACTTATGCATTAAGCTACACCATACAGTGTTATTTAAATAATGATGGAACTTTTGTGGTCATTGAGGAATGAATGAATTTCTTTTTCTATGTCTGATCAACTTATTCAAATTATTAATATGAACAGAAAATGCTTACTAAAATAAGTAGGTCAAAGGTCTATTATGAAAGAAAGTTATTATGACATAGAAGATACTTTAGTCTGTTTAGTTTTCTTGGTATTCAAATGTTTTCTCTCTTCTCTATGCCCATTTCAACCTCTTCTGTACCATCCTTCCCAGGATGCTTAAGTCTCTGACCACATGAGAGAAACCTCTGAGGGTCCCACAGGACACAGGTCATCTTGACTCATGGCACATTTCCATTCTGATTAGCTTGTCTGTACTTATTTTTTCAGATCAATTAGATTACCTATCTGGTTGGTTTGGGTTTTTTTGTTCACATTCAATCTGAAAACCTATCTACACCAGTGTCCTTTATTTACTAGGGAAATACTGTAGTTTGTTGCCCCTTCACTGATAATCAAAATCCAATCAGCAAGCTACTCCATGGCTACAGTTTTGTTTGGTAGAAATCATTGTGTACATAAGTCACTTATTTCATCAAAGTGCAGCTTGGCAGCCAAAAATACACTCTCCATGTATATAATCTTACAGAGTTTTCAAGTAAAACTTTGACCTGGGTATATGGTAGTCTATAGAACATCTGGGAAGCTGGTGCTAGTAGTATTCCATTGCTTCGGAGGTGCAGACAGATCACGAGCTGGCTGTGCTGGTATAGCCACTCCTTCACTGGGTAGTAGAGCTCTCAGCTGCAGGCTCTCCTGGAAAGGAATGGAAATAGGCTTTGGCAGTTAACACTAACACCAGCTGACATTCCTAGAATATGATGGCTTCTTATAATATCCTCATACAGTCAGAAGCTGATTCCTTTAATTGGGTTCAGGGAATGTTCAGTCAAGTTTTCCTGTGTTTTAGTCTGATTTCATAAGGAAAGAAGTGTTGTGCAGCAGCAGACACTTGCCTGCTCGTGTATCCATTTGGCTCCCTTGACATTTCTTCTGAAACCTTTTCAACTGTTTCTGCTCTGCTTTATGGAGGAGTGGAAGTCTCAAAGAGGGTGAGGTTTCACAATCCCTGTGAAGACAAGCAGGTAGGCTGGGAGAGGAAACTCGTGTCCCCAGTAGATGGGAGCTTAAAAATTAATTCTTTTCTTCTCACTAGATGCTAGCAAACACAGTTCCCAGAATGAGGCTGAAGAAGCCAGGCTTCAACAGGGGTGCTGCTCCTAAGCCATGGGGGAGGGTGCATGTCTCCTGCCCTTGGTACTGTTGCAAAGATACACACAAAGGTACTGACTGGACAGGGAAAGGATAAAATCAAATCCACAAAATACCCTGTCAAAACTAAAATAGAAACGTTTCCCCCCCCAAGTATTTTTCAGTCACGGCAGTCACAATGCTGCTTGTAACAGTAGTAAGAGCAGCCCTTTCAGTTGCGGTGTGATTTTTACAAACTTAACAGCCCTTTAAGGCTGAAAAATTTAAAAATATAACCTTCTGTTTTCACATAAACAGGCCTAAAACTTTCAAAACGATTACAAATGTATTTAAAACAAATTCAGCTCTCTAAGCTCAATTTTTATATGCTGCTTTATTTCCAGTTTTGTCTCTACTTACATGCTACTATCTGTTTTTCCACTTGCCACTTCTAAACAGGGATTTTATTGGTCAGTGTCAGAACAAATAGAAGTAAATCACAAACAATACAGAGAATAAAAGATATTGGAATCTGTTACCATCCTAGCGGAAAATTCTCCTTAGCAAGATAATTTCCTAAATTTCTGTGAGATGAACATTCATCCTTCTTCCTATCTTATGCCGTGCATGACTTGGTGGCTACTTTTATTGACTACTCAGACAACTATAAAAATAATGTTTTGCATAAACTGGTTTTGCAGATGCGTACCATTTTCAAATTGCCTAAAAATTATCTTTCTTGGATAATAGTCTTCTTTGGGAGAGGAACTAGCTCATTTTCTTCTCTGGTTGGAACTGGGAGAATGCACCTGCCTATGTGACTCAGAGGAAAACTCAGCTGTGCATGGGGACATCGGATCCAAAGTGTTTCACTGCTCAAGACGGAGGCAGGCTGGTACTTCCTGACATGTCCCAAGGGGATATAGCCACCAAACTGCTTATTGCTAAAACACCACCACTAGCTGCCCTGTGAGAGCGGGGCTGGGACCGAGCAGGCTGTCTCCCATAGCAAAGGCCAGGGCTAAGAAACGCACCAGCAAGTCTCCAGTTTGCAGACATGTTTTTCATCCTTGTAGGGTTCGTGCCATTGGTGGATATGGTGTTTCATGTGCATTTCTTTCTGACACTTGTTAGCAATATCTGTTGTTTAGAAACGGCAAGTGACAAAATATGCAGAGTGTAGACAGGTACAAAGCTGGAGCAAAGCAGGGCGAAATAATTCAATTTACAGGACTGAATTTGTGTTTAATTCACTTGGAACAGCCTTGCCAGTCGCGGAGGTGATCTGCAAGAGCTTTGCAAGTCCAGCGGCATCCGTCACTATCTGCACACAGATTCATGCAGTGAAACATACACCCGTCACCTCCACCTCCTTACAAGACATTACAATCAAGGCTGAAGTGTGAGGTTGTTTGTTTTTTGAGTGTTTTTCTCCCCAGAATTAACGTACAAACCCCTGGCAGAAGGACCGCGGAGCAGCTGCCGCTGGGGGGAGATGTTCCTCCGGGCACCCTGGGCGGGCGCGCACGGCTCCGAGCGCCGGGAGAGCTGCGGGCTCCGTGTCTGGGGCAGGCACTGGGATCAAAATTCTCTAATTTGGGAAGAGAGGACTCGGAGTGCTCCGAAACACGAACACTTCAAAATGTGTCTTACACCACAGCAGAGCGAGCTGTTAAAACGAAGGGAAATGTCCCCAGACGTCTTTTTGTAATGAATTGCTTGAGAAAGCTTTTAACACTTTCAGTCACGCGTGGAGATTAATGAGGCAACAGCTTTGGGGGGAAGGAAAAGAGAGTTTTGAAAGATAGTGGTTAGTAAATGCCAAAGGTGCCACTCTATTACCTTTACATTTCCTGGTGTTGAAAGCTGCTATCCTTGAGGATATCTGTAAGTCAGCAATGGTAAGATAAATACTCTCATTACACTGAAATAATGAAGTGATGGTGAACCCTTTAAAATTGCCAGGAAAAGAGGTATTAGCAATACAATAAGCAAAGGTCTCTTGTATAGACACCTTTTCTTTCTCTTAATAGATTTAAATGATGATGGAAAGTATTCATTAAGCATGATGTGTTTGTTTGGACCAAATTTCAAGGGGCTCAGAATCACTTTGAGCTACACCACACTCCCAACAGCCCCACTGACCTGCTTGTGAAGTTACTGTTTAGTGGGAGTAAACTTATTCCTTTTGCACTCTGCTTCCAAACTAAAGAACTGAAGGTATACTGAGGTTTAGTCTTCCAGGTGTGAAAGCAGCACCAAGCAGTCAAATATTGGAACAAGTAGCCTTGGGAAGTCAGATACAATACAAACACACAGCATTTTACTCTTCATTTCCATAACCAAAATGTTATGGTAAATCAATTTTGTGATGTGCAATGCAGTCCAGGTTTGTAATATGGCACTCTAAATATCCTACAGAAAAGGATGCTTTTTTACCCTAAAAGCAAGTATTCTGCCATTCTGTGGACCCAAGCACAAAAGTCATCAATTCCAGCATCACAAAAAGCAAGAGCAATGTATTTCTGCTGCTGATATGTGTCTGATATGGAAATCCCTTCTCCTGACTATTATGTTTGGACAGCCATAGGAAATATGATGAACTCTGCATTTGGGTGGTGAGGGATGCCTGAGTTAAATAAATGCAGTTTATTGTTTCAGAAAGTAGAAGTCATTCCCCAAGTTCCTGCCACCTCTTTGAAAAGGTCAATCAGAATAAAATGTTGAACAAACTAATAAAGGACTTCTCAAGCTCTCCCACTACCTGATGAATTTCTTATGGTTTTGAGGTAAATGTATAGATCAGTATATGAAACATGGCCCAGCTTAGAAGAGTAGTTCCCACATATCAGTGCACCTAGTTTACGAAGTAAGCTGAAATTTTACTGTTCAATTTCTCAGTTAAAGTGTGGACAAGAAAACAAAATCCTGTTTGTTACAGAATTGTCCTCAGTGTTTCCACAGTTTTTGTGGTACATCACAATGGATAGAGACTTAAAACAAAAGCAAAAAAGCAGGTTCGAATACTTCTGAATTTAAACCTTCCTCTACGCAGAGTCTCTTGTAGTATGCAGAAAATCCCTACTGAGGAAATCTACTTATTTATTTCAAGATCACATGAACTGGTAGAGAATGTCCTAAACTTTGTTCCTAACTCCCAGTCTGACAAGGTGTCCAGAGTCAGAATAACCCTGGCCTAATACTTCTTCCTTGAGTCTCCTGCTGAGTGTAAAATATGGCTGTCTTGTGGTTTGAATAAGGCTTTTAATGTGCCATGGGATGTCACGGTCCGCAGAAATGGAATACAGTGTTCTGCTTGCAGAGAAACAGAAAAAAAGCTAACCAAACTGGTTTCTTCCTCCTGAGTACATAGCGACTGACTAGAAATCCAGTCCCTGAGACTAAAACTATCAGCCTTGATCACAAAAACAAAACAAAACAAAACAAAACAAAACAAACCCCCAAAAAATACCCACCGCCCAGAACCCCCCCCCCAAAAAAAACCCTGGGCAGATAGATTTAGTCTTCCCTCAGCACAAACATCTATGTGCCACTAAGTTTGGTGAGTACACTGGTTGTCTCCCAGTGCGTTATTAACAGACTGCGGGGTAAAGCAAATGTTATTTCTTTGAATTAATCCCTCCAAGAGGGAATGATCAGAGCTCTTGTGGAAATCATGCTGTTTTATAAGTTGTACATGGTTAGGGAAAAAAGAAAAGTTTATCTGATCATATAGGAGAAACAACTCTTAAAAGCAGGGCTTGGTCCCACCCGACTGCAATGCTTAAAGGAGCTGAAGTGCTGATTCCCTGGTCCTCACAACTCTGCCTACAGGCACAGATTTCTCTGACCAGACTGGGCAGTGATTTCTGTGCAAAAAAAAGGGCCAATGAATATAGAAGCAATTCAGGAAGAGCAAACAAGGAGTGCAGCATCAAACAACTCTAGCATTGCTGAGTATTCCTACAGGTTTCTGGCTGCCTCTTTCTCCTTTTTTCTTTCTGATGTACAAGTTGCAAAGCAAGGTGAGATGTGAGACGGGTATGTTCTATCCAACTCTTATGAAGACTCACTGTGGAAATGACCACTAGCTGATGATGAGACCTCAGAAGTAAAATAAATCAATATTGTTTTGGGTCAAATTTTGTCCCAGTGGACTGGAAGCCTCAGAAAGTGCATGGTGAAGACCAAGGCTGCAGTCTTTGTGCTTAAGTGCTGGAGCATGTAGAGAAGTTGGTGAGACAGCTGAAATGTACCATTTGGAAATCTTTGCTCTCACTCACTCCTCTACCAAGGAGGACCCTTTTGTACTCCTGATTCTGGGGATAACACTTTTCTGCTTCCAAGCCAACACTGAGCTGTATTTTCTTCTAAGCTTTACTGCATGCTTTTTTACCATATTGGACTCAACCAAGGCTAGTCTTCATTTTAATAGATGTCTTTTTCACAGGAAATTAATGTATTGTTTCCCCAAAGCTATTTCAGTCTGTAAATTTCACTGCAGTCTGCCCAGTTGCACGATATTTTGGCCAGCCTAATGAATCTAGTGCCCCCAACAGTCTTATTAGTAGTGTTAGCCACAGGAATTGTGTCAGGCTCAGATTTACTACTTGGATCCTCCAAATCTTTCAATGCCCTGCAAAAGATCTAGTGGCAAAATATCCCTGTGGGTTTTTTCCCAAGGAACCCTGTGTATGTAGAGAATGTAGTGTTTTCCTAATTGTTTTGTTAGTTCTCTGACTGCATGTCTGCCTATGCATACCAGGATACATATATAGTATGTGTGGCAGGTACCAGGACATATGGTATATACTAGGATATATGGTATATATGGACAGGATGTGTATTGTGGCACCTTTAGGCATCAGGATATATGGTATTTATGGACTGTATGTGTATATGGATACCAGTATGCTCTGTCTTTGACTGTGGATTTGTATATTTTTAAAAGTCTTTTCAGTCAATATTTTTGTGATTTTTTAAATTAACGTGGGTAGTTTGATTTCTTCCATTTCTCAGGAAGCATCAATTAAATCGTAGCAGGGTTGCAGCTTCACTTGTAAAGTGGCAAAAGTTTGCAAACAGGGACGATCCTTTCCCTGAACCATTCTCTATCGAGATGACAAGTCGCTGGCGGCTGTCAGGTCTGTGTAGGAAATCTCCACAGCAGCACTGAGAATGTTTATTGTAGGGAGAGAACTTTTGCCCTGTGAAGTCACCTCCTACTAGTCACCAGTAGGTTTCTGATATTCTATCACAGGAAATTCCTGGTGGACCACAAAAGCAATCCCCTGAGTCCAGCTGCTGGCAGGGAGCAGCGGTGCACCACACCGCCAGGCTGAGCCTCAGCCTCTAGCATGGGGCAGAGCACCTGTGCCCTGCAAAATGCAAACTCTGTGCTCCTCAAACAATGTTAAAATGAACTATACAGGGGAGCAAAGGTCAAGTGAACCATTATTGTGCTGCATTTTATGCAAACAAAAAAAATGTATTAGAGGATGTGCTTTGTATTGTAACAAGGTACTGTAAGATTATATTTAGGCTTCATGTCTTTGAAGCCCTTGGTAACACAACTGTATAATCACAGCTCTTGATGTTAATGAGGAAGTTATATTATAAGGTACTCTGTTTAACTGGGAACAGTGTAGGAAGAATTAATAAGCTCTAGGAAAGCGTATAAAATCAGCCCTCAAGACCTCCAATGCTAGCTGTCTCAGGCGAATATATACATATTTCTGCAAGGGAGAAAAAAGAAAACCAGCAACTGAGAATCATTTTTCTCACTTTTGAATGCAAAGGCCTTGCTTGTCAAGTGCTAGTCTTTTTTCTTCCACAGCTTGGAGACCGCAGCCCTCATTAACACTCCATTTTCCTCTGTTCTTGCAGGGATTTCAAGCATTCAAACGCAGTAGCAAGCAGGATTGGATGAACTTTATCTGTGTGAGATGGTGCACAAGAGGGTAGCAGCCTTGGGAAGGCTGAGCACCATGTATGTGGCTGGATGCTGTAGGACCACGTGTCCTCTAACTAAAAGGCATCAAAATCCTCTTTTTTTAAAGGTAAAGATGCTGTGAAAACAAAAAGATGACACACTTTCAGAGAGCTGCTATGAGCCTCTTACCAATGCCTGATTTAATTCTTCTGCAACCTCAGGATATGTAACCCTTCTGAAAAAGGGTGTCTCTGGGACTTCAAGGATTTTGATGCCACACTCTTTGTTTGCTGCTCCTGAAGTGCTCCCCTGTTCATTGACTTTTGTGTCACAGCACTATCACTGAGCAACCTCATCAGGGCAATCTGTGCCAGTGTGTGCAGGTATGAGCAGCAAAGTGCCAGCACTTCAGGCATCAGCAGTGCAGTAGAACAAAATTATGCTCTAAGACATTGTGTGGTTTGAGGTTTAGGCTGTGGTGCATTTTTTTGAGTTAATGAGAATGGCTGTCTCCTCGGTTTTCTGCAAAGAACATTTTTGGGAGGACAAAACTCTTTGTGTCTGATTATGAGTGCTGTGGTAACCTGCAGCAGCTGCACCAGGTCGTTGTAATCCCAGAGCATGTGGCTTCTAGACCTAGGAGGAAGGCATTACAAAGATGTTCTCCAAAGATGCCCGTGTGACTTAGAAACACATGCACCATTTTTAAAAAGTAACTTACTGAGATGTGATGGACTGGGTAGGGCCTGTAGAAAAGTCAGATGGGCATTTTTAAAAACTGTACCCCTAATGTTAATAGAAAGGAAAATGTGAGGCAATCGCAGCTGATTCAGCATCCGGCAGTCTCAGCCAAGTCATATTTTACCTCTTCCCTTCCCTCCCCACACAAAACTTCCAGGAAAACCTGCAAAGAAAAGGCATATGTGGGTAGGAGGAGACCTGCTTTTAATTTCTGTACCTCCTATTCAACACAATGCCACACAATGCACAGGATGCGAATATCCCAAGGCACCTTATACAATACAAGTAACAAAAGCACACACACATGCACCAGAAAAGGGGGAGCAGCAAGTACGACATGGTTGTAAACCAAAATGCAAGTAAAGCTATCTGTAAAATGCTTATGTAAAGTGGACTTGTGAAAAAAAGTCATGTTTAGAAAGGAGAAGGAATAGGAGGCTGAAGAAATGTTCAGGTGATCACGAGAAATTGATTTCCATTTCAGAGAAGAATTTATCTGGTTTTCCCTATCATGTGAAAAGTTGTGGTCAGATCTTCATTATCAACAGTGCAATCCCTCCTCAGTGCAACACCCACTGATGTTTCTGTGATACCATTTTTACAGCAACCTAGAACCAACACTGAGTCATTTAGTGGTTGTAATGATAGCAACCAACAAGGGCTGTGGTTGAAAACATATCATGGCTGTTCCTTGTTTCCCCTTCTTTTGGCTGCAAAGAGGAAAGTGTGTGTAAGAGCTGCTCACTCCAACAGACCCACAACTGTCTGGTTAAAAGAGATCATTCAGGGGACAGGGCCAAGCCCACTATGCTGATGAAGTGGTGCAAGGTATTTGGAGATACATCCAGCATTAAGGCTACTGTCAGCACAAAATGAATACATTATAGCCTGACGAAAGAAATCTAAGTTTTCTTCAACTCTCTTTCTGATGCATTGCTCCACAGTTCCCTTAGAAGGACGGTGCTGTGGACAAAGCACCTGGAACCTTACCTGACCTGCTCCTGCTTTCAGACTCATGCACAAGTTAGTGGTGAAGGAGCTCGTAAAATCTACAAAACTCCAGGCTACAATCTACAAAAATTTGCTATGTAGCCTTGAGACATTTGCAGTGAGAATGTATTCTGTGTTTTTGAACACGGTCAAAACCAAAACACTTTAAAGAAAAAGTGAGAGACAAGATCTTTACATACATTCTTTATCAAATGCACAATTTATTTAATGTAAAGTGCTTTGTACATAAATAGGAAATTCTAGATTATTTTTAGTCACAACAGTGTTGACTGGAACCTTAAATTAAATGTGAACATACAGAGACAGAAAGAAGAAGCTGCAAGAAATTTAAGTGGCATGTAGCAATGAATCACTTCTCCCATGTGGTCACTACAGTAACTTACTATGCATTATTTCTGTGTTTAAGTTGGCATTTTTTATTACATTAGCATATTAATGGAGAGCTGCTCTCAGTATAGCATAATTGTAGTGGGCAAATAGTACTGTTTGCAATTGTTTGCTACCTAATTCTGCATTAAAAAAAAAGTGCAATACAAAATTCTCCCTTAATAAAGGTTTTGTTACCAGGTTAAATCCATGCTTGGTGTAATGTTACTGGTGAATTCACCAGGAGGGAGGAAGAAGAACAGCATTATACAATGAGACAAGGCAGAGATTTTGGGTAATGACTCTTGAAATTATGACTAGAAGAATAAGATATCCCAGACCAAACCTGAGTCATGGCATGGCACCTATGCCTTCTGTGGGATGTTAAGCTGCAAATGCTGTGGTTTTTAAAGCCACATCCGTGAAGTGACATCCATGTTTTCTGTAAAGGACATGCCCTTACTATATAGCATTGTAGACCACTAGCCCTTACATTGCATTCATGTCTCTTCTCTTTGATTTTATTTTCCTAAAAAAAAAAAAAGAGGAAATGAACAAAGGCGAGATTATCTTAGCAGTAATTTTTATAGTAAGAAGATATTTAGGATTTAAGAAATGTAAGCAAAAAATTATTTTGTACTATAATTTTGTACTGTAAATGTTACTTAAAAAATTAGTTTATCTTTTCTGTGTGTTTGCCTGCTGTATCCAAAATTTTGTATTTTAATGAGAGATGGGGTAAATAGTCTTTCTTTCAGCAGGGTCCAGCCCAACTCCCCAGTGAGCTCCTCATCTACCACTTCTGTCCCCTTCCCACACAGCTCTGCAGAACCTGGCTTTGTCTGGCATCTTATAATCCTGACTAGCTCAGGAAAAAGAATCATTTGTTGCCTGGACATTGGACTGAGTGGTGAAAGTGACCAAAAATGAATCAGTAAGTTAGTTCCAGTAAGTGATTTCATTTTTCTTGTGTTTAAAAATATTTACATGGCTAAAAGCCAGTGATTTGCCTAGAAAGACACTGAACACAAATAATGTCTGTTTTGTGAAAATTAGCCATTATCATGCACCAACATAATTTTATATGTTTTAGTAACTAAAAGTGTGCACTTATAAATCTGTATTTTTATAGTAAAATAGCTCCTAAAGCTTATCTCGTCGATACTCTGCATATGGTTTCTTGCAGAAGATAGAACTCTCCTCTGTGCATAAGATCTGTTGTGTGTTTCTAGTCATCCAGCATCCAAATTCCCATGTGGACAAGTGGTTATATGCAGAGTAAATTTTTGGAGGGCCTTAGCTCTCCTATGGGAATTGGATAATTGAGTGAAAAATTGTTTGATAAGCATTAAACTTTTAAAAATTATTCCTGTTCTGCACTGTTGTAACCAAGACCTTGTGGGGGGACTAGAGTTGTTGGGTTTTGTGTGTGTAAAATCAGTAAGACTGAATCACTTTGAAGTAACCCTGAAACATGAGTCCATGAATTTAAGGAATATTTCAAGAGAAGGTCCCTATCAACAGTTTTAGTTTCTCCATAGAGGGGCTGCTCTGCAGAGGAGCCATAACCTCTTGCTCATGGGCTACAAAACCACTAAAGAAAATAAAAATTTATTTTGTTAAGCAATTAATTCTGTTGTTTTCCATAGGTCTACTTTTGAATTACAAGGTAACCTTGCTCTGAACAGAGAACAAGTTACACTGGATCTGCTATCCTGTCATTCCAAATTTTCTGTATGAGATTGCAGGACAAAGAAAGAAGTTATAAAAAGGTGAATAAAATACATAAAACCGTCATAATGAAAAGCTGACCCTTTTATTGAGGGGAGAAAGGGTGCTCTACTGGGGCAATCTACATAGGAAGGAGTAAGCTTCATGTGAGCAAAGGTACAAGGAGAACCTTGCTGAGATCTTTGGAGTGTAATAAAGCATAACCTAATCAGAGGTGACTGCTTCACACCACAAAACAAGTCTGATGCCCCAGTGTTTCTTTAGTGCACACAGAGCTCTCATGCTGTCCCTGATAAGGTACAGACTCATAACCCATATGGACATTAATCACTGATATTGACAACTCTCAGCATGTCAAGGCAGTGGGAAATTGGTCATACCCCCAAACCCTAACTTTGCAGTTAAGATTTCTCTTTCATTTTGGTTTGCTCCAGAACCACAAACACAAACATCTCAAATTTTGTGGGTTGTTAATACACAGAACCTGAGCTAAAGATCAGAGCCATCTCTGCCCCTGCTTTTCTTGTCTGCACTGGGTTCCACCAGAATCTCACCTAAACAGTGATGACAGTGATAACAGTGAAATTTGCATTCAACTATAATGTCTTCAGAGCAGAAATACCACTTTGGCAGTTTATGACCTGTATTCAGTTTTGACTCGTGCTTGTATTTCCAGCTAATAACATAACCCCCCCCGAAACAACCACAAACCCTTCTGTTTCTACCCTACCACTGTAGCACAAACCTGTCAGACAAGATGATGTGTTACTCTAAAGCTGGTAAAGCATTATGGCTTTATGGTAAAACCTGACATGCTTAGGAACAATACACAACACCACAGACTTTAGTGCTTGTGCTGGTTGCTACCAGGAGAAATGAAAAGTTGACCATATTGCTGACTCCTGCTTGTTCCAAGAGTAAAATTTATTTGAATAGGTATGTGGTGAATTTGAATCTCCTTCTCTGTTCTTGAATAATTATTCTTGGGAAAGTGAGATAAAAGCACCAAAGTATGTCACTAAACTGCAGGTGGTGAGCATTGGATACTCTGTCTTCAGTCCAGGTTTTGGACAGGAAACTTCATATCTAATGGACATAGTCATATTTATAAAATTAGGAAAAAAATACAGTGCCTATCTCTGAGTATTTGAACAAGAATTAAATGTTATTGTCTCAGTGCTGCAGGAATGTCAGCTATGAGGAGAGGAATTCTTTACATCCCACCATGGGAGCAAGAGAGAATCTCTGGCACATCCCTGTGTGCAGTCCAATGGCGAGACAGCTTCCAGCTGTTGGACACAGCACAGCTTAAAAGTGAACAACAAAGTAGGGGGGAACAGGAGTGTGTTTTGCTTTGACTGTGCTGCAGTGCACAAAGGACACATTTTCCTCCTGATTTTTTCCCCTCTCTGCTTGTGTTTCTTTTGTTTGTTTTTTAACATCATGAGTTTGGGTTTTACTTGTCTCTGGAAGACTTTGTGACTAAGCTGAACTAATAATAATACTGGAGTGAAAGCTGAGAAATCAGTTGGAAAGGATTTAGTGGTAGATATGGTAGCATTCAGTTAATGGTTGCAGTCAATTTTCAGGGCCTTTTCCAACCTAAATTATTGTATGATTTGTGTAATTAGGGCAGAGTCAGCATTCCTCACAAGGCACAGCACATAATCCAGCCATTTTTGCTGTTGTTAACATTGCACTGACAATTGGAATACAAAATTTCATGGCCCTGTACCTGTAGGGTGCTGCAGCGGCCAATTCTGGATGCTGACAGCATTAGGTACCCTGTGCTAGAAGGGCTCTACCCATGTGGGTGTGTCCTTCAAGACTGCACAGTGGTGTTTTTAGGTGAGGCACAGCATGCACCAAACTGGCCCCACCCTTTAACTCCTCAGGTTCATCTGCCACAGCCCAGCGAGCTTGGACAGTGACAGTGAAGTCCTCAGGACTAGAACCTCCAGCCCCCAGTATTCCCAGGAAGACTCTCACCCAAGTACTAACTGGGGCTGACCCAGCTTAGCTTCCCAGATCAGACAGGATCCAGCATCAGGGTGGCATTTAACTGCCTATTCAGGGCAGTAGTTGACACGTTTCCCTCTGAGTCTCCATGGAGAAGTCTTTCCCCACTGCACCATGGGCATCATCTGTTGGAGGAGGAGGCATCTGTCAGATGAAATATAAAACCGAACCTTGGAAACTCTAGAGTATTTTCTCCAGGTTATTACACAGATAATGTTCTACCTGTGGAATATTTTTATGAATATTTCTCTTGAACTGCTGAAATACAGACCAGCATGCTCAGTAGTATCTTCAGTAGCTTCGGTGGCTTCCCTGTTCAGGAGACTCACAAATGAATAACAATCCCGTGGATGCAGTTGTTTGGCCTCCCTGGCCTGTCTCCCACTCAATGAATCTTTAGATGAGCTTGGAAAAGCTTTTGCACAGTTATAGGCACAGAACCACAGAAGGGCCAACTACATCTACAGGGGCAGCCTCCATAGGAGGGAACAGTACTTGTTGCACAAGCCAACAGAGAAAAGTAGGAAGGACCTATCTCCACCACAACATATGAATTTTTCAGGATGTTTCTGAAGTCCACACATCCAAGAAGTGTCATATTATAGCTCAAAAGGTACAACTGAGATTAAAAATTAGATGTGAAAAAAAAAAAAATCTAATGCATGTCGAAAATGTTTCTGGTTTTAAGTTTTTGGAAGGGATGTCAGTTCTGCTGTTCAAATACAATGAACTGGGAGATTTAAAATGCATGAAATGGCAGAAGCTGTGTGATGATGTATTTGAGATAGATTCTTCTCACTTTTATCTGCTTATCTCAACCTGATGACTCTAGTGGAAATAGTACTCTGGATATCAATCCAAAGTGAAAGAAAGTTGGTCCTGATGCCTCTGTGCCACTGATAAATACAAGTATGGCTTCTGAACTGTAGTCTGACAGTCATATCATGGATAATACACCTCTAACCCTACCTCCACAGAAGGGGTTTGCACTATTCATTATTACTTGTGTCTATCCAGTTCACAGTGATAAATCTATCTTATAAGGCACTTACAAAGATGGGTGTGGTGTGCAGATAGCATTCATGATTAAGTGCTTTCCTGTGTCAAATATAGCCTGTAATATACTACAAACAGGCAGTTGATTTTTATACAAACTGATCTGGCTGCTATCAGACTCTGACATTTTATACTAATACTTAAAATAAATCTAGAAACAGGAAAGAAAGTACAGAATTATTGTTTTAAGCTAACTGTGAGGGCTTATCTTCAAAGTGACAGAGTTTCTATTGTATTTAAAGAAACTAGTCAGTGTACTGGCATAAAGGTTAGAAGTACGCATGAAGCTGGAGTTAAGTTCCAGCCTCAGTTTTCACTTTTGATATAGAGCCTGTAAGATGCTTTTTGTTCTAACACGAAGATTTAAAAATACTTTTGCTTTATATTATTTTTTTCCAAGCTTGCCAATTTTGCGTTAAAACCTACTCCTATTGAAATCACTGGGAGTTTTGCCATGTATTGTAAAAGGTCTGGGATGTGGCAGCATGTACTAAAATCTGTGTGATTTGCTGGACTACTTAGGCAAGAGCTAAGGACATGTGAGCTAACATTTCAGTTTTTTCTTTCCACACTTGCATGTCTTTCTGAGTTCACAGGATTAATGGCCAAGAAAATGCTGAGACTTCGGTCTTGTTGACAATGACAAAGACTTTTTCACCTTAATGTATACATGAGAAAGTAGGCACTTCACTATAAGAAAATCTGTAAGGACTAGTGAGACACTGAACCCAAAATCAAGCTGAAAATGAAACTGATTAAGTAGAAAATATTTAATGAAGTTCATTAAATGGTCATCTGCTGAACAGAGGGCACATTTCATAATTGAACTTGAGATCTGGACCACCTTGAGGCTATTTGCACTGTCACGTAAGGCTGTTTCCATGGGCCTGCCTGAGACTCAGCTTGTCACCCTTGTGTGCAATACACACCAGTGGTCACTCTGGGTGTAGGCTTAGATCCAGCTGTGATGTGCTAAGGGGAAAGGTGGATCACACTGACCCTGTGATGTGATCTGATCTTCCTTTCCCACAGTCTGGACAGATCAGGTGTGATATTACAGGCCCTATAGATATCCCCCTAAAGATACCTTGAGTCTGGCTCATTATAAGTATTACATGGGAATTTGCCTGGGAAAAAAGGCAGTGGTATGGAATTTTGAATAAAGAACAGGAGAATGTTTTCCATCCTAAGTCTGTTCCCAGGCCTGCTGATAATTTTGCAATTTGTAAATGTTTCTCTTATCTTATTCACTTCAAGTGATATTTACTAACTGAGGCATGTCAATGTTCACTTCTGAATATAAGGAAATATAATACTTGAATACAAAATGATGGAGAAATAAAAATGAGGAGCTTCTTTTAAATGTGAAAATTTGAGGTCTTGAGACAATGGAGTGACACACTGATTGTGAAACATGTAGGATGCTAAAAAGTCTATTGAAGTCATGAGTAGTTACTTTTTCTTGATACTGGTGTCATATGTTGCAACTCTTCTCATAGGCCCCAAACCCATGAAACATCATCAGGGAACAACTCAAACACAAGAGAAGACACATTACTAGAGCTACTTGCATGTACAAGGTTGCTCATTGGTTTACATGTCCTTACTTACAGCTAGAAAATCCAAACTCCAATAGTTTTGCTAAGAAAAGAACTTAATTGGTCTCTTGGGAAGGTATTATGAGATGAAAATTATTTTTGTCTCCAAATGACTAGTTTGAAAATCAAACTCAATTTTATTTTTTTTTTTATATTAGTGTAAAACATTTTGAGTCAATACAGGTAAGAGGGTTGTGTGTGTTGGCTGGGTGGCTAATGAGCAATAAAACTTTTCTAAGGCATGTATGAGAATATTTTATAATTAGAAATTACAGCATATATTCCACCAGTTTAATTACCCAACATGTGTTCTGATTCAGGTTAGAAACACGGTTTGTGTGAATTACACTTGTGTAACACTTCCATCATCAAAGGTAAAAGTTGTTTCCCAAGAAATTATACTAAACAATATCAAAATTATTGCAAAAATCACATTCCTGTTTCTGGAGTGTGGAAGTCTGTGGAGTCCTTTTAACAGGCTGTATTTAACACACTGTGATGGCAAGGGCTGAGGCAAAACTGAAGGAAAAAATGCCTGACTGACAGCACTCCACCCAGATAAGGCCACTGCTTGGAGAAATCTGGGAATGGCTAAATGCAAGCACTGTGCCAGGAACACATGCTCTTCTGCATTCAGGAGTGATTTTCAATCATCCAGCTCTTAAAGAGGTCAACAGCAGCAACAGCCTGCAGACTTGTTGCCTCATCTCAACACAGGAAAGACTCATGCCCCTCCTGAATCTGATTTAGGTACTTTTCCTTACAACCTCTACTTTATTTATAGAATCACAGAATAATTTAGATTAGAAAGGACCCCTGGAGGTCATCCAGTCCAACTGCTTGCTCCAGACAGGGTTGATTTAAAAGCCAGATGAGATTATTCATGGCCTTACCTCATCAAGTTTTGAAAGTACCTGAGGGTGGAGATTCCCCAGCCTCTTTAGCTGAGTTTAACCAATTGTAACTGAATTTAACCAGTTGTAGCTGATTTTTCTTTCTTATACTTGCTGAGAATTTTCGTGGATGCAGCTTGTGGCCATTGACTATTGTCTTTTGGCTGCACACCTCTGAGACAAGTCTGATTCCATCTAGCCTGTAGGACCCCTTTAAGCTGCTGGAGATCACAATCAGATTCCCCTCCTCACCCCCAGCCTTTCTTTCTCAAGACTGGGCAAACTTGGTTTCCTCAGCCCTCCTTGAATATCATGCCCCACAGACTTGCCGGTCCTCCACTGAACCTGGTCTAACATAGTGCTTTTACTGGGAAACCCAAGACTGGACATGACAGAGTACGCCAAATGTGGCCTCACTGGAAGGGGACAGCTTCTGGCTGCTTCCTGCTAAGGCAGTCCAGCATGTGCTTAGCTTTCGTTGCCTCAAGGGCGCACTGCTGACTCATCTTCAACAACTTCATCCCAGGCTGTGCTCTGCAGAGCTGCTTGCCCTCCCAGTCAATCCTCAGTTTATTGTTGCAGGGGCTTCTTCTGCTCCATGTGAAAGACCTTGTATCTGTTCTGTTGAACATTATGAAGTTTCTGTTAGCCAGAAAGGGTATATGGTGTATATCAGCAAATCCATTATCCATTCCTCCAGAGAAAGGTCTCTTCGATGTGTCTGTCACTGAGTTTTAACTTTCTGACTTTTCCCAGAAGCCCCTGGACAAGAAACTAGCCTGCACCCCTTAACTTTGGCTCTGCACCACAGAATCTCTATGCTTTATAATGCTTTTCAATGCATATAAGTAGTTAGTCTCAGATAGGATTTATCAGGTCCTTTGCACATGAGGGTAGGTCTAACTCCCTCAGAAAAGCACACTATACTGTGTTAGGCCAAAAAGCAGCAGAGGGGACTGCAAGTGGTTGTCTCACTGGCCAAAATGAAGAAAATACCAATGAATAGAAAGGACACAAACCTAAATAAGTAACTTTCAATCTTCTGGAGGATGTATGCAAAAATTAGGGAAAATTTACATAAGAAATAGAAAAGAAAGGAAAAGAAAAGAAAAGAAAAGAAAAAGAAAAGAAAAGAAAAGAAAAGAAAAGAAAAGAAAAGAAAAGAAAAGAAAAGAAA
>JAWWEV010000083.1:111968330-112006189 GCA_035583235.1 Hafferia zeledoni
CCTCCCCCCCTCCCCCACCTTCCTCCTTCACCAACCTGTCCCCAAGGGGTCCCTTGCTGGAGGCTGTGCAAGAAGGAAAATGCAGATCCTTATTTTAATTACCCTCAGTGGCTGGGAGAGCTATTGATATCCCACCACTGTCACTTGTGTCAGAGATCTGCTCCATAAATACATCTTGTGTTGGAATTATTGAGAATTAAATGTTTGTTGCAATTCATTACACTGGTTTTACAAATCCAGAGCTAGGTCTCACCTTCTCTGCAGTAGAGGTGTGGAGCTCTCTCAGCTGGCACTTCTGCACCACGATGCCACTCTGATGTTGATTCTGTCATCAGTCTTCCACTCATTTTTGGTAACGAAATCACTGTTTTCACATTCTTTAGTTGTCAGTAGCAAAGTGGTACTTGTCCCCGTGTGCTCGTGACAGCATTTCATAGAGCCGCTTCCTCCATACAGCATAACGAACTGAAATCTCTCCCCCTACAGAAGGCCATATCCTCCCTCCAGATGCTTGCACAGAAGCTAGACTTGTAAATGCCTGCTAACCCATGGCCTTTACACAGTGCTATTTCTCCTGGTCTCCGTTGGAAATATCTCCGTTGGAATCAATCACGAAATCCAGATTTCTTTTTTTTCAGGTGTGCAAGTAGCTTTCCAATATCCCCCCAAGCAGATTCTTTTGGAATGGGAAAGAATAAAATTCTTAAAGAATTGAACACATTGATTTGAGCTATTCCTCCCATTCCCAAAACAGCATAGAGACAGCCAATAGACTTGCATACAGGTATGAGTGTAGCAGGAATATCCAAGTGCTTGCAGCTCTGGAAGACACTGAAAATGTGAGGGGATCTGAAAAACTGGTATTTAATGCACTGATCTTTGGAGCCTTCACAATGAGGCATTGTTAGATATAGGATCTGCTAAACAATGAGTCCTTGATAGGACATAATACCTATTCAGAAGCTCAGCTTTGCACACTTGCTCTTAAACCATCCTTAGCTCAGCTTAAATTTACCTTTGTTGCACACAATGCACATGTGACAGACAGATGCATTCATTCATCTACTTTATTTAGGGCTTTGACAAGCTTACCTACTGCCACCTGTAAAGCCAAGATTCTTATGAGTTCCTGAATCAATGCTACTGTGAGCTAGTACCTTTTGAAATTGTCACTGTCAGATGCTTCAGGTGACACCGAAATAACATTAAGGTAAAGTTAGAAACCTGAAGGTCTGTGAGCAAAACCTGGTTTTGCTTAGTTGCCTTTTATGCTTACCTTATATTTCCTGCTTGGACAGTTTCCCTTTTGAATATGGAATGCAATTTACAGCACATACTGTACTTCATCTACCAGTCATTAAAGATCAGAAAGTACTGCTTGTTGTTAGCAATTAGTTGAGCACCTCCTATTAGCGCAGGCTGGCAGCCAAGCTGGCAGGTCTGGAAAAAGTATGAGAATCCAGGATGCAGTATCCTGACCGTACATAATGTACTGTGCCAGCCAAGCAGAGGCTTTCCACAGCTAGAGGCTTTCCTCTGGTACGACGGCAAATGACAGCTTCAAAAAATGGCAAAGTTTCTCACGAGAAGCACACTGTTCCACTTTAGTTTCTTAAACTGGAACTGCCTTGTAAACAAAGTTACTGTTATAAGCTTGTCTGCTCTTTCAAATGTTGCCAAATACCTAAAAAAAAGTGACTAACTGAAAATATGTAACCTTTTGAAATGCCATATATTGAAAAAAGGAAACTAGCTCCAAACCCTAAGGAAACGTGCTTATGCATTTCTTCAGCTGATATTGGGAGAGTTAACTATTTCAAAAATCTAAAGAATAGTTTGAAAGTGTGGTCGGTTTTGTATAAAAGGTGTGCTTAAATTCTAGCTGTTTATGACAGTTTTTGGAGACTCTCAACTGGAAAATTATTTCCTGGAGGAAGTGCTGAGATGCTACAGTTCCAAAGAGCAAATCCATACTGCGGCCAGACAGTGCCTGGAGATATTCAAGGTTTTAATTAGAGGTAAACACTACTTAGCTCATCTGATACAAACTCTTTCCAGGAGCTAAGTGGTTCATGATTCAGATTTGTGTCTGCCACTGTAAAGTGAAATGCTAACAGGGGAAAGAGGCAGAAGAGGAAAGGAAGGATTGCTAAGCATACAAGTTCATGCTTGTCCTTTGGACAAGCCTGTTCTTGCTTCCCTAAGAAGACACTTTGCACAGCAGTTGAAATAGGAATGCCAAGCTAACCTTTCAATGAGGAGAACTGAGGCAGCAGGAGCAATTGCTGGTGTGACTGGGCAAGAGACCATCAGAATGATCTGAAAAGCTCTTTAGAGTGATTGTGATTTTGATGCACAAGGGTTAGGAGGAAGTAATGCATTTGCCTGTGTGCCTTTCTTAACAGTTAACAGAATAGATGGAAATCAAAAGTAGAAGCTGTGGAATCTCTTGGGAGCAAGTTGGCTTTAAGACGTATGGAAATGAGAATCCTAGCTCAAAATTCACATTCACTGTTAATTTAGGTGGTAGAGAGACAGACTCACACTTATCCCTCCCCTCCTACAGTGCTTTAAAATGACGTTGGATATTTACGTTTGCGGTAGTGAAAAATATAGGCTTGCCTTTTAAATGGACATCCCTTTCTGTTACCAGGCAGCCTTATTATCTGTGATTGAAGAGGGTGAAAATCATTGGCATGTAAATAAGGTGCCTGGTGAGGTGGCAGACGAAGAAAAGGCTGTGGATTGACATGCACAGTCACAAAGCAGGGAGCCAGCGTCAGACACCAGTGTCTTGTCATCTTTGCTTGGCTCAAAGTCATAGAATCATGGAATCCTGTAGGTTGGAAAAGAACTTTAAGATCATCGAGTCCTATTGTAAACCTCATAGGCTAGTCCATATAAGTAACCATGTACCCTAACTGCCACATCTACACATCTTTTAAGTGCCTCTAGGGATGGGACCTCAACCGTTTCCCTGAGTAGTCTGTCTGTTCCAATACTTGACAAACCCTTCTGTGAAGAAATTTTTCCTAATAGCCAACCTAAACCTCCCCTCGTGCAACTTAAGTCCATTTCCTCTTGTCCTGTCTTCCTTACTTGGGAAAAGAAACTGACATCCACCTCTCTACAACCTCCCTACAGGTAGTTGTAGAGATCATTGTTCGCCACCCCCACCCAAGCCTCCTTTTCTCCAGGCTAAACAGCCCCAGCTCCCTCAGCATCTCCCCATTAGACGTTTGCTCAAGGTTCATCATGAGCTTCATTAAAAATGGCTTGTTTCTCTTTGGGCTCTGGCCACCTCTATTTCCAAGTCTAGGAGATTATTCTTGAAAATTAGAACACCTTTCCTTCTAAATATTCAGGTATCTTAAATGCCATTTTTATCTATTTGTAGGAAGAATACCATTTAATTTAGTTAAGGATGAGAGTAAGTGCTAATGTCTGTTTATTTTTAGAGACTAAGTTAGCTGCACTACATTTCGTCTTTTGTTTGCTTTGTTTACACAGTGTTTTCAGACCTGGTTTCCTAAAGGTTAAGAAGGAGAGTTACTGAGGCTTTGAACATAAATCTCAGCCACTCTCTGTGCAGGACTTTACCAGCTTCGTGGCACCTTCTCACAGGGATGTCTTTATTATCACTACACCCATCTTTGCCTTCCAGTCTCCTGGTGCAAACTGGAAAACAGAGGGCCAGAACTCACTGTGCCTGGATTTTACAATGCTTTCACCCTGCACTGAATATTAAAGGCAACTGAAAAAAAAAATCTGTTTGGATTATCAGAGCACAAGTTCACATAAACAACAACTTATCAGAGATCTGTGTTGTAAAAGAATCACTTGGTAGTACTGAGAAATATCACTAGAGACACATATTTCATATGCTTTATGACTTATTGTTTTTCAGCTGTCATATTTAAATGAAATCTTAACTGTTTTGAATAATTTCTTCCCCAAAACTGCAAAAGCTCTGGGGAGTTCTTTGGTTGAAAGGTTTGATATAGTTGTATGTTATTTCTCAATGATAGCTGAGCAATATTCTCATACACTGAGGTAAAGAGGATTTGCTGATTCTTGGCTATATCTCATAGTCTTGTGTTAAGTACCTCATACCTCTTTGGAAAGTAAATGTGGTTCTCCTGTATATCATTTAAAGTAGTTGCTGTGTACATGCAGCATAGGGAAACCTGTCCATGGTCACACAAGGTGTCTGAGGTGGATCAGAAGCCCCACTGCCAGTCACTTATGTTCTTGATTATCCCTCTAATCAAGAACATTTCCTAACAGGGAAATGCAAACTTTCCAGACTGAGTTCTCACTTATGTTGTATAGTTTGTCACATTCCCCCAGCTCTCCGACCGTCATCCCTGCATATCTGTGTGTAACTGCTTGTAAATCCTGCTCCTGCATCTCCAGTCTTTCTTGTACACAGCACTGCTTTCCACTGCCAAAAAATCCAAGTGCATCCAGCTCTAAAAACTTTGCACCCTCTTCCCAAAGCTCCACAGTGTAGCATGGTTGGGACATGCAGACCTAAAGTGATAACCAGTTCTATGCTTCCCTGGGGGCCAGGTCAGCTCAGCCCCCAGCCTGCCTGCCTGCCTCTCCTGGTGCCTGCAGCCACTGCAGCATCAGGGTTGCCAGAGTTGGCACCAAGCACCTCTGGTCACTGAGCCCCTTGCTTATGCCAAAAATATTAAAAGGAGACACTCTTCCCACAGAAACGTGACCTGTGAGCATGTGTCTTGATGTTCTCATTGTCCAGACCAAGCCTGAGCATCCCCTGGACAAATTGCTGGCCCCATGGGCCTGGGGCAGTTGCTGCCCTGTGGTTTCCCAACACCCAGAAAGCAGAGGTGGGGAAAGGGAAGAAATAGGTGAAGGGAAGAACAAATCTGCCACTGCCAAATCCGTGTACTGAAGCATCCTTGGGCCTAACTCACCCAGTACTCATAGTACACCATGCACACTGCATCAACATTGCGTGAGGAGAATGCTGCAAAAAGAGCTGGACAAGAGGAGAATTCTGAGGGTCCAGAAAGGAGGGAAGAATACTAAGAATGGAAATGAATGGAGAGGCAAAAATCAAGGTGGAAATGTTCGGTTTCACTGCTGCAGTCCATGGTCTTATTCAGTCCTCCCGATAAGAAACTGCATTACACTTGGAGATTTGCTTCTACATTGGGGAATGAAGAGCAAGACTGGTACCATGAGGATAAGGGCCAGGGCAGGCAGAAGCAACTGCATTCTTGTTAGTACTATGAGTCACTGTTGTATGGGCAAGGCCAGCATTTTGTCTGGAGAAAAAGTTTTCCTTCAGGGTAGGGGTAAAGCAGAGCTGGCTTTATTGTTGGATCTTGCAAAACCTGCAGAGCAAGGGAAACAGTTAGAGAGACCAGCATTAGTTATTCCATAGTTAGTTTTGTGACTGCTGGAAATCCTGTGGTACAATGAAAGTATTGGAGTGAATGGTAGGGCCAGGTCCCAGGTCCCAGGATACTGCAGCTAAGATAGTCAGTCTAATACTAGTTGTTTCATTTTGCTTTTGTTTGGGGTGGGGATTTTTTTGTTTTGCTTTTGTTTGTTTTTTTTGTTTGTTTGTGGTCTTTTTGTTTGTTTTTTTTTGTTGTTTTGTTTTGTTTTGTTTTGTTTTGTTTTTTCTCTACAATCTACAGGGTTTCTAATTAAAAATTCAGACAGTAAATTATGGAAGTCTGTGTGGGTCACTAGACAAATCTGCTCCCTCAGCTCTAATGATAAACATACCCTGGGTAGTTATATTTGTATACAACTACTTTGTCATTGTCATAAACCAGAAACTCAATCCATCTTTGCATTTAGTCACTGCTTTAAGGTGATCATAACCTGTTCCCACAGAATCCTGCAACCTCTTTAGCCTTTTGCTTCCAACTGCACTAAATTCAGAGTCCCCCTTCAATGCTATGCTTAACTTAGACTTGTGGCGTGATTGACACACTCTGCATTAAGATATTTAGTCTTTTCCTACTGCTTTCAGCCTTTTCATGCCACCTTCTGCTTCAGCCAGTTCTAGCCCCACTTTTATAGCCCATTAAGCCTAACCCTGTCAGTGCTGGTTGTTTCAACACCAATCTGCATCTTATCCACTTCAGGCATCTCTCTGGGTGCCTGCACTCATCATAGACCTCCAGAGATTGTAAAATTCAGTTATAAAGCAATCTTTTCATCTCCTGTTGTGCCCAACTGTAACTGTAGGTAAGGTACAGCACAACAACAGCTTGTGCCAGAACTTAGCATTCATTTTTTTTTTTTTCTTAATCATCATCCTACTGTAACTCTGCATGTCCAGTAATAAAATCAGCTCTGTCCTGGACACATACTCTAACCTAAATGCACAACTGTAGCCTGGTTATAAAGATAATGGCAGAGTTAGCAGAGCTGTATGCTTTGAAGTATGGTTTTTGTATAATTGTTTAAGCTGCAGGCTCCACAGAGACACTCAGCTATGATTAGGTCTTAGCCCTAAGTGTCACAAAGGTGGAGATGGTTCACTGCTGGATCCCATAAGCCCTGCAGTGCTAGGATGAAGGTTCAGTCTGACAAGTGAGAATGTTTTAAGGCAACTTTTAAAATATAAAATTTTAAAATCTTTGGTTTGGGTTAGGGCTGGGTAAAGTTCCTCACAAAGGCAGATGGGTGTGTTTGTGCTAGGTTTTGCCGGAGTCACAGCTCCTCCAGGTACTGACAGAGAAGGTTTTCTCATTGTGGATAGATGTTATAGAGCTACCATCAAATTATGGTTGTTTAAACTGTCTGTAAAAGAAGAACTAAGAATTGAGATTGTTACTGGATACTGTATCATTGGTCTTGCAAGAGGAACTGAGGTGGACAACAAATTGAAGAATTTTGTGATAGCCATGAGTTACGTGGGCTATGGTTTGGGTTTGGGCTTGAGTTTGGACTTAGGTTTGGGATAACTCCAGCAGCGGTACCTATACAGTTAGATAGATGAAGCTCTTAGAGATAAAGTGAAGACCAGAATCATTGCCATATTTAAAGAACAAATATATGCTGGGGGTTTTTCTGCTGTAGGAAGGATTTCTGAGTTTCGGTGAGGCTATACTGGGGATTAAGGTAAGGATTTTGGACCACCAGAGCTAGATGTATTTCTGAATCATTCAAATCAGTGCAAGGATGTGAGCTTTTGCTAGTCATGAGGAAAGTCTTCTGATTAGTGCTGGGGCAGGTACAAGTCACTGGGATAAGGTTCAAGGTTACTGTATGCCTAAACATGGCTTTATTCTCCCTCCATTCACCTGCGGACAACAACACATGCACTTCCTGTTTGTGACTTTTCTAAAAATGAGTCTTGACGGGAACAGTTCGAGTTAGAAGGGTCTTCAGATTTTGATAAAAATCTGAACTATGTGGTCCTGCTTCAGTTCATCTGTAATTTGGAGACGTTAAATATTGAATGGGAAAATATCTAGAATGCAGTGCCCTGCTTAAATGCTTGGTTTTGACTTTTCAAGAGTAAGCCTTGCAGCAGAGCTATAGGTGTCCTTCCTGGTGCCTGTTTAAGCTGTGCTTATTTTGTTATAAAACAGCCTAATTGCTCAGGGTGAAGAGTTAAAGTTTATTTTTATGCTGCTCTGTTTTTAGCTGCAGATTGACATAACTGGCTAGTAGTGGAAGCCCCTTTGTATGAAACATCCCTTATCGTATTTGTCCCTGGAGCATATTGTGTGCCAAATTATCATTCCTAACAGGCTGGTTGACTTTCTGGGCAGAGGAAACATCTTGATAAGTTTGCTAAATATGTTGTGTCAGAGAAAGTGTATTGCGGATCTTTTATCATCCGCAAAAGGACACACTTGGTTCAGCTCTGGAGTGCCAAATTCCCTAAGCTCACCTGTTGAGCAACATGTTATTCACGGCATCTGATTATCCTACTGTGTACACTTGGCTGCCATTTTTTCAGAGACACTTACGCAGTGGCGTTTTGCAATGACGTCAATTCTTTTCCTGTCTGACCTAGAAGACTACAGTGACTCAATGTTGGCCAGGCAGCCTTAAAGATTAAATCGAGGACACTAGCTTAATTGCTTTAACAGTTCCTTTAAAGGATTTCCCAAGAATGAGATTCATGACAAATTGTAGCTTAGGGGATTTTAGTTAATTCCTGAAACTGAAGCTAATGATGCAACCCTAGATATGCTCTGTGTTTCTGTTGATATGTGAGGGTTTTTTAAAAGAATAAACAGCATTGTGAAGACTTCTGTGCTACAAATCCTAAACACATTTGGAGCCTAATTCTGAACCATGAATTTGTGAAATGAATGCTATTAGCCCAACTGGAATACCTTACCCAAGTAAAGAGCTGCAGGGTTTGATCATAATGGAGTGTCTGCAAGATATATTCAAAAGTTTCTTGGATTTAACTATAGCAACTTAAGAAAAATTTAAAATAATTAGCACTGTTAAATGTTCACCCTTTTTGTCTAAACCTGTCTTCAGATCTTATTTTCCTCTGCAGAACTTTGCCATACAATTTGGAGAAGCTGTATTTGCAGTTGTTACTGGAGTGCCTCTGCTTGCTCCTTTGTTAATAAGCACACACACACACAAAAAAATAGATTCTGATTTCTGCTACTCCTGCATAAATGAGAAGTAAAGCCTGTGACTTTTACCCTAGTGCTCAAGCAGTACTTAAAGTGCTTTTTTTAAAGTACTTTGCATTTACTCTATCTGAACAGAAATACAGTGGGTTTTCTAGATTTTTCACACTAAGACATTCTCTTTTGATGTTACGTCATCAAGTAATAGAGTCAAACCTTTCCCTCAGCTAGAGTGATACACTTCCAAACAATTTTACTACAGTTAGTGAATTTACTCTGCATTTATACTGGAGCAAATAAGGGAGATCAGTCACAACTTATTTATTACTATGATTGGGAAAGACAATGCATCACAAGTTTGATATTTGCTAATTCTGCATAGATTTTCACTGTTTACAAGTTATGAAGGAAGAGGAAGAGAATCTACTCTTAGAGAGCTGGAGAAAACGGTATCTGACTAAGTCTGAGGACATTTTTGAGACTTCTGTGCAATGCTTAAGACTTGTCCATCACCTCAGAAAAACCTTTACCACTTCCATCATGAAGTTCTCCTACCTACAAACAAATTGTCCTTCCTGTAGACTGTAGAACAGTTGAAGGAAAAAACCAGGGTAATTTCCCGAAATATACTTTACTGAAGGTAAATTAGGATTGAGAATAATTAATGGTGATTAAAACATAATATTGTTCCTAAGAATGATGCAGGTAGTAAGTCCTCAAATCCGGAGAACTCAGGATAAGATGCACTGAAAGGCAATACCACATGCTTGAAGCTGAGGTAGTGAGATCCTCATCCATAAGTCAAAGGTGGAGGGGATATCTTTGAATGTTTTTCAGATTTCTGTGATTACTTTTAAACTAAAACCTTTAAGGTGTTTGGCTTTTTATTCAATTCAATTTTTATTATCTGTGCTATTTAAAGAATAGCTTTCTAAGACACAGTGACAAACTGAAAGCAGGACACTAGGTGGGAATGGCTGGCCATCAGCTGGATGGCATGTCCATAAAAAGGCAAAGGAAAACCAGCAGTTCTGTATCATAAGTCAAATGTGTCTTTTTTCCACATCTTTCCTTACATTTACTATTTTGTAAGTATTCAATATTGAGTTTATGATAACAAATCAGATACTGAAATTATTTACAATGGTTATAAAACCTAGATAGGTGTGTTTTAGGTTGGTATCAACCTACCTCTCAAAACTATCTGAAGAAAAGATACCTTTCCCGATGTGTTAGCTTGAAAAGTAGCCCCCCCAACCAATAAAGAGAACAGTCTCTTCTCCCTGGGGTGGGGTCCCCTGGCTTGAGATATTTTAAGAATATCCTCAAAAACCCCTAGAGTACTGCAAAATACCCAGCCTATTTACCTTTGATAAGAGCAACAAGAAATGCAAAGAGAATGGTTTACTCTAGGGGAGAGGCAGAGTTGGATGATTTGAAGAATTTTATAGCCAGCTCTGTGTAGGGCATATGCTGAATTCCACAGTAGCCCCATTTAGCAAGAAGAGAGATTACTTCTTTCCCAGCACTGATTACTTATTTCTGCTGCCTGCAACTTCTTTCATCCAGAGAAACCATGTTTGGCCCCCTCCATAATAATTTTAGAAAGTATATATGAAAACAATGTGGCGGTCCCATTATATCCAGGAATCTTTATTTTTTGTTTGTTTGTTTTTTTAATTAAATAATTTTTTAAAGAAGTATGTGAAGGTATAAAATAAGTGCTAATTGAGGGTTTAACCTGCTTATGTTCAAAGTGATAAGGGGAGAAAAATTTCAAAGATGTTGTCCTGAGATTCAAAGGAGTTGCCTTGGACTTCTGTGGGAACAGACGCAGAGGAAAAGAGCACTTTTGAATAGTTTAGTATCCCGGGAGCACACTAAAATGTAAAAACTAGGCTTTGAGGAAATTGCTATGTCCTGAAACTCAGTCGTTATTTCAAACTGAGTAACATGAAAGAGTCACATGGAGAAGTGACTCTTTCTAAGTCATGAAAGCAGCATGCACATGTCATCTTGGGGAGAAACAGATTCTGTCTGAAAATATTTTTGCCTTTCTTTCTAATTTGTCATACAGATGTGAGGTATAAACAAAGAGTAATCAAAAGGGACCTAAATCAGGAATAAACTGCTATATGACTCCTCATGAAATATTCCTATCTTCACAGCTATTGTGCTCTTTATCTAATTTCCTTGGCTATCTGATCAGAGCTGTTTATTTCACTGTTGAATTATTGCTGAAGTCAGAGACGTGCTGCTTTAAACAATGGACCTGGTTAGCAGTGTTAGCAATTCATTTCCATAGTATCTAGCCCTGTATGGGTCTGCAAAGGCTGGATTTTCCCTCGGAGCTTTCTCTTATACTGGATAGCTTCTGTAGATATGACCAGAACAGCACCAGAGCTTAATAAGGGCAAGATACATGGGGCTTTTGTGTGATGAATACACTTGATATTGCTTTAGGATATGTATTTACTGCTGCTGACTGGTGGTTGTTATATTTGTACTATAAGGTGCCTGGGTCCTGATTTAGTCAAAGGTGTCTCTGCTCAAGGAAGAAGTGTTGGACTAGTTGGCCCCTGAAGGTCCCTTCTAACCCAAACTATTCTGTGATTAAAGGAGAAAATTCCAACATCAGAGTGCTTCATGTGATTTTCTAGGCATTTTATGGAATTTTATCTCCTGATTTAAGCAGCAAGAAGCTGGCAATAGGGAGTTCTTATATGAGGCATCATTTGTTACTGCATTGGCTTCCCTAACTCCATCTTCAAAGCCTGTAGTTACTAGGCTTGCTAAAGGAGTATTGCCATGGTGACTGTGGAAGAGAGGTACATACAGAGTCCTCTTGACTTTGTATAGTTATGACGAAGAAATGTTGCTCTCAGATAATTTAAATCCTGAACTGTCTGACGCTTAGGAAATTATTTAGAACATATCTGTATTTCCACTTGCAACATGTCTCCAGGGACCCAGTCTTTGCAGTGAGCCATCCACCCAGATCCTGTATCCAGTCTGTGCTGAAACCCAGGTCAGGACTGCCCTGGCCTCGTAGGTCAGCATGGGCTAGTGCACTGTACTCACTTCTGATGATGAGGCACCTGCATGTAAATGGCATGGACAACTGTGACAGAGTTGAGGCTGCATCTCCTTTTTTTACCTGACTGCAGTTATGACTTGATGCTCAAATTATCTTTTTAAAACTTGACAGGTCTGAATGATATTTCTAATAATAATCAGCTGGTGATCCATCATGGCCATTCTGAAAAAAAGTACAAGCACTACCAGTATGGGATCTGAAGCTTTAACCTGCTGCAGATGAGGCCCCTAGCAGACAGCACCAGGAGTTGTAGAATAATAGAATGGTTTGGAGAAAGGACCTTAAAGTCCCAATCTGCCTGCCATGGGCAGGGACACCTCCCACAAGACTGCAACGTGTTCCAGGTTGTTATTAGTGCTGATCAGCCAAGCCAGGAGGTGTTGTCTGTCAGCGTTTTCCATTTTTCTGTGAGGCTGAAACTGGCCATAACAGAGTAACAGACCCTTTAAAGTGTCTCTGTGTGTGTAGGGCTACATACACGTTTTTGTACCATATTTTATCAAAGACAAGCTCACTATGATTTTCATGAGAACTTTAAAATTCATATGGGCCAAAGTAGTCACTGAAGACACATTCACTGCATAAAGTGGAGCAAATGTCCTCTGCTCTGGTCTCTGGAAGAACATAGGAAAGCTCTTGGCCTTAGGTTACATTCCTGAACCCTAGAGCAGGTTCTCAAACTGCTGTCCCCGGCGAGGGAATGTATGACACCAGCAGGGAGGTTTGCTCCAAAGGGAGCAGCAAACAAACTCCCAGGGAGACGCTGAGCCCTGCCGGCAAGTTCAGCTCCTGCCTGCGGTGCCTGGGGAGACCCGCTGGGACCTCGTTTGTTGTTTTATCTCTGCTGATCTGACACCAGAGGCGGGCTGGGAGGTCCTGTTTCTCAGCTATTCTTAGGGATTTTAACACCTGCTATGATTATCCCAATGGTCATTTGCAGTGGGTGGAAATGCTGTGCCCTTACGCATTGTTCTGGAAGGCAGTTTCAGCTGCTTCCCTGGACACTTCCAGACCTAGAGAAAATAGAGGGTAATTTCCATGAATGCAATGAGGCTGCATCCTAGTTAAGCCTAGACTGGCTTTGACACTAGTTCTTTCTTGAGGAAACCATCAGTGACAATCAGTGCTGATCCGTAACCAACCTCACACTCTACCTACCCTGTGCTGTGCCTGCACCTTCTCTGGTTTTGGACAAAAATAAGTCTTTAAATACTATCAGTAAAGGAGGTTTGACTGGATTTACTTTCCATATGGAGAGGTCTAAGTGAGTTTACAATAACTTAATTTGTAAATATGATTCATCAAAGAAGCCAAAATTCCTGAAGTTTCCATGAAGGAGACTAAGGGAGATGTCCACATTACCTATATAATGACATCTTTGGGAATTACCAAGTAATATCACTTGTTTTTCATCCTGAACATTATATAGTACAAATAGGAAATAAAGTATTATTATTGGCAGTGAGAGAGGACAAACCCTGGTTTTTTGCTTGTACACAAATTGTTTCCATGTTTCATCAGCTTCTGGAGGTATTCTACCTCTTTCCTCTCCTTGGGGACAAAAAGAGGAACTTGAGCACAAAGTATAATCCCTTCCATACCATCCTCTCACTGACTGCAGAAATCCTTTCAGAAATTTAAAGAACTACTGTGATTTATCTGACTGTTGCTTTACTTAATATTCATGCAGGATTTAGAAAAACATCAGGCAGGATGGAGATAATTGCAAGTGAATAATTACAAAGAATAGAAAGGGATAGATGGGTAATTACAGAGCTTCTCTTAGGAACAATATTACTTGTCATTAAATTTGATGGACTGATTTTCTTTAGTGTAAACAGGCAAATGTGCCTTCCTAAACACTTAAAGTTACTTCCTAAAAAACATATATTTTGTTTAGGCATAATTAACCCCTCCTGAAGGAAATAAACTGCTGATTGAAGTAAAACCCCTGGCTTAATTGCTGAGAGTTGCATGTGGATTACAGAAAGTCCATAACGTAAATTTTCAGTCTCTCTGATCAAGAAATAGGACAAAGATGAACTTACTTGTTATTTTGATTTCATAAAAGTATGTTAATTTCCTTGTCTTACAGTAATGTTATTTGTTCTGAATCCTAGGATGGGCTGACCCCAGACTCTTGCATCTGAGCAGTCAAAAACATTTGAGGAATCCGAACGCAGGTGTAGATCAGTCTCTTAAATTCGTCTCTTTATGGACTGAAACCAAACTCAAACATTTCTCTGAACTTAAAAGAAATTAATTTTCAAGGTGTTTCAGCATCAGTGAGCACAACATAACAGGAAAGAAATATAAAACTTCCAAAGTGCTTATACTTATTGTTTAATTGATTAGCTGTTCTCTGCCTCTGAAACTGATAAAAATTCTGAAACTAATAAAAATTCTATACTAGGCAATTTGGGGAGTACCTGCCCCTGGAAGAAGATTTGGTTAGATTGCTTGGCCTCTGTTTTAAATCTGGGCTCCTCGTTGCATCACTGCTGGTGTTTCCCATGCAGTCACACTGGGGCACTGGACCCTGGGTGCATTGGAGCACAGCTCATTTGGGTTGGTGGGTCATGCTGCCGCCCCAAGGGTCTGGGGGCTAGCTTAGAGTACTGTGGGGCACCCCACATTTGAGGCCCTCACAGGGCCCACATAAAACAGACTCACTGTGGATCAGGACCATGTGTAGGTCCTTTCAATGGTGAAATCCTAAAGCAAAATACTTTCATATTTTCATTATGCTGCATATCATTCACATACACGCACAGTCCTTGTAAATCCTGGTAACAGGAAAAGGCAGCCTCCTAGGACTGTTGTTCACAATGATAACCAAAGAAAGAGGTTAGAAGAACCCCAATGAGATAAAAATATAACATAGAGCAAATCTGTTGCAATGCTGCCACTGGGTGATGGAATTTCCATTGACATTCCCTTGGCATTGCTGACTTGTGAGTAACATACACATCCCCAAAGCCCGGCAACACCACTGCAAGGGTATGTGTATGTGCGTGCACCGCCCCACACCACTGCAGTCTGTGCACAAAGATAATTTTTTCCCCCTTCAGGGTCGCAAAGAGCAGCTGTACAAAAGACTTTTTTAATAGAATATGTTCTTATCTTTTGTAAAACATGGACCCACCCGACACTTGGACTGGTCTGTGGGCCCCACCCTTGCCCTTTTGTTTAGAGCCTGGGATCATATGATGAACTGGGTTAGTACATTGCTGTTTATGCTCTTCAAGCCTCATCTATTTTGTTTTGCAAGAATTTATCACGCTGCTCACGACTTACTTGTGCCATAGTAAGGGTGTATTAGTGGGTAGCAAGGAGTGGGGTCCAGAAAGGGGAAGGAGGATGTGACTCGTCTGTCATGATCTGCCAGTGTTTCAAGGCTTGGGGTTGGTGGGCAGCACATGTTGGTATTGTAAAAATTAAAGGGCAGGAGCCTGAGCTTACTGTTCTAAAAATCAGGAGCAATTGCACTGAAATCAGTGGTTCCTCAGAAGTTCAAATATGGTGTTTGTGAAATCAGAATCATGCCTTTGAACTCCCAGGTTTTCAAAGAGTCTTAATGTATTATTATCCAATGGTTTATGACATTTCAGAAGGGATCTGGGGCAGGCAAATTGGGTGTCCTTGGCCTACTTCTGATGCTTCCTGCTTTGATCCATTCATTTCACCAACCCAATGCCCGGTTCACAGTGGTGTTACCACAGTGTTTCTGGAGCCCAAGGTCTGGCACTGGAGCACTAACACAGACTCTGGAGGTTGTGCACTGTTGATCATGTTCTGGTATTTAGCACTAAGCACTTTTCCCACAGGACAATAGACTATTAAATCAATACAGTCAGACTCAATGTGAGACACATGAAGGCTGATGGCAGGGGCTCTGTGGAGCCAGCCGTCACAGAGGAAGATCTGGGAGGAACCTTGTCTCCAGAGGTATAACCCAGTCTGTCAGAGAGAACAAATCGGCCAACCCGACCACCCTGAGCCCAACAAGAGCTTTGTGCTCTGGCTCTGACAACAGAGGAAAGTAATGAGATGAGGGATGGCCTTTCTTGCCTTCTGCTCTCTCCTGGGTAGAGTGAAGGGGAGTGAGGAAGGACAGGCTTTTGTCCAGCTCTGAGAGCAGGGTCCAGCATTACCCCTGAAATTGCTGTACAAGGGCACAAAAGTTACAGCAGTTCCTCAGTTGTGCAGAGGAGTCCAGGTGAGGGCCAAATTGCACTGGAAAGTAACCTGTTGAGTTAGCACTGACATTCATTTTGGGCTGATTTTTTCTGCTAGCTTGTGAGTCTTCTTTGATGTGGTTTCCATCTAAATCATGTTTCAACCATCATAGCATGGTGTGTTGACTGGGATGACAGCTTGGCATGAAAACCCTCCTTACTTCCTGCCACCCCTCTCCTACCACTCAGCCATGACACTGACCATCATGCAGCTTTCCTTAGGATGTGTGGGATCCCAGGGGAAGAGGGTGGCTTTTAGTAAGGTGGGGCACCCAGAAACTATTGGTCTGACTGCCGATCCATGAAGACAATAGCAATTGATGGGGGAACCCGTAATCTCAGCCTCTTCACTCCATGGTACAGGACCAGAAAGCCTTGAAGCAGTGGTTTTGGAGCCAATGATTTTGGAGGGGCTTCTGGCATAAATGAGGTGTTGTGCTATTGGAGGTGCTGTACCTAAATCTTAGACCTCAAAAAGAGAGAGTCCTCCACTGCAGCACATTGGAGCTAGAGCCAAGGACCCAAGTGCGCACTAGCATCCCTGGCTCTAAATTGTGTGTAGAAGTGGCTGGAGAGTTCCCCTGTGTGCCTGCCCTGGGATTGGTAAAAGTTTTTTGAAGTAGAAGCAGTACACATGAAGCATTTTACATTCTACAAAATCTTCAGTCAGTTCTAGAACTGACGCACAAAGAAAACCACTTCATATTGTTTAGTCAGATACTGGGCAGCATAGCTGATGTTAGTCCTGCAAAATCCTACATCCTAAACATGACCGATTCTTGTGTTCTACCAAAACATCATATTGGTTTATAAAATAGCAAGATAAAGTACACTGAAAACAGACCACATTGCTTGTAACATATCTGGTCCTAGAAAAAAAATGATTTGTAGAATAAAATGAAGTTATTTATCAGAGAGGTATAAAACTCTAAACAAAGTATTGCTGAGTCAGTCCTGTGGTTACCTGCTTCAGCAGGCATCCTTTCAGCGTTTGTTCCACTCGAGGCCACACTTGGTTTTGGCCTGACAGGATAGCCATGTTAACAGTATGCTTCCAGGTATTCATATGGGTGGGATGAAGAGCTAGACACCTTCCAAAATTTTGCTCCATCCTTTATTAACACCCTGAAACCCAACTTGCAAGTCCTATACAACATGGGAAAATAAGGATTGGAAGAGTTGGGAGAGAGAGAGAATGAAGAAACCCAAAACAAACCAACCCTGCAGTATTTGAATCTTTTTACCATCATAAAATTCCAGGTGAGATTTTTGTAAACCCAGATTTCATACAATCTTATGATTTAGAGTTTTCTGCAGTTCAAGTGAAGAGGGCTCATGGAAGTGGATGTGATGCTAGTGAAGCAGAGTAAAGACTTTGGGAGACTTCTGGTATGAATAAAATAAAAGATGATGAAGCAAACATAATTTTGAGAATACAGAGCCTGCCATGCCCACTTCTCAGTGTAATTTAAAAATATTTATTAATTTATCCCCTTTTAATTATTTCATGTTGCCATAGAGAAATCATTATATTGAAGATACAACCCTTGCATTCTAGTACCTCTACACTCAATGGGACTGTGTACTAAGCACAGTGACCAGAGCAGAGAGACAGTTTTATTTTACTAAGGGCAAATTCCTGTATATGTCTCCTTATTCACATTTTCTTCCTTGCAAGAAATGGCAGTGAAAAACAGGAAGCATGCTAAAACCACCCATGTAGAAAAACATTAGCTATTTACAGAGTTGAAGAATCAAAACCCAAACTCTGCCTATTTAGTCACATGTTGGCCAGTGGATCATTTTCTAGACATTGCTAGGTATGCAGTGTGAAAAAACCCAACCCACAGCTGAGATACCATTCACTTACCGGAGCAGATGTACTTAAGAGGAATGATAGTTACTGCTACCTTGGTGGACACATTAGGGATTATGCTGGATATTTGAAGTATGAGCTCTAGAACTTGAACTGAAGATAAAAGACATATATATATAGTGCAACAAGCCCATGCCCTTGGCACTGTGAACATAAGCATATTTACAATACCCGTTTTTTGCAAAGTGTCTAGATATCTTCTTTTCCAGAGGAAGGAACTGGGATTGTTGGACTACCTGGCAAGAAAGGCCCAACATACCAGATCACAGAGCAGAAGAGAGGGTAATGTCAATGCATAAAATTCAGGCATGTTGTAAGTAGCTGAGGGGCAGATTGTGACTGGTCTACTATCTTCATTGTCATCATCATCATCATCATGGCTAGGCTTTGTGAACAAAGATTTGGGAAGGGCACTACTCACGCTTGCTCTAAGTGTGCTGGTGGCTAAAAATGCCAATGCAAGAGAGGCAAGTCCAGCAGCAAAAGGCACAACGGAACATCTCCATTGGCTATATTGGCAAGGAACGGCTCTTTCTGCGTTGTCTTTTCTCCTCGAGACTGACTCTGCCTGCATTCTCAAAGGAAGCAGTAGCTCCATGAATGGTGTGTCTCCATGAATCCCGATTGGAGGCCAGAGCGGACCATTGATGGCAGTCAATATGGCCAAGGATGAGGCATTATTTCAGGGAGTCCTTGTATCTCCTCTTCGGGGCTCCTCTGTTGTGGCAGCCGGTGGCTGCCCAGCGCAGCTGCATTCTCATCAGCATGGCCTTGATAAGAATTTGATAAATAAATACTCTATTTAGGATCTGTCCAAATATTCTGAAGAGTAATTTCATTTTTTAATAACTTCAATGCAGGTATTTCATTCTTTCATAGGCAGGTTTATGTGTGCCAAAGCACTCAGAAATGGATATGAGAGGAAGAAGGTCCAAACTTGTTCATGAGCAACACAGATATATCTTACATAAAGGTTTGCTTCTGCAATTTATTTTCTTGAATTTTTCTCATGTTTTTATAGTGCTGTATGAAGTTATAGCTGGAATATATTTTAAAAAGACAAAAAGTAAGGAAGGCTGAGTATTTTTGTGGGTGCAGCACCTGGTTATCTTCTCATTTGATGCTGCAATGCTTGTCTCACATGGTTGTTCTTTTTGGTAGTATTAATGCTGTCCTGCTACAAGGCCATATACAGATTATATCTATCAGTAGTCACTGAGTGCTAGTTTATGTTTTGTTTCTAAACAATATGGGGACAAACTATAGGGGTCCAGAAACTGCACTGGGAGCAGTTTAGTTGTCTCTTAGCAGAGACAATTGCCCCACTAGATGGAGAGCAGTCCCATCCACCTGGAGCATGAACCAAGGAATTGAACCAGGAGAAAGACAGGGATAAGGTTGTGGGGGAGCAGAGCTAGGTAAATACCAGTGCTCTACAGATAGCACCTTCTGGTGAATCACTTAAACATATGTGATTGAAAGTGAATGAGTTAACACATTTAGAGGAGTTATCATCCCTCACTTGGAAGTTATCCTTCAGCTGAAGAACAGTTTGTGTTCTGCTCTGTTGCGGTATTAAGGACAATGGGTTAGTTTAAATCATCTGAAAGCATGGTACTTTGATAACTTACTTCTGTAGGAGCAAGCCCAGATTTTGCATCAGTTTTTCAAGGAAATCTAAATAATTATAAAGTTTTACCAGGCCGTTTTTGAGAGGATATATCCCATTGATTATTGTAGGTACTTTGTCTGACTGGTCTTATTTGAAAGACTATAACCCAAATTTGAGGCTTTCAAATGCAGGGTGTTTTGAATTAACCTCATAGGCCTAGATAGACAGATTTGTTCTAATGAGATTTTTTATTCTTGCATGACTCTAACACTGTTGAAGTGACTTCATAGTAACTTAGTAAAAATTTCAAGGAAGAAGTTCACTTTTGAATAGAATGAAAAAAACCCCCAAAACTTCCCTGAAAATGGTTATGCTTTGTAATGAGAAGGATATGAAGACAGGGATTTAGAATAGAAAGTTTTGCAGAATTATCATTAATTGGAGCAATTAGCGTAACTGTGTGTAGTATGAAGTATTCAGTTTTTTCACATTCTGAGTTATTGTAGTTTTAAAATGTGGGGGGTTATTTCTTCTTTATCTCACATCAATTCATTAAGTTACCTGTGGTAAATAATATCCCAATTCCTTTCTCATCCATTGACGTGTACAATGACTTAGTGTTTGGATCTCCTAATCATGAATTGAATGGCATTTCTGATATGCTTATATCCCAGGAAGCCTGACTATTACCAAAGCAGTCCTTTCCCGGACTGCTCTAATGAATCTGCTATCTGCAGGTATGAAGGGAAAAGAAACAAGTCCTTAAAGTGCAAAAAGAGACTATAAGACCACCAAAAGAACCACATCCATTCATCTGTCTACTGAATATGCTTCTGTTTTTGTTGTCCACAGAGAGATTACAAATCTCTCACAGACTGCAGCAGAGAAAGATTAGAAGTGTATTCACTGCGGCTCCTACTGAGAATTAAAGAACAAAAGTTTTAATTAAAAATAGAGAAAAGGGACTTTACTGGGTAGAAATGAGGTCTTCTTTGCATGCATAGGTTTCCCTTTAGGGAATGGGATCTCTAGTCCTGATTTTGAGAGATGGAATAAGGCAATATATTGCATGGGCCAGCAGGTAATATTTTCCGGTCTTTACAAATCATTAAGAACACTTACATAATAAACAGTGAAATTTTAGAATTTGATCTTCCCATCTTGAAGTGAAGAGCTTGATAGTTGAGAAAAACTTGCAGAAAACATTATTTGGGAGACCTATGTGTATGACATGAGTTTTTTAGTCCTTAAAAGGTGGCAGAGTGAGTTGTATGACTCGGGTTAAATAGAGAGCAGGGAACTGAACAATACTGTTCTTTAGTTTTTCAGTAAATCAAATACAAGCAGTGCTGTGTCTGTCTCAGTTGTTGCTATGTGCAGAGCTGCCATATTGCTGCCTTCTCCCTGTTCTTGTGTGAAATTGGGCATTGACAAAACGAGATGTGCTGACCTTTGGAAAGAACCCTTCTCCCATCCTGTCTTCAATCTTTCCCTGCCTCGCTGAGATGATGGAGGGTGAGGGTGGTAGTAGTTCTCTCCAGGCTGCAGCTGGAGGAGCAGCACATTTCCAGTATCAGTCCCATACAAGTATTGTTATTTTTCCTGTCATGTTTGTTGGGGTACAGCTTTTCGTTTATTTTTCTTGCAGAAAGGCAGGAAAGCCAACCTGGAAAAATACTGCTCACATGTCATCAGTAATTACTTGGCCGTTGTGCCAGGCTTTGGCTTGCTGACAGTTTTGAGACGGAGAGTGGGTGAGACCCAGCTGCAGCCAACAAGAAGAAAGAGGGAAAAAGATCTTAATCTGACATGGGCTTCACTTGCCCTCCCTTCTTTTCCCCTCCATCTTCAACTCTCCTTGGGGAGCCATAGCTATTACTTCTCACAATTAGCTCTCCCCATTCTTCACAGGACTGCCTGTTCCTGGCCTGTTCAGCTTTCTGTCCAGTTTCTTCCACTCATTAAAAGTAACATCTAAGGAAATCACTTAGCCTTAAGAGGGAAATGCCTTTTGGGAATAGAGGCCTTGCTCCACCTCCAGGAAAAAAAAAGAAAAGTAGTTTAATCTATAGTGTGTGAGAGTAACAACAAGGCTTGTGATTCTGCTGACAGTTTTCAATGTCTATTTTTAAACTTGGACAGTTTCTGAAATTACATCTATAACTTACTTGATATCTTAAAAATCATTTAGGTCATGGCCTGGAAGGAATGAACAGTGTTCATACAACAGCTCAATATACCTAATATTGCTCAGGTGGGAGATATGGGGGGACAGAATGTCATGCATGGAGAGCTGCTGGACAGGACTACACTCCCTGCCAGCAGTGAAGAAATCCTGAACCAAGATTTGCAAAGCAATAACAAGATGTGTGAAAAGAGCCTTGGTGCTGGTACCAGACAGGCCTGCAAACTGACCTTATGCTACTGGCTCAGGTGGCCCTTAACACAGCCATGCTCTGAGATTTTCAGTAGTTTTAGATTTTTTTTTTTTATGGTCACAATCATTTAGAGTTAAGCCAGAACTCCAGTGTCTTTACCTGTAGTGTTGGTCTTCTTTGCTGGGCTTCTTAAGCTGTTACACTGTGGTGCTGAATGCTGCTGCTGAAAAATGAAAATGTAGGTGCTGGGGTCAACTTACATGTGGCAGATACTAATGTCATGCCTATGGTCTCAAAAATGTCACAGGGACAGCAGTGCCAACAGAATCTGCATGTCTAAGCAGTAGAGTCTGTAAGGCTGCAAATTCTTACTCTTTCTTTCTCCTTGACTGATCTTCCAGCAAACTTATTCCTATACAGTTCACCAAGAGAAGTTGTTTCCCCCCAGATGCCCTTTATGAATGCAGGTTAAGATTTGGGAGAAATTTTTATTCATCTATCCTTCCTTGCCTTGATTGGCACAGCTGTGAAAATATACACTGATATACTGCTGAATTCCCATAATTTTCCTCCTCTTCACTCAAATCCATCATTACCACAGACTTCTACACACAGAAGTCTTCTCTCATACCTGAAATCGATGACAACATCCCTACTGGCAATTACAGAGCATGCAGGAAAGAGTTTGCCAAAAGCCTGATTTTAATGCAGCAATTGCAATTTCACTGCTTCAGTAAACTGGATGACAGCTGGATTAAGGCATCAACTGGATTAAGGCATCAATATCTTGCTGATTGGACTCCTCCTGCAAATTAAGAGGTTATGTTCTAACAGAGTCCTCTGAAATCTGTTCTTGTCTTGATATTTTTCTATCGTACAGAGAAATATTCCTGAAATCCATGGTTTATTGATGGACCTTTGTACATGTTGCTATTTTCAGTTTAAAAAAGAATAATTTCTGCTTTGAGAAAAAATTTACATAGTTCAGGTGAATTTACAGGGAGATCTGAGAACACTAGATAGCATCATTTTATTGGTGCCCCTCTATGTGACAGAAAGAAGAATATATTTCTTTGTGCTCTGTGTTGAAAACTGAGCTCAGACTGAGAAACCTTTTTTCTCTTTGGCTAAACCAGCACCAGACTGTCTAGCACTTGCCAACGTGGATTTAGAAGGTATTAATTTGCTAAAAGAACTAGAATGTGATAGTTAGGTACTCTCCACTCTGTGCAAGCTATGTCTAAGTTCCACAAAGAGCATATCTGGGGAGCCAGTACAATTGACCTGTAAATTAAGTCTGTGTAGATATAATCAATAAAGCCAAGAGTCAGGTACTTCACTATTGATCAGCAGTGTTTTGACTTAAGAATCCTATATTAACCAGTGATAAACTGTGCTTAACTCTGGTTTTTTAATCACTGCGGTTTTAAAATGTACTTTAAACAAAAGGTATTTTTTGTGGGTGGACAGATCTTCATGTGTTCTGTGCAGTGTTATGCTTCAGCCATGCATGAAAAATTACAAGGCTGATGGAATATTAACATGGGAAAGATTTTTTAGGCTTAGAGAAAAGGAGATGCAAATTTGCAGCTGGTGTTTAGCAGAGAGGAGGACCCAGTAAATCTTTGTTAGTTTTTAGGTAAGGTGATGCAGCTGATAATGTAGATCTGTTGCTATCAAACCGCTATCAGTATCATGTCAGTACCTATCTATCTCAGTATTTATAACCTGCTAACAACAGGGAAGTGATGTGGTCTAATGACCTGAGGACAGGACTAGGAGCCAAGAGGAAGTGAGGAAAGGAAACTGCACAGAAGCACAACTCTTTGAACAGGATGTCTGGTCTTGCTGCAGCCCAAATTTTGTCATATTTTCCTTTGGATTTCAGTACGCCTTGGAGGACCAGTCTCCTGATTCATTAGGCATGTTTGCCAACTACAAAATTACATGGCTGACCATGGTATTAATTGGTCAGAACTGGTCCCTTCATCATGTCACCTGGAGTAATGCTAAATGCCTCACTTGGCAGAGCACTCAGGTCACAAAGTCACTTTCATTGCAATTCTTCAAAGTCCCAGTGTTGAGATGTTTGATGAGTTCTTGGCCTCAGTATACACAGAACTTTAATGAAGCAGTGCTGTAAAAAGGTTCCTTTGGCCAGTATATGTGTCAGGTAAAGGCAAACCTGGACAAAGAGATTATGGAAGGTCATTCTTGTCTGCTAGAAAGAGCAGCATGGAAGAAGGTGCAGCTATGTTTGTGAGATAAGAATGAGAAAAGAGTATTATGTGATGGTACAACTGTTAACACAATGAAAACATTCACAGTGAAGTTAACAGATGTAGAGAATATTTTTTTTGTTGTACTTTAATTTAAATTCCTGTTGTTTGACTTACAGTGCCAGTAATGTCTTAGCCTTCCTTGTTCTTGTACTACATGGGATTCTCACAGAAGAGTTCCTTTGTGCTACATCTCACTTTTATGCTGCAATACCTATGCTTATTACATTCTGGAATGTGTTTATGGCAACTTGCCAGGCATGGATAGAAAGAAACTTCTTTTAGAGGGATAAGGATTAGAACGAGGACTGGAGCTGGTAGCACGGGCATGAAACACTCTTTGATACCACTTTTTTGAGTTTATAAACAAAATGGGGTTCCTAATTAAAGCAACCACTAAACCGTTTAACTTGCATACCTAAAGCTGACTCAATAGACTAGCCCAGGTCTCACTGACCCTGGCAGAGTGACAGGGCTTGTATTTTGTGTAGAAGAAATGTTCAATAATTTCTCCAGAGCATTATGTGCAAATAGGCTTTTCTTTAACAGCAGGCATGCATGTCTTTTCCCTCCACCTTCCTGCTTATTTTATCAGTAAGCAGATCTTAGCTAGACAATGTGAGAAATCATTACTTTTTCTTCATCTTTTTGTTCCTACATGTCAAAAAGGGATCAGATGTTTATACAAAAAATACGATCGAATTTTCCTACAAGGAATGCAAACCTTGCCATATGCTACCTCTAATTTAGAGGTCTAGGTGGAAACTCTTTCATGTATATACACTGTGAGCAACTGGGATTTCTTTAATTATTATTTAAAGTATTTGATGTTCATTCCCTTTCAGAGGCAGGATTCTGGGTGGCATGTTTAAGAGACATCTCAGTCCTAATAGTATGAATTAAATATTAGTAACCTTAAGACATAGGAAGGGCAAGCAAAAAGTGAAAACAAATAAGCACCAGGTTGCTGCTTGGAAATTCATCTTTATTTTCTGTGTGTTCTAGACTATGGTAATAATATGTGGAGTTCAAAAAGCATTTTCATGCAAGCATCTCAAAAGTACATTGCAAGAACTGCAATAAGTGCCTTTAGAATGGCAAGAATTTCTGTGTGCTTTCTCCATTGATGGAGATTCGGAGATCCTATGGAAATTCTTCAAAACACTACATAATCGAGTTAAGACCTGAATTCCCTTAGTGCCGTTACCATGTTGGTATGAGTAGAGAAAGGATGAAAGAAAAGGAGAGAGAGGACAGGAACAACAGGGCAAGCTTTTACTTCACTAGCAGGTGAAGGTCAAAGATGGAAGAAAAGAAGAGACATCAATTAAGGGAAGTGATGGAGTACTTGTAATAGGAAGCAATTAACAATGTGTTGATTTGTTCATTCATTGTGGTTTTATCTGTTATCTTTCTAATGTGAATTCTTAGGTTCTCTCTGTTCTGCAGAAGAATTGAGTGCCAGGTACTTTAGGTACAAGTGTGTTGAATTTCAAGACTGAAAACAACACAATTCTATATGGTGTTTCAGGTTAATCATGAGTGCATTGTCTTTTGAGGGTAGCATAGAAAGGAAAGCTGGGTGATGGACATACCTTTTCCTATAAGTCCCAGACTTGTGGTTTAAATTGAGAGGAAGATTCACTGACTGAAGAATCTCCAATTCAGTCCTTATGACATAATATGAGAAATACCCTGCAGGGTCAGAGTATGGTCTGTGTCTACAGCCTGACTCCACTGGGACGAGGGGAGAGGCTGTTTGAGGAAAGGCCTGCAAGCCCGACATCCTTTGGTGCTTTCCCTTTATGCTTCCCAACAACCATGGTTGTTGCATGAAGTATGTCTAGGTGCATCTCTCTGACTGTTCCCTTCAGAACCTGTTTATGGAACTCTTTGATGTGAATTTGACCAATCCCTTTTCAAAGCTACTGCCACTGCCTGCCTCAACTCAAATTCCCAAAGTTTGCTGTCTGCTGTGCAAAGAAATGTTTTACCTCTTTTAAACCCATTTCTAATAGTTTCAATAAGTTTCCTCTCATTCTGCTGCAGAGCTGGTGGCTAACTATTTCAGCTTCCTCACATGCACCTTATCCACTGTCTTTATAATTCCCTTGATCACATTCCCCTTAGCATTCTCCTTTCCAGCCTAAGCAGAAACCATCTTATTTTCAGTTTCTTCCTGTAGGAAAATCCAGCTTTTTATCTAATCTACTTGCATTGCAGCAGAAGCTAGGTCTAGCAGAAGGTCTAGTCTCAAGGTGAATTTCATAACAGTATAACTAGTGGATATTAATAATTATTCTAACAATGAAGAAATTGCTTAAGTGTCTGTGTCCCAAGCCTGCAATTCTTTGTCTTCTGAAGGTAGTAACTGGAACTGTATGAGTCAACTGACTGCTGTTAGGGTTCACAGTATCTACCAGTTCCTAAATAGGAGTTATTCTCATAGCTGGTCTCTACTGCTTTTTGCAGGTAGAACACAGTCAGTGCAAAAGACATCTATTTTTCGCTTGAAGCACATCTTCACATAAAAAAAAAAATCATCTTGAAATTCTGGTTGAGGAACTGGATAGTTCAAAAAGAGAAGGTGATGAGGGTTTCATGCCAGATCCATGGCTTATGTCACCGACCACAGCTCATGCCCTAGTTTCTCCAGTTTACAGTAATTGAAGGTCTTTGTTATGTCAGGTAGCACTGTACTTGTATGGAGTTATAAGGCAATCATTAAATAGCTTATGCCCTCAACTAGCCTAAACTATAAATCAAACAGATCATGCATTAAAATTGTTAGTATTATCAAGTCCCAACTTAATAAACAGAAGCTTCTCTCTCTTTAGCTGCAGGCCCCACAAAAGGTCCTGTTTTCTGCAAACAAGACAAAACAAGGAAATGAGCTATCATCCCTGCCCTTCAGTGCAGCACGTCCGCTGTCCTCTTGACAGGTAAATCTTGCAAATGTGTTCACCAGGGTTATTGTTTCACATTCCTCTTGTAACAGCGTGTGATCACAAGTGAATATGAGATGCTACAGAGCAGTACAATAAGGACCCTGTTTGTTTGCTGCTGTACTGTCAGAGAGAATATTTTAGCACCTGATAGCCTTGCATAGATTAGTCTTGAGAGGATGTCCATTCCTAACTAAAACAATAGTAATCTACATATTTTCTATTCATGGGTTCTCCTTGCACTCTGCACCTGATTCACTTCTAATCAAGAAGGCATTGTATTGGTGCTGCATGTATAACCAGCATGGTGAGTGGATTGTGGATTAGATTTGCTTTCATCTCCTCAACTTTTTAGAGAAACAGCAAGCTAAATTAGGGTGAGAATGCATTCTAAAGGCTTTGAAGTACTTGTTAGTAAACAGAATGTATCAGTGCCTCCCTAGAAAACATCATGCCTTTCATTAATGTATCTCCTGAACTAATTTTTTTCCTTTCATTACCTAGGTATTTCTTAAATAAAAAGTAACTTATTTCAAAGAATGAAGAATTATCAATGTTATATGCATGTAGAGACAAACTCACTCTCCGAAAGGTCACCTGAAAAATGTTTTTCAACTGTGAAATCTGTGCCTTGAAAAAGAAAACAAAACAAAACCAAACAAAGAATGCCCCAAAACTATATCTATGGTTTATTTCTTAAAAAAACAATTGTGTCCATAACAGCATCTGTCCTAGGTCAGACCAGGGTCTGCTTAGCATGGTGTCCCAGTTCTGGCAGCAGCCAAAAGCAAATGCCTAAGGGAAACTATAAGAACAGGGCAAACATATATCTTGCTTTCCTGAATGCTCTCCCAGCCTTAAAACATTTGAAGCTCTGGGATTTCCTGACCGAGATATGGTTTCTATGTAGATAGTAACCCTTTATGAATTTCTCTTCCTCTGGCTTTCTCAGGTTCCCCTTGAAATGGTGTAAGTTGCTTCCATCCAGAGAAGCTTTTCTATTTCATCACATTTAGAAGTTTGCTGACTCAAAAATTAGTCTGCTTTTACCCCTGTTATGGCTTAATAGTATAGTGATTACAATCCTGTGCAAACCTTGCCTGTCTCATAGCCTTACTGATGTGATGACAGCATTGCCACTCCAATTCAGACAATGTGCTGAAATGTTTTCTTCTACTGAAGTTTGAAGCTGTTCATATTATCTATTTAATAGCAGGAAGAACATCCACACTCCCCAGTTTTAGGCATCCAAATAAGGTTTCTTGCTTACTACCTAATCTGCTTAGACTCACATTTTATTCAGGAAGAGAAGTTCTGATGCAAAATTATGTAAATTAGAAATGCAATGCAGTACTCCTTTGGAGCAGACACTACTTCTGCAAAGGGAATTTTTGGAGACCAGTTGAAAGACTTCAGGGAACTTGGTGTAAATACTTCCACACATGACAACAAGATACAGTGGCTTGACTTAAAGTGTCTTTTCCTACCATAAATGGAGAGACAATTTTAGACAAGCAGAAAAATCTGGACGGGTCTAAACGAGTGTTACCAAGATTAATATTTTTATGCTTATAAAACATAAAACAAAATTTCTGAAAATCTCAAGAGATCAAAAGCTTGTCTTGAAAACTGTTCTATTTAAAGCTATTACATACAATAACAGAGGGAAAAGTGAAAAAAACCCAAACCAACAAACAAAAAAAACCCCACAAGCCAAAACCAACATAAAGAATGATATATTTTCACTATCTTCTCTACAGCATTCTCAGATTAAGAATGTAAGAGGAAAACTTTATAGAGGAAATATTTTTTTTTAGGGCAACTAAAGAAGTTGAAAAATCAGGCAATCTTTCAGACACATGAAACTTCTAAGAGAAACCCATATATGTCTGTTATCTTGTTTGCTTTCTGTCTATATCAATTTTTCTTTTTATTAGCCTAGTTTTAGCAGAGACAGTATTTTTTCCTGCAGAGTTGTAGAATACTATTTTCCTTTTTCCATCCCTTTTCTGTCTCACCTGCCTGTTTTCTAACTACCATGCTCTGGTTACTTAAGCTCACTCTTTCCAGTGCTGTGAACCAAAACATGTCCCTAATGCCCAGTCTGTGTCATGGATTAGACACTAAAAAAGGCCCTAGAAATGGGCTGTAAGGAAAAAAAGGAAATCTACTTCATCAGGAATTCTGAAGCTTAATAGTTCTTCTACAGCCAGAGATGATTTGTGTCTCAGCCTGAGACTAATGTACATGTCTAGATCAGGGGAGTGACTCTTCCTCTGCATCAAGGATCCCTGGAGTACATAACTACCCTTAGATGACTGAATTTTGGTGAGATGACTCTTGCTCTTTAAGTACAGGCACCCAGCCTTAGTGACCCTGGAGATCTGTACTGGTCCTGTGTTTGTTTTTAGTAAAAAATACAGAATCATAGAATCACATAATGGCCTAGGTTGGAAGGGACCTTAAAGACCATCTAGTTCCAACCTCCCTGCTATGGATAGGATCATCTTCCACTAGACCAGATTGCTCAGAGCCACATCCAACCTGGCCTTAAACACTTTCAGGGTTGGGGCATCAACAGCTTCTCTGAGCAACCTGTTCCAAGGCCTCATCATCCTCACAGTAAAGAATTTCTTCCTAACATCAAATCAAAACCTACTGTTTTTCATTTTGAAGCCATCACCCCCTGTCCTGTCATTACATGCCCTTGTAAATAGTGTCTCTCCATCTTCCTTGTAGGCTCCTTTCAGTTACTTGAAGGTGAAAATTAGGTCACCCCAAAGCCTTTTTCTCCAGCCTGAATAATCCCAACTCTCTCAGCCTTTCCTCACAGGAGAGATGTTCCATGCCTCTAATCAACTCAGAAGTCCCCCTCTGGACTTCATGCAACAGGTCAGTGCCCTTCCCATGATGAGGACCCCAGACCTGGATGCAGCACTCTTTGTGGGGTTTCACAAGGGTAGGGTAGAGAGAATTCCCTTACCCTGGTAGCCATAATGCTTTTGATGCAGCCTGGGATACAATTGGATTTCTGGGCTTCACGTGCCCAATGCCAGCTCATTTCTAGCTTCTCATCCACCAGCACCCTCAAATCCTTCTTGGCAGAGCTGTTCTTGATCACTTCATCCCTCAGCCTATGTTGATACCAGGGGTTGTCCTGACCCAGGTGCAGCATCTTGTGCTTGGTTTAAATCATATGATATTCCCATGGCCCCACTTCTTGAGCTTGTGAAATCAAATTCCTAGTTAGCCCAAGCAGAACTAGGCAACCAAGTCTGAACTTTAAAGTTTTATGTGTTCAAACTAATATGTTGCTCTCAGCTTGGACAATGGAACAATTTTCCTCATGAGACTTATATTTCACTAATAACTTCTGATATATTTTGATACTTACATTCATTTTTATTAAAAGCAAGCAGTATACTAACTACTATTGCTATCATTAGGAATACAGGAAGAAAGCCTCAGGAGCTTAAAGATATAATTTTATACAAAGGGAGTGAACTTGTTTGGGCACCTTCTGAGCTTCTTCATTTTAAAACTGAAGTGCAGAACTCCACACTTCAAGTTAGGCTTCTTGCTGAAGTGTGATTGTCACAAGTTTTGTACTCTTTTGGCAACTTAAGTTCATTTTCCTGTTATTCTGTGGCTGAAGGACCACCTGAATCAGGAAAGAAATTATTTCTAGGATGGAAATACAGCTGAAGTTTTTGATAATCAAGATGTTCAGCTGTTTTACCATGGCAGGCAGCCAAAGACTAGAAGACCTCTGTAGGGGAAAAAAAAAATTAGCAAACTTACATAGCTACAGAGAAGAAAGAAGGAAGTTTACAAAGACCTTATCCTATACTAAGATTTTACTATTTCTACGGAATATGCTGTCCAGAACTTCCTTCCATATATTTTAGGACGTTTTATGGGGTAGAGGCCAGAGCAGTTTCTTTAGCAGATACTCACACAATCTACTTTCAAATACCTGCTTTGACTCCCAGAAGGAATCTATTATATAGGGAGGCTGCCAGCAAAAACCTAATTCAAGACCTGAAGTAGGTTACATTCACATATATATATATATATATATATATAAGCATAGTCCTGTAAATTTGGGCTGGCCTGTATTTCTAGCTATAAAACCTGTAATAGCAAAAAAACGTTTCTGGCCTGAAGAAAAAATTCTGATTTTGTGCAAGAGGGGAAATTTGGACATTTCTTATCAATTACAAAAACCAAAACAAGTATTACTTGCTCCTTATTTTTACTTGTACTGTATAATATTGTTACAATAAAATATAAAACTATTTGATGAATCTGAGCAGAAAGATATAAAAATTCCATGAGATCAAAATCCTTGACTTTTTAAAAATACATATTAAACACTTTCTAAAAGGAGTGATATTCATGTGAAATACTTTAATACCCATAAATCTGTATGTTCTGTCAGAAGTGATAGAAAATTTCTAAACAGCTGTTGATTAAAGTTAGTGGCACATATAATTTTTATTGAGCCACAGAACACAGTGTAACTCATTCAACAATGTCATTCCTTCTTTATAGATAAATTAAATAAAGCAGATAGTGTGATCATTAAATGAACAGCAAAGCCCAGTGTCTTGAAAGATTTCTAAATTCTGCTGCCTCCAAACAAAAAGCAACTTTGTAGTGAAAGCAGTTACAAAAGGCCTTTCTCTTGGGTATATTATTCTATAAATAGACCTTTCAGGTTTTCTTAATCTCTTGTTTCACACCATAATACCTGCCTTTTATGAGTATTACCCCACTGATGTAGAGACACTGTTGATTTGCTTGTTTGCCTCTGCTGCATGAAAATGTATTATATGATTATCCAACTTGATTTTTTTTTATACTTTGCATGTTAGAAAAATATGGAGGAGCTAATTGTTTCCCTTTCATTGATGAAATCCCCTTATGCCAGACATTAGAGTCACTGAAGTACAACCTGCTCATCTTAGCAGTGGTTCATGAAGAATTTGGAATCAGTATCACTCGTCTTACATTTTCATAGTTCTAGTGAGTTCACTTAATTTGCATAGCAAACCCACGCATTTGTGAGTTTTAAGACTCTGTAAAACAAGATTCTTCAGACTACAGAAATAAAATCTTTGTCAATCTTATCTGAGAGTTATCTAAAAGAAGTTTTAGGGTTACCAGTCCCCCAGTGTTAAATGGTGTATATTCGTGTATTATAAGATCAATAAAAAGTCAACCAAATTCTTGAAAGACATATTTGACAATAGTTTAGACTGGATCTTGTGTTGAAATATCTGAGGCATTCACATATATTCTGCTTCTTTGATCCTGTAGCACCACTTTGGCACAAAGGCACAACTGAAGAGCAATTATATCTTGCATCAACAGTGACTTATTAAGTGACAGGGCTATGAAAGCAGCAGGTCTGGTTGCTGGTGTTCAAGTAATAGCATTCATTTGATTACAACTGCTCCTATAACAAAGTTAATCTAATGAAAATCATACAATTTAGTGACCTTGGTTGCAGTTTCTGGGCTTGTCTTTTGTGTTATTTTAACAACTGGATTTATACTGATGATATCCAGGAAAAAAAAGTAAGTAAAGAAATTCTATCTGGGAGCACTCTCAATAGAGACAAGTAAGGCAGTCCTGTAACATTTGTGTATTTTAGTGGCATATTCACAAAATTTCTGATTTTGAACAGTTCAGCTTGTAAGTAGGACCTTTATGAGTATATACATGTTAGAAGAGAAAAGAATAGAGGAAGTCCCAAGAGGGGTTTCCCATCAGAGCCACGGAGTCTGGACTCATGCTTACTGGAGCCAAGCAGTTACCACTGCTTACTGCAGCATGTGTCACTGATCATGTGTTGGTGGTGGACTGAGCAAATGCGTCACCAGTGCAACCACTGGCTCCCCCAAGGAACCTCACAGCTGCCTACATATAGCTTGCTTACTCTTAATGATGTGAAGACATTAGATATGTTATCTTTTTTTTTTTAATTTTTATTTTTTTTACTAAACCATACAATGGTCTATTAAGATATGCTTTTTTTCATATGCTTTTTAAGAAGGAAATGTTTTTCTCCATATATTTTCACTCAAACTTCTGTATAATATTTCCATTAAATGCTTTCAAATGAATAAAAATGTCTTAGCAGAGTAGACCTTTATGTTTAGTGGCAGGGGGTAAGAAAAGGAGAGGGTGGAAATAAATCTTTCCTGAGAACATAATGCAGCAATAAAGGATACCCACATTTGAGTACTGTTGGCTGCTTTATGATTTTTTTCTCAGTTCAAACAAAGCTGTATTCAAAACAAGAATAAACATATCAATGCTAATTTTATATAAGACTCTTCCTTGTATAGTAGTTTCACCTATTCTATTCATATAGCAAAGAGCAGGATTTCTTTGATCTCTTCCTGCCATCGATGTTTTGCCATTTAGGCTTCTACTTAATGTCTTTTGTTCTGTTACATATTTGCTAAAAGTGATAGATCACTCTGTTTATAATCTACATAATTGTCTATATTTCTGCCAGATGTCAGCTACTGTTCTTTCCTGTTAAAGTTCTCAGGAATATATCACAGTACATAGCTGAGTACCAAACAACAACAAAAAAGTGATGATATCTGTGTTCCCATGTGAAAATCTCAGTGTGAATGGAGAATATTTAAGCTTCACTCATAATTATTTACTAAGAAAATAACAAAAAGAAGGTGGCTTCCATCAAGTAGGATTTCTCTCAAGATGATCACACTGGTACCATTATGTAGATGAGATGTGGCCCATGTGCCTGTTATTGCCGGTAGGAATGAGGGATAATACTTCCATTCCCGACTTGGTTACTTGCCTACTTTCCTACCTGCTTAAACATCCCAGGACAGTATGATTGACAGGTTGCTTTCCTGCCAAGAGGTTGTAGCTGCAGCATTCACCAGTCTTCAACACTAAGTACTACCTTACAGTACCAAAATCGCTATTTTTACCTTATCAAGCATAAGAAAGACATTAAACAACGTTTCTTGTGTTAGGGTGATCTGTGACTTCATCAAATGAATCAGAAAATTTTTCAAATGAAACTGTCTCCTGGTCATTTGATATTTGTTACTGCTTATCACAATATCATTTAGTTCTTTTCAGGTTTTGTACATAAAAAAAAATCCCTAGGAAAAAGAATCCCTTTTTCCATTACCTGTCTGCCCAACTGGTGGACCATTTCAGATGGACAGTGATTCTATGGATCATACTGACTGATGGACATGGGACCATCAAACAGGTATATGTGTGGGAGTGTTGGGGTGCGTGTGTGTGTTTTCAACATTTACCTAAAATTAAGTCTGGTGAGAATATGCAGAATATTGTGAGCTGTTTGTGGCTGTCCATGGTCTGCACCAGATGTATAGTAACTCTTAATTGAAAATTTTAGGGTATTCAGTTTAACAGCCTTACATGACATACTCACCTAGAAGTCCTCCATTGTTATATAACCACAGCACATTTCAGTGGGAAACCCCATACTCTCAGAAAGGGAGCAGTTTATCACAGCCTTTTCTGTAAGAACCTCTCAGCTCAGCATACCCTTTTCCTAGCTGTCTTGGTTTGCAATATTCAAACATGATGATCGTTGGTATGTTGTGAAAACATAATTTTTGAGGTAGTGTGAAAAGTTCAGTGTGCAGACAGAAGTCCACAGGGTGTATAAGAGGCTGGGAGGATTTGGTAACTCTGCAGGTATGTAGTTTCGTCTCCTCTTTTTAGAAACTAAGGTAGCCAAGCATCCTTGCAGAAAGAGAGATTTTTCATTGGACTCCTCACACTCCACAGTGGAGAGGGTGTGTAATATGACTGATGCTGCAATGATACCTAACAACTTCATTTTCACTTTCTCATGGAAAGTTTGAGAATGCTGTTACTTATTTTGTTACTAGAGTTAGTATATCAACATCCTTGCACTTTTCTCAAGCACCAAATTTCACTTTGCTTAAAAACCCCAAGCAATCTGGTGAAAAAAGCATTTGAGAACAGATTAAGCAGTCCTTTAGCTTAGAAGTCGCCAGCAGGTGCAAAAGATGGTGTTACTCAAAGTGGGATGGAGAAATACCTGGAGGAATTTTGTGGCTTCAGATTATTTGGTAGGTCTCCTGAAAGCTCTTTAGAATTACAAACCAAATTCTAATGGCAAACAACATACCTACTAAATCTTTCATCATAATTTTATAACCCTCATTAAACCAACTCCAGTCTTTAAGCAGGAAGGAAAGGGGTTTAATCTTCTACAGTAAGCTAGTGTAGAAGCAACACTGGGAGTGGAAGATCATTCAGTGTTTTCTTCTTTCTGGAAAGGCTCAGATTTATGGGTTGTGGTAGATTTAGCTTTGGTGGGTTTTCATATTCAGAGGTGAACACCTGCAGCAGGGTAGCAGAAAGCTTGTGAGCCTGCACCTCAGCCTTTCTGGTTCATAGTGGGATACAGTGATGTGCAATAGCCTTGTCAGCTGTTTCAAATAAGATGCTGTAAATTGGAGTTACTAAAGAATAAGTACATGCTTCAAGGGATGGTTATCTTTGGCAGACAAAGAGGAGAGACATATTGTCTGACAGACTCTGTTAAAGACTCTGACAGAGTCTTTAACAGGGGAATAATAATGTTTAATCCAGCTGTTCAGATTTTTAAAAACAGTATTTTTAGTAGAGATTTCTTCTGGTTCCATAAGTTAGATAAGGCCTATTTTTCCAAACATTTCTATAACAGCACACAAGAGGGAGTAGGTAAATAGCTGTACCTTGTCTGAAAGGAGATTCTACAAAAGAAATCCAATACCTATGATTCAAACTAAGAAAATCAGGTTATGTTTGATTATTAGGAAGATAACAGACAGGAATGAGAAGAGAGACATTGGACTAAAGAAGTTACACAATGAAATCCATTTCCTTGTACATAACCTTCTTTTTAAAAGATATTTCTAAATATCCTTCAAACAACAAAGTATTTTTACTTTTTAACAAGGTCAGAGCATTTTTCCTGCAGCTTGGTCACCTCAATTTCATTTCACTGTATCATTTTTAATCAGTATTACAGTGAATGTTCTAGAGTACCCATTGCTGGCTGTAATCTTGTGAAAAATATATTTTATCCGTCTACTTTGAAAAGAAAAGGAATGTGTTTGTGAAACACAATACTGAGAAGAACTGTCTGCTTGAAGATTTAGACATAGATTAGGTTTGTACAGCATATGTCTGTCTCTAGCCTAGGACATGGAGAAAAGTACCTGTAGAGGGCAAGTAAAGCAGTCAGATTTGATTTATGGAGGGAAAAAAGTTGGCTAAACTTGATGCCTTTGAACATAACACTTACTGTAAACAAAATTTTTTTCATGATATATTAGCATTAACTTTATTTAGCTGCTACATATATAGAGTTGTATGCATAACAAATGATAGCTGGCAGAGTTTTTAAAGGCCTCGTTAGCTCTGACTTGCAGGATTTTTGGATACACTTTCAGTTCATTTATTTTGGCTTGCTCTTAAACTGTACTTTGATGTTCAAGTAAGTGTAAAAATTCATTTTGAGCTTTAGGTGTACCAACCTAATTTTGCACCAGTTCCGATTTAATAAAAGTCTCTGGATCGTGCCAGGAATTGTCAAAGTCTTGCTTAAAACCTCATCTGAAACTTGGGCCAGATTTTGTCAGGCTCCACTAACTCTCCCATTATGGAAGTGCTGCACAACAATGTTGCACAGGTTTGTCGTTAATGGCAGCAAAAAAAAATTACTTTCAGGCAAGCATCATGCCATGAATCAAATTCTTCTCTCTTTTACTTCTGTACAAAAATGGTTAAGGTAATGGAATCATATGATTATAAAACTTGTGGAATTCAGCTACATATTTTCTCTTTCCTATTGAGTTTAGCAACTAAATAATAGTTCATAAGTTAAAGCTGCCTCCCAGTGTGCTTTTCTTTTTCCCGAGTAGTACTTAGTCAACAAGGAGAGGTCTCACTGACCTTGGCAGCAAAGGTAGGTAATATAATTTTACAAAAGTGCACTTCTTTTTACCTTTCTCCATCAAGAATAAACTTTGATTCTTAAAAGGGATGAAGTGATCCAGCATTTGAGATGTGTTTTCAGTCTTCTTGAGTATTGAATTTTTCTTTATATTCCTATTGAACCTGTCACTTTTTCTCTACATTGGATAAGCTTCTTGGTTATTTTTCCATAATTTAGGGGAGTACAGTTGAACAATCCTACCAGTTAACTGGGAATGAGTTCCTGTGTACCTAGATGGGCACAAGTTTACTACTGTGAGTAACCATAATTTTAGACAGTTTTTTGGAGCTGGCACTGTTTTTGATATCCTGCTTTCATTAAACACAGTGAGTGGGCAGTGGCTTGCATCATTTGTGTTTTGGATGACCTAGTACATTAGTAAATTTTTTGACTTCCATTTAACTATGTAGGCTTATAATAGTAGCAACAAAATTGAAATCTCTCTATGACTGAAAGCCACAGCTATTTTTACAGTAACTGACTGTAAGAGTCAGTAAAGAATATTTGGACAGAACACCTTTTTTATTTTTTTTCCCTTCCCCTAAAGATTATAATGTTTCAAATCACAGGAACATGCAAAATCTATAAAGTTCACAGTGGGACAAAGAAAGACACTAGTGCTCACTGTCATAGAATCATAGAATCATAGAATTGATTGGATTGGAAAAGACCTCTGAGATCATAGAGTCCAACCCTTGGTCCAACTCCAGTCCATTTACTGGATCATGGCACTCAGTGCCATGTCCAATCTCAGTTTAAAAATCTCCAGGGATGGTGAATCCACCACCTCTCTGGGCA
>JAWWEV010000083.1:112008735-112063472 GCA_035583235.1 Hafferia zeledoni
AAAAAAAAAAAGAAAAAGACAACACAAAAAGGGAAAGGGAAAAGAATCTAATCACTTGAAAATGAGAATATTGCAGTTCACTGTGTAACAGAAGGTGCTACATCAAAATCTAATGCCATTGCACCACCAGTGCAGCAACAGAATTCACTTACAGTACTGGTTTTACCCTGATGTTTTCATAGGAATTAAAAAATGCAATACCATGAGCTTTTATAGCTCATATGACTGTAGGGATGTCAAAAGAGTGATTCTACAAACTTTAGTTACCCAGACTCAGATGTGCAGACTGGAATAACTATTTTAAGTTAAAACACTCAATTCACTAAAGAGAAGAGTGCAGTCCCCCTCATACTCTGCCCAATTACCCTCAAAGTTAGCAGTGTCTAAATGTAAGAATAATCTGTTGTTGAGAAAAATGGTTTTTACAGATCTTCTCATGTGTACAGAGACCATTTTATTATCATATTTTAGGGACAGAGGAGATTATTAATGATCACTAATGCAAACTGTAGCATTCACAAACCTTTAACATCATCAACTTCCAGTTTGATCACAGTCATAAAGACCTCAGAATATCACAATATCACATACTACAACAGAAAAATTAGGGAAGTTTAGTTCCATTGGTTTCCAGTAATTTCAATATTTTATGGTTTTCCTGGTACACTAAAGCACTATCTACTCTCAAAAGCGTATTCCTTTTGTGTATATTTGTAGCCTAAATACTTCACTATCTCTTTGAAAAATTCCATAGATATTTCTAGTCCCTTTCTTCAAGGCCTATTTTCCAAGTTATTCCTGTACTTTTAAAAATTATGTCCTAATCTTTAATGTATTTTTCTGAAATCAGAACTGGACATAGGATTTGAATTATTTCCATAATACCTTATAGAAGAGGTGATATTACCATTTTAGCTTACTTAATATTCCCTGCTATCTGTAGATTTCTATTTTGCCTTGGAAGCTTATCTTCCAAATAAAATAGGTTAAATTTTCAGATCCAAAACAGGGAATTAATATTCAATACAATTTAGATCTGTAGTATTATTTTATTAATTTAATATAGGATTTTCAATGTCAAAGAACTAATTTCTGTATTTATTTCTCTTAGGAAATTATGGGATTGACTCCACTAAGGTCAAATGTGGTAGTCTGTAAGTGTATTAGGTAAAAATGAAAGAAAATTTTTTTCCATTAAAATTCATCATCAAATTCTCTAAGATCATCTATTTAAATTTTAGGGCATCTTAGAATATATCAACATAATTTTGAATTCAAAATTTAATTAGATTTAATTTGTTTTAGAAAATTGATTATCTTGACATCACTTGAGCAAAAGAATCAGAAAACAGTTAAAGGATGGAAGTATGGTTGATGAAATAGTTATTTCAAAATTAACTGAATTCTTAAAATTGATTTTTTATTAAATCACTTGATTACTTGGAAAATGACTTTGAATGTTGTGTGCAGTTTTACGTACCCCAGTACAAGAAAGATATGAACCCATTAGAGAGTGTGCAAAGAAGGGTAGTGAAGATGGTGAAGGGCCTTGAGGAGAAGCCGTGTGAGGAGCAGCTCAGGTCACTTGGTCTGTTCAGCCTGGAGAAGAGGAGAGTGAGGGGAGACCTCATTGAAGCTACAACTTCCTTGTGAGGGGAAGAGGAGGGGCAGGCACTGAGCTCTTCTCTGTGGGGACCAGTGACAGGACCCGAGGGAATGGCCTGAAGTTGTGTTGGGCAGGTTTAAATTGGATATTAGAAAGTCTCTTCACCAGAAGGTGGTTGGAAACTGGAACAGATGCCCCAGAAAAGTGGTCACAGCACCAAGCCTGACAGAGTTCAAGAAGTGTTTGAGTGATGCTCTCAGGCACATGGTGTGACTCTTGGGGGTAGTCCTGTGCAGGGCCAGGAGTTGGACTTGATGATCCTTGTGGGTTCTTTCCAGCTTGGGATATTCTGTGGTTCTGGGATTCTGTGATACAATAACTTTTTTTCTTGAGCTATAGATTAGCTGGATAAAAAAATTCTATATTTTTAGACTATATATACCTCATGCCATACTCATCCTTCTACAAATTCTTTATAAGTCATATTCAACTGAATAATATGGGTTAATTAAGATATTTCGGGAAATTGTTCTACATGGGAATCCTCCTATCACCTAAGTTTTTGGTCTTGATGATTTTGAAAGCCTAAGTCTGTTCTTGTTGATTTTAATAAAAAAGGTATGTGTGCACACATACACAGACACATATATCCATGAATGTAAATGTGATTATATCCTTTTCTGTCTTCTTTTTCCCTATCACCTTTTGATAGCATTAGTTAATAAATATATCTAGGGAAAAACAGTATTTTCCTACATTTTTAAATGTGCTATGAGACTTGTGAATGCTTTTGAAATACAAATATTTTGTAACAATAAGTGACAATGAGTGGATTTATTTCACAGCTTAAGCATGGCTGCAATCTCCCAATGTATGTGATAAAGCAAGTTGAATTGGCACCTCAACCTCCCTTCAGTTGGCTAGAGAAAGGATTCCTTGGTGGGAGTTCCCTAACCAATATTTCCTTAGCAGTAAAAGATAACAATACTTTAGAGTCACAACCTCATCCAGTTCAGGCATAGCCTCCTTCCTGATGAGTCAGCTGGAATATTTTAATCAGTGATGTCATGGTAATGAGAGAAGAGCATCCATATTAAAATACTCAGAAAAATACTTGATCCAGAGGTTGGATTCCCTAAAACCAAACCTTTGTCTGAACAATGTTGTTTCTTTCCAAACAATTTTGCAAATAAACTACTGAGATCCTTTAAAAAAAGGAATATGTCTCACATATCTAAGAAAAATTGTATTGAGTGGCTTAAAATCTTCCCTGCTCTCTTAAATGAACCTATCTGTAAAATGTCAAAGCTTGAAGTTTTCCAGGAACTCTTGTATCAGCTTAAGGAAAAAGGTTAGACAGAACAAGCTCGATTTAAATAGAATCCTACTTATTTCCACACTTGGTAAGCCTAATTCCTAAGTGTTCCTTATTAATACCACACACACTTGCTGACCAAGTTTCGATTTTGGTAATATGAATATGTTGCAATAGTTGATCCAAAAAAGGAGATTATGTTAATCTTTTAAAAAAATCTAAAGAGTAATATAAAGAGAAAACACATGTACTGTCTGCTCAGGCTAAGAGTTGAGCTTATCTATCCCATCCCTGTGCCCTTTTCTATTTTCCAGTTGTGACTTCTAGCGCATCTGTATTCTCACCTCTGGATCTGAAGTTTGGGTACTGTATGAGAAGAAAGACTGTGTGCTTGGTGTTTATCATGGTTTGTCACAGGTGAATGGATGAAAAGGATGTAAAATGAGGAAGTTAAGACTATTCATGCACCAGCCAAGTAAGATAAATTTGCATCTGGACAAATGCATTGTTTTTCATCAAAAAAAGGCCTCAATAAAACGAAGCAACCAACCAACCAACCAACCAACCACAACAACCACAACAACAACTAAACAGTTAAACAAAAGAAAACCCCACCAAAAGAAAACAAACAAACAAACAAAAAAAAAGTCCCAACAAATGCAAAACAATTTAACATAGGCTTAAATTTGAATCTTATTGCCTTTGTATTTTGAATGCTATGCTCTGAAAAATTTGTGTGCCGCTTTCAATGAATAGTATAAATGAGTCTTTTTGATACTGACAATCTGTTTAATTAAGAAAAAGTCATAATACTATTCAGAAGTTACACTGACAAAAGAACCATGCAGTTACATTCTCTGTTATCTATCCAACTGGTCATGTATTACCCATCTCTAAAGTATCTGATAGCTACATAGTTATTCCCAGATTTTATTTTCATTAAATTCTCATGAGGCAGGGAAATAATCCTCATCTTAGAGTAAACAGACAGTAGTTTACTGACGTTCTATTAAAAATTAGTACAATAAATTGTCATTTTTGAGAAGGCAACATTATAAGAGATTGTCAACCTAAACCTAAACCATAGTAGTTGCTGGTAGTTGTTGAAATTAGACCATGTTACATACTTTGCTATATGGAAGTGCTTTTAGAAAATCTGGCTCCTGTTGCAGATACTAAAGAATTCTGAAATTTTGTAGTTTTATCCTGTAATACATGCTAGTATGATATTTGCTAAAGGAAGAGACCTTTATTCCTAAGCCAGAATAATGGCTATAATTGACTGCTTTTGTACAAATGTCTGTGTTTTAACTCATTAGACAAAATAGAAACCTGTAAAACAAGGTAATCATCACATTTGTAAAAGCTAGATATGGTAAAAGCATTTAGAACTGTTCTGAAGAGAGCACTGTATGTGACAGTAGCTATTTAGAACAGTTTATGTCACTAGGAATAGGAGTGAAATTAATGTGGATTTTTATCATGTCTTACTGCACTTCCCTCCAAGTACTTATTAGTAGTCTTATTCTGTGCCAGAATTCCATGAGTTTATTAATATTCCCTACACATTGTGTTTGTTTCTGTTTTTTAAAGTTATTGCCAGATTATAGCCTGTGTGTGCCTGATAGTGGTTGTGTTTGTATATGAGCACAGGGTCATCTGATAACAAATTGTAGCACTGCGCGATAAGCAATGTTTAAAATGGGTACAAGCCAGAAGCCTATGGCTCCCAGTATACTTTTAGAAAGTCCCATCAACAAAAGAAAGAGTTCAAGGTATTTCGGAAAAGGTCATTGATTACAACCAACTTCATGATCATTCTGGATGTGTTCCTTCCTGCAGAGACATAATTACATTTGTTTTACAGTCAAACTTATTTTCAGCTTTGGGCAAGGACAATTGCTCTCAAATCTGATTTTTGAGTCATATCTACCAGTTTAAGCAAGCTGTTAGCTCTGAGTGAGTGAAGTAACAGTAATGGCCATAAGATCTTGTTTGGAACTCTTGAATTTAGATTTATAGCATTGCATTGTGAGATTTATAGCATAGCATCGTGGGAGTTGAAAAGCATTTACCTTGCAGAATGCTGACCCTGGTTTCTTCCAGGAACTAATTGTTATATATTGGAGTATCTTCCAGCACAAGGACTTTCCCCTGTCTTTTACTGCAGGGATTCATGCATCTGTGTCATTTCCTTTTTTTACTTTCAGCTGAAGCACAGCGTTTTCTGTGAAAATCACTACTGCTGTAATCCAAGTGAGCCTGTGATCTCCTTGGAATCCTCTGAAAACTGGCTAGCCTCTGTCCTTTGCCTGTTTTTGAACTATTTTATATGTAGTGGTGATAACTATTCTGAACCTAACTCAAAAAGCCATGTTGTCACATTTCCTAGGTATTACAAGTTGGTACAAAATATGGAGTTTTTTGTTAAGTGTGTCTTTTATTTAAAATGTGCATTTATCTGTAAGGCTGGGGTCTTACCAGCAAGGAATGGGTGCCTCAGGCTTGCAATATTTGGAGTTACCTCTTCATTTGTGGTCAATCTGTTGTTAGTCTCGTATCATCACTGCTCTCCTAGATAGAAGTGGAAGTAGTATCCATTGTGAACTGGACCAATACAAACAATACTTCAGATGCTTTCAGAGAATTAATGTTCACTGTAAGCCTTTCTTACATCAGGTATGTCTTCATCTATTTTGTTACAGTCCCTTTGCGCAACCTATGAGGATTGATGCAATCACATGCCCCAATTCCTCTTCATTAATTAAAGACATTGAAGACTTACTGTTTTCTTTTGTTATGCTTTGTTGGCTCTTTTTTTTTTTCTTTAATCTTGTACATGAGAAATCAACATGTTTATTAGCAACTTTACTACTACACCGTTTGAAAAAAGGTGTTGACCAATGTTTCTGTGAGTCAGTGGGGAAATCCTGCCAAGGTCTGCAAAGTTAGTGGATCCAGAAAGAGGATAAGTTATGAGACAGAGTTCTTTACTTTTCTTTTAAAATGACAGCAGTTTCTGCTGATTAAAATTGTTTTTGTCTTCCTTTTAGTTAAATTTTACTATAACGACAAGAAAAAAGGATTGTGATTTTATTTGTTTTCTCAATTCCTTACTGTATGAAACACGGTAGAGGCATTAATAAGATTCTGTTTATTTAAATAACTCAGAACCACCAAAACATTTCCAGGTTTTTGTTTGTTTGTTTGTTTATTGATTTGGAGTTTTAATTATACTTGTTTCAAGACATTGGGATGACAAAAGTACCAACAGATTCTTTTCTGACACTGTTGTGTATTTCACTGTTTGGAAACAGACCCTCCCCTGTCCTGAATGCTATGCAGCGTTGCAAAACCTCCAATGCTCTTTTTACTGCTCCAGTTGAGTGATGGCCAAAGGAATTACCCAAATCAAAAGAAATACAGGGAGTACAAGAGATATGTTCTTTAAACAACACAACTGGAAAGAGGAAGGAAATGCCAGTAGAGGTAATGCCCACATCTGTGTCTGCAATGGTGAGCAGATCTGGCCACAGGTCTGAAAGGAATACTCCATCCTACTTATGAAGGAAAGCAGATTTCGTCCTTCCAAAACAACCAGGAAGATCTACACTTATGGTCTAATTCTGGTCTGTTAGAGCCAAGGGTAAGACTCACAACAATTTGAGGACAGTAGTAATACACAATCTACTTTGAAAGCATTAAACCACTAGTATTGTACATTCTCTTGTTTTAATCATTTGACTTGTGCATTTTGCTTATATGTTTCAGTGTTAAACTACTCCATATCAGGGCTAGTTGCTACAGTTTCCTCTGCAAATGCCTTTTTTTCTTCATTTCTTTCAAAATAACATGCCATCCTTCCAACATAAACACCAAAGGGAAATAGATGAGCGAGTACGTAATCACAAAACCATCTCAGGCAGCAGGCTTCTGAAATGTGTTAAAACCCCAATCACAACATGCTTGTGCTCCTGTCAGTGTCTGATGAATATCCTTGCCATTTATGCTCCCTTCTGGCCACTTCCCTTGGAATACTTGAAATATAATTAGCTTTTTTAAACAGTTTCCTATAAAACAGCTGCAGTCATTGTGCAACTGTCCAAAAATAAGGTAATACATTGCACATAATATCCAAAAGGATTTATGCTAAGTTGTGTCTTTGTTAACTGAAAGACAAGGGTGAAATAAAATAAACTTCATATATACTCTTTCTTCTTCTTCTTCTTCTTCTTCTTCTTTTTTTTTTTTTTTTTTTTTTTTTAATTGCAGGAATAATCTGAGGAATTTCTATGGCTGGGTTTTTTCCTCTCCTTAAATATTTATGACAGAAAAAGGGGTACTGGGTGCCAAATTTTAAAGTACCTATCTTAATATGATATTTTAATAACAACATTAAATTAGAAACTTTCCACATAATCAGTTTTGTGTTCAAGCAGTATATTTGGAGGATCATCTGCAACAGAAAAAAATGAGGTCAAATAGCAGATTTAAATGCAAAAATCAGGCACCTTTGAGACCTCTGTGTATTTGTGTTACTTTTACTTTTTATGACAGCACCATGTTTATTCTGCCTGCACACTTGTAACACACTGGAGAGAGCAGGGAACTGCTCCTACTCTGTCCAGTGACCAGGCAGTGGCTGCTGGGCCTCTGGTGAGGATGGCAGCACACAGCTCCAACCTCTCAGACTCTGTTTCCTAGAGAGATTTTTTGGTTGGGTTTTTCGTTGGGTTTTTAATGGCCAAGACGCTTCAGCACTGACAGAAGGCAGCAGGGCCCACCAGATGCCCAGCAGAACCTCAGCTGTTGTGGATCTGCCCTCCCTCCACCCTTGGCACCCACTGGGAGCTGGGCTGCTCGGAGGCTCCAAGTCACAGCTCTCTGTAAGTACTAATTCCTGTGAGATCAGACTCCTGATGGTGCAGGTGAATGCTCTAAAAGACACCAAAGCTCTCGGTAACTCAATGCATGTTCTACTTCTGTTACAAAAAATTCAACAATAGGTTTCATAACAAGGATAGTTTCATAGCCAAAATTTTCTCACTGTTTATAAAGCCAGAAAGCAGGATAATCAGGTTTGAACACCTATAAAACACATTATCCATTTTGCTGATTTTGGTGTTCTTTTTTAAAACTGATGTACTTCTAGATAAAAATACTCATGAAAAATTAGATGTGTGCGATTTATGTGCTAACAAGGGATGAGAAGAAATTAACAGGATGGCAAAATTGCACAAGAAGTTTTAGAAGGTGCAGAATATGCACAACCATCTGATTTTTTGTTTTCACTACCATATTCCCCTTTCTGTTGCAAACTCCTTCCTCCTCCTGACTTTTATGTTGTCTTTGCAGTGGACACATAAAAATAGAGATTTGAGGAAAACTTTTTTTACTTCTTTCTTTCAAAAGCTGAAATTGTAGTCACTGGAATCTGAAGATAGATGTAGATACTCTTTAATTTTTGTTACACCATTTATTTTTTATAAGGTTTCAAATTACCATTTGCTGTAGTTTCACAGCTGGTTTGTGACACATATATATCTCTACTTCTAATGTATATCAAAGGGAGTACTGTAAGGCTGCAAGTTAATAAGTTCCTTGAATTTCTTGTCGGGAAGACTTTTATCTCTGTCATTTGTGGCACGTACATTCTGTAAATAATCTGGAGTTTTCACTTCCCTGCTTTGTTATTGAAAGCTATGATTTGGAACTGGAGCCATTCTGTCCCTCTGTAAAAAGACACTTGTTTATGTGTTGTCTAGAATATTGGGGCCTGCTTGCCAAAGGATGTACAGTAGATGTGTCATCTCAGAACAGCCTATTTTGTCTGCTCTTGCCCTGCTTTCTGCTAGTAAAATAGATAACAGGACCTTATGTTTTTACTCCAATACAATGCAATAAACCTTTCGATTTCCATTGTGGATTTTCTGCATAAGACTCATAGCCTCATTTGACATTGTGTCTTTCAAGAATAAAGCTATTATTCTATTGAAATTTCTACTTATAAAGTTCATTTGAACCAAATCTTGTAATATATGGTGTATCAAAAATGCATAACATCTTACTACCTACTAGAAGCTAATAATAGCTTGGAAGTACTTTGTTTTGGTGGGAGCATTCATTGCTTGTCAGGTGACTTACAGAAAGCTGGCATTTTAATCCTGTGGGAATATGATCACTATCTCCTTCCTACTTGAGGCTGCTTACTGTTTTGAGCCTGTTAATGAAATGCTGTAAATGCTGTGCTAACACAGATCCATCCTCTAAAATGGCACTGCTAAAGTAACAAAATAGATGAGGGACAGTTATTTCAATTGTAATAATTGTGAATATTTTGCCCTCTTCTATAGGCCTAACAATCTTAGCATAATTAAGATGAAAATGAAGGTTAGGAATCCTCCTCCACTCAGCTCAGACCTCATGATGGCCTCAGCCTGATCTGTTAGTGAGCCCATTGCACAGTTCTTCAGAGATGCTCTTAGAAAATGACAGACTACCCAACTGTAATTGCGTGGATGAAAATGCTGTGTTAGATAACACATGTTCATGGCACATAAGAAGCTGGGCCTTGAAAACAACTATGTATTTTCTGTAGATGGTGAAAAATATACCAAGGGATTTAAAGATATATTCATCTGTCCCAATGTTCTTCAGTACTATTTGCAGGACAAGAATAGAAATATTTGTGAATCCTCAAATCTTTAGAAGTGATGAGCAAAACAGCTACATCACAGGGTTCACACAAGAGTCCCAGGTGAAAACCAAAGGTGAATTAAAATTGTCTTTTTATAAAGTGATTATGACCTAATAGAATGTAAACTTATTGGAATAAAAATTCTTTTGTTTGTATTTGTGTTAGTTCTCTCACTTGGCATCTCATCAGCTCTAATATGTGTTGCTACCTTATGACTAGAGATAACTATTCAGTAAAATACCCCATGATTTCCCTGTTTTTGAGATTTTTTTTCTACTTTACTGGAAAGTGATTTTCACATAGAATATTTTTCCTTTATTGGAGAAAAAAATACTTTTTAAGAGCTTTGTTCTATCTTATCTTTCACAACAGATATATAAAACCAACGAGTTTTGATGGTGATTATAATTAACCGCATTTCACTAAAATCCCTCGGTTTCAGTTGACCCATATTTAAAAAGCACTGTTTTCATTTTGACATAATCTTGGAACTAGGTTTTGTGCCATGAATCAGTGTTAAATCAGGAGGAGGCATATTTTAAAGTGACAGGTATAATTTCCAAACAGAGCCTCATTGTTCGAAATTAAATAATTATCTGAGGACATAACCTAGCAATCTTTGGTGTGATCTTGCTTGATAAACTGTCCCAAGATGTCTTTTTTTAGTGCCTTAAAATGTGTTTCACCTGGAAAAAGTATTGAGGAACACATTTTAAAAGCCCTAAAAATTAATTCTAACATTTTCTCAGAGAGACTGTGCTGATGGTGTTCTAAAACCAGAATTGAAGGAGGGTTTTGCTTTTCTGTAGTTGAGACGCAAACAGGTATGAGACAAGTAGTGGCTTTTCCTTTTCATGGATATTCTGGTCTTTGCATGGAGACCATTTGAGATTATTTGTTCAGATAAGTGTTTTTCAAGGTTCAAAAACATATACTTTAATACATTAATCTTTCTATTTTTACTGCTTGAAAAAGTAAGTGTTGTCCCTGTATTTCTCAATCAGCCTTGATATATTTCTTTTCTGAAACACTGCGACAGCTGCAGTCATTGCTGCTCTTCTGGTTAGGCAGGACACTGGAGGTCCTTAATTGGTTTTGTAGAGCTGGGAGAGATTTCCTTTGCAGAGCATATTTGCTCTCTCACAACTTTGTTCTCATAACTTGAAGTTAATTCCTATGATATCAGTTCAAGTTACTGTTTATTGAAATTTTACCTGAGAATGTTTTGCAGAAAAAAACCCAAACAAAAAATCCTACTCAAAAAGAAAAAAACTGTTCAAAGTGGGAATGCCTACTAAATGGGCACATTTAGTAATTGGCACTCAAAAAACTTTGGTGTATTGTAAAGTTTCCTCATTTGCCCTGTGTAGAGTAGTGTATCCTGTCCTATAGCAGGTTATTTTGCATACATCTAGATTAGGAGACTCTTTGTAGTTGCCTGACTTCTCTTTAATTAACCTGGGAAACATGGGAACACTATAGTAATAAGCACCTTATTTCAGTTGATTAATAAAAGAGATGCTTACAATGCCAACATCACAAAGTTCAGTGAGAATTTTTTAAGTCTCTACTTTATCCACTCTGCCTCTTAATATTCATTATGTTTGTGACTGGTCTGAAAAAGGAGTGTTAATAGTTGAAGTACTACTTGAGAGCAGTTTCTAAGTGAGGAAAGAGACTTGGTTTCTAATCCTAAAGGTGTTGGTCTTGAAAAGATCAGACTCATCCTTTGCTAAATGTTATGTGCAACAGTAAGTATACATAATTAATTTCTTGATATGAGTTAATGTCACAAAAATGAGTAAGTGGTAAGGCTTGCATTTTCTATCCTAAAGAATAGATTTTTACTGCCAGTGTGCAGTAACCAGTGTATTAATGGAATTCTTAAATTTGTACATATAAGATATCCTCCAAATGGATGACATAATTCTAGCCCAATCTCTTCTCTTCAAATGCATCCAAGGAGGAATACATCTCACTTTTTTCAGTGTCTAATAACTTACATATCTGGACTTTTAGCATAAAGAAAGTCTTGATGGTGCATAATGCACTTCAGCTTTATACAGGGTTATGAAAAATGCTATTAAACATTTTGACTCCTCTGATGGCTGGAAGCTTCAGCACTAAAAAAAAAAAATCCAAATGAGATTACACCTTTAATGTTCTAGTGAACAGCAGCGGATTGTTTCATTGAGAGCCCAGACTGCTGACACTAGACATAACCTGCCAAAACTGGCTTGTTACTAAAGCAAGGTCAGAAGACCCTAGAAAATAAATGAATAATTTTTGTTAAGTCTGACAAAACAACCTGTCTAGCTATTTTTTGCTTTATCTTGTTGGGATTTGGGGGAGGGGTTGCTTTGGGGTTTTCATTTTTTTGGTTTGGGTTGGGGTTTTTTAGAGTAATATTTATGATTTCACGTAATATGAGCTCTAAGTCACACTGACTTTCAGTGAAGTTTTAATTCTTTGGTGCCTAGGACATACCTGAAGATGTAAGTCAGGTTATGAAACAACTCAGATAGTTTTGAAAGTAAGATGACCTAACATTTCAAAAGTGAAATTCCAATATGTTTTCTATTGTTGGTGTTGTCTGGGACTCAAGAAATAAATTCTGACACCAGATTGACATCCAGTCAGTGTCAAAATATCTGTACAGGAAGACAAAACACAGTTGTGTTGCTCACGAGTTTTATAAATACTGGAAAGGCTTTTATGTGACTTCAGATTAATTATAAGAATATTATATCACAAATGAAAAAAAAAGTGTTACATTCTCCTTATTGTTTTATAGCAAACAGGAAACTAGGGAGGTATGAACTTCTTCATGCTTGCTGCACCAAGTGGAAAAGTTCCCTTTAGGAAGTGTTGTATTTAAGATACACTTTCAAATTGGCAGTTACTGAAAAATTGCTGCATTTTGTTTTTTAAAACTGCTATGCATTTAACATTTGGCACAGGACTGAAGTTATGCTAAGCCTTTATAAAGTCTTTTAGAAGCTCTGTTTAATTTGAGAAACTTTTCTTGATCAAGCAAGCAGAATCAATATATGAGATGTTTCTAAGATCCTGGAATGTAACTTTAAGAAATTACAACAGTTACAAATCAAGAGCCAAATGCCTGCCTTACACAAAATGTACCAGTGATAAATGAAGGTCTTACTGACCTAATAAAATGCTACAGATTGATATTCCTTTTGTTGAGCAGCCTGTAATTTCATTAATTTTATTGACAGTAATTATAACAAGTTGAATTTATGGTAGCCATAAAGAAAAGTTAGTCAACCACGAGAAAATGTCAGCATGCTCACTTTGGTATGAGCAGGCTGAAGAGTTGGGGGTTTTTTGTTTTGTTTTGTTTTGTTGTTTTGTTTTGTTTTCAGGAGGAGTTGGAGGGGAATGTGGCTGCTGATCTGTCTTCATCTGGTAGTTGTGTTTGATGAAAATTTGTAAAGTCTAGGGAATGGTGCTTTCAGTGTCCCTCTTACAGTTCTGTTTGCAAAATTGAAAATGTATTCTTGCACCCTTGTGAGTTTGAACCTGTGGTGGCATTGCTTTCTTAAAATTGTTGAGAGAGTAGCTGAGAACTACAACACATCAGGCTACTTATTGAACTGGATTGTAAGAACTAAACTTTGAGTGAGGATTTTCCATTCTTCTTTCTGTGTGTGTTAAAGTAAGAATTTAACGAAACCAGGCATTTTTTAAACCAAGCACATTTCTGGTTCTCTGATTTGTTGGAGAATTACCTATACTGAGAATGCAAGACTAGACCTGCCTATATTAAACATGTGGCAAAATTTCTGTATATACCTGTGCAAAAATTAGCACAGGTTGCTACTGCTGGAGGACTGTACAAACTAGCAGGGGTAATGCTACCAGAAGTTTCCTTCTTTAGACAGAACAGCACCTCCTGTAAAGAATACCTATCAATATGAAAATAGCACATTGGACCACGTGCCTACTTCTGGAAAAGGAACATTTTTCTAAATAAACGTATGTCCTTACTTAGCATAAACTGGGAGGGAAGACTGAAATTAAAGTATTACAGGTTTGTGTCACTTAATTAGAAATAAACTGGAGATAACACATGCAAAAATAATAATAAAAAAATCATAAATGTTCCATTAGAAGATTGTCTTTGAACTAGAGATGCTACCGGGTAGTAAATATTTTAAACTTTCACCAGACTTCAGAGACTAATGAGTATGCCCTGAAAAAAGTGTAGGCAGATACACCAAAGTTTTAAATAAACTCCAAAAGGCCAGCAAAGTCAATAAAATACTTTTGGTGAGAAAATTTTAAAACAAAATTTCTAGAAGAAAAATACTTTTAAGAATAAAACACTTACAATGCCATATCTTAAATACAAAAGAAAAGGATGATTACCCACTACAGCTGTGCCATGGAACTGGTTATGCTGATGCTCAGTTACAGGATAAGTGACATGAAACTTATAAGATTATGTGTAGTATCCCAAATTTTGGGAAGCTTAAAAATCACTAAATCTTTGTTTAACTTCCATACTTTTACTTCCAGTACAAAACAAGTCTTTCTTGCTAAATATGTTGGATAAATTCAACCAGCCATTTCTTCTGTCATTAAAACTTTCACACAGTAGAACATACTGTTATTTCAATATAAATATTGGAGACACACGAGAAGTCTTCAAGCTTATGGCTGAATTTTAGTGCGTGAGATCCTTTTCAAGCAAGAGTTGCTTTCCTGGGAGGACTCAGAGTTTGATACAATCTAGTATATTCCACCAGTATATTTGTTTCAGAAGTGCTCTGTAAGAGTTTACAGATAAGCCATCAATATATACAAGCCATAAATGAAAATTCAAGGGAGAAATCACCTGAAGAACACCCTTTGTTATGCTGGTGAAAGTTGTTATTCCCAGAGTGCCGGTTTCCAGGCTGTTACTTACTTTGAACCCCAAGTTGAAATTGCCTGTCCCTGTACTCTTTTGGAAATGGAAACTGTCCCTAAAGCTTCATGATTAGCAGCACAGAAATTACCTTCCTAACAGATGCCAAAATAGCAGTGGTTGAGCTTCTTTTCTCTCCTTCCTAGTCTCTCAGCTTGGACAACTCTGCTCTGGAGGAGAATTCAGGTAAAAATATGGAAGTTATACTTGGGTCTCTCGGAAAAGGCTTTTAATTTTTGTTTTAACTTGATGAGCAGAAAAAACCCCAATTGATTTAATGTCTCATTGCAGTTGCTACTGTCTTACAGCTTCATCCCTCCAGTTCAGCTGAAATACATCAGCCTTCAACCTTCCTCAGAGCACTAGTACAGAGAGTTGTAACAGGGCAGTAGTATGGGCAAGTGCCAGCTTATTAACACCTGTTTTCTATGCTTTGGAGTATCAAATCTTAACAAGACTTTCCTAAAGCAGACTTCTTGCTGGTGGTCTGTCTTCATTGCTTCTGCAGTTCAAGAAATTTCAGTTAAATTAATAGTACTAATTGTTATTAAGTGACAGGTTATCTTTACTCAGACAGTTCAATGCTACAATGTAGCATGTTTGGAAACTCTGAAGATGTAAGCAGGATAGAAAATTGGATTTGTACATGCATTTAAAAATTTTCTGGAGTCCTGAGATGGCTCTGTTTATTCAAATATCACTACCAATCAAATACTTGCCATAAACAGAATTGCTAATATTTTAGAAAATGAGAGTGTCACCAATAAGGTCCATTCTGGCCAAGGTGACCAAGCTGTGACCTGTTCACAGAGTGTGCAAAATGAGTGTTAATTCATATCTATCTGCAGTGTATTCTTTTTTTGTTGCCTAAGGAGCTACCCCCAGGGCAATTGAAAACAGTTTTAAAGGATGGTATTCAGTTTACAAGTTAACCAATGCTTGCAATTCTAAATGTGAATGTCACTGAAAAAAAAGAAATAGTTACCCTGGACATTCAGTGTACAAGAAGAGTAAATTGGCACCACAACATTATAGGTGCTGTTCAGAGCAATAGAAAAGTGGGAGTAGTGCTCTAAAACTCTTTCAGTTAAACCTGCATTACTTTATTTCCTTACATTGTAATGCTGCAATATCTATCAGCATGTGATCAGGCTCCCCCTTGCCTGATTTCTTTGTGCAGGTAAGGTATTTGAAAGTTGGTAACTATACAGTAGAATGTGCCCGTAGAAGAGCTCCGATATTTAGACACAAAACACATAGAGTGCACATAGAATGTAACCATAATCTGTTACAAATCTTATACAGTTTATTTCAGTTTACTCTAAGAAAGCATATGGTCTGTATAGAGGGTTGACTTGAATCACTGGAACAATTTTGAAAAGCAGAAAATGCGCATCCTCTAAGTGGTTTGTTTTGCCTTTAGAAACACAAATATTTTTCATCACCTAAATTTGCATTCTTGCCACTCTGCTTCATTTAAAAAGAAGGTTAATTTCTCATTTCACTTATTTTGTTCTTATCTTGTTAAGCTTTCATGCTATTCTTTTGATTTTTTCTTCAATTATGACAACTTTTCACTAAAAAATATCATCCTTCCCCAAGGTGATAGGAATGAATTTCAGTTTACATATGCTTTCATATTTTTAGCATGTCCTTTATATTAGTGAATAAATACAAGTGCATTTTTGATTATACTATCATTCCTTTTTCCAGGTACAGACTTCCTGGGAAGCAGTCATCCTGCAAGCCCCACTCCATGCACTGACATTCAGAATTTACCTGTTCCTAGAGTAGCAGCATCCTCTCTGGAACTGCTCAATTCCAGGTATCTGCCAAAGGGACCCAAACATGATCAGGTGTAAAACATAGAACTGTATATTTTTTCCCTTTGCCGTCATATGACAAAACAACTTGTTTTTCAGTTTCTTTCCCTCATGTCCTCTCTTAAGTGAGGTTAAAAAGCAGAGGAAAGGCAGTGTCATGATGCGTGGCTCCAGGATGGCTTTTGCTGTTATTCAGTCACCTCAAGACTATGCCACTTCTTAAGTATCTTTGATCTTATCTTATGAAGTTGTTAAGATTGCTAACATTTTGAGTTTATTTCTGACAAATTAGATATTGCATTTTGAACCAAAACATTCAAAACCATTTTCATTTTCAATGGGGACTGCAGCATTAAGAGAAAAAAAATGCCCTGCAGAACACACCTTTGAATGGGCAGAGAACCTGAAATTTTATTTTTCTGCTGTACTGTTCAAAATTGATCACACTTCATACTTTCTCAGGCCTCCTCCCACTTAAGGGAATGGAAAAAATTTCTTCTGAGTTTCTGGGTCGTGGTGGGTTGTTTTGTTTGTTTGTTTTTAAATTTTATTTTATTTTGTCTTTTAATTTAGTCAGAATATAATGAATCTTCTGAAGCTGAGCTTTTTCCAAATCTCATCAACAACTACAACATTTTTTAGTCATGTTGTAATGTCTTAGTCTTTAATTAATAACAAATTGTGATGCTCTAATAGCTATATTATTTGGCAGAGGGACTTGAAATTTCAGGTTTTTGGAGGGAGGCAGAGGATTCCCATGGCTCCATACCTCTTGTACTTTTCAGATGTAGAAAATCAGGGATTTCATATGCATATAATATTCACCAGATTTTAAGTTAATGTAGTCAGAGTCTCTGCCGCTACAAAATGCCAGAAAATGCAGTAGCAGAGGTTAAGGAAGGCCTTCTCTGCCACTAGTCCTAGCTACATAAGTTGAACAGAGATAGTTCTGTTTTTCTTCTCCTCTTTCTGGCATTCTGGAGAAAGGAAGACAAGTTAAAACGCAAGGAGTTGGGGGGAAAAAGTGGTAGCACACAATGAGGAAGACCATAGTGTTACAGGACGGAGAAGGGAGAGTTATAAAAGAGGAAGAGAATAAAAATGGTATTAAATTATTTAGAATTAGAAAGCACATTTGTAGGAATTGTATGCTATGTAAGTGAAAAGTCTATACAACATAAGAAAAGTCTACAAGTTCCTTTTCAGACCATGGAAAAAAAAAAACTAGTGCTACCAAGGTTATATATTTTGCTCACATATTCAAGGGTAATAATTTTTCCATTCACCCTGCTCTCCTTGCCTCCATCAAAACAGTCCACAAGAGGGCTTAGTAGCTTGGGCTTTCTGCTGGTGTTGCTGGACCTACTAGTGGCCAGATGCAAAAGAGGCAGTGGGACTAGAGGAAAGCACGGATCACAGACCACTACCCAAGTGTATGTGGATGAGCAAGGAGACAGCAGAAAGACTGGGGCAATGGAGGAGAAGAGAGGAGTGCTGAAAAGAAAGGGAAACCCATGAAAATCTTGGGAACATGCTAAGGAAGACAGAGTTGTGATGCTGCTGTTCAACTGAAAATTATTTGAGAAATAATTTTAAAATTCATCTGATAAACTGCCTCTTGTTTGTAATCACAAAACATACTGAAACTTTGGCTCTCTAGTTTTATTCTGACCCTATTCTGCCATGTGTTCTCTGGGGCTTTTTGTTCCTGATGAAGTGGCATGTGGTCTTTGTTACTTGCAGAACTGAATATTGATTTCTGCTCTGTAGTGTGTTACTTCCCAACAGTCTCGAATCCACCAACCACTGCAAGACATTGATCACAAAATTCCTTGCCAACCACTTGGTTTAAAATTATCACTCAAGCTGTCACACCTGAGCCCTGTGATGCTCTAACTGAGACTTCTATGGGTGAAAGGGCAGAGATGAAAGAATTCCAACTAACTTACTGTTCTAATCCTTCTTGAGCTCATGGCAAACATTTATTTTTACTTCTGCTCTGTCCCTTGACTATGACTCCTTTTCATTAAGGAACCTTCCTTCTTTCACCATTCCAGCCTTCATCTTTTGGAAAACTACCAATTTTGCTAAGGTTCTTTTGGGGTTTTTTTCTGCAACTTTTGGCAAGATGCTCCTAATAAATTATGTAGAAGGTGATAGAACAGAATCTGCTGTATTTTAATTTATATACTTATATAATATGCATCATCATTGCTGCTGTGGAATGCATTGCAATAAAACTAGAGTTTTGAGTTGCTTCAGAAGAGACTAAAGATTTTCCAGAAATAACAAGGGATTCACTGAAGTTTCAAAAACCTATACTGTGTTTGCATTTAGCCTGGGCTAAGTTGTGATTTTTGTCAACATATGAAAATTTTCATCTTACATCAATGAAATAGAGTGAGAAAGGAAAAGGATGACATTTTATGGCCTCCCTCTAATAATTTATTTTAGTTTCATTTTTATTTCAAATCAAGACCAACAGTTTCCAAACACTGATATTAAGATATTTAGTAATGTGGATCCTAGGTGAAAAGTGGTATATAAGCAGATCAATATGAAATTGCATCCCAAAGTGCTTTCTGCAGGAGGCTGCAGAAAATCTGCCAACTAATAAAAGTAATGACCTCATTCATTCCTTATTAAGGTAATTCTAAGATCTTAGTTAAGGAATTTGAAAGACCTAGGTTTAATTCAGTTTGGTCTCAGATAAGTTAGAAATGTTCTTGACTCTGTAAAGTCCATAATTTACTTTAAGATCTTGTGGAGAGGTACTTTCCTTCAGCGAAGTATTTCTTACTACTTGAGTCATGTATAATTTATTGAAACACTAGTATTCTGCATTTGTTCAGAATGGATGGTAGAGCCATAAGGCAGACCAGGAGCCTCATATGTTAAAGAAGCACTGCCCATACTGTTTAAATAGAATTATTCCTGGACAGAAAAATAGGTGCACGTGATAAAACGCAATTCATTGAGTTTGACTGCATTCATTGAGTTTGACTGCATTCAGTGCCTAAGCTTATAGTGCCACTTGCTGCCTAATTCCTTAGACTCCTACCACTAATAATAGTATGGGGGCAACCATCAAGTTTGCCCTTGGATTTCAGGCTGAATTTTACAGCTTGTACATGTTTTTGAGATGAACAGTTACACAGGTAGGTATACATAGGTTTATCATGTTCCATTATGTGTTTTTTATCCAGTCTGCATAAAGGAAGAAAAGGAGAGTGGAGGATCAACAATATTCCTCCAAGACCAGCAAACCCACAAGGCTGTGCCATGGACAGCCACCACTGCAGTCTCTGCTTTCACAATGCAGATCGAAGTGTGATAAAGTGTGTAGGTCACGGTCATGAGTACCTGAGTGCTGACTCCTGCAGGAAAGCTGACGTTCTCCACTAGCAGCCACTGTTTGTTTTTCTCTGTTGACTCAGAGTTGAGATGCTGTGTCTTGTTACTGGCTCTACACAGAAAGTGCCACTACCTTATTCTGAGCATGCAAATATTTACTGGATCTTTGGACAACCAGTTGGATCAGTGCAAAGAAGACAATCAGAGAAGTGCATACAGCAGGGTTACTACAGGGTCATGTCTAGGCTGCTACCAGGTTTTATATATTGTCACTTCATAGAAACAATAGGTGGCACAAGCAAGAGGTTAACCCTTTGGGACTTCATCTCTGCTGCAGTTTTTACAGCAACAAAGAGAAACCTGTATATGAGTTTCTTTTACTCAATTGTTCAAAATAAAAAATTAGTATTTTCCACTAATTGGGCAATAATCTCCAAAAGTGACTTTTAAGATGTGTTAAGTTATCCTCCAGAATTATTCTGGTTTTTATGTTGTTCACTAGTCTTTTAATATGTTGATACATGCAATAAAATAATTTATTTTTAATTTTACTTCTTTTATAATTGGTCATCTTTTGATCAAAACGATGATTTCGCTGAGAAACTTGAAATAATTTAATTGCTATTATGTTCTTTTAGAATATATCTAAACTGTTTTATTCAAACCATGCTTTAAAAAAGTTATTATTCTGTATTCTTTTGAGGCCTTTCCCTTCTGAATGTCACGTGACTTAAAAAATATGATGTGGCACTGAAGTATTCTTCACACTTTCTTGATTACACAGCATCTTGAAAATGAAAATACTAATCTTAGATGTTCTAAATGCAAAAGACAAGTTAACATCCCTAATTTTTAAACACTGAATTTAAAACCAGATGACATGGCTTATTTTTGAGATCTGTCTCAGAATGGGAACTGTCCTTAAACTCAGGCATAACAGCTTGAATTTTGGAGTTTTTAATGTTTTACAATATATGGATTATATCTCTCGTGGACAAGGTCTACACAGCCCTTCTCTACATAGTCTTAGTCTACATAGCCCTTCTGTAGATCCAGGCTATGTGTAGTGCCTTAAACACAAAACCACCTTTGCATATGATGTTTAGGAAGTGAAGTCTTGCTGCTATAGTGGTTTTACTTACTAAAAGCATAAAAATAGTGTTACAAAAATAAAGTGAACTCCAGTTATGCTGCTAGCCAAAATTATTACTGTGTCAAATACTATTGCTATATTGATTAAATTCTTATTATTTAATAATACATTTCTGTAAAATATTTGTAGGAAAGGAATATGGGAAGGCAATTCACCTGTGAAACACTCAGTGTTTTATTATAAAATTAAACTATGAAGAAGTACTACATACTGTTTAAGAAATTATTTACTGTTAATGTAAAAATGAGAATAGATATATTTAATGCTGATATAGAAATCTATTCTTAGTCTTACACTAATTTCCACTGATTTTAATAAATAACTCACATTTTTGAAAATATTGAAATTCTTAATATTTAGTTGTACCTTCTGTTCCTTCTGTTGTTCCATTTACTGCCTTTTCAAAAGAATGCTTAAGGACATCCTTAAATCCATCATGACGAGCATTTATATAGATGCATAAGGTATTCTAGAAGGTATATGAGGTGAGCTCTTGGGGAAGCTGTCTGAGCTGTAAAATGTTCCTTCTCTGGAGCAAAGGTGGCAAATGTTGACTGTGCTGTCTTATATTTTCTGTTTGGTGGGGGTTTTTCCACATAGATTTTGTAAAGGGAAATATTTTATTAAACTTTTAATATCTTTGTTTTACTACTACTGAAACCCATGATTTAAAAATATTCCCAGCACAATACTTGCTCTAGGACTCACATGTTTTTTTTCAGAGAATCTAACACCATCAGAGCAAATGGTGGGTGGGAGCATACTGATGCCACATCCTTGAACTCCTTTGTGTGTTAAGAACAATGTCTGTTTTAAACAGAACATATATCTTAAACAAACCTCATAGAATTAGAGGGAATAAAAATTAAAAAGATTGTAGAACTTGCCTATTAAAGTTAATCTTTTATTCTGTGTGATGGGTGGAAGTAACAGTAATTTGCCACTACTTAAAAAGTGAGATGGATGTAATGTGCATTTTAGGTTAGCAAAGTATGACTTTCCCAATAATCCTGTCATCAGTTCATTTATTACTTGTGACTTTAAATAGTTCCCTGAGAGCCCAGAGTGAATACCAGTACCAGAGTAAAGTGGAAAAGAAAGAAAAAAAAAAAGAAAAAAAAAAAAGAGGGGACTCGTAAAGAAGAAGTCATAAAGTCTGGAGCTCTGGCCAGATTTCCTTTGGAAGGTGAGGTGTGGCCCGGGCTGTGCATGGAGCTGCTAGAGGACCAGCCGCCCTCCCCACAGCGCCCGGGCCGGGCTGGCTGGAGGCCAGGCAGCCAGACGCCAGCTCTGCGCTCCCAGCACTGGGAGAGGCCGCTCAGCCTCCCTATACAATGGGATTATCTCAGGCCAACCACCGCTGCAGAAACTCTCAATGCTTCCTGTCCTCAGAGCAGCGGCACAAAGTGTCCGCCTTCCAGCCGCTTGCTGACACACTCAGCAGCACTTGGTCGCCAGACTAGCTGTATAAATGTCTAAAGCTACCTTTTTCCTGGGATTTACAGACACTGCATGCAGTAATGCATTGTATTTTTAGTCTCTTCTCTCATGATTGACAAGACCATGAGTCATGCAGGGAAAGAGAATAAACTTCTATTTCTGGTTCTATAGGACCAGCAGAGTCTTATAGTAAAAAAGAATATAAATTCTTTATTAATCTAACAGTACTTTTCAATAAATGTCAATTTTAATATCTAAAGGGAGCAGGATATTTAAAATTAATTCTTCTGTTGCTTAGCTTCATTTTTGTTCTAGTAAGAGTTGAGAAGTTGTAAGAATCATTTAATGTGAACTATCATACAATATGCTGAGCTTGAAGGGATCCACAAGGATCATCGAGTTCAGCCCCTGGCCCTGCACAGGACAGCCCAAGAATCACACTGTGTGCCTGAGAGCATTGTCTGAACACTTCTTGAACTCAGAGAGTCTTGGTGCTGTGACCACTTCCCTGGGCAGCCTGTTAGAAAAGATAAAAAGACCTACTGAAGTGGCATTTTGAATGTTAATTTTTCTGTAGGGTCATTACAAAATGGGAAGTGTTTATAACTCGCAGTATATTGAATATACACAAACATTTTCTGCAAAGAATTTGTTTTCCTTTGTTTTCTGAGAAATGTCTAAAATAAAATTTGAAAGTTGACTGGAAGACCATTTCTAAAGTCACATCCATGGCTGCCTCTGGCTCAGATAACATAAAACATTAGTATGATTCTTTCCCTTGTTATGATCTTTAAGAATATGCAATGTAAAGGATTTTCGAAATAGCATGTTAAGATCACTCTGGAGTGGAGAATTAGTTCATGAAGGTAACAGCTCTTATATTTTTGTTTCTGCATTTTAAACATGTAAGTGATGCTAGTTTAGTAACTGTATATCTACCTGAAAATATAATCTCAGGAAAGGATGGATATATTCATATATTTATACCTTCCTGTCGTAGTAGTGACTTCACAAGTTGGTCTGATGTCCAGCTTCATGCAGATGTGTCTGCAATGCTCACATGTGCAAAACTAGTGACAGTGAAATAGCTTCACTGTTTGCTGAAGCGTGTTAACTGCCAAGACTGCTTGGATGAGTGAGAAAATATAGCTATCACTTTTTAGCTTCACTGTCTAAATGAAAGACAGAGCTTATCTCATGGGAAGCCACAAGCACTCCTCAGGAGACAAGTTAGATGCAAACTTAATGACATCAAGAAAGCAGATTGGCATAATTTTGTTTTGATTTTTTATTTCCAATATGAAGACTTATAATAATTCTTTCCTTAATGAAAACTTATAAAGAACTTTTTCACTTATCCATTAAATTCTTCCTTCTTGAATTTCTGTGAGTGTACCAGTCTTATCTATGCATGATACCAAATGGTAGTTCTTTAGATCTTTGGTGGTCAACTGCCTGATCATATAAAAGACATGCTGTAAGAATAAATACATACATGACTGATATCCTCCTTAGAATGTATGTCAAAATCAAACCCATATTTACATGGTCTATAGAAAAATATTTGAGTGGCATAAAGGAGAAGTGATACTTGTCATCTGAATAATTAATCTACATGGATTATGAAAGCATGCATTTTAATTAAGGGCAACAAAGTTTATTTGTTCTGCCTGCAGAGTCCATTTTAATATAGGAATTGTATTTGTGATTACCTCCCTTTCATCTGTCTATATATGCCTATAGTTCTTTCTGAAGATGGCACATTTGTTCATTAAAATGTACTGAACCTTATTTTCATGTTGCCAGTTTGGGAACTGCTAACACACTGCTTACCTGGAGGCTTAGTTAGTCTTAGCATGTGGTGTTGAACTTTATGGTTTTGGGCTGTACGGATTCCTGGCTTATGCTGTTTAAAACTGACTCTTGTCTGTTAACGCAAGCTGGAGTTACATTTTTATTGTAGTGCAGTTTTATGTTGAAACTGCCTTTAACTCTGTGTAATATTTACATACAATATTCTCTAATGCATTTCTGTGCATTTTTAGCTAATTTTTTAAATATTTAGCTAGAAATAAAAGGCAATCAGATCCATTAGAACTGACAGCTCCATATGATATGCTAGAGCTGACCTGAGGCCATTCAGTGGTGTACACAAGCTTTGTTGTTGCAGCACTGGATGAGCAGACATGGGAAAAAAGCAAGGGGAGAAAAGGATATGGAGGCATCACTGAAGACTTTGAAGCTCTGGACAGGGAAAATCAGAATTTCAGATGGGAAAGGTAAGTAATCAACTCATTTCAGAGAATGAGTATGAAGAGGTGCGTGGGAAAACAGGTTTCAGAGAGCTATCAAGATTTGGGAACACTACAGACAGGTAAGGGGCTCTCTTGGTCTCATTCTGCTGAGATACGGGATCTTTATCTGTTTGAACACTTCATTACCTTTGCCATCTGAAATTCTGATGTTTTTCCAGAGGGAGAATAATAATTTCTACTCAATTTGTGTGATTGTCAAAACCTTTATAGACCAGAGTATTACCTCTAAAACTGAGTTAACAAGGGAAGTGATCAAACATTACTATTTTCAGTCAGTTAAGAGTTGAAAGATTTTAATATGAAATTGCAGGAATTCAGGAATTTCGTTTTTTTTAAGTTTTGGGTTGAATTTTTTTAGTCAAATAATAAGTCAAAAGAAGAGTATGCAGCTCTTGTGAGATCTCATAATTACAGATAATTTAGGCTGTTAATTTTATGGATGGTTTGATGTCACTGTTCTTGATGCTTCTGTTTTTGAGGTTTCCTGCTTTCGTGCTACCTTCCACAGCCAGGCCAAGGATGAGTGCAAAAGGCAGTCTTCATGTGACTGATGAAGTCACTTTCGGATGGTTCCTGCTGCTTAACCAGGTCTGTATCACTGAGTTATTATTATAAACACATCACTATAAATTAAGATAAGAAAGAATGAGGGAATAAAAGGAAGAGGAAATGACTGAGAACTCATATTTCTGAAAATGCTCCAATAAACCAATTCTCAATGTATGATGATAGAATACTTGAAACTATTTTAAAATACCTACTCCAAATTTATCTCTAGTGAAAATCTGAACTTAGTAGTGTCACATGATACGTGAATTTGGCTACTAGTTTTAAACAAATCTATTCCACACCTCCACCCTTTCCTCTTAAATGTCCCTCCTTAAAATCCACTACTTGAAAGACTCTTGTCTAGTTGCCATGAAAAGATTGTTTGTCAGTTTAGTTATTGATTATCTAGATGCAGCACATGATAAGTTTAAAAATAAAACAACATAGCACTTAGACATTGCCTATAATACTTAGAAATTTCTGAACAACTTCTCAATAAATATGTTTATTTTAAGCTTTACTTCTTGGACTGTACATGTAAATACAATATGTGTTGCAAAATTATTCTTAGATGAATACTTAGATTGTAAGATTTTTGGGGCAGCAGTCTTGTTTTCATCTATTGCTTTATTAAATTAAAATTAATATTTTTTATTATTTGAAAAAATGTTTAAAAGCTGTTAAAAAAACTATACAAAGAATTTACAAAGGTTTGTTTTAAAGGATTTGTCTTTTTTTTGGGGGGGGGGGGGGGAGGAAATCTTGAAATCTTAGGCCTCTTGAGAGATACAGCTAAATGTGATACATTTGTGTACGACAGTCCTGTGCCTATGCAAAGGACAGAATTGAGATTGTTTCATGAAGGAACAAAGAACTATTTTATCTAATGTTGTGCAGATAGCATTAAAGCAAGTGTAGCTGGGTTATGTGTATGGGGTTGTACCACTGACATATGACATGCTGGGAATTATTCATGCTAAGGGTATATAATTATTACATATAATTTAGGATATTTAAAGGTCTGGAAGAAGTTGTGGATGCTCCATTTCCCTGTAAATATTCAAGCATGGGTTGCAGAAAGCTTTGAGCAACCTGGTCTAATGGAAAGTGTCCCTGCCCATGACAGGGGAGTTGGAACTAAGTAAGCTTTAAGGTTCCTTCCAACCCAAAGCATTCTATGATTCTATAATTCCTGGTAGCTTCTAATTATGACTCCAAGCTTGTCTAGAAGTTTGACAAAAATGTTATTTAGCCAGGTACTCAATGAAAATTAATCTCTCTTTGTCTGAATGTATTCTCTTATTTTAAAAATAACTTTCCAGTTGTAATTGTTAAGCATAGAATTTGAATTATTAAATCTAGCTTTGTCTGTCTAGGTGTACAAACCTGTAGAAGCTCAAGCTACAGTCTATTTATTGGATTGCCAACTGATACAGTTTTCAACAGATTGTATCGATTGACATTTTAAAAGGTGATTGCTTTAGATACTCTTTGTTTTGTGACTGAAAGTATGCAACAACCAATTGCAGAAAGTAAAAAGGTAATTCATAACACAATTGCATATTTCCATTGAAAAATACATATTTGGGACTGTGCTGTACAAGGACATCAGTCAAATGTGGAGATGCACTGCATGAGTTACATGTGCTTTAGTTGGATAATGAACATGAAGTTTTGGTCCAAATTAATACTGAGGTAGGCCTAGATAATGTAATTGCACTGGGTATAGTTGGGGCTGTTCAGCCTGGAGAAGACCTCACAGCAACCTTCCAGCATCTCACAGGGGCCTACAGAGAAGCCAGAGATGGACTTTCATCAGGAATTGTAAGGACAAGGAGTAATGGGTACAAACTGAAAGAGGAAAAATTTGGGTTAGGTACTAGGAGGAAATCCTTTACTGTGAGGGTGGTGAGATACTAGAACAGGTTGCCCAGGGAGGCTGTGGATGCCCCAAAGTGATGGCCCAACACTGGCAGTGTTCAAGGCCAGGTTGGATCAGGGCTTGAGCAACCTGATCTAGTGGGAGGTATCCCTGTCTGTGGCAGGGTGTGTTGTGACTAAATGATTTTTAAGGTCCATTCCAAGCCCTTAACTTTCTGTGCTTCTATGTTTAAATCTCCAGTCTTCCAGGTATTTTCAGAAATTGAAATGGAGAGCAGATGAGGAAAGGGACTTCAGAGCCAAGGCCTCTAGGCCTGTGTTTTACATATGAAACAGAGCATTTAAAATATTTTATTTCATTTTATTGGGAAAGTATCTAAAAGTGTGGGGGCAGATGGGCATTTTATTCTTTTAAACATTACCAATTTCCACTCTTGTGAAATTTGTCAATCTTATTCCACTTTAGTGGAATTTTTTACTCATTTGAAGGTAGTATTTTTCAATCAGTGTCAGTAAGTTCTTGTCCTCTGTAGTAGTTTTAGTGGAAGTAAACTACTAATGTTTATGCTAAAACTGAGTCCATTAGGTGCCTTTAGAATATTAAAAGAATAAACTTTTATCAACATATTCAATTGCAACTTTAAATTAGTAACACCATTTCTATATTTAAACCACACAGACATATTTTCAGGTTTGTTGTGTATGTTATAATTGAAATCCAAAAGCCTGTGTTTTGATAATACTTATTATGCATTTGTTATCATAGCTTTTACTTTTCAAAATAGAGAAAATTATCATAAGCTCAAAAGAATGGGTACAAAACAGAACAATCTGGCAGAATTAATTGCATTAATCTTTTTTTAAAGATCTAGATGGAAAAATAGAATTTACATAGTAATGGGAAATGTCTCATTTCATGCACAATGTTATGGATACTTAAAAGCTAGAGAGAGAATAGCATTTTAATAAAGCTTTTGCTATTAATAGTAAGTTTATCTCTTTTTACATTTCATCTGTAAGACTGTAGTAATAGGAAGTAATGAAAAATCTAACCAGCCACTTTGAGGAGCTTGTAGAATTGAGGTGATGATGAGGCCCAGACAGATAAGAGAATTCAGCACAAGAAGGAGAGAGATGGACAAATGCCAAGACAAACCAGTAATATTATACAGAGATAATATATCACTTTTTTTCATAGATCTACACTTAGTCACCTTGGGATACTCCCAATTATTTTTAGGACCTTACTCATTTCCTAGATGACAGATTAGGGACATTTTATTGTCAAGTCCTTGTGATTAGTAAAAGAAAGTTATGGAAAACCTCTGTGTCCTTTTGCTTCCTTTAATGTCCCAGAATATAACTGTGATGTTTTCAGACTTCTAGTCTGAGGTCAAGATTTGTCCAGTGTTTGGAATCATATTAAATAGGTTTGTCCATCCAAGAAGTCATACTAAAAGTATTAAAGACCTTGAATTGATCTGGAAAAGGTCATGCAGATACTGTTTGCCATTCTTACTAAACAAGGTGATTGCAAGTTTCAACTTCCATCTTTAAGTCAGAAACTGTAATAGGTGATCTCAAGTAAAATAATGTCACCACTAAGAATATGCTACTGTGACAGCACCTTTATCTTCCGTGTTGCTGCTTACAGCTAGATTAAAAGATGCAATTTCACTTTCTAAACAGATTACATCATCTGCACGTCACCTTGTTCTCTGGAGATAAAGGAAGTTTGATAGAGGAGTTGAAATCTCTTTGTTTATATTTGGAAAGTAGATTTCCGTAAAAATTTGAATAAGAATCCAAAAGTGAAATATTTTATTGCATAGACAGTTGGTTTGAAACAAGGATTTTCAAAGGAGAGTAATTAAGGAACGTCTACTGAAACCATCTCAAAACAAAATCTCAGTCTGAACACAAAGTTTGCAGTTTAGGCTTTTTATATAGAGACTCAGATTCCTGCAGCACTGAACTGTCACTTATTTTTTATATCATTCATGCAAGAAACTCAACAACTTTTCAGGAGGATTTTGCTCAATATCTCAAAGCAACCTTCAGAGAATTTATCCTGCACAAGACAGATGCTGTTAATTTCTGTGATTTGTAAAGTGCAAGGTATTTCACAGAAACTTACAAAGCTGAAAGTCTCACTCACCTTAGATGTGATAAAAAAGAAAGCAGAAAACAAAAGATGTCATGGGGAAGGAAAGTCAGAGGATGTGATTATAAGATATGGTAATGCAGGAATGCTTGATCTTGGTACTAAAGTAATCAAAATGCAAATGAAAACTCAGAGTGCATGAAGACAAATTTATTTTTCAATTGGGAAGCATCTTTAGATGAAGTCGCAGTGAGTGTTTAGGGATTTTTTAAAATAGCAATCTTCACTTTGACCTTTTAATTGTTACTCCCCTGTAATCAAAATGGCAGTTAAAAATTTTCAAAAACCTGCTTGACAAATGAGAGTTCTGTATGGTCTTTGTGAAATAACAGTCCGTTAAGGGGAGTGACAAACAGAAACATGTAGTAGAAGAAGACAAAAGAAGATACTTCTGTTTCACCTTTCCAGTAGCCTGCTGTAATTTGTCACATAAGAAGCAGATCTTACAGGACCTTTCTGCTCAGGAGTCACATCGCCATCGTGAAGGTTATTTGCAATAATTTTTAAAGCTCTCTCCCAGGGAAGTCTTCCATTCACCTCTGTGAATGGATAGTTGGAAGAATTTTCCTACTCACTATTTAAGCCCTCCAGAAACACTACTTGCATCAAAAATGATGCAGATAAAAGATATTAACATTTTAGTATTGTAATGTTTATAGGTAGCCTTTCTTTCATATGAGACAGTGAAAGTTGACAAATTAATTTGTATTTTTCTGTTTCACATTTCTGTCCATACATTACATGCTGTCAGAATGTTGCAGGCAATTCAGGTGAAGTGTCTTCACTTATTCAGAAATAGTTTTTCTTGGTTTTGTGAAAATTCTGTTTTACAATGTGCATTGTAGACTAACTTGTGGTCTCTGAAAGGTTAAGAAGAGTGCAGTTCCTAAAAGTATTATTTTTCCCTTTTATGGATGAGCACTAAGCTTTAAGACATCAGTGTAAATAGAGTTTCCTGTTCCAGGGAAGTTTGGCTACTGCAGGAGCCTGAAGGTCCTTTGGGAAAAGCTTGATAGGAACTATGAGTTGAATGTGACCTGAGGCTCCAGGAACCAAAGAGCCAGAACTGAGGGAAACACATTTCACAGCCCTTTTGTGCAATCTCTAGTCCCATAAGCACTTCTGGGAAAGTAAACCCTTCATCATACACACAGTATTTCTTGCTACATGAGTACTTATGCTAATGGCTTTGAGAAATCATTCTGTTATCTGTAGATCTGTGACTTTTTTCCTTGAAGCTTGCTGTAACTTCAAAAATATCTGCAGATTTGCTGAAATGCTCAGCAGGAGTAGGAATGCTAAACACTTCTTCATGGCTGGTAGAGATCATGCAGGATCTGGTCCAAACTGCAGTTTTGCATTCAACATTTTTAGTAATTTTCTGAAGAAAGTAGACTTGAATTACTGCATGAATTCTGTTTCATTAGCAATGCTAATTTATCAGAACTGTGCATTTATTTATTCAGAAATTGGTGTGGTATTTTTTTCTCCTTCTTTGCTCCCCTTTCCCATTTGCAGCTGGGCAGAATTTGTGCATGTGAAGGAGGAAGGAGCAAAGCAAGCTGGGTGGGTGAGATGACTTACTGTGATGCAGAACAACCATCACATATCTATGTTAAGGAGATTGCTTGTGTGAATATCATTTGACTGTATTTCTGTCTTCATCTGATGAAGTTTTAATTGGACAGATTGGACAATTGCCACAAATTTTCCAATGTGACATGATGTGAATCATACAACCTCTAACTCAATTCTGAATAATTTTAAGAAGAGTAATAATACTCACTGTTTTGGTTTTTTTTTTTTTTAACTGGATGAATTTTGGAAAAGAAAGGCATTATGTCCTGTTTCTGAAAGTACTGATGTAACGCAAATACTCTAAATATTTTTAAAAATTGGAATATTTGAGGAACAAATCAATTACTAATTTAATGTTCCCCTTTGAGTTCATAGTTCTAGTTTTTATTCATTTAGCATTATCAAAAATAATGATTCAAAAAAGTAATAACATTGTTGAAAAACTGAAATCATATTCTGGAAAAAAATAAAAGCAGATAGATTAATTGAAGGGATTGAAAAGAAGTAATGTATTCTACATTTTCTTCATAACTATTCTTTCTATGTGTTGCAAGAAATTGCCTTTTGGAAGTCTGGATAATAAGTTTCATAACTAGAAATTAATTCTGTTAGATTACCTCAATTTGGTAAGGCTGAAATTGAACAATTATATTTTCAACTTTAAAAAGTAATATTCTCTCTTGTTCTCCAAACTTTGGGTATGTCAGGCAGTTTGTCTATAAGGGTTATTCATGTGAAGAAAAACATTGGGTGTGTGCTTTCTGAAGACCTCTGTAAATCAACAAAGCTATACATAGCACAGTCTGATGTAGTTACCAGCTGATATTTCTGCAAAGACACTCCAGATGAGAGAGAGGAAATTCCAAACTTCCTTATTATTCCAACATGCTGAGATTGATAGTCAATAAAAGTTTCCCAAGTTTTATTTAGTATATTGGTGGCATTTGTCTGGTTCCAGTGGAGGGTATCTTTTGTTTCCTACTCTTTGTTAGCTATTAAATTTTCGTTAGTGGTGCATTTCTGAAACACTCCATTTTTCTTATACGAAGTATAGCAATCAAGCCATTTCCACTAAAGCATCCAGACTACAACTCCTTTGGCCTGTTACTAAAAAGCAGTGTTACTGTTAATGGTTTCACAAAGAGTGTGTTGCTTTTGTGTGTGGAATTTGCAGAGCTATCCTTTCAGGATCTTGTTTTGTAAAAGAGTATTGCACAGCCTAAATATTGCACAGCTTCGGATTTCTCTTTTCAAGCTTTGGTACCATTCATGTCATCATAAGTCAGTCAGTTGCTGTAAACTGAGGCCATTCAAGCTGAAGAATAATGAAAAAAAAAAGGAAACAAACCAGATTGATGGGAAAGAAATGTGGTTAGTAAATAAAAAAACAACCAACCAATCAAAACAAAAACCCCCTGTGATGTTGGTATAACAGGGACTAAAAATCGGAGTAGTCGTGTTAGTGGCTAGAATGAGTATATGATTAAATGTATCCCCTTTGACTAAAATGGACCTATATTTAAACAAAATAAGAAATGTATCTTTCTTTTCCTAACACACAAGAAGTAGAGGATTGAGGAAAAATACTAAATAATCCATATGGACATGGCTAAGATATCATAGGAAAGCAACATCCAAAGTATGATTAATAAATAGCAGAAGATACACTCAAAGAGACAGATCTAGTGGAATACTGTCTCTTACCTGAAGGGAAGATGTTTGTTCTAAATTTGGTATTTAGCTCTGTCTGAGGTGCAATTTTCAGCTCTGTGCTGGTGCAGGTCATCAGTCCATTGCCAGTTGTGCAACTGTCAGCCAAGCAGATGTACCGTTTTGCATCCTTTTTTTTTTTTTTTTTATTCCTTTGTAGATGTGACTCCATTTGAAAATTTACCTTGTTTTGGTTAGTGCATAAAGGTTTTAACATCACCTTGAAGTCAAAATACGATGTTGAGATGACAAGATTAGGATCTATGAGAAGACACGGAATGGTATTGAAAGAAATTACCTTTCAAAAATGCAGAGGCCATTTAATTTTTCAAATGTGGAAACATCCTGGAATTGTGGTGGCAAAAATTAAAAGCACCCTAAGTTTGTGGTTAGATTCTTTTTGTTAACTTATTGTGTGGATTTGCGTATGACAGTTCATTTTCATTTCCTTTAATTTTATTCCCTCTCTGATATAAAAGCAAAACATTCCTTTTCAATTTTTTCAGGCAGATGATCAGTTAGTACTTTTGTAGTATGTTTTGCTGTTATTGATATAGGTACTCCAAAATAAACAGTAAATTTCTGAAGTTGGAAGTTTTTCAGGATTGTGTGCATGCATTGCAATCCTGGATAAAGGCATGTTTGGCTAAATCTGCTTATCTTTTACACAGATGGTCTAGTTGGAATTGCTATGCAGCATTGTTGCCAGATATTTCTGAAACAAGAATGTACATATATAAACCCTTTGGATTAAAATTCAGTGATCTTTCTCCTAAAGACCCTCAGAACAAGTTTTTTATCAGAAAATCATACCAAACAATAAAGCTTGTCAGAGTTTGAGAAGGCAGATTGGAAAATGAGGGTTCAATTTAAAAGCTGGTTTTCATAATAACATGCGTGTTAGTGTATAATATTTATTGAAGCAGGGCTAAAAGACTTCTGCAGAGAGTCTTGACTTGTCAGATTCCATGATACTTGCAGAAAATATATTCTGTTTGTATAACTGTGCAATTTCTACTCCTTAAATAGAATTTTCTATACACTTCTGCTTTATTAATACCGAGCAGAAAAAAATCCCAAGGATTTTTTACCATTACATTTTCACAGTGTTTTTTATAAATTTGTTACCAAGCATTTCATGTTGTCCTTGGTCATAGACACAGCTTCTTCAGGGAAGGGGTGTTTGAGTATGACAGTCTATAGAATGAAAGTCACTATCTGTACCCTATTTCTAGCCACCATGGCACTCCCAAGTCCTACAGCTCGAGAGAAATTAGCCACATCTTTTAAGAAGTACCACTGGCAATTAATCTACATTTCATCATCTGGGATACTGAGCTACCTTCCCTCCTTCAAGTATGCAATGTGTGTTTTCTATTCCCATGCTATATAAAATAAACAAAATTACAGAAATGTACTGTTTTACTGTCAATTCAATTTGTTTCAACAGTTGCTGTGTATTTCACATATTCTTTGTGGTTAAACTCATCACTGTCTTAATTCCAAATACCTGAGGGCAGTAGGATGAAATCAAATTCAAACCCAAAGACACAGGATTCTGTCAGAACCAGGTTTTTATGTGGAGTTTGCCAACAGTCTCTTTATCAAGTGGAAAAAACAGTGGTTGATGCTGTGAATGTACCTGACTAAGTATAGCAGTGAGTTATTAGAGATGTGACTACCAACAGAACTTTTTTTTTTCTTTAAGTTACTGTACTCACAAGTTTCTGGAAGCATTCGTAGTGTGTTTCAGGTGAGAAAAAACAAGTCACTTATTTTCAAGCAAACTAAAAATTCTCACTAGAAATTTCTATAAAGTAAATCAAGTTGGGATACTTTCTAAATAGTCAACAACCTCCTGAATGACAACATTTTCTTCCATCTTATTTATTCTTATACATCCATCTTCTGAAAAATATGACTTTTGCTAATTTACAGTTACATCATCACAGACCACTTTTTTAGTTTGACTCCTCTAACTATGGAAAGCATGAGAAAGCCGACCTTCCTGTTCCTCACCCTCCTCATTGTACATCAAAAACTGCCATTCTTGTCTGCTGCAGTTCAAACAATGACAAAGCGGAGGGAGAAAAAAAAGACAAAAAGAAAAAAAATAACTAGGGCTGTCTGCCCAACCTTCCACTGTGTGAACAGGGAGGGTTTGATGGAGTATTTTTCATGGGATGGGATCGCACCAAGACTTAATGAATTAAAAAATATTGTTTAGATACCTCAGTAAATGAAGTTATTTGGAGGGGAGAGGGAGACTTCTAGAAGCACTTCTCAGTTATGCATTTCTGTAGAAAGAGCTGGTGGTACTACTGAAATAAATCATTTTGTTGTAAGTACAGATAAAAATGCATATGCAAATCAGACTTTGACTACTAATACTCAGATTCATAAGAACAGTTTTGGATTCCTACTTTAAAAGGTTGGCCAGTAAACCTGGCCATATTTTTTAGTGCTGTGAATTTCTCATTAATTGAGTTTCTGTAGTGTAATTTACTTTGTTAAATGGGGTTCTCTATTTAATGTTTGTGGTTGTTCATTTTGGGAATAGAGATGCACTACTTGAGTAGAAAACTTGCACCTATTTCCCAAAATTCTTAATAAAATGGAAAACATTTTTACTGTTATTTTACCATTTTATGATAATTAAGCTTTTGGAGGGAAAGTTATGTCTGTGACTCAATATGATTACACCTTTTCACTGCAGAGAATTTTTTTAGCTATTTTGAAATGTGTGTCTAAAATGGTAGTTACACATTAAGGTATAAGGTAGCTTCAAAGACGGCTTTAAGAAAGAAATACAGGTTTAAATTCTCTTATCTTTGTCACAAAGTTTATTTGTTGATTCTGAAGGAATTAAATTGATAAATGCAGTGCTCAGGTAGCACCCTGTGACATTTTAACCTGGGTTCAAAGCTTCCCTTGTGGTTCAGCTCCCTCAGAGAACCTTTGATGTTCTTACATTCATTCACCCCTCATTTCCTATTGTCTTAAGTATTTACCTGCTGGAGTTTATTTAGGAATGGTATTCTAGAATGTAGCAGAGTATCTTAAAGCAGAACTCTGGTAGGATAGAGATGCTTACAGAGATGTTAATCACCTGTGATCTGTCATGTACTTACATATAAATTACAAGATCACGACTAAACATACATGACTCTGTACTATTAAATGTGAGGAAGAAACTCTATGCTTCCTTGAAAGATATCTCTGTTATTTTCTTTTTGAGATGGTTTTCACATTTGAGTATTGATTTTACTTTTTTTAAGTCCAACTTTTGAATTAGAAAAAAATCCCTGAAACTCATTTGAAAAATAAGCTTTTTAAGATATACTTACTTTTTGTAGCCCTTCAATTTTCAATATTAGGTTTTTCACAGCTTTGTGTGAGCAAAGTGTTATGTGTCTGCAGAAGATTTCATCTTTTCTGTTCACTGGAAAAATTAAATAACTCATTTAAAATTAAACTGACTAGAACACCTTCCTTGTCTTTATCACAAGGCTGACCAATGGGACTAATGTAATTCGTGCATGAGGTTCAAAAAATTAAACTAGGAAGAAGTAGCGTCATATGAGTGTGCAATGTGAAGTCAGAATTGCCCAGTTACAGTGTTTTCTTGAGGGTAGCACTGCTGGAAGATTATTTGTTTGCATAATTCCTAAGTATAAGATTTATTTCTTCTATTTTTAGAATTTTTTTTTCAATTCATAAATTAGCAAAGCTGTATTATTAAACTAAAATGGTAAAATAAGGATTTAGGTATAAGATGAAGAAAAATTAGCTAGTTAGTTTTAAAGTCAAAGATAAATCTTAACATAATCTGTCATTACAGTTCAGAAAATTTAAGAATAGAAGGAACTTCAGGAGCTTACTTGTCTGCCCTCTAACAGGTTGCCCAGACAGGCTGTGGAGTCTTTAACATGGAGAACTGGCTCTAAGTGGCTCCGCTTGAGCAGCAGTGTCACAAAATGGGACAAAAGAAACTTATCCAACACCAATTTGATGTGAACAAGCAGATAGCTCTTTATTCAGCATGCTGAGAACATGAGGGATCACTCCTCGAAACATGTTCTCTTAGCGACAAAATCTGTTCATTTTTATACTTTTCTGTTACATAAGCCCATTAAATTTAACCTTTACAATGATTAGTTCCATTAGTTATATAACTTTATTCTAAAACAATCACTAGTCATTTCTACTTAGCTCTACTGACTGGAATCATTGATAATCAAATCAAGATGGGAAAGGTAAGCGGGTTTCCAAGCAGCATAAATGGTCCAGTACCTTCTTGGTGAGGTTTCTATACTTGCGTACTTCAAACATGACACTCCTAACAATCCAACACGTTATGCTTCACAATTTTCTACCTTTTAATTGCAGCTACATCTCCTGTATGATCAAATTCTATGATTTTATCAGACTATTTGCAACACTTCTGCCCTTTTAAAGTCTTGAAAATTATTTCAATACTTTCATCCTAAAATTTGCTTATGTTACATCTATACTCCATTTCATTCATTATATGCTGGTGGGAGTCTTGGAATTGATTCCTTTTCATCTTATTGTCTAGACACTGCTTGGATAATCATCAGATTAAATGTAGTCTCTTTGTTTCTCTAAGCAATAATAAATCAAAATAATTGTTAAAAAGATTATTGACAAGATTAATGCAGTATTAATCAGTGATTTTGCCCATGAACTCAGATTCTATCCCGGTCCACTACAGATATTATCTATCCAATTTTCTTGCATGTCTTATTGAAGCTTGTGAGTGTTTTATTCTACCTTTTCTAATAAGTCCAAGTCAAGTTCTACATCTTGTGTCACATCAGGAATGTTTATTCGACAATGACCAATTCCATCTTTCAAATATCCACAAACCCCATTTCTTTGAGTAAGAGCATATATAAAGCCATTCTATTTTGTAAAAAGTCATTCTTGAAGTTGTTTGTAACTGTAAATTTAAATCCTTGAGCCCCTTCCTGGTCAGATTTGCCAGCCTTTCTGCCTGTCCTGTAAGTTCATATATCAATTCTCTATTCCTATATGTTGCTAAAGGGGTCAACAAAGACTCCAAGGCCCAGCCAATTTTCATTTAAAACAAAGGTTCATGCCATTCTTCATCTATTTCTGACCTTTTTACCCATTCCAATTTCAAATTGTCTAATGTTCCTTTAAATAGATCTTTCTTCCGGATTGGACGCAATGTTGGCATGCCTAATGTTATTTGCTTTTCTTTACCATCTAAAGGTAAATTAGTTGTCCAAGTCCCAACATTCATTGCCCAAACTAAGTATTCCAGGCTCCTAACTGTAGATCTTCTTCAACTACATATGGTTCCTTTTTTTAGTGTATATGTCTCAGTCCACTGGAGGCTATTTTTAAGGCTTCTGCAGAAACACCCATACTTTAAAGCAGCAGATAAAGGGGGAATAGCCTGAACTATAATATCAACAGAGCTACAATTATATATGTTTTCACGTTTCCACCACGACACTCAATTTTCCTTTTCTCAGTATGAGGTTTTCTTATCACCTACAGTTGGCCAAGTTGTAAAATCTAATTGTCATTGACCAAATAGAGTCCCAATTGGTCTCACTATCAGCTCTACTCCCTGGAGACTTTCATTGTTTCCTAGTATTCTCTATTTATTCTTTCCATCCAATGACAGGTTTCTGTTTACAATGTGTCATTTTATTTTCATGTTCTAGAATAGTCAAATTCACGGTTAAGATTCCTCATGGAATGGACTCATCTACTGCTGTTGGTACTGGTAGGCAAGCTGTAATTTGTGACACATTTTACAAATTGGCAAACTCTTTGATTAATCCCAACATCAAGTTTTCTTCTTGGGTTTTTCTTGGGAGGTGTATTAATTGTTCTGTTTCTGTCTTTTAATCCTTTCTTTCTTCGTCTGTGTTGGGACAACTTCTTCCAAATGACCAAATTGGCTAATCCAATTTTCTTGCTCTTTGTCTAATTCTAAACAACATCTGTGTTTTGAAGTTTGGTATTCCTTACAAATCAATTCTTGTTTTGGCCTTTGTAACACCAAGTCATATTTTGGGCTTTTTTGCTCCTTATTTTCAAGTGGTTGACAACAAAAGTCATCTTTACTAAACAAACAACAATATTGACCTCCATCCTTCAAGGTGATAGAATATATTACTGTGTCATTTACCTCTGACTCTGATTCTAGGTGCAACTCTTTTCTATCTTTTTCCCAGTTTACTTGTAATTTATTAGGATTAAAGTCTGGAATCTGAGTAAAAGCACATCTCATATGCAGTGGATCTCCATATCTTATTGATACTTCTTGTTCAGTTTTTGACTCAACCCATGTTCCCACTAACAGCAATCTCCAAATAATTATCCAATCTTCCCAGATTAGATGACAAATCCAAAAGTCAGTTTTGAAGTCTTAGGATCCCTGTTAACAATCCTTCATGCTGGTGGGCCTTTCTTCACTCTGCTATAAGATAGGCATGCTTCTGATTCAGCTCTCTTAATGGTGATAAAGGTAGTTAACAGTATTTGAAAGGGTTCTTTCCAACATTCCTGAAGAGTACAGAAGTCCATGTCTTCACGTAGACATAATCTGGTTCAAAATCATGAACTGGATTTTCCAAAGTTAGCAGTAGATTCCACACTAGGAAGCTTCTTAAAGCTGTCAAAGATTTTCCTAAACAAAACAAATGCTGAGATAAATTATATCTTCCTTTAACATGCATTCCCATGGTAGGATTTGGAGATTGACATGGTTATTCTTAAAAGGGTGAGGGGCAACACCTATGGCCTTTTCAGACTTATCTCTTGTCATTAATTACCATTAATTACTCTTGTAATTAATTAATTCTGATTCATCCTTTTTACTTTTCCTCTGGATTGGGATCTCCATGGAGTATGTAAGTCCACTGAATTCCCAGCACTTTGCTTATATCTTGGACTATTTCTGCCATAAACTGTGGTCCTCTATCTGAAGACATCCTATTGGGATCCCAAATCTTGACATTGTTTCTTGCAATAATCTCCCTACCACTTCTCTGGCTTGATTGGTGTGACATGGGAAGGCCTCAGGCCATCCAGAAAAAGAGTCAACTAATACCAGTAAATACTGATATCCTCCTGATCTAGATAACCCTGAAGAATCAATTTTCCAAGAGTCTCCTGGTTCAAGTCCCAATTTCAAACTTTCTAATGGTGGTCTTTTTCGATTAATTAGATTATTTTTCAAACAAATGTCACATTTTGTGGTTATAGATTTGATGATTCCAACCATTCTTGCAGAGACCACATTTTGGTTTAGCAATGTTGTTAATGCCTTTGCTCTGCAGTGACATTCCTTCTGTTTAATTTGAACCAATTCTTTTATAACTATAGGTGGGACCACCACCTGTCCTTCTATATTTGCTAACCATCCTGCCAAGTTTTTCATCGCATTCATTAACTGTCCCAATTTTTCATCTTCTTCTAAATATTTAGGTCATTGCCTAGGTAATTTTGCCTATTTTCAAGGTATTAATGCCATTTCCCTTGAAGTTTTTACCACAGTCTTTGCTATCTTATCCACTAATCTATTTCCTACATCTTCCTCAGAAGTTCCCATTTGATGTGCCTTACGGTGCATGATGACCACAGCCTTAGGCTGTTGTACTGCTTTCAAGAGCTCTGATATTTCTTCCTTATACTTAATTGACAATCCTTGAGATTATAAAAGTCCGCTTTCTTTTCATATAATTCCATGTGCATGAACTACTTCAAATGTATATTTTGAGTCAGTCCATATATTGACCAATTTTTCTTTACTTAATTCCAAAGCTCATATTAGTGCTATTATTTCTGCTTTTTGAGATGATGTGATTCTGGTTAATGGTTTAGATTCTATAATTTGAGTTTCAGTAGTTACCTCATATCCAGCAAAGCAAACTCCATTTTCTACCTAACTGCTACCACCTATAAATAATTTCAAATCAGAATTAGATAAAGGAGCATGCTTTAAATCTTGTGTACTGGAATAAACATACTTAGTTGTCTGCAGGCAACCATGTTCCACCAAGCCCTCTGCCTGCTGAGTATTCAAAACCACTGCAGGATTGACAACCATCATCCTCACCAATAGGTTTGTTGGGTTTTTTTAAACTTTTACTTTGCAGTCAGGGGGACCACGGGGCACTCAGCACAGGGAATAATGAACAGCGTTCTGTTCATGTTCCAGGGTGCTGGGTTATAAATCTGTTTCTATGGGTTAAAACCAGGGTTTTTTTCTGCATCATTGTGTTTATTGTAATCTTTTTTTAGTAAACTGTAACTCTGACTTGTAATCTCTCTTAAATTGGGTTTATTTCTCCTGCCAATTTGTCTTTAAACCACTACAACAGCCAATTTCTCCTCTTTTGTCCTAAAACTTGAGTTACCATATGAGATGCATATACAGTCATTTTATGTTCCAAAGTTAACTTAAGTGCCTCTTGAATCAACATCGACATTCTGTCCCACTCATTCTCCTAAAGTCATCATTTTTTCTGCAGTTTGTGCTTCATTCTCCTTGGGATATTCCCTTTCTCAGTGTTCCTGCTCTCTACAGAAGGCACACTGATTTGGTTCCTGTGGGGCTCTCATAGTGCTGTAACCACCTTGATCCTTGCCTCTTCCCCTTCCTCAGCCTCATCCTCTAGTAGGTGGATTCCCCATCAAGACTGCCATCGGCCTGCTCTTTTTAATTATTTCCTTTCTATCTTGTTCCTTTTCCCTGTTGTATACTTTCCAGGCAACTTCAAGAGTTTTACTCAAACTCTGAGAATCTTCTCCTTCTAATTTTTGCAATTTGCATCTAATATTTGGGGCTGACTCACAAAAATATAGAAGCCAATTTCTACTCTTCTGCCTCATTTCTCAAGTCCATATTTGCGTACTTTCTTGCTGCTTCTTTGAGTCTTTCCATAAAACTTGAAGCAGATTCCTTTTTCTCCTCTCTTATTTTATATAATTTAGACCAATTCTTTGCATTTGGCATTGTGTGCCTTATTCCAAAAGGAATCCACCTCTGATATCTAGACAGCATCTGTGTCTCTGCCTGAACATTTGGACTCCATTGAGGGTCAGCTGATGGGAAATTTTGATATACCATTCCCTGTGTAGCCTGCATTGTGTGAGCTGCCTCTGCTTGTGTCCTAGATGTACTTAACATCATTTCTTTTTCTGTATCATCCAATAAAGTATCTTTAGTAACCTGTAAATAATTCCAATCAGGATCTTGAGTTCAGATGATGTTCTCCATAACCCATCCCAATTTATATGGATTTTCATGATTTATCCCAGTTGCTGTTTTCCAAGTCATTAAATATGCTACTGAAAAAGCTACTTTCACGGGTACTGATCCATTCATCCCTACACCCTGCCTTAAGAGGGCCTTTAATGAAGGTTTGTGAAGTACCATAACTGAATGAGAATGAGAAATAGTAGGCTGTATTGTACTACCCGCCTGCTTTTGAGTCCTGTGTGAAATTGTAGCTATAACCCATTCCTTCAGTTCCTCCTCTGACTCTCCACTGCTATCAGAATCACTATGCCAGTTCCTTGGCCCTGCAGGAGATACATCTAATTGATTTCTTTCTCAGAGGCTAGTACTGGAACAGCAGGTTTAGCTTTAAGACATATCTTACTTATATCACAGGTGGAACAACATCTTTTCGTCTTTTTCTTTTTATCTTCGGCAATTAGACTCATGGCCAAAACATCCTTATTTATTAGTTTACATTCTTTTTGCCAATCTGTGCTACCCCTCAAATAAAACAATAGACCTACATAAGGAACCTCATCCTATTTTCCTTCTTTTCTACAAAACAACATTAACTCTGATATATTTTAATCTAATGTTCCATTTTCCAGCCATTTTCCCTGATCATCCAATGTATATGTAGGTTGCCAGTGGTTAAAATATTCCATCATCATTTGCCTAAATGAGTCACTTGCTGCTTCTGACCAAGGCTTTAATAAACATTCCAGCAGTGAGGTTTTGGGAACCTGATCATTATTAGCCAAATCACCAACACTCTTACTCTTGAATGTTCCTTTAACACCCTCACCAAGTTTCTTAGCCATGTTATACACAAAAATGACAAACAATACACAAACACTGACAGAAACTTATAAACATACAAGTTTTTCAATTTACCAGTGTCCAATTGTCCAACCCAGCAATAGCTTACGCTTCTGCCTTACGGGCAGATGTGTAAGACATCCTGGAGGATTCAAAATTTCTGTGCAAATGATATATAAGGGAATCTTTGTAATAAAAAGTCAGTGTTCCTTTGAGGAGGTATAGCTGTAGTCTAGTAATTCACAAGTGGCACTACCCAGAGCTTAGAAATGCAAAATAAAAAAAAAAATACATTTTTTTCCCAGGGATTCTTCCTACTTATCTTTAATAAACTATTTCAAATCCCTAGGATAAGAGCCCGAAATAAGGAATTATGAAGTCACTGTGTAAACAAAACTACAAAGAGCCCAAAGAAAGAATCTAAATTGGAATTTTAGTCAGCAGTACTGAGCTATGGAATAACTTTTAAAAGTTAGTTGACTATTCATTATTTGCTAGTTTGCTTTTCTTGTAATCAGAGATGTTGGTACTCATTTTAAATCTGTCTTCAGCTTGCCATTGTGCTTTTGTAGCAAAAATAATGAAAAAATAGGTAGACTAATATTGGCTATGTAGTCATATGTAGTATGCAGTAAGTACTGATTTGTATGCTATATATTGTATATATAGCATATATATACACACATATATACATATGTGTACACATATATGCATATGCATATGCATATGCATATGCATATACATATACATATACATATACATATACAGAGAGAGAGAGAGAGAGAGAGAGAGAGAGAGAGAGTATATTGCCATTTTTGTTCCATGTACACTATTTGCCACTTGGCACTTTTCTAGGATCAATATGGAAAAAGGTAATTAAGCTTAAAAGAAAGGAGAGTTAAGCTGCAGTTTCAGAATAGTTCACAGAATGCATATTAACAGTGAAGGTTTGGGTTCCTCACTTCTAAGTTTCTTCTGGACTATTGATTTACCCTTTTCCCAGTTGACTGTAATTGACCTATTATTGCTAATCCTTTACCAGACACCCTACCAAAGACAGATATGCTAAAGAGTCCTTCCTAATGATCTGATTCTCCTAGAGTATTAACAGGAATGTGGTAGAAAGGTAATCTAAGACCAGTCTGTTTAAGTTCAGCATGGAACTGTGCTTAAAACTCAGTAGGGCAAAGGGAGAGGCACACGATCCATAGCCTTTTTCTCCTCTGTTGTGATTTTGGACAAGTTAGTTGAAACATTTTTTTGTCCTGAATTTCCAAAGGTCCAAAACAGTGCTAGTATTATTTACATACCTTCGTAAAGCATTTGTTGGGTGAAAAATAATATACAAGTGCCCTTTGGAGTGAGATCATATATAAAAAAAAAAGCTGGGCTTGAAAAAAAAATATGATTTTTTTTCAGAATGTCCTTAATAACAACATAAGAGCAGTAGGAAGAGGCCTAATAAACATGACTTTTAGGTGATCATCTAGTGTTTCAGTCACATAGGAACTCTCAAGGAGAGTTGTATCTCATTGTCTTGCTTTAGTTCTTAGCACAATGATCGTTTAAAATAATGTCCAGTTTAGCTTGTGACAAAGGGGTGAAGCTGAAGTTACTTCTGTGATCTTGGTCTGCACAGTCATAGACCATTGAATATAGTTTGAAAAGGTAGTCATCAGCCCTTTCCTTTGTGAACCATTCTTCTGTTTCAACATGCAGTTATTCCATGAAACTTGAGTCTGGTCAGAGCTCCTACTCTTAGATTCACTGGAAAAAAAAAAAAAGGAAAAAAAAAGTTGCTAAACACTTGGGATTTGGGATTGAGAATTTTGAGTTTTTAATATTTTGTTGTTGTGGAACTTATAGAATTGATTTTGAGTGGTCTTAATAATATTAATGCCACTTCCAACTCTTCTAAGATTCACACTGATTAGCCATTTTAAAATTATTTTTAACAAAGCAGTGGATAATAACTGGTTCTTGAAAGAAAATTTTCCCTAGTGAATATATTACACTTGTAAGGCAACTCAGATAGATTTATTGATTCTGGCTGGAAATTCAAATTGTAACCTTGAACACCTTGTAATCTTTGCAGTGATATGTCCAATTTACTTCTGGTGCCAAGTATTGTATTTAATTCACATTAATACTGAAATTCTTTTTGTAAAAATATATTTAATTATATATTTACTAAGTTATATCAGTGATACTTGCAGAAAAATTAATTTTTTTCACAGTATCTGGTACCAAATTTTGTCAGAGCTATATGTCTTTCTACTGACCTCTTATTTCAATATTGTAGTATAAATTCTGATCTACACCTACAAATAATGACCTTAATGTATGGTTATTTTGTGTATGAAATCGCATTAAATATATATGAACCTATAAACTCTTCTTGTGTGGGTAAAGATGAATAGTAATCTGTGCTTTGTAAATGCAGTCAACAAACAGCAATCTGTGTCCTTGTCTTTATAGTAAAGGGATGGTTTTTAATCCTAGCATATATCTTGGACAACTGTATGCTTCAGTATTATGTTTGAATTTTTTTAAGCTGTGACATTGCAGCTATCTAATCACTCACTGCTGCAGCCCTGTTAGTCTTTTGCTATAGTACTGTAAGAAAAAAATGCATGTCATGCACCTCTTATCATCACTATGGTTTTAATCCAATAAATTCAACATGGGAAAGTACACCAGCAGTAAGTTGGGTAAGTATTTCTGCAAGGGCCATACAAGTAATCTTCTGCTTGTGTTTGAGGCAGAATCTGAACACATACCACAATCTAGTAGTTTTCAAATATAGACTTTTAAATTTTCCATTTTATTGAAAATCTCTAGCAAAGGAAAAATAGTTTTGAGTAATTTTACTCTTTAAGTAATAATGAATGTTTACTAACCACTTGCAGGTAACTACGACCAGTAGTAGTTGCTTTTATTTAAGGAAATATTTAAATTTGAACATGCGTAAAATCAGTAATGATCCTACCTAAAGTTCTGATATTTAACTCTTTAGTGTAAAATTCTCTGTTGAACATTTTACCATTTTGTGTGTGTTTGACAGTAAGAGCTCTTTTGAGACATAAACCTTGTATGCACCTGTCAAAAGGATTCCCCAGATTCCATACTCATGTTTGTGTGTAATTTAGTAACTTAATAACTTTATCTTATCTTCTTGTTTCAATTCCAGGTTAATTTGGTGCTGCTGTAAAGTGAAGTGCTGGTAGGCCAGTGCCTCTAGTGCCTACACGGTGCTGTGTTAAGGTTCAGCATCTATGATGGACTAGTGAGGACCCATTAATATGGAACCCTTCCAAAGAGAGGTCATAGACCCAGCCTTAGTTCTGTAGTCACATCTTTAAATAAAAATCCATTGATTGTATTTCAGGATGTTTCCTGAAACTACGGGCTGCAAAGAAAATCTTAAGAATTAGTTTCAGATAATTAGTACAACTATTAAATATCAACTTAAGTACAACTATTACTTACCCAGATCAAATTTTTGATGCTTAGATTTTGCTATTGAATTAGTCTGACAAGTGGCAAAAATGTGTGGCTGCCCTGTTGCAAACCTGAAAGAGAAATTTTAAAAGTGATCGCACTGATGTATTTGCTTTCTATGGAAAGAAAATAATCAATGAGGCTTGACTTTTACTTATCAGTAGTTCAGGTGTGTGCTGTGGTACCTACTGACTGCTGGCTAGCAGTCTCTGTGTATAGAAAAGTGCTGAGGAAATGTATTAATCAGTAATTAAGAAACATGAAGAACAAAGAAGACACTAGAAGGAAAAGTAGCAACTTAATAATATTTCATAATATTGAAGGAGAAAAAGGACAGATACCAGGAGGTATGAAACTGTAGGTAATCTAGTGCCAGAAGCACGTGCTTGCTGATGTAACTACATCTTCACCAGCAAAGTTTTTCCATTTAGATAGGCAGTAGGGTAGTTTTGATACTAAACAGATCTTGTGTTTACCTGGCCAAAGATTAAAAAAAAACAACAACAACAAAAACAAACAAACAAAAAAAAAACAAACAGTAAAACGAAAAACAACTTTTACAGTTCTGTCAGGTTCTGAAAACTACCAAGGGACCTCTGTATTATGTCCTGTTCCAAACGTTGTGTGTACATACACAGTCTGGCCTCAGAAGAAGCTGTAGGTCCTTCCTGAATAGGATGTGCCAGTGTTAGCTATGACCTCAGACATAATTCTGTGATTAGTTGAAACACAAATTATATTGCTAAAGTTTTTCAGTTGGACTTCAAAGAATGTTTGAGAGTTACTAATAGATTAGAAGGCTGGTTCCTCCTCGAGGTAAGGTAAAGTGAGAAGTGTCTTTCTTTGAAAAAAAAGTTTGGGGTTTTTTTTCCAAAAGATAAGACTTCTCCTTACAAGAATCTAGCTTAAAATATTCAAAGGCAGTATATCCAAAATGCAGTCTAACAAACAGTAATAAGAAGGCTACCCAGGATGGTATAAAATATTTACATCTGTCAGTGATGTGCTGTAGATACATGACTGGTTTCCCTCAGAAATATTCCTTTTGAAAGGCAAATACAGAAACTTCTTCAATAAAGAACCTTTTGTGCTATGGAAAGTTTTAATCAAGCAGCTACAAAAATCCTTTGCACTGTCCTTTCCGGTTCACAGAATGTCCCTTAGCTGGCAGCTAGTCCTCGCGGTATCTGTAGAGTTTTAGCAGGGGAGTTCTGAGGCCCCAGCATAGTAGCAAGGAAAAATGGGCTCCCTCTGGTGAGTGGTTGAGTGGTTGTCAACTGAACTACCTGAGTGTTTCAGGTTGACTTAGTTCAGATTTTATTTTTAAATGGACTATTAAGGTATTTAAGCACCTGCATGTACTGGCATATAATGTGTTCCTAGCAACTGTCAACACACACAATCTTTACTTCCTGAAGCAGCACAAGGCTTGCAATATAAATCTTGCAATATTTCACCAGCTGGGAGGGAGGGCTAGAAGACTGCTGGAAACAGATGCCAGTGGAAACCTATATATTACAGTTGTGTCAGATAATTCTGGTGTGCTTCAGTTCCAACTCTGGCCTTTGTATATAGCCAGTGTAATTGGTTAATATTTCTTAGGCATTTTTCAGTTTATCCTGTCTGAGTTATTACCTTTACTATTTGCAGGATGTTGGTCTGAATCAAAGAAATATGAATATGCTGTCCTTTCATGACAAGGGTATTTATACACATGTAAGCCCAAAAATTAAATTCACATTGCTTTCTTAATTCAAACCTCTCCAGGTTTAATGACAGAGGTTTATCAACCCTCTCCATCTATGTACTACATAATCCCTCCCCTAAAGAAGATTCGACTGAATTTTTAAAAGTTGTAAAGGTCATTAAATTTGTCATTGAAACAAGGCTTCTAAATTGAATGTTCATGAAAAATTTACATCTAGAATGCTGTTAAACAGCCAGCCTATCTTAATGGAACTGGTAAATTGGAGATAGCTGTGTAGAAATTGTCTCAGATCTTGCAGGTTGTTTGCTGTAGGAGCAAGCATCTCTAGTCCTTGATCTAGCTACACAGTAAGTTTATTGAAATTCTTGGGTCTTCTTTTTTAAGTTTTCAGTTCTGTGTGATAACCTCTCTCTCATCCTTTCGGTAAATACCCTTCAAAGGGAGCTGTGAAGATAAAAAGGTGGTGTTAAGGGAACAAAGTAGAAAGAAAGGACTTTCAGACTTGGGTTTTATTCACACAGAAATAGGCCATGCAAGTGAAACAGGCATGATTGCTGAACTGCAGCTAGAGCAGTCTAAACATATATCAAGCCCAAGTAATAATGACTGAATTAACCCTCCACCAACCTGCATTGTTCAACTTAGATTGGAGATTTGTGAAGCTTAGTTGTCTTTTTTATGTTGTTACTAACTGTGCCAGGCATGTTCCCAGGAGAGGCTGTTTCCTTCTCTTTCATGACTCAGTGGTAGACAAAGGTGTTCAGAAGATTCAATATTAATGGATTCTAGGCAGAGAAATTGTAGAGTTCCTTGTGTCCAGTAGAGCAAGTAGATGTTTGTCACTGGAAGTCCTGCAAGTGTGGCAAATAGTGCTAGAAACATGATCAGATTGACTACTTTGGATTTGAAATATGTACAGGTGTCGTTTTTTATAATCTGAAGACTTAAATTATATTTAAATGGAATATAACTGTGATTGTAATTAATATTAATAAATAAAGGTTAAAATAATTAATATGAAAATTAAAACTTATGCAATAAGAGTACTCAAGGAGAATAGATGTCTTAAAACTGAACATCTGCAGCTCTCAAGAAATGAAACCAAATTAATTTCTCAAACCTCCATATGGTGGAAATCAAGAACATTTCCACGTTTGGTATTTTATTTTGCAAAACAATATCAAATTTTGTATTCCTATGTCTTGGTTATAAAGAATGCCTTTTTGGTCAGGTAATAGAACAGATATTTTTAAACAACATTACAATGGCTTCTAGTTTCAAGGATTTTGATTTTATTTTAAAATAAATGGATCATATTTTCGGTCTTAAAAAAAGGTATTAATCATCTTTACTGTTTCTGAGAGTTTAAATCCATTCTTAATTTCTCTCTGATCTTACATATTCATCATTGCTGATTCATCAGAATTGCAGGTGGCAAGCTGTTGACATTTGGATTTAATTTAGCAATGTTTTTAGTACTATGAACATGCTTCTGCTAAATGGCTAGCACAGGATTATTTCCATATGTTAAAATACCAGGTCGTCTCTTCTGTGACCATAAGTAATAGGCATGTTGGCAGTTTCCAAGCCCAGGTACTTTCTCATATGTATAATGTAACAATTTTATTCTAAGGACAAAGAACTTGAAACTTTCAAATTACTATGAAATATTGATGCCTACTAAAAAATAAAAGAGAGAGAGAGAGAGAGAGATGAGAGATATTACAAGACTGCGGTAGTATTCTGTATAGTAGCATAGCATACCTTCTAAAGAATATCCATGACATTCATTCTTCTGGCCTTTTAAAGGGTATTCTGGGAGCCATGTGATGCCAAAGAAGAAATTTATTTCACTTCAGTGCAACTGGGATCAGCTTTTTAATTGCATAGTTACATGACTTGTCCTTCACTAAGCTATCACTTCAGCATCTAGCATATCAGAATAAATCTTACTGTAGTACAAGTTAGCAATAGCTCTACTGACACAAAGCCAGCATAAATACAAACAGAGGTTAAGCCAAATTGTTTAGTTGAGTTCAGATCCTGATCTTTTGGAGTGGCTCCAGCATTGTATAAAGCATTCTTTTTTTTCCTTTTCTTTTTTTTTTTTTTTTTCCCCTTGATCACTTTTATGTACTCACATAGGAAAACTAACAGGATTTCTGTTCTTGGAAATTCAAGTATAGGGAGTTGTATCTGGTCCCAGCTATCATAGTGCTTCATAGTCCTATGCAACTCATTCTTAAATGGAACGGCACCAAATCTACAAAGAAGTTGAAACTCATGCAATCAAACTGTTGGAATTTTATTTTACAGAGGAAAAAATGCTACAGCTCTGTGATCTTAGTCTCATTAATTAATATTTATGCTAAAGGAGTAGACAAATTTATCAATAGAATCGGTAATGAGCCTTGGATCTATATTACATTGTTAGCAGTTTGAGAAAAGTGTAATTTCTAGGTTTCCTCTGTGAAAATAATGTAATTTTCAATATGATTTAAACTCAGAAGCATTTGCCATTGACTTCATTGGTATTTGTTTGTGTCCCTGTATTATCAGTCTGGAATTGGTATTAGAGAAGTACCCAGCACTCCTGTCAGTTGAACATGTCATTTCCCATTTATTCGCATACATTTGATTTATGCCTTCAGACAGGGGCAGGGAAGGCGTTACAGGCTCGTTAAAGCCAATCCCAAGCAGTCCCGTCCGCGGCAGAGTTAACTCCTTCCTAGCAGAAGCCATGGTGGAGGCTCTGCCCTCCTCCGCTGGCCCTCCACTGCAGTGACACGGGCATGGTACATGTCACTATGTAGTTGAAAGAGCGACACATGGCAAGCTGTGTATATATATATATATATATGTATGTATATGTATATGTATAAAGAATGCATTTCCTAGAGCCGAGAAGAAAGGATGAGGGAAATGAGAAGGTCGTCCAGGGCTCTCCCTCCTTCTGTGAGCTCGCCAGATCCAGGACTGAGGCTGGCCAAAAGCACTCACCGCAGCCCTGCACTGGCCCCGGGGGGTTGGCTGTGGCTCAGCGCGGGGCCCCCGTGCAGACAAACGCACGGCACTTCTCACTGGCCCCTTTCAGACTTCCCGTCCTATCGGTGCCGGGGCTCGCCCTGCTTCAACTCGGTATCACGGGGGCTGCGGGAAAACGCCCGTGGGGAAGCCAGCCGAAGTGCCGGCAGAAAGGGCCGAGAGGGGAGCAGAGGGGCCGGGCCGGGCCGCCTCACCCCCAGCATGCCAGCCGGGGAGGGCGACTTGTCAGGGGGGGATCCCGCTCGCGTCCTCCGGGAGGCGAAAGGGCTCTTACCTCGGAGTGGGAGTCGCGTACGCCCCGCTCTTCCCCCCCGACGCCCTTCAGTCCTAATATGCGGGCACATCTTTGCTTACCACCCCTCAAAGCTGTCGCGCAGAGATGCCGGCAGCTCCCCGTGCGGGGCCGTGCCGTCCCACAGCCTATTGCCTGCCGCCGCAGCTGCCAGGCCCGTGGAGACGGGACGCGTTTCCACCGAAGCGGTCCCGCTCCGGGTACTGTGGCCAGTGTGAGCCGCAAGCTTTCCTCGAGTTTGTGTGCGTTTGCTCGAAAGCAATTTGCAGGTTAAAGTGAGGCAGGCGAAGCACTCATTTTTTAAATGTTGGGGACTCTTACTTTGCTGTGCAGTAATTAGTGCCGTTTCCATAAAATTTGTGAAAGGGACTTTTTTTCAGTTTTGGAGGGTTTGATTTTTTCCATTCAATAGTGGGTCATTCCTGAGCAGGACTTTAGCATTCCACGCACTTTCCTAACGCAAAGTCCCGAAAAGTCTTCATTCGGGAAGATTTCTCACACCGTACAACGCTGTCGGGCTGGGCCGCTTTCATTTAGTGTGTTTGAACTGCTTTAAAGAGGGAAAGCGTGTTGCCTTTAAATACATGCTTTTTTAAAAAAAGCTCTTGTCTTGAGAAACTGCTCGATTTGCAGGAAACCCTCCGGATGTTTGCTGCTTTTCATGTGGCATTTGTGGTCGGCTCTGATAACGCTGGGAGCACCACTTCCAACACTGCATTCTGTAATGGACCTGAAATAGAAACACATCTTTCGCCGGAGGATTCCCGCTCCGCGCCCCTGCGCTGTGTACCGGCGGGTTTAAAAGGTCAATAAATCAGAATGATGAACTCTCGGCGGCATTGTTAGGTTCGGAAAGTTAACGAATGACCCCAGGAGTCGTGCGACCACGAAGGTTTCAGGAGCGCCAGAAGAAGCTCTCTATTAAACGCTACGGGGAAGTGAGCTCTAAGCACAGAGCGCGACTGGATTCCGAGGCAGTGCTGTGCTGAGTGTTTTAAAGTTACAGTTCGAAAAAAACCTAAACAGTCAAAATAAAAAGTTAGAAAAGAGGTGAGATGATCTATCTATGACACCAGGGTTACTGAAAGGGTCACAAACTGCCAACATTTTTTGCACAAACCAAGGAGCTTTTACTTTCTCGGCTTAGATTCAAAACACACCTTTCTTTGATCCCAGATCAATGAGCTGTAGAAACAGTTTCAACAAATCTCCCAAACAAAGTCAGCGACAGTTTGCTTAGTTTATTACCTCATGTTCATTATATAGAAAAACATTTTCTTTTCTTCTGAAAGTGACAGCCCCCAAAATTGCTGTAAACTTTATTTGTAAGCAGTTCCTCTACTCGCTGAACTTTTTCAGTGCAAGTCCTGGCAGGATTTGTTCCCTTGGCTCACGAAAACGTTTCTGCAAGTTAGAGTGAAAGGGGAAATTTGGCGTTTTAACAAGATCAGCTTTTAAAAAAAGGTAATACTCTCTTCTCCGCTTTAAACTCCTAGTCTGCCAGTCTAGTCCGAGTCAATAATGCGGCGTGAGCAGGGAGCTGCTCTGGGAATCAATGGGAATGGACTGGCACCCTTAGATCAGCGCGTTGTTGCCTTCTTGGGTTTTGATTTGCTTCGAAATCGTGTTGGTTATCCCCATAGCTAAGTATTCTGTTCTCTGCAGGGAAAACTACACACATTTTCCTCCTGCATGAGTTTTCTTCAAACACGATTCGGATACTGTCTAATTTAGAATTTTCTCTGGGTCGGCCCTACTTCTGTGTGTAACCTGTCCTGTGGCAGCCAGCCTGGGATTGAGGGCTCTGAGTCCCGGCACGTCGGGTTGGGAAATGTCACAACCTCAGCCATAAAACTAAAGCCACTAGCACATAAGGCTTAACCAGGTACGCCCTAAGGTAGTGTCCCAAAGGCGCTAGACTTAAAAAGAGGGGGAAAGCACTCGATTCCTAACAAGCTTTCCAGGTTATCGTCCATTTTGTGCTGATGGTAGGCTTTGCAAGTGCAGTATGTCTCAGTTGATTTATTTTACAGTTAATTTTAAATGCAAAATACTTTTGCGAGAATGCTGTTATTATATACTATTATGAGATCAATTCATGCATACACATGTGTAGGATCACGGTTCTCACCTCCACTTTTTTTACGTCACCTGATATCAGGAAAAAAAGCGGGGCTGTTTGAGTTGTTGCCTCTCGTTGTGTTGGACTAGTGCGTGTGTTTGAATGGGGAAAAAAATTAAGACTTTTATTTGGTTTAGGTAAATACTAGTCTTTTGACAATGGTGTAGACTCCTCACAAGACGGATAAATATAAGATACCATTAGGCTGGAAACATACCACTTTATAATCTCTGAAAACCAGAGCGGAGCAGAAAGCATGAACGCAGAAATGCCTCGAGAATTGTCTTGCCTGGTGTTAGTCTCGGGCAGCTCCCGTTCTCCTTTGCTTTTTATTCATTTTAGAATATCTGCTAGAAGTCAAACGTAAAGGAGCAGGCTTTACGTTGTGTGAAACAGGAAATTCAGTGTTAGAATGAGTTAATGGTGATTCTGGCTTCATTCATTTAATGTCAGCGAGAATTCTTACAATATTGGTTTATTTGACCGATGTAGCTACCCAAACAAAGGTGTCCTTAACCAAATAAACCTCTTTTATCTTCAGCTTAAAGCTCAGCGGTTTCTCAAATAAGCATTGATGCATTTAATAGCACCACATAACAATGCAAATATTAACCAGAATGCCCGTTAAAACGCCGTATTTTACATTTGTTTGTATGCCAAAGAAGAACATAAATGGTACTGACATAGAATTTCTGTTTATTCTGAAGTGATGGACTTTTTACAAACATCTGTTTGTACTTACAATTTATTTATTCAGGCAAATGAGAGAAATCATGATAAGGCAATGCGACAAGCAGTGCATACTTCAAAGTGTAACTTATTAATAATAACTACATACAATAAATATTTGCACTTTTGACAGACACTGAACGGTTTTATTAAGAAGTATGAAAAACTAGAATAGGCTTTATTCTAGGCTCAGTATCCTACTGTCCCATGCAGTGTACAAGTTTCATGGGCTTACGAGGTGAAATATGGTAAGGTAGCACTAGGAGGTAGGTAAAAAGCTGAAGTGCGAGAGACAGATTATGACTTGGTTTATTGTTCCGAAGTTACATTCCAAATCTGCCTGCAGAAGAACCTGCTTATATCTCTCGGTGCATCTCGGCACGAAGGGAAATAATCTGTCCCTTTCACTACTTTCGTGTCTGCTCTGCTCAACGATGGCCATTTTTGGTGTCGTCCAGACGGGTGAGTGTTTGCCTGGGGTCAGGCCAGTAGCGCACGAACTCGGTGGGCCGCTCTCTTTTGACCATACGGAGGGCAAGGCCGAAGCCGAGTACCGCTTATCAATGCGCTGTCGGTTCCCCAAACGACACCTCCACGGGTCCCACGAGGGCGGGGGCAACGCTGCCCGCGCCAGACTCGTCGACCTGCCCAGGTGCCGGGCCCCGACGCGCCGGGAGGAGCCCCGGGGGCCGCCCCGCAGCGCAGCGGGAGCCACCG
>JAWWEV010000083.1:112074832-112102664 GCA_035583235.1 Hafferia zeledoni
GGACTCGCTGGGGCACTGCACGGACTGGCAAGGAGGCGCTCGGCCCCGCTCCTATTTATGTAATTTATTTGAATCTTCTCGACTAATTTTGCAAACCCTGTCTGGGCGGAAACATGTTACTATCGTGCAAGTTAAAAGCATGGCTGGTGTGACAAATTGTTCACATTTTTTTTTTTTCCCCTTATGTCCGTGTGCAAGTTTATCGTTTTTCTTGCAACATCAGCACTGTTACTTGTTAGCCTAGAACTCGTTTTTAGTGGTCTTTTTAACTCTGTGTCTTGGGGTTTTGGTTTTATTGTTTTTGTATTTCAGAAAAATAAATTTATGTGTAGCGCTTTCTATCATTCTTCTTTGCCATGTGACCCGTGAGATTAATCAAACGTTAAATCTGTCTTGCCCCAAGGCAACGTTTAGCGATAGGATTTGACTTGATAATGACTCTAAAAGGATTTCCAGGAAGAAAGTTCGCAGGTGTGGCTGTATTCCTTTTACATTCAGCTAAATGGCTAGATCCGTGCTGTTCTCTGTCTCTTGGAGTACAGATCATGTGGCTGTACTTGACTCGGCTTTGTAGGGTTTCTTTCAGTCTGTTTTCTGAGTGCCAACTGAAGTTACATTAGTGCATTGGAGAAAGAATTTACAACAAATGAAGCTAGGTAAGATTGAGATACCAATTTTAAAGCATACATGGAAATCCATTGGATTTGGGTAGTTGTAGATGTGCAAGTCATTTTTCTGTGTGTAGTGATTTCTGTGTGAACCATATAATTCACAAATAGGATTTGAACTGTATTTATAATACTTTCTGCCACCTATCTTCAACTCTGTTCATGCCACTTAGTGTTATGGGGATCAGGCTCAGATTTATACTAGTGAGGAGAAGACTGCCCTCCAAATGCTCATCTTAATTACTCATTTAACTGCAAGTATTAATTGGCCATTAAAAGTAGGCATTTTTAGTATGTTCAGCTGTACTGCTCTTTTGTGACATTTCTGCCAGTGGAAGAATGCAGTTACATCTCATTCTCATCATAACACTATCAAATAAGCATGAAACTATCAACACTTCTGATAATTCTTTACTATAATTATTGCAGGTTAACTCCAGCCAGCATCTTCAAAATGGAAGAGACATCAGAAGTGATAAGAACTCAATGCTTCTGCACATCATCCCAAACTGACTGCTTGGTGAAATGAGAGAGACTGGTGAAATGCAATAAATCTAAAAGGAAATCTGTTGTTGCATAGAACTGTAGTTTTTACAGGATACACCTCTTTAAAATATCATTAAATTGCCTTAACCTTGCAGTGACACCCTTCCTGCCCCATTTGATCTCTACTCTTACTGTTCGCCTTCTAATACTGACTTCTATCTAAAAGTTTGTCCATCAGCTGCATGAAATGAAGCAGCAGCTGAGGAATCCCTTATGAAATAACAGACTCTATCTCCCTCTGCTATGTGAGTCTATATTTTAATCTGCCACAAGATGAAGGAACAAACATTGTCCATGGGTTTTTGAGATAATAGTGCAGGAAAACAAAGTGATGCTGAGGATGTGTAACTGTTTCAATTCCCATTTTGGGAATGACAACTGTTACTTTGCTTCTGTATTTTCTGTATCTTCCCTTTTACTACAATCTTCTACTGTACTCTGACTAGTTTATGTTCTTTTTGTTGCTCACATAGTCACTTTCCATTTACTGTGGCAGGCTGACCAGTGCCACCTGACTTGTCTCTTCTCTCTCCTTTGTTTGAAATCGCCTTCTATTCTGTCCCTGTCCTTGATGGCTTTTTTGGTTTGATTTTAACACCTATTTCTTTCCTGTTCATAGCTGTCCATTCTCTTTATCCTTATGTCTGCTCCTCAGTATCTCCTGCTTCTCTTTGAATCCTAACTGTGTTCTCTTTTCTGCTTCCTTGCAACTCCTCATCTGTTATTTTCTCTCTGCTCCCACTGCTGGCTCCTGCTGTTAGTCTGAGGTAATTCCATCTTTGAGCTGTTTGTCCTGCCTTCCTACTCAATGTGTCACAGTCCAGTGCTCCTTATGGTTTTTTGAGTTTATAGCTTTTACTGTAGAGTTTCAACTACAGCCCTTGGGCAGCTTTTCATGGAGGACAATGGTAATCATACCTCTGTCATTGAGGGCTGAATATTAAAATTACTGCAAAAAGTCTGAAGATTAATTTATTATGATTGATAAATGTATTTTTTCTACCCTTATTTTCAGAAATACCTGACCAGTTTTAACTGAAGCTTCTGTGTTTTGCTGGAGCCAGCTATCTGGGATGAAAAATTTGTGGTCCACATATGTTGCTAAAGCTATACATATCTGACTTCATGGAAAACCTGAGATGACTTTAGTTGCAGGCACCCATGCCATGTTCAAAATCATCTGTGTATAATACTCACATGCATTTGGGCACTAATTTAGGAATGGGAACATTTAACTGAGGTATTGGCTAAAGCATAAACCAAGAATTAAAAACAAAATCCTGTGCAAGTATATTCTAGTTTGTCTTATATTCAAAGGCCACACTGAGCATTTTTTCAGTTAAGCAAAACCTGGTTAACAACTTACATTATGTGCCCTGGGTACCAAGCTGGTTTGTGTGGCTGCCTGGCTCTTTGTTGGGTGGCTGGGGTTTGCCTGTGCAGTGCCTGTTTTGACACTGATGCCAAAGGGTGAGTGGTGCAGGCTGAGGTATTCCTCACTCTGGTTCGTTGTTGGTTTCCTGGAGCTGCTGCATGAGGAGTTTAGGGGCCGATTAATGGTGTACATGTCAGTCTCTGATGGGTCTTGTCTTGTCCCAAGCTCCCAGGTTATCAGAGCACATTTCTGGAATTCTTGAAAGGGAGTTTTCTCCCATTTTCTTCTGTTGTGATAAATCAAGGGTCATCATATGACCGAGGCCACCGGTCTGGTAAGATGGAAATCAAGATGTGGAGGCTCTTAGATATTTTAATCATACATATAAAATAATTTCATTCAATTTTATTATTTTATTCAATTCCTTAGAGATGTTCTATGGAGACCACATTGCTTTGATTAGTTTCCATATTAATCATCATCATCATGGCTAGGCTTTGTGAACAAAGATTTGGAAGGGCTCTACCTACGTGGGTGTGTCCTTTGAGCCTGCAAAATGGATTTTTTTAGGTGAGGCACAGCGTGCACAGAACTGGCCTCACCCTTTAACTCCTCAGGTTCATCTGCCAGGGCTGAGCAAGCTTGGATGGTGACAGTGAAGTCCTCAGGACTAGAACCTACAGCCCCCGGTATTCCCAGGAGGTCTCCCATCCAAGTACTAACCAGGCCTGACCCTGCTTGGCTTCTGAGATTGGGCGTCAGGGTGGCATGGTCATAGTTCCATATTAATATAGTGACAGCAGTAATGTTCCCTCTACTGATATTATTAAAACTATTGATTTGTTTATTGAAATTCTTAGTCTTAAATGAATATGGATTTACAAGCAAGAGGATTTTAGTAAGTACTTTACGAACCAATACGTTTATGTCTGTATATGCAATGATTACTCCATTAATATAAATTGATTTTAAATTCTAGTTCCAGGTTGCAATGTGAAATGGAGAAGGCTAGGATAGTTAGTGGAGCAGGAACAATTTAACTTTTGCCGCATAGTCCTAAATAATGTCTAATTTATCCTTCTTGTCAGGTAAATTACAAATAAGCACTTTGTGTTAACTCAATGATTTAAAATGTGTTTAATTAAATGGGCACAGGGTCATGTGGAGACAGGGGATTTCTCATTGTGTATCCTACTGTCCTGGTTGTAGTACACTGTAAAATAGTCTTTTATGTTTTGCATTTTTTGACATTAAATGTAGGTCTAAGGTGTCTTAGATTTGATTAAATCGTGAATATCTTATAGGTATCTGTACAAGTTGGAATTGCCACAGCTCTTAGAATTATAACGATGTAAGTTTTGAACTTTTGAGGTAAAGAAACTGAAACACCCAAAGGTCATGGTGTGCATCACCTGACATATAAAAATGAAACACTGATCACGATGTCATCAGTCCTTCAGTAAAAAAGAGTCTCAAAATGAAGAGCGTGAGGAAAAATACAGAAAATTTTTAAAGCATATGTAGAAATGCCATCTGAGATATCAGTAAATATCTGAAACTTGATGCAGTCTCAGGGAATTTCATAATTAAATAAATTACAAGTTTGTTTTCAGATGTTATCATACTCTTTCAGAACACTTGTTTTAGGAATGTTTTTCACCTATAATGGGACAGTGACAAGCAAAGTAAAAATGTTTGAGCTCCTGAGTCTCTTTTGTTATGGTTATACCGTCTTATTAAATAATTCACCTTTGTATCATAGCTGTATTGTGATACAAATTAATTCCAGGTATCTGACACTGAAAAATTCTGAAGTAAGGTTTTAGGAAAAAAGTTCTTCATCAAAATAAATTTTTACTATGTAGTTGTTTAAAGTAGGATTCCAGCATCTTCTGCATTTTAATAAGCAGCTGTTCAGACAAAAAGCTCTACAGAATACTCCATGAAATGAGTTATCAGGGGAATATAGTTATTGTTCACATTGAGAGTGGCTGCTCCATTTACCCACAGAGAATATATTTAGGTACCAGCAAGTCTTGGGTTCTTTCCAAGGCATTGTGGAATTACTTTACAGTGTCTGATTTACTTTAAAGCTTCTTGTTATTGCCATTTAGAAACAAAATTTATCCTGCACACATCCTGTTTGAAACAAAAATCTGTTCCCTGTTGAAGAAAGATAAAGAATATTAGACTATGTTTTTGTGGCTAAAGGTTGTGTTCAAATTAACTGGAAAGGTGAACCAATATTTATGAATTCATGGACCTGAATTGTTTCATGCAATACCAATTCTGGTTTCAAATGCTCAGATTAGTCTTACTGGAGAACAGTTACGAAAGAGTCAGATTATGTAGTCTTGATTTTTGTTTTATGCTTTTATTATTTTAATGAAAAGTATCACTTCTATGAGTTACTGTGAGCTAGTGAGTTGTTATTTCATCATTTTTCATGGTGACATAACCAGTAACACTGATCCAAGTTAAATTACTATTTTATTGTTTATTCCAGTTTTGCTTTGACAGTAGTGTTCATGGAGCTGTAGCTGGAATAACTTGTCTGCCTTGGGTCTGTATCAGCACTAGGAGCTTTATGTGGCTCATGGTAGACATGCAAATGCCTAACACTTCAAGTAGCAATGGAGGGGTAGCTTTCAGCCTATTGCTGTTGACTAAATAGTCAGAGAAGCAGCTAAGTAGTGTTGAGGGTTTCGGTCTGTGAAGCACTTATCGCTGGTGATAGTAGCAGTGTAGCAAGAGATAGCTCCTTGTAACTTTTCTGGAGTGAAAATTGCTTTTACTAATTTGGCTTTATACTTTGCTCATCTTAAACATGTGGAGCAGAACTCACAAGTCATCTATTGTATTTTTTCATAACAAGAAAAAATCAAATATGCATAATGGAGACTGAATGACTGCTCCCCCTCAGTGAGCTTCATACTGAGAATGTAGTTAGGCTGGTGTGAACAGCTGTGCTGCCTGCCTTCAGTGGAAGTGTCGCCAGGAAACATGACCACTAGATGGTTGAGAAAGTATAAACAGCACTTGACAACAATTGGTAGTATACTGTAATTTCTACAAATGAAAAATATGATTTAGATGAGATTTTATGATTAATGGTTAGATGTCTTTGTGAAAAAATTCCAATGTGTTCTATGTAATCTATGTTTAGAAGCAGAGAATATTTATAGATAATTCTCAAGTTTTAGCAGAATTTGAAAAATCTGACACCTGAAACTTTTCTAGGGGTAAACTGTACATGAATATTCTTGCATTCCTAACAACCTTAATGCTTTCTCCAGTCAGGGTGAGGTATCTAGATTGACTTGGAATACCTAAAGTAATTCAGAATGACTACTGACTACTTATTGCTCTCAAAATATATGACCCATGAATAGTTCAGTCAATATGGACTTTTTGCTGTAGAGAAGCTGCCTACAGCAGTAACAAAACTTAACATGTTGGGGCTTGTTCTGTCTCCTGACAACCTTGACATAATTGTGCTATTTCCTTTATTTGTCTAACAGTCCCTGGCTACAACACACATCCTTGGGAAAGATTTTTTCATTTTACTGCTCCTGAATGACCTTCATATAATTTACTGTGCACACATGACTGGAGTATGGCAGAAATAACTATACAAATCCTAAACTTTAGCAGGACATTTAGCTACCCTTCATCATTAAGAATACATTTGTTTACTGTATTTTGGTTTGAATTTATGTTAATGCCGTAGCTTTTCACGTTACACTGCTAAGAATTTGTTTTACATAGGGGAAGTATTGGCTGCTTTTAGTCTCCTTTGGTTGTGATCTGCTAATGACAAGTGTGTCTGTAAGTGCACATAAGATTAAAATTTTCCCTTAAATGAAATACTTGAAATTCATGGGATTCCATCTGCAGTGCAACCTACATTTTTTCCCAACCTCCACAACCTGGAAACCAAGCAGTCTCTTCTTCTTCAGGGAAAGACTTATTTTCTTCATTTCTGTGTTCCTGTATTACTCACTTTTCCATTCAATAGCTTCAGAACATGTTGCCAGCTGTACTTGGTAGTTACACATGCATAGATTTTGCTTATAAGCAAGTTTATTGCTCATCACTGTAATAATGGTGCTGCCATTATGGATACTGCTTTTTGTGTTAGTCTGAAACATGACGTGGATGACCTGTAACAATAATATATATACATATTTAATAAAGTTATTAGATAACTTTTTTAGCATTTCAGGTTCTTTTTTTCTGTCAACATGAATGTGTTTTTTATTTTATTGAGGTTAAATATCTGAAAGAAAAGCCAACAGACCTTTCTTTTTGTCTCCTATCACATGTAAATTTGCATTCCTGTTTCACAGAGAGAAGCTTAACAAGCAGTCTTTATAGATAAATATGTTAGGTACAAGTCTTTTCAGATGCTTTTTAAGACTTTCTATTGATTTTTATTCATAATTTAGAGAATCTTTCCTTCTGCTAGGGATAAAATAAATGTACAACTCAAAAAGGAGCAGAATTTTTAAATATTTTGTCGCAAGTTTGCCTTTAACTTTGAACTGACATTAGCAATAAGGCCGTAGCACATACCTGAGCTTTGGAAAAGTTTGTAACCATTCTGTTGTGCTCAGTTCTCGTCTGCAGCCTGAGAAATCTTCACTCAAGGTTTGCAATATATTTTAATTTATTGATTTTGCGGCCCAAATATCTTCAAAATAATGTTACACTTCTCTAAACTTGAAGGTCTGACACCATTTGAGTTGGGGGCATTCAAGACAACAGAAGGCTGGCAGATATCACATAGGACCTGTTAGAGACTGTCTTCCTTGTGGAGTTCCATGTTGGCTGGAGTATGCAATTGCTCATGAATCATAAGTGGCTCCTTTTGGAGCTAAATTTATCATAGATCTGAAGTGTTCTTAAGTTAAAATCTGGGAGTAAATCTCAGTGTTTGAGCTAGATAACGCTCTGTTTCTGATGTTGTCTCTTCATCTGTTTCAAGTGTTATGTAAAATTACTCCAGTTCGTAGATTTCCTGGAAACACTCCAAGCTCCCTTTTGTGCCAAATGATGAATAACAATAAGTGTTGTGATCTCTCATATAAACAAACCACCTTAACTGACTCTTCATACTTCCTAAATTGGAACTAGAGTAATATCCAGGAATTACAGATATTTTCCAGTATCTCTAACCTCCATGAGTTCTCATGACTTACTTTAAAGCAAGAGAAACTAACTGATTTCTAAAGTTTACCCCTGTTATCCTTGATAACAGGAAGGCAAACAGTGTCAGTTTTAACCATGAGTGACTCAGCCTGGAAAACTCCTTTGTCAAACAAGTTTTCTCTCCTCTTACTGCAAGACCAGGGAGACCATCCTCTGAAGCATTGCACCGTTATTATAAAATCTTAAATACAAAACAATGAGGAAGGACAACTAATGGAAAAAATAACAGTAGTCAAGAACTGAGGGGAGAAAGTATTCAAGTGTGAAGACAATTAGATTTTTCCACATTAGGCCTTTAAATCAGTAGTTTTATATTTCTAAGTTAGTAAAATTTTCAAAAGTGATATTTCTGCAATCTCCAATTTTCTAAAAATAATGGTTTTGGAACTGATGGAAACCAATGGTGGAAAAATCTGAAAGTCTGGGGTAACTTAGTGAGAATAATCCTGGCATTCTATTTGACAACCCTGAAGATGATTCCCTGGACTGAAAAAGGACAAACAGTATTTTTCTAAAGGAAAGCCTGACCTGGAGGGTTGCAAGTCATTTGGCCTAATGTTGATAATCAGAAAGATATTAAAGTAAACAATTACAAGTAGGGAGAGGATAGAGAAACTAAACAAAATCAAACAGATTTCTCAAAAACAAATTTTGTCAATTCAACATGATTTTCCATTTTAGTGGAGTAAGTGCTTGAGTGTTTAAGGGAGAAGCAGTATATATAGTTTGATGATAGCAAAACTTTCAACGTTGTTATATGTTACTTTCTCTTAAATTGAGGAGGCGTGGTCCAGATTAAATCACAGTTAAGAACATTTGTCAGTGCCTTCACCTATAAATGGAAAGTTCTTTCAGACTGAAACCTTCTACAGGCCTTTTTACTTTTAATTAAGAGTCAGATGCATAGCTATAGACTCTACTTAAAAAAAAAAAAAAATCTAGATTTTGTTAACCTGGGAAAGGCTTCAAACATTATAAATGAAGCTAAACAAACATTATATAGAAGCTAAAATTATCCTGGTAATTTGGAGAAATAGCCTAATATCAACAAGAAGCAATTAAATTAAGGAAAGCATAAATATAAATAAAAGAATAATTGACTTTATGAATGCTGTTAAAATATAGAAGGGAGAGAATCTTAAGGCAACAATGGCATGTGGACCAAGCCACTTACCCAACAGAATACTCTGAGTTATGAATAGTTCAGTCACAACAGTTTGAGTAGTTGCTGTTCCTTAGTGGGGAATTGCTGCACCTCAGCTGAGATATAACTGACTTTAGTTACATTCCTAGTCCCCTGCAGGATAAATTAAAATATGTTACCTTAATCTCTTTCTTTTTTTCATCACATTGCTAATGATCTGAGTCAACAAAACTACTGTGAAAAAAAGAGGAGGTCATCTTGGCAAGCGTGAAGAACATGTCACAATTATTCCACAATAAGAAGTAGCTATGAGACCTCGGGTGAGTTTTGCATCCATGTTTGCACACAACACTTGAAGAAAGATGGAGATAAGCTAAGAGTGTTGGCAGAGGTTTGAAAACATGGTGTGTGAGTAGAGAGTGATGGCTCAATTTCTGCTCACATATGAAAGGATGGTGATTGGCTATTCTCTTTGGTCACAAAGCAAAATTATTTATCTAAACTTATTTACCCCTCACATGCATAAAGTACCATTAGTGTTTCCAAAGAAAAAGGAATTGTTTTAGATGTAAACAATTGCTTTCAAAATATAAGATATGGGAAGTGTGATCAAATAATATTTCAGAGATTGTCATAACATGCATTTGGATATTTTTCCTTTATCAACAAAACAGCATATTCTCAAAACGTGTTAACAGGGTATGGCAGTAGGGCTGCTGCCTTGTTTCTTGAGTTGGATCTCAGCTGTGAGGGAGTGATGTGCAACAGACTGCAGGAAAAGAACTGAACTAAGTACAACAACTATATACCAGACTGGACTCCTATCTATTGGCTCCTCAGGGCATTCTTCTCACTCAGCTGTACAGTAAATGACTCCACCATGTCCCTTTTCACTTCCTCCTCTAAATTAATCCAAGGTACTCAGCTCCCTTGGACATCTTCCCCATTTCATCCATCAGTAACCTCACATACTCTTATCCTGAGAACAGGCACCTGGTCTTGGCAGTGTAAGACTATGTACTATCCTACATGAAATGATGTAGATTTTACGTAAATTAGTTTATTAAATAGGTAACATAGTATTTCACAGGGAGTGCCACATGCTGCTGAATAACCATTCATCACTTCCTGCAATATATGCTCTGTATGGCTCCATTTTATGATTTACATGAATGTTTTTATATTAATATTAATATTTTGATTAAGATAAATAGTGCCTCATCTTGTCCTTAGTGAACCCGAACTCATTAATCTCTGTAATGTGTGGCCAGAAAGTTAGAGTCGTCTACAGCATGGTTGTTTCTGCAAATTCAAAGTGAATTCTTTTCTGAAGTAAAGATTAGACTCTGAATTTATACTTGATCTTGAAAAGTGTGGGGAATTATCAGAACAAATTTGGCTTGGATTTTTTATTTTTACTCATATAACATGACTAATTGTCTAAGATTATTATCTGCGTTGTGAAAGAGGGTAACTGGAAGACAGCCCCACACCAGATACTGTATAATTAGACACAATATAAAAGCTCCCAACTCGGAAAGATTGCAATTAAAAGACCAGCCATAACAGGTGACTGGAAAAAGCCTGTAGGTGAAAGTCGGAGGTTTAAGTGAAGAGAGAATAATCAATTCATACCTACTTCAGAGAAGATATGATATTTGAAACCATTTAGGGAGCAAGAGCATCACAAGAGTACAGTTTTCTGTGTATATTCTGCATTACAGTGGAAAGAAGTGTGCATGTATCTGTATAAAATATTTAAAAAAATCACCTCCCCCTCCTCCATTGAAGCTTACCTGGAAAACTTACTGAATAATTATTTTTCACAATTTAGTGCCTATTAAATGACGTACTGATATGTCTGTTAGCTGTCAGTCTCCTGCAGAGAGTTCCTTAACAGCAAAGTGTTGAACACTAGCTGTTGAACAGAAAAGGGCATGTCCTTATAATCATAGAATCCTTTAGGCTGGAAAAGACCTTCTGTATTGAGTCCAAGCATTAACCCAGCACTGGCAAGTCCACCACTAAACCATGTCCTTGAATGACACATCTACAAGTCTTTTAAATACCCCCAGGGATGGTGACTCAACCACTGCCCTGGGCAGCCTGGTCCAATGCTTGACAATCCCTTTTGTGAAGAAGTTTTTCCTAACATCCAATCCAAACCTCTCCTGACACAACTTGAGGCCATTTCCTCTTGTTCTGTCACATGTTGCTTGGGAGAAGAGACCAATCCTCACCTCTCTACCACCTCTTTCCAGTAAGATCCCTCCTGAGACTTCTTTTCTCCAGTCTTAACACCTGCAGCTCCTTCAGCCTTTCCTCATCAGATTTGTTCTCCAGACCCTTCACCAACTTTGTTGGCCTTCTCCGGACATGCTTCAGCACCGCAGTGTCTTTCCGGTAGTGAGGGGCCCAAAACTGAACACAGAATTTGAGGTGCAGCCTCAGAAGTGCTGAATATAAGACCACTGCAGTGGCAGTTCTTTGTCAAGAAAAGTAATAAGTGAATTGCAGGAAAGCTATCATAGCCCTAGAACTCTTTCCCACTGCTGATAAAGCCTGCTCATTGTGGATGGTTTTCTTGACTCTACCTCTATGTATCTGTGAATTTTTCCATAGTCATGCCTTCTGAATAGATTGAGAAACAGAGATGACTTTTGCTAAGTCATTCAATTTAATATCTATTGGAACCAGGGACACTGACCTTGTCTGATACACTCTTGCCATGAGTCATAATTATTGGTGCATTGTTGAATGTTCAGGCAGCAATCAGTGGAAATGAAATGGCTCTGTAGTATTTTGTGACATGAGAAATAAATTATGGAAAAGCTGGACTTGGACTGTGTAAACTCTTCCCAGGTCCTCAAGCTAATCGTATTGCCATGAACATGGCTAATCCTAAAAGCACATACACACCTGATAACCCCCATGCACATTAGACTAGGAAAGAGGATCTCACTTAATTGGTGAGAAAATAGAAGAAAATGTTGTTGCTTTGCCTTAAGATTTACTAGTGATTTTCACAACTAAAAGCTTTGTAATTGTTGATTTTAACCTTTGACATTGCCAGGTTATTGTGCTGTGCTCCTAGTTGCCAATTTTACTTAAATACAGTGCAGTAGGGAGCAAATCTCTAAATCAAACATGGTAGTTGAATCATATTAGAAAAAACCCTAACAATATAAACAAGTATCTGACATAGCCAATCACAATGGAATATTTAAGTCTGCAGGCAATGTAAATTAGGAGTAAATTTTCTTAAGAGTAATTAAAACATTTTAGACTAGATTAATTTAGTTGTTCTCATCATAAATGCATTTGCAGAAAATGTAATGATATAATGTAAAGTTTTACTTAATGCAGATTTCTTTAGTTGTAAACTTGAATTTGTAATCATTGACCACATCTTTCATTTACAAAATAAAGCTATTTTCTGTAAAATTTCTTGATTTTTAATTTTTTAAGAAAAGAAAATAGCATTAAAAAATTACAGTTGGATTTTTTTTTTCATAATTCATGAACAACAGACTTTTTATGTTTCCTGTTAAAAAGACTCACTGAAAACCAATCTTCAGGTTAAAGCTCATTAGTAAGAAACCTGAAAACAATAAACTAAAATAAAAACAATAAAATACTCTAGGCTGCATTTATGTCGTATATATGTGGAAACAATTTTGTCTGCTTTGTGTTTCTCAAAAAATGACTACTTGGACCCTTGAAAGTAAGGCATAGATTCATACAAATAGGCTAACAACTGCTAGTCACTTTTGAAATCTTTGGCCTCTGTGTAACTGTTCTAACATAGACAGATCCATCACTACAACACCTTATCTTTAAAGACCTTTATAATGCTTATGGAAGTGCAACACTGAATTTAACAAAATCAGTGTTGTACTGTTTGAAATACAGTAAATGCAAATGCTTATCTTGTAGTATACCTTCATTTATTTTCTTGTATCTGCACAGCCAACTTTCTGTAATGTTTTTCATTTGGAGAGTGGCCACCTATGGTGGCTGTTTATCCCTGTATGTATACCCAGGAGTAGGCAGCTTCAGCCTGTAATCCAAACAGAAATTTTCACTTAAACAAACCCAAGTCTGCTGATCCTATCTCAGCAGGTGTAAATTAAGAAACTTGTGAAATTGATGATACCTTAGGGACTTGCAAACTGCAGAGCTAAAATACTTGGCAAGATTGCATTAGAGGACTAGTCTAATTAACAAAGAACATGCCAATCCAAAATAAGAGTGTAATTGCTGACAAATTATATTTAATGAGTTTAAAAACATGTTTCAAGGCAACATATAAAATAGCATGCCCCAAATAAGCAAATAGAAAATCTATAATCACTGTAGAACCCTTTAATTAGTAGAACTGTTACTTTTGCCTTAAACAGGGGATGAGGAAGTTTGTGCAGAAAATGAGTAGAGGGACACTGGGAGGACGGACAGTCAAAATCCTATTAGTTTGGCATTTATGGATCAAGTATCAGGGTTCTTAAGACTCTAAAGTTTGTCTTCCATCTGTACCAGACATCATGTTCTTGTATTCAAAGACCTCTCAATTTAAAATCAGGAGTTAAAGTAGTGTTGAACAACTATTAACAAGATACATTTTCAGAATGCTGCAGCATTTTTTAGATAGGTGTATAAATTAAATTGGTGTAACTAGAGAAAGCTCAAAATGGAAAGTTAAATGATGTATTCCTTCTGCAAATAAAATATACTTCTGTGAGAAACTGTTAACAAGTGGGATAGTGTAGAAAAATGCATAGGAGAAAATAATTTTTTTTGTTTCATTCTCGATATCTTGTCTCTGTACATGCAGATTTTGGCAGATTTTGGGACTGAGGGCTGTAAACCATAAAATGTTGAGGTCAGTCTAGCTATGTTTATCTTACATGTCTGGGGAGACAGAGAAATTGCCAGGAACAGAAAGCCAGGAATTTTCTCAAAATGTACATCCTATCTTACTTTTCTGTACTGTGTCTGCAGTGTATATCCTTTTTGGTAAAATAGTTTATATGTTGTAGATAATAAATGGAAATGCTGTAATGCAGACGAACACAGTTATTTTGTATAGTGGCAATTATTTTCACTGACACACTTACTTCCATCCCGTTTGCAGACATACACATAAACACAGACATTTATGTTCTCTTTCTATATTTTGCAAGCCCCTTCCCCAAATGCTAGATTGGTGCCTGCCTTAATAAGATAACAGTATAAAACTGTGTTACTATGTTCAAAAAAGGATTTTTTTTTCCAGTAAGTTAACTACTTTGGGTTGATCTTTCGCAGAATCTCTTCCTTTGCTTTTGAGTTCAGCGGAGTTGTTAAGCAAGTCTGAGCCTGTTGCTTTTCTGTAAAGCAAGAGAAAAGGAAGAGGAATTCAGAAGGAATTGTTCTGAAGACTTGCTGAGTCCTACAAAGTCAAATTCGACTTTCTAACTGATGCCTTTGAAGTCAAAATGTATGCCCCAATAAAGGCCTTAAGTATAATGGAAGGCTGATGTGAAAGAGAAGTTAATGGAGCATATTTGGGTGCTCCATACTGTACTGAGGGGTTGTGGGGAAAACTCGTCTCCTAACTGAGCTGGTGTTTGAGGACATAGGTGAAAGCAGAAAGCCTGAACAAACCCAGATTCTTCATTTCCTGGCATAACTTCTTGTGAAAAGGTCTGTGGGAAACAGGGAATTTGCTGTCCATCTTTACTTAGGTGGAAGAACTGTTCTGCAAGAAAGTTTTTATACTTGATTTTTGCCTATTCTGCTACAGAGCTGAGTTTTTTTAGTGCTGATAAAACATGGTACAGTGACAAAACACTCAGATTCCCTGAAATTTAATTTTGCACAAAATGCTGGAAAAGTTTAGCTTTCAGGCTGCTGCTAGGCCACCTGTCTTGGTTTCCTAGCCTTCTGGCCTCTGTCTGCCCTGTAGATGACAGATTAGCTGTGAACATCCTCTATAAAAGGAAATACTGTTCTATAAAATTCACACCAGGGTTTCCAATTTAGAATCAGAGTCAGGACATCCTAAAATAAAATTTGTTTCAAAAATAGGTTGGGGAGGAGGGCGGGTGTCAGGGTTAAAAGCAAACAATCTACTGATGTCAGTTAATTCTGTGAGAAAACATGCATGGAAAAAGGGTTTTAGTGTCATGTTCAGGTGCAGTAGTTTTCTGCTGATGGGGAGTAAAGCAAAACAATAATAGCATGTTCTGTGAATCGAGTGTGATAAAGAAGAGTTCCTATATAGCAAAACAGGAAGTTTAAAAAAGGCTAAACAATTGATCTTTGAGGACAGGAATGATATTTTAATTTTAACCTTTTTGTTTTGTCTTTACTTTAGAATTCACAAAATCATGCAAATGATTGCCAGTAAACAACATTTTAGTACAGTCAATGCACACATGTTCATACATGAAGAGATATGAAAATAATTTAGATATTGAATTTTTTATTTGAAAATGAAATACTGAGAGTTTTAGCTACTTGAGGTGTGTGAATCAGGATGTTTATCAGCTTACACTACTTGTTATCTTCCTAGTGTGCTTTTTTTCTCTGAGTCATACTGTAAAACCTTTATTTAAGCTTTCCCAATAATTTCATTCTAAGGACTTTTTTTTTAACTGCCATTATTAAAGTTTTTTCCTTGGAAGTATTATTTTCCAGATCTCATCTATAGCTGAGGATGGTTTGTTTCAGAAGTCTATGCAAAAACAATCAACTGTTTGACATTGTTAGTCTTTGGTCAAAAATTGAACCATACCTTGACAGACAGCTTATCTAGGCATATGCATCTTTAATCCATCTATTTTTACAATATTATTACCATTTGTCTATTTATGTAATTCATAATTAGATGAATCTGATACTGTTAATGAATCTGATACTGTTAATATAATTGTCATTTAAAAACTGTCCTGTATTGAAAATTACAGTAATATACAATTGAATAATACATGATGTATTATATAAGTGCACCAATTAAAAAAATATGTATTTCTTAAATATTCAATAATCAGAATAAACCTAGAGTCTTAAACATTTGCTGTTCAATATTGAAAAAAAATGGGTTTAACCAACAGGTAAGTACTGACATTTTTAACATTTATCTTCTTTCTCTTCTGAATATTTGGCCTAAACTGTCAGGTGTTGGGTCTTGCTAAGTCTTTGCTGCTAGCTTGAAAAATGTTGTAGTGCCACTGTTCTCCATCTGGGTACTTTAAGATGTGATCAAATCATTGCTTCAGCTTTTCTCTGTTAAGCTGAAAAGGTTGAGTTTCTGAGTACTGCATCATCAAACCTCTGAATCATTCCTGTACACATTTTGATGTCATTGTAGTTGATCAATGTTATTTTCAACATAGTAGCTTGAAAACAGGTTATGTTTGGTTTAAAAAAAGAGATGCAGCACTGCCAAACACAGAAATAATGGAACTATCATGCTCTTATTTTCTGCTCCTGCTTCATATTCCTCTTTTTAAACATTCCAGAATCACAGTAGCCCCTCTGGGCACAGAATTCTCTGATGGTTCTTTTCAGTGTTTCCTATTAGCAGACCAGAAGTCATTGTCTTTGTTCCTATGCATGACTTTCATTTGCTTATCTTAAAATACTTTGGATTGCTTGTGTCCATGTTGCCATGTGATCTTGATGGCTCTATATCAGTGAAAACTACCCTTTCTGTTATTTGCCTTTTCCCCAGCCTTCACATCTTCCTGAATGATGTTTTCTTCCAGAAGTGTTATACTGGTGGAAATAAGAACCGAGCCTATGGATTCCCATTAAAAACACAATTTATGTCCAGATACTGTGTGGCTATGACAGTCTAGTGCTGAGTATATCCTGCTTTTAAGAACATGCCAATGCTTTTGGGTGGAAATCACACAGCCAGCCTGGCCTTTGGCTGGCCATCACAATATGAATGATGAGAGAACAGGTGGAGCAAGTATGAAAATGCCTTAGTTTGATTGTCTGGATATGCTGCACTGACACTGTTACTATCAGCTGGACTTGTAATGACATCAAAAAAATCTATCAAACTAGTTCCTAGGATCTAATGTAAACACACATAAGTTAGCTTTCTTGTTGACTGGGTGCTGCTGCAGCCACTGTTTTATTTTATTCAGGATTTTTAAGAGGTGGGCAAGCCCGATATTATTGAAGATATTGAAATTGTATTTGCTATTAATGACAGAGACTGAATTTCTTTCAGTGTCCTGAATATTTCGTGGCATTGTCAGACCTGAAAATTGAGAAGCATTCTTCAGAGTTCCTCCAGCGTTTGTTTTTTCAAACTCACAATCCCAACCTGCTGACTAAACAATATCCACCTTGTAAGCTTGAAGCCTCCTTCAATACCACTGAAATGACATAGAATTTCATTAGCCTTATGGTATGACTGTGTCTCATTAACCATGCATAAAACAGGTTAGTGAACTATTCACTGGACATTTCTGCTGTGTCCGCATTGTGGCTGAGAATTTATATTAATATGATTATTGTCTTTATTTTTAGGTTACTTAAAAATAATTCTCCATCTTTTCCCATCTAATTTCTTTTATGGTTATTTATGATTTTTATGGTGGTTTTTATGATTGTAATTAGCTTTCTTCTATGTAATTTTATTTACTTTTGAAATAATTTGTCTCTCAGATTGTGGCTTCTTTAGGAACTGTCTCCTTTCTAAATTATTATCCTTTTGAAAAAGTATTTTCTTGCAACTAGTGTCACTAAAATATGTTTAGCTTTGGGAAACTGACCCTTTAAGATAGTTGATACAGATATGAATCTGTATATGTATATGCGTGCATGATGATGTGCAGGTTTTAGTGGAGAGTGAATAACACCAAAGGAAACCTGCAGCTTCTCTGTTTGCATCCTTGCTTTGCTCAAGGCCTAGGCAATACCTCAGGGAAAAATGCTGCTGGGAGTCTCTAAGAAAGCTACATAATAAAAAAAGTAGTTGAGCTTTGAAGAAGTAAGAGAACTTTACTAAAGACCATGTTCCTGTTTCTTTGAATGAGTAGATAACACCCTGTGGTTTGATACAGAGCTGTATGCTGCTGCAAGCCTACTCCACATCTTGTTGAGATGCAGATTCAGCAGCAAGAAGCATCTTGCCCCTTCCCAGCCCCGGGCACAGCACCATCACTCCTTGCCCCGGGAGCGCAGCCGAATAGTTTTCCCCCCAGGGGATCCGAGAGTGAAAAGCCTGCAGTGCTCAGTGTGGCATCCAGTCTGAGTCTGCTCGAGGGCGAGGAGATCTGGCAATTGTCCAGCTGATTTAGGACCACAGAGTACATAATATTCTGATTTAGCCACCTACCTGAGCTAGGCAAAGAACACAAAGAGGCTAATTTCTCTACTTGCTTGATTAGGGCAGTTTGCCAACTCAGAGCTGCAAAAAAGGCAGAAGACCTGTAGTATTTCCATTTCAAGTAATGCAGGTCTTTTGTAAAAGCACAAATAAAGAGACTTTGTAGAAAAAATTTGTAAAATAAGGAATATTGGAAAAGTAGAACTGCTCCTCCCTGTCCACAAGTGCTTGATCACTTTGTTTAATCTGATTGGCTGCATTTTCACCTTTATTTACTTACTGCTCTTAGACAAGGGCGCCTCGATGCTGATTTTTTTTTTTTTTTTTTTTTTTTTGTGGTCATTGTGTCCTTCTCAGACATTTGTTGTATCTGTTTCCTGTGAAGGAAACTTAGTGCTGCCATTTGTCCAGCAGGTGGAAGACTTGCTGCAGTATGTATAGCTCAGCAGCCAGACTATATAAAAAAATTATTAAAAGAATACAGGGGGTTTAAGCCATCATGGCAAGATTATGTTATTAAATAGACACTTTTCAATTAATATGGTTTTTTTGCAATTACTTCGTTAGTCAAGGAAATATAATGGCAGAGTAAAATGAAAGGCAATCTCTGCACCAAAGTTTGAAAACATGAATTTAGTAACTAAATCTGGCAGATGTCACTAGGGTAAATCCCAGCACTCTAAATAGCTGTGCAAGGCCTGTTGGGTTTTGTTCCATATTCGTACTAACATCACAGCTGTAGAATATAACTCTTTGAGTTCAAGAAATACACTTCCCCAAAGCACTTGCGTTTGGCAGATTTAGAAAGACTTTCTTAAAGTTCAATGGGACAGTACTATCAGTGTTTACCTTTTTTTTTTTTTGATCAGGGAAAATACTTTTAAAAACACTGGAGTTATCTCTGTCCAGGGCAGGTAGAGAAGGTTGCAGGACTTACTGTGATTTACATGCAGCTGAGCCGACAAGATACTGCTTCTGAATCTGTGAATATTATCCTGCTGTGTTGTGTTGATCATCTTAGAAATGCTCTAGAATTTGTCTAGAGATGTCTGATACAGGCAGAAAGAGATGTTTAAAGTTACTTTTATGAAATAATTGATCTACGTGAAGAAACTCATTTGTATGAAGTGGCAAAGTCTTACTTTAAATAATTTGTGTTATGCATTGAAATGAAGGAATGTATGAAGAGATGAAATGAGCTTTGCAGTGATTTTTTTGGCTATGAACCTGTTAAATATCTTTATGTGGTTTTTATGAACTAAAGGGAAAGTTTGTAAAGGGTTGTTTAGTGGAAATAGTGATGGTAGAACTCTCTGTTTTAGCTATGTGGTTATTTTGACAAGTTAAGTCTTAGCAGTTATACAAACAAGACTAAAGAACAGGTTAGTTTTCGCCATGTGTAACCAGTGGGGGGGGGGGGGGGGGGGAAGTTAGTACATTTCTATACTGAGGAAAAGAAGCTATTGTCAGTATTATTGTCCTTAGGCTTCAAAGACCTTGGACGGGTTGATGTATTTAGTTCTGGGACAGTCACATAGTGTTCTTTTCAACTTTCACATTATCATTGTAGGACTAGAGAGTTTTTTGTCCTCCTGCCTCCATCAGTCTTCTATTTCTAAACACAATTATTTTTCATTTTTCAATCCCACACCCCTAAGTACCATCTTACTTTATGCCTCTGGCTGTCGAAAAGCAGATCTTGCTTGCTATCTTTCATTTGCCATTGGAGTGGTCAAGCACCAAGCTTGGTCATCTCAGAGAAGCCCTTGATGTTTTGCAGAGTACTGGAATGAGAACCAAAAAAGAATGGAGTTAACAGACTTAATAATGTACATATCCTTTTGAGTACCAGGAGTATGCTAAAAGTTGTGATCTTTGGTTTCAGAGCTCAATCACTTTCAGTGTTTCAATGATAGAATTAATAATTAGATGCAGCAACATCTTTTTCATATAACAGAGTAATGTTTTTTGGGATATGAGGATGGTTGCACTGATTTCCAGTGGATTAACAAATACTGTAGAAGAACAGGATCTGAGGTATCAATATGTTGAGTGTTTTAAAGGCCCTTTCTTAGAAAGGGGATGACAAAGATGATGTGTTTCTGTTAGACTGATGAGCTTGGTTGAAATTGTAGGATTAGGTCAGGCAAAGGGTAGGGTGCGCAATTCTATCATGGCTCAAACAAATATACTTTTTTGCCAAGCCTGACAGGACTGCAGACATTACTCCTGAGGAAATTCAATGCAAGATGAATGAGTTTCCCTACTGAATGTCATGGCTGCAAGCTACCTGTTTTTTCAGCTTTTTCTAGTTCTACAGAAGTGTGATCTAACTCTTCAGTGGTTCTGTGCATAAAACTATTATCACTGTTTTGCTACTGTTTGCTCACCAACAAAATTAATATTTTGATCCTTTAGAATTTGTTGTCCTGAGGTAGCAAAAATGCTGAAACTGTATGTGTAACAGGAAAAAAAAAGTATGTTGAGAGTAGACTACTAAAAAGATATTCTTAGCACCTAATTGCAATTCATGATGTAAATGTTGGGTCTGTGATAAATACATGATGTTCTTAACTCAGGTGAATTATCTCTTATTTTACACAGTCTGTCTTTGACTTGAAAAGCTAGTTCTTTGTTAGTCACTGTTTGCAATGTGATGATATTTTGCAGCTGAACAAGCTGCTGTGCTTGAGCAGTCCCAGTGTTGCCTGGGTCTTACAGCCACGAGATTGAGTGCACAAGAAGGCTTACTCAGGATTAGAGTAGTGCCTCTCCAAGTTTTGTTGCAATGAATGAGAATTTAAAAGGCCTAAAGAAAAGCATTAATAGATTAAATTGTGCTTGCTACATCTGATGGAAGCAATTAAAATCTGAGTTGCGTGATTTAAAATTTTGTATACAGACAGAAGTATGCAACCATTGCAGACAACTGTACTGAAGTGATAGGTATACTTTTCTTCTTTTAATAACAAAACATTGTGAAACTCTTAGCAATTTCATTTAACTTACCACAGAAGAACCGTTCTGTGAGGTGAAAGACACTGTACAGGTAAAACCCAAAGCCTTTGTGGTACTTGCTTGTGGGAGTACTGTGGCCATGCACTTCAGCCACAGAAGCCATGGAAGATGATGTTTGTTTCAGAGAAAATGTTTCTCTTCATAGACAGTGAGCTAGAATCCCAGCTCTGCCCTTTCTTAGGTGAATAAATAAGGCTAGCCTTGTGGCAGACTCATGAAAGTTGCTTAGAAGGATTCTAGAGTGGAAAAATTTTTTCCTTTGCTTGCCTTGTCATAAATCTTTAAGGATGTGTGATTGATATCTGTGATACAGATTTTGGCTAAAGAGGAAGAAGAAAGCATTCAGATCAGCATTTTTGTCCAGCTAGATATTTTTTCTGAAGCAAAAAATGATTTATGAAGGAGGAGCACTTATTATGACACCATGGATGTCCTCCTTTAAAACACTGGTAATATAGTAGTGTCTTGTTCCCCTGATAATTAGGTCAGATGCTTTCTCTGTGCCTGCTCTATGCTCCTGCTGTTGGTTAGATTGAAGGATAGCATCAACAGAGCTGTGAGGAATTTTGTGTTGTTTTAAGCACTGGTATTCCACTATGGCACCAAGTCAAGCTTCCTGATGGAGCCTAGTGTCTTCCAGACTATTTGACCTGTTATAAAAATTGATGTGGATGGATAAACAAGCCCTAATTTAGGGAAGACCAAAGTGTTTGGCAGCAGACTCATCTGAGTTCACTGTTCTGCCCTCTCTCTTAGTTGTTCTTCAACTACTCCAGTACACTCTGCTGCTTATATCATCAATATATCATCAATAAGGACACAGAATAGGGATATTTGGGATTCATTTTTTCTATATGTGTTGCTTATGCTTGTTTTGCTGCTGTATGTATTCCTGTAAATGGAAGTTCATACAGCGTCTTACTGATTCGACTACTAGTTCAAAAAAAGGTGATATGTAGGATCTTTATTATTTAGAGCACAGAAACTCATTATATTATAGGGACAAGGCTGATATTAATTTTAAAGTCTTTATAAATCTGCACATAACTTTTTAGTGACAAAGGAGAGACATTCTAAAGCCATATAAAACATGCCTGGTTTTATGCAATTTGAAGTCATGGATCTAAATATCTTTGATTTGGATGTAATTCTCTTTTAGAAATAGATTTTCTTCACTGTTCTAGCAGTATGTACCGTATGGGCCTGCCTTAATTTTTCTCTTCTTTATACTTTCATTGTGGTGTAGCAGAGCCTTCAGAGCATAATTAACACATTTATTTTTGGTAGCGTACTTTTACAGGACTGTAGAAACAGTCTGTCCTGTGTAGCTGCCTACAGTATAGAGTGAGCCAGAAAACTTTTTGAATAAACAAAAAACAACTGTACAGTTTAACAGGGTATATATAAAGATTAGTCATCATTGTAATCAAATAGCCTTTCTTCTTGCATTACTCTGCTTTCATATTTCTCACATTTGAAACATATGCAGTGGCAGAGACTTGAGGTATAGCCTGTGACAGTGAATAATGTCACTGTGTTTGTGTATGTCTGTGTTGGCTTTTACGAGCATTACACAACTGAGACTATTACGCCATGCACTGATTTTAAGTAGAAAAACAGTGCCATAACTGTCTCAGCTGATAGAACAGATTGTTTGTTTAGTTACTTATGAATATCAGGATGTGGCACAGGCAGGTAGCTTTCTGAGGCCCTGACAGCAGGAGCCACATGGTGTTCCCACTCAGTCCCTGTCCCACCACTCTGGCCAGGAGTGGGGCAGCTGAGGGGCACTAGGGGAACCCCAGCCCCAGGCATCAAGCACCTCCCTGGGCATGGAGACCAGCCCTACTGCAGCCTCACTGGACCAGAGTCTGACAGACCCAGGGAACTGAGATGGGCCCCTGAGACCTGTGAAGAATGTGGGTCCTGAGTGAAACTGGTCAGAGCCAGTGAGCCCTGTTAGTGCCATAAAATTATGCCTCTACATTGAATGGCTTGGCAGTACTTGATTCTTCATTTTTTTTTGTGCTTTCTGCTCTTGTAGTTCTCAGGATAGACCCTGAGAAAAAGACACGGGAAGAATTCAAAACCATCTGTCAGTTTAGGAATATGGAAAAACACAGAGCAGTTCACTACATTTTTGGTAAAAAGCACAGGTTTCTTCTGGAGGAAAACAGCTGCTGTATGAGACTTGCATCCTGATTGCAAGAGATAATTTGAAAGGTGTTACAAGTTTTTTATCTTCTGCCATTTTATAATTTGCTTCTGCAAATAAGTGTGACTTCCTACAGTATTTACTAGAGTACAGGGTGTAAACGAGATGTTTTCTACATCAATTGCTAAATGGGAAGTGCTTGAGGGCTGAAGCCTAGTAAGGAACGCAAAAATCCATTTATGTAAGTCCTTGAATTTTAGCTGTTAAACTGGTGCAACTGTGCTTGAAAATCTCTTTGCTTGAAATTAATAAATACAAAGTCAGTGTATTTGATTATGATATCAGTTGACTCTAATTTGAGTCAGCAAGCATTAATGCTTTAAGAATATACTTTTTGCAAGGCCTAACTAGAGGTTCATACAAAAATAGCTGAAGGAATGTTTTTGTTAATTTGGTTTATTGAAATAGAAACATTCTCTACAATAATGGAATTTCAGTGAAAGTCTGGCAAAAAAGTATTTGTGTTGAATGTTTGCCCATATGTACATTCACAGTAGGCATAACATGTTTACAGATTTTGAGCCCAATTCCTCTCTCCACCACAGTACTTGGGGTTTGAACACACATTGCCCTCTCTAATTAAAGAGAAATATGCACTTCACAGTTTCTCTTGTTTCTTCTTTGGCTAAGTAGGAGTTGTCTCTTGGCAGATTATATTGACTCGATGCATCAGACTTTCAAATAACTTCTGTTTTACCCTAGCACCAAATGTTATATTTTCATTCTATCTTTATTTTCATTCCTGCTTTTTCATTGCACTCTGTTGGTAATGGGAAGGAGTCATTTGTTTTCTGGCAACATGAAACATTTTTTTCCTTTTTTTTCCCTTTTGTTGTTTCAGTAATTTATATTTTGCCTCTTTGTTTTCTTATGGCTTTTTCTATGGATTACTTTAAGATGTGCTTGCTACATGGTAAGTCCATTATAGGGAGGCCATAAGGAATATTTTTAGAAACAAATCATACCACCATTCTGTGCTGTATGGCACAGGTGACATTACAGAAATTTCTGCTCCTTTGAGTTTTTATTGGAAGCAGACTTGGGGCAGTCAGTGCAGGTGCCTTGTTACAGGTGCTGAACACAGACTTTGCTTTGGTAATGAGTCCCACATAGAGGAAGAATGCTCCAGACTTCGCTGTTGTTAGGGCATGTGTAATTACACTGTACATCAGTCTGTGTCAACAGATGGAACAGGATCTCAAGGGATTCTGCAGTTTCTTCACAGGAATGCAGGGTCACTTCTAGTAGAGTTTATCTGGCCTGCAGCTAGACTATTAGGTCCATTTTTAGGACCTTAGGACAAAAAAGACAATAAATGGGGGTGTGTTCTGTGAAGGACCACTAAGGCAGCCAGGGAGCCAGCTTCATGTGACTTCATTTGGATAGCAAATTTAAGGAGGAATGATCTGCGTACTGATTTTCCTACAGCACAGAAGAAAAGCAGAGCCCTCTGGCAGAGCAAAGAGATTTGTTTCCTGCGGCAATAAAGCAAACTATGAGATTCTGCCCTTACTGTAGCTCTGGGACTCAAGAATGAGGAACTGCACTCTAAATTTCAGATTGGCTCAGTGAAGATTGCACTCTTCCCCTCCCCCACTGATGGTCGCTCTGCAGGACCATTTCTATCACAGGACTCTCAGATCATCAAGAGATTTTTGCATTTATGGAATCATTATAGCTGTTGCAGAAGGTAGTCGTTATGCAGATGAGCCCTGGTGCCATAGGAGATGAGAAACTCTCTTTCACCGCCGGGTGGCACTGCTTAAAAACGCTTCTGTTTGCTTTAGGTCTCTGTAGTAACTGTCCATGACTCGTTTCACAACTACAGTAGTTTATATCAGCATGCACAACAGATAAACTGGTAAGGAAAGCAGAACTTTCTTGTGAAAGCTTCTGATCACAAACTACAGATACAGAGAGAGCTCCAGGGTTTTGTCACTTTGAGCCTATTTTCCATATCCTACAGTTTCAGATTGCTGTTTTTCTGAACATATTTTATCAGTATTCTGATTGTTTTACTGTATGCTACTTGGTGAAGATTTTACTACAGTTTTCACATGTCCTGTTTGCATGAAGTTATGCTTGCCTGGTGATAAATGATAGGAGGGGAAATCAGAACAGGACACACCATTCTGATCATTTTCCTCTTCCAGAGAGATACTGTGATATATGATCTTACATGTACTAAATATTATACCTTTCCAATCAGGTAAAGTCTAGAGTTGCCATCTCTAAACTTCTTAAGCTTCATAATGCAGCATCTGAAAATCGTGATATTAAAAAGAGGGATTTCTGGTTTTCAGTTTGTTTGCATCTGGGTTGTTAAGTTGTCAGGGCACTTTGGAGTTATTCTCTTCAGAACTGTCCCTGTCATGAGTGGAGATGTAGTCATTCCTAATGAGAGCTGAAACTCTCTCTTATTTTGGGATTCTAAGGAGGACAACACAGGTTACAAAAGCCACAAGAGAACAGACAATTGGCTCTGTTGCCTAGACACAGGCTGTACACACACTGCCCCTGCTATACCTTGGCTTCCCTGATCCCATCTCAATAGCAGGTCCTCTCTTTAAATGGGAGAAAATTTAAGGCAGATGCATTTAAGGCTGTTTCTTAGGCTGTGGAGAAGTTACCTTATTTCTACATTTGAAATAAACAGTTACTGATCCATTGGTGGAATACAGAGGTAGGATGTGGGAGGAGCTTGAAGAGGATCAGACGCAGAGTGGGGAAAGGAGGAATTCTCGTTCCATTTAAAAGTAAAATCTTGTGAGCTGAGCCTTCCAGCTATAATACTATTTGTTTATTTTAATGATAGATCACTGCTAATTTTGGAAGTCTTAAAAAAATTAATATAGCTTTAATTTACTTTATGCTTTCTGAATATTTCCTTGTCTTCTGGTGCTGGGAAGAAAACCTGCAAAGAATATTGAAAAGAGAAGAAAAAAAACACCTCAGGATTTGGCCAGGATATATGCTTTGGCTTTTTGCTCTTCAAAACCAGTTTCTATTTCAGACAAGAAGTTATACATCTCCATACTGAAATATGAATATGTTGTGTGGTGTATTTTAGGCATTGTATTATGCCCTGATTCACCAGAGAGTTCCTCCATTTTCATATAACTGCAGCAATTTAAATGAAACAATATTCTTAAAGTAGAGTGCTCCTCAGTAATACATTATCACATCTGTCATGGAATTCAAAATGAGTAATATAGCTTTTTTTGTTAGATAATTTTGTAATTTGCATATATTATTTGGCCTGAGTGTAGGATTTGGAGCTGCTCCTAAACTCTCCTAAATCTGATCTCACATTTCAGCAGTTCCTGAACCTTCAGCAAGTCATATATTCTTGAAATAGCAAAACCCTTTACCTGATATCTGACTTAAGCAAATAAAATCTATACCACTGTGGGCAGGGGAATATGATTTTTCGCTCAGTTATTGTACCATTAAATCTTTATTTCTCTGGTGCCTTAATTTTTGCCTTTGCCCATATTTAATACATCTGTAAAATAATAACTAATACAGTTTCACATGAAAATGTTATAAAGGTACATTAACAAATGTTTGTGCAATGTTTTGGATGCTGTTTTTGCTAGTGTAGCTGATCCATGTCATTAATAGGTAAAGTCAGGTTCCAAGAGATATCAAACTTTTTATGATACCCATAAGCTGCTACGAGTACTGGAGGTGTGGAATAAGATCTTAAATAAAACATGTTTTTCAAAGCTTAAATCAGGTATTTCTCTACAGTGTTGAACTATATTGCAAAAGAAAATGTTTATACAAGGCAAAGTTTCCAGCACAGAAGACGTTACAGAATATCTGTCATTTGTACACCATTCAAAGATTAACAACTGAAACTATGATAAGAGAATAATCAGTTTGTTGCTTAAGTATTCAATATGTGTTTGCTGTTGCTATTGGTAGTATGGAAAATGATACTAAACTAACACCAACATTTGTTTTCTCCAGGGCAATAACATTTGGAACATACTGTAGCTGGACTATGTATGAGCAGAAAGAAGCAGTATCCACCACTTAAATACCATCTATGTGACTTTAAGTTTTCTCTCACATATTATAACACTTCAAAGATCTTAGTGTCTAGCAGCTTGCTTTCCAGAGCACCAGGTAATACCTCTTCCACTTTTTTCTGATTATCCTTTCTATAAAGTAATAATAAATATCTCAGGATGATTTTATATTCTAATTACACTGCAGAATATTATATTTATGATTGTTTGGCAATTTCTTTTCTTTTCTTTTCTTTTCTTTTCTTTTCTTTTCTTTTCTTTTCTTTTCTTTTCTTTTCTTTTCTTTTCTT
>JAWWEV010000083.1:112102800-112171202 GCA_035583235.1 Hafferia zeledoni
CTTTTCTTTTCTTTTCTTTTCTTTTCTTTTCTTTTCTTTTCTTTTCTTTTCTTTTCTTTTCTTTTCTTTTCTTTTTTAAGTGATTTTGCCAAAATATTTGTCTTTAACATTTTGACAAGTGTTAATTTTTTTTTAGGGCATTCATTGCTCTACCTGACATTTTCTCTGTCAGCCTTAGGAAAGATATGTACCAAGACTTTTAAATTTGGCTAGGAAAGTTAATCACATTACTTCATATATAATTTTCTTACTGCTTAATTCCATCTTCACAGGAATCAGAGGCCCAGCAAACTTCCTTTGACTTCAGTCACAGCCTCTTTTTTTTTTTTTTTTTCAAAAAGAGACTATTATTTAGATGCTTAAACTTAGATGCCTATATTTGTAAGATTTTATGTCAGTGATTATGAACACAATTTCAAAATGGATCAGACTAAGAGAAGCCACGTAAAAAAAGTTACAGAACATGTTTCAGATTAGCACAATCTGTTAAAGCATAAGGTAAAGATATAAATGAGAAAGAAAAGTTCATATTTTACTTTGTAACTGTCAGTTGCAGTCTTACCTACTCTTCCTTTGCATTTTCAGTCAAGATGAAATTATTTGCCTGTTTGAAAACTGTTTAGAGTTGTTACAATTTCACCACTTGTACAGCTCAAATGAAATTAAAAGGGTTTAATTTGCAAAAATCTTGACTTAAAATCCTATAAAATATTTAGATATACACGAAACAAAACCCTTGCCTTAGTAGCTTATGTGGTAAATTTTCTCCTATGTTTTACTGAGTTTATGAAAAAGATAGTTTCTTACAGTTATGGGTGCCAGCAGTGAGCCTGAGCACAGTAATTGTCTATTTTGCCCTCTTTTTTTCCCTGCCACATAGTGTTACTGCCTCTTGGCTGAGTGTGGGATTTACATTACCAGAAGTAGTAGCTACCTGTCAGTGCTGTTATACATTTCTAGTATTATAAATTCAAGTTCATGGATTTTTCAAGCTTGGCAAGATATATTAAGAGTATTTTGTCCAAAAATCCATGGGAACAACATTGCTGAGTGGCCAGATAGATCTTAAAAATATTGCTTGCAGCATTAGTCAAAAACAGGCACCACAGCCTCTGCTTTCTCTCCAGACAAAAAACTGGGCTGAAAGATTTGCAGCAAAATGATCTATCTTTGTGTGTCCCAAGCTCTTATTCTGGGAGATTGCACCTATGGCTACGTACTTCCTCTAGGAATAGGGGTGACAAAATACACAAGCTCTGGCAATGTCCGATTATTGGAGGATAAACCTTGAAAAACCCCTTGAGATGCCAGATATTTGCTTTAGAAGCTTCTTAATTCAGACATTATGATGTACATGCTGCATTAGTTGGCCTTTATTACTGATTTACAGTGGTCTGCCTGAAGTGCCCTGTACTGGGCAGCAGCACTTATATTTTTCCACTGGAATTTATTTATAATTTTTTAAAAATGATGCAATTTTTGCTTTACCAACTGTTCACAGTTTTTACATGGCACATGCTGATGTAGATCATTCTTGTCTACACAGGAAAACTATAATGTTATAAAGAGTATAAGCACTAACCTGCAACGGCAGTTGTACAGCAAAACCTACCTACTACAGTGAAATCAGAGTCTTACTGTGTTGGCACTGGATGAACAACTTTTGATTCAGCACCCACAGTCTAAACATGGAGAGACAAAGTTTGAGGAAGGGATAGAAGCTTTTTACCTACCATACCCTCTAGATCCTATTTTTCAGTACAAGTGACATGGTTTAGAAATGTTAAAACATGAAGAAACAAAAGGATTAAGGTTGTAAAGCAGACTAGGAGATCATCCAATTGGTTAGGTGGAACCTCTTCAGTCAGGTTCTTTATTTTTGTTTTGTAATGCATGAAGTCCCTTTACCCTAAATCAGTAAGGTGTCAATGTACAGCTAGCACATACAGTGGTTTCATAAGATGAAAGACGATTGACTGAAGTAATTGCTCTGTGTAAAGAAATCAGTGTGTTGATTTCAGTATGATTGCATTGTTGCAATAAGTTCTTGTATAGAAGCTAGAGAGGGCTAGGCTGGGGAAACTGTGCCTTTCCTTACATTTGGATTTCTATCCTGATAATTCTTATGTAGACATAATTGTATTTTGTGGTCCCATTGCCAGAGAAAATATGAAATTATTTGTGCCAAGTATGACAAAACCCAGCAAGAAAAGCCATGAATCACTCCAGAACAGGCAGTAGTGAATGCATGTTACTGGGATGTGTGATAGTATGAACCCATCTTATTGCAGAAATGAATTCAGCAGTGAAATTTTATTTTGATTTTGTTCCAGTTATGCTATGCAGAAATAGATTTGGAGCTGACATGCATCTCAAAGCTGAGTATATAAACACAGCAAGTTTGTGTTTTCCTTTAAAACAAACAATTCTGGAGACTCCAAATTCTCCCATGACATCCTTAGACACCTGCTTTGGGACCACAGATGCAGTGGATGTAACTCTTACCGATGTGCTTAAAAGGAAAATACATTTTACTTTTGTTGGTTGTGCTTAGGGATGATTGCTAATACTAAGGGGAATGACATGAGACATCTTCATGTTTAAAGTGCTGAGCTTGCCTTAACTAACCTAATGGTAGCAAAACACACGGTCTTAGCTTTTGTTATCTTTTTTTTTTTTTTTCCTGTGATACAAGCAATTTTATTTGCACGTCAAAAAGCAAGTAACTTACTTGTCCAGTTATAACCCTTTAAAAATGTCTTAATGAGACCCTCCTTTTTGAAGTGAATTTTCTGTTTGTGCCATGGCAACATGTGCTTTTGGTTTCTTTGTACATATTCTATTTCCCTGGTATCACTTGTGTCAGTACCACATGCAAAATAAATAGTATCCTTAGAAACTGTAAACTAAACACGGGAACACCGTTGGTGCCATATAGCTTGTGATTGCATTTTGTGTTCTGATGTGTGATAAAGATCACCTGGGAATGTCTTGTCAGGTCAGTTGTATAATATTCAGTGACACAAATTTTCATTCATGAATGAGAGCACAGAAAAAGTATTTGTTGCTGTGTGAAGAACCAATTATATTGTTACAATAGAACTATGACTAAAAATAAATGATATAGGAACTGTGAGACTGAGCTCTGTTTTTCTTGTTTTCATAATGAAATGCTTCAAATTAGTAAACTGAAGGCGTGTATGCAGGTTTATTGTAGAGACCTGAATTAGTTGCTGGCTGTGGTTAAACTGTGGGCAGTGGTACATTCTTCACTGTATTAGAGAGTAATAGGAGGTCTGTTGAACTCTTAAATCTTATTCTGTGTTGTGCTGATTTAGTAGAGGAAAAGGAATACCCAAAAGGAATGAGTGAGAAAAATAATAATAATAAAAAAAAACAACAAAAAACAAAAAACCCCAAAACCAAGAACTATATTTATAATTAATTACTGTGTCTCATATCTAGGCCAATGTAGCTTTCAGGCAGCAAATTTGAAAGGAAAAGTTTGGGTTTTCTTCCCACAAACTTGAAATTGTGAAAATCTTTGTTCTCATGGATGCTCAAAAATATAAACAGACGAAGGAAAAAGGCTAAACAGACAAAGGAAGGAATAAGGCAAAGCTAATGGAGAATATGTTCATCAACAACTGTTGAACTATATGATCTGTAAGCAACCTTGGACTTAGGATGTTACTCAGAATTTGGAATTTGCCAAGTTAAATGGGCCAGAGAAAGTATCTGTAGGTGCTGTGTTTATGGCCTTCTTCCTTAAGACTTTGTTGGCAATGGTCAGATGATTGCTATGCTGTTTTTTGGTCTGGCTTAACCCCAGAGGTCTTAAATTCAAAGATTTTTCACCATAAAGATGAAAACCTTGGTTTTGTCATCCTGGTATAGGAGGATACCACACAAACTGGGTGTTGTTGCTGTGAATGTCCAGTCATCGTATTTTATCGCAATGACTTAAAGCCAACCCTCTTTCCTCCACCCCCAGGTTTTATTGCTGACGGGTGATCCAACAGGACTGTTTTATTCTGTCCACAAACCCAGGGTCTCTGCTGCTGAAGGATTTCTGAAGACTACATGTCAAGGTATAGTTGTCTAAGAGATCCCTTCTACCACAATTTTAGGGTGAAGTTTTTGAAATTTGACACATTAGCAACAGCCTTTCAGAGTAATATTCCATTGAAGCAGAACGTTCTGCATAATTTCTGTTCTGTATGTGCCTCCTCTGCCCCTTTGCCAAAGCACACTGTGCTGTTTTTCATGTCATCATTGCTCATTGTGATACATTTAGTAGATTGTAGGCAATTCAATTGTAGGCCATAAAGATGTCATGAATATCTTCTATGCCTCAATAAGAACAGTCATCAGGAGTACAAAAGGTAATAGAAAACAAGTAAACTGAGACAAAAGACAATGCAACAACATAATAAAATATTTTCCTCCTGCAAATTCTATACCTACTCCCCGCAGCTGAAAACAGCTGGTCTGTGATACAGATCTTTTTCTCAGTGGTTTACATTTGCCAAGCAGAAAAAATGTACTTTTCCTAACTCTTTGAATATGCAGGCCCACTCATCTTAAAAATAATTCAGCTTTGAATTTGTCTTTTAGTTCTTTTGACAACTCTGTTACAAAGCAGTGATCTTCTCAATGTGAGAATGCTTTGGTCCTGATCTAAATGAGTATCTGCTGTGCATCTTTTGTTAGTCTCTTCAATCAGCATAGGTCCTATTGAGACATAGTGATCTTGGTCCCCAGATTCATAGAGTACATTTTGACAAATTCAGAACAAGATTGTATTTTGTTCTAGCAGAAGAGCTAGTGTAATATGTTCAACCTTATATGTGCACTTCATTCTAAAATATTTGGACCTCAGGTCTCTGCGAGATGGTGCTGAGGGTTTTATTCAAACAATATGCTTCACTGTTCAAATCAGGTACCTAAATTTCTTTTAAATGTTAGTATTTAGAGACAGGAAAGATCAAAGCAAGAACTAAGAGTTAAATCTCCATAATTTTATGAAGCTTTAGAAATTAAATTCATTTTCTCATTCTGATAAGCCTAAATTGCAATTGTTTTCTAAAGAACAGTTCTATCAGCCTCTCAGAATCCCTCAAATGGGATGCTATTGTGCACTGAGCAACTCTAGATTAAAACATTTTGTAATTTTTGAATTGTTTAAGCTACTGTAGTTTTAGAACCACACTCCATTTGCTACTTTAGTAAGCAGAATATGCTGTCTGCTAACTGAAATTTTCTCCCACTTAAGAACTTTACTTGTCTGGTTTAAGAAACTTGTTTAATCAGTTTGTTATATACAATTAGTTAGATCAGAAATGTAGATAGTTTTCCTTACTTTTGTCTTTCTGCATAATATTAACCATCTACTTAATTTTGGTTTTGACTTTTGAAAATATTTATGAATTTGCATTTTGTCATTTCTATAGAAATAGTTAAGACAGAAATGGTGTAGAGCTTCATTCATTTCCTAAAGATGTCAAGTTTGGTTGTGTTTTTTTTTTAATTATTTTTGAAAATTTTCTGCAAATAAAAAACATTCAAACACTGCTATAGATAAACAGATGAAGGCTTTTTTTACAGGAAGTCTGAACAGTGTAACATCTCTAAAAGTTTGGGCAGAGGGTGAGGAATGTTGAGAGATGATATGTTAGACAGTTCATGCTAAGTTTGATACGAGCTGAAGAAGATTGTATGTGATCTGCCTGTCTTAACCTTAGGCTTTGATCTTGTTAATCACTTAAGAGTTTGCTTCTCTTTAATTTTTACTTCAGGTAGGCCAGGCTACAAACATAAAGCCAGATATTTAAGTACTTCATTCCACTGGGTCTTTCTATTAGATAATTTGTAATATAATAGAAATATAACTATTCAGATGGTAGGAGCTCTTATCACTGGGCATAGTTTTACATGTTTTGGTCATTAACAGTTCTACATTTATTATCATATTGCCCCAGAAGGCTGAGTAGTATTATTTTGAGGATAAAATCCCTGGTAACTAAGTTGAGACAGAGCAAGATGGATGTGATACTGGTGAAGGGGAGATACTGAGAAGCTCTTGCCCATGGTGGGTGAAAGATGCACATTTATAACCTGCCCTTTAGCTTTGAGTTGAGGACTTCTCCTGTATTCCTTGTTGATTATAGATTTCTTCTGTCTTGGCCTGAATGTTGGTCTGTTTGTAGGTATGAGGTATATCTAGGCACCATTGCTTGGGAAAGTGGCATGCTGCCAAGATCTCCTCAGTAGCACCATATGTTGTGAACATGCCAGCTTGCCTTCTGCTGGCTTCTCACAAAAGTTTCAGTCAGGTTATGTAAAAGACACTTGATGGCCTGGTCACAGAGCATCTTAAATACAGATTAAAGCAATAATGTCCTTCATATGGAAAAAAGAACTCTAACAAAATGGCTCAAATTGCGGTGGAACTAACATTATTTTTAGACTTAGCTCAACTATGTGAATAGGACACCTTCCATCTTTCTCACTTTTCATCTTCTGAGGACTAGTTTCAGTAGAAAAGACACAGGTTTTCATGAGAAGAAAGCTTGTTTTTCTAATCCAGAATTGGATTGGATATTAACAATTAGTGGTGTTGATATAAAACAAACACCTATTTTAAAGCTTGTTAGTAAGCAAGAATCTGCATCATGTGTATTTCTGCCTTTGGGAAGTAAAAAATGACATGTGACAGGAAAATCAAAGTATTCATTGTAATATTGGGGAATGTACATACACTATTGTGATAAGTACAGTTTCATACCTTTGATATGATGGACAAATGGGCATTAAACAGTTACATTTTGGACAAAAGGAAATTTGAGGGATTTAGATTATTCTTGACTATCTTACTCGGAAACAGCAAATTCCAGTTTTTGTAACAACTGAATGGAAACTTAAGGGCAGGGGTTTGTCTGGGTAATTTTTTTGCACCTAAAATGACTGTTAGTGTTGCACTTCTGTAGAAACATTAGATTTACTTTATTACATCCTTCTCTTGATGAATGAGGAATGCAAAGCATATTTCCAACCTCATTTTTAGATACACATAAGGTTTTGATAGAAGTATGTCTTATTGAATAATAGGTGACCTGTAGACAAACCAAAATATATGTTGTGGTTTAGGTTGTGATGTTAAATTAATGGCCTCTCTACCATGGCAAAATGTAAACAAATAAGACTCTGACTGTTTCGTAACAAGGGAGGGTGCCCACTAAGCCAGATGGCTTACTCGTGTTCAGATAAATAATTTTTTTTCAAAGCAACACACACATAGCTTAGATGATGAACACTCTTCACTTTCTGATTTGTCTTTCCAAAACTACCAGATCCAGGATTTGAATGTTCATTAACCTTGTTATGCAAGCTGCTCAGACACCAGCCTTTAAGGGTTGGTGCTGCAGTTATTTCAGTCATAAATGAGCATCAAAGTGTTGTGAGAGTTGCCTGCAGCCTGTTTAATAATGGCTTCAAAATAACAAGGATAGAAGAAAAATAATGAACTAATTTATTCAGATTCTGACACAGCTTTTGTGGTCCCAGGTTTGCTGCTGTTCTCAGACTGTGCTCTGTGGTCCTTAAATTTCAACAGCTGTTATACAAATTTATATTTCAAGAGAAAGCCTATCCTGGTCTTTTTTTTTTGCCCAGTTTAGTGAGTACACAAGTTTATTTCTCTCATATGCCAATGTCTGTCTTTGCATTCAAATCCTCTATCCAGTGTCACCCTGTGCAAAGTTGTCAATGGGTAACTCCAGCAGCTATGGAGAGGAAGAATCTCTCCTCCTTTTGCTAGAGGCAGCTTTTGCTTTTTGGCTGTTTCTGTGGCCCTAACATCCTGACCCTCATCTGATACATTTGTGAAGAAAAGGGCACGTGAAAATACAATTTTACCTCTAGAGTGTTATCTGGATGTGAATGAACAAGTGAATGCCTTAAAGCAGAGGACTATCCTGTGCTGGTGGGATTGCTTATTTTTTTTCCCCTCCCAGCTACTTTTTGTAGTAAAATTGTACTTGTTGACTTTTCTTCAGCTTAAGGGGATAAAAATCCTGGGAACAAAGTTTACCCTGCTGTAGTACTTATTTAGTATGTGAAAAAATATATTTCCAAATATAAAGACAGAAGTAAAAGAGAAAACAATTCCCAGTACAAGAAAGACATGGATGTTCTGGAGTGGCTCCAGCAAAGGGTCACTAAGATGATTAAGGGATTGGTGGAATATCTAATATTCAAAGAAAGGTTGAGAGAGCTGGGTTGGTTTAGCATTGAGAACATCAGGGGGTTGTTGTTAGTGCATGTACATAGCTGATGGGCAGGGAGTGAAGAAGATGGAGCCAAACACATCTCAGTGGTATTTAGCATAAAATAAGGAGAAATAAAAAATAAGGCCACAAATTGAAATACAGGAAATTCTACTGGAACATAAGTAAAAATTTTCTTACTCGGAGGGTGATGAAATACTGGCATAGGTTGCTCAGAGATAGTGGCGTGTCATCCTTGGAAATATTCAAAAGCCATCTGGGCATGGTTCCAGGCAACCTGCTCTGGATGACCATGCTGTGAGCTGTGGGTTGGATTAGGCAACCTCCAGAGGCATTTTCTAACACCAAATGCTCTGTGATTCCAAGTCAAAAATCTTTGCTAACTGTGCCTTAATGATCTGTTTATAATGATCTGAATGGACACTAATATCTGCTTGTTTATATGTCTCAAGAGGCAGTTGTAACAAATAAATGAGGTTTTGAGGTACAGGTAATTTAGTCTGGATATTAAAGAATTAACTAGTACTTGGGGGTTTTGTTGTTGTTGCTCTTTTTATTGTAAGAGAAAACAATATTCTTTATTCCATATTGATAATTCAGTGCAATTGACTTCATGCTCTGACCTTATTTTGCATCTATTTTGGAGTAATGAATGCCTATAACTCCCTTTATAAAGCAAGAATTCACACAGCATTCATAGTAGTTGAGACAGGTCTGCACTGGGATCTTGGGTGCTAAAGAGTTGGAATATTTCCAGAAGCATGTGAGATCCATGTTTGTGTTATGTTCACACGTAGAATCATAAATATATTTATTGCTTTGCAACTGGAGTTTCTAAAGTCATCATCTAAAGTTTAATTATCAACTTAATCTGAAGGCATGCAAACAAGTGTATTTTTCTTCCTTTTTTGCCTGGCTCAAAAGCAGAATGATCATTCAAGGAAATAAGTAAATAACTATTTGCATTTATACGTAGTTAAAGAATAATGCTACCAATCACTTCTGAAAATTGAGCTGCAGCTCTATGTCTGTGTCACAGAAGTATTAATTCTCTTAAATCTAATTCCTTTACAGATTGAGTCAGAGTGAAAACCATATGAAAAATGTTGAAGTTCGTAAGTGAATGCACTGGGAAGTGATTTATCTCAGCAGGGAGGGAGCTAATCTTTTTCCAGTTTTTGTCTGGAAATTGATGGGTTTGTTTCATAGATAAGGTTCTGGCATCAAAGACAAACTGAAAAGAGGCACTGCAAAAGGCATATGGGTGGGGACAGTATTAGTCACTTGTAGCACAGGAGCAAATTTTGTCATCACTTATAAATATCTTGATGAAGTTAAGTGATGCAAATAATTTTATATGACATTTTGAAAGTACCCCTTTTTTAGTGGTCTGTCAGTTTGATATTAAAAATATGAGCAAATACAGAATAACAAATGACCGTGATTCTTTATTAGATTTATATGTTTTATATGATTTATATGTTTTTATATGTTTTGAAGTTTGTCTTTGCTAGAGGTGGGGGCCGAGAAAGAAAATATATCTGAGCGTTGTACAACCTAGAGCATTTTACAAGAGAATGCATTCCAGAAATATTGCAAACTTTATGTTTTAACAAGTCAGTCTCATTATCAGATATTAACAGAGAGGTCTTGAAAGCATTAGGCCAAATTCCCCATTGGTATAATTTATTTTACTCAAATCTCTCCTTTTAGATAGAAACAGCAAAAGATTGGAGGAGAAGCCAAATGAACCTCTTTTCCTTATAAGGATTTTGTATCAGCAATTCTTTTTGCTGAAATGAGCTCACTTTAGCTCTGTCTCCCTAGAATGGATGGGGGTTGCTCCCTCATGTTACAGGTCTCTTAGTTTGTTTTTTTTTTTCTGTCCCTATGAGGCAGCTTGTTTTGATATAACCCTTTCTTTTGTGAATACTTAGTTATGCTATAAGATTTTCTACTTTGGGACACTAATAACAAAACAAAAGATGTAATGATACTACATCATAAACTTTGTGACAAAGGTTTTTTTCTCTGTATTTGTCCATTGACTTCACATTAGGATACCGAACTGAGCAGAATGTAGTGTTTAAATGTGATTCTTAGATGGTACATATTTGTTCTGTAGTGACTTCATGTGAACTTAAACTAGATTTTCTTTAAATAGAAAAAGTTGCCTTTTTAATTGAATTGTATTGGCTAATTACTGTCATTGTGAAGAAAAGATTGAAGGGGTAATTTGACATATACTTTGTATAAAAGAGACTACTGTTAGCATGAAAATATTAATCTTTCCACAATGTGCTGTAATAAATTTGAAGAAGTACTTTTGATTAATGTCTGATCTCTTTCTTTTGAGCATCTCTGCTACTACATAGATGCACTTTTAAAGCAATGTTTTAGTTTTTCATGCATCAGTAATACTGAGTTGATTGTAGACATTAATTGAATAGCATGGTTATCCACTTCATCCTCCTCTATTGTAATTTGCTGTAAGTCCCTGGGTATGAGGATAGTAATGCCAGCTTATGTCAGCTGCCATGTGGCACACTCCTAGTTATGCAATTTTTATTTTCTAATTTTACATGTTAGGAAAACCAGCATTTACTTTTTAAGGTGTGATCATAATGCTGATTGTCCTTTTACATTGTAATTATGGTCTCTTCTCATCATGCAAGCATTTTTGAGATTTCAGTTTTGTTGGATTTTTTTCTCATTTTCAGTGTAGCCAGTGTTAAAATCTTAAAAGAGGAAAAAAAGGAAACTGGACACCAAAAAAGAAGAAAAAGCTGTGATTAGATAAAAATATTTCATTTAAATGACATTATATGTTATTTGATTGTGATCTTTTCTTAATTTACCATTTTAAACTTAGGATAATTTTAGAAAATAAAAGTGTCTTCAAAAAAGAACTGAAATTTCACTTAGAAAATAGCAGAATAAGGCATTTGACAGCTTCCTTTTTTTTTTTTTAAATTTTATTTTAGCATTTCAAGTCTTGAAATACATTGAACTGAATTTCCCATTAACAGTTTCACTTTAGACAACTTTGAGTCCAAACCTATCGGGTATAATATTAGTTTCATTTACTTGAATGAGATTATTTGGCCAAAGGACACAGTTTGTGTCAGTTTGTGGACTGGTTGTATGAAATCCACTAGTACCAAGGGAAATATTGCTATGACTAAAGACTTAGAATTATAAGAGTGAGGATTTTAGTTCTGAATCCTTTGAAGATAACTAAAGCAAATAGTATTTTCAACTGCGTTTGTCTCTTATCTACATCTGCTGCTAGCAGGCATTGTGTTTAAAAAAGGAATATTTATAAGGCAGTTATTAGCACCAAACACTTCCATTCTCAGCTAGATGACTTGCAGTTTCTGAATTCAAGGATCTGTGTTTCTCCTGGGCAGTGGCGGTGGCCACTGGTAAGGGCCAAATGCCCACCCAGCCTCTCACCCACTCAGGGGCCAGAGGAAGAAAATAGGATGAGAAAACTGGTGGGTTATGATGAAGTCAGAGAAATTGCATACCAGTAATTGCTGTGGATAAAACAGTCCTGACTTGGGGAAAATTTACTGTATTGCCAATGAAAATAGATTCACATAGCGAGAAACAAAAGACAAACAATAAAATAGCATCTTTCCTCTCCCTCTTCTAGGCTCATCTTCACTCCTCTCCAGATTCTGTCACCCACGACCAAAGCAATACAGTGAGGGATGGTAGGGAGCACAGTCACTCCTCACCTTCTATTTGATACTTTTCCTCTGCTCCAGTGTGGGTCCTTCCAAGAGCTGCAATCCTACAGGAAAAAAAATCCTGCTTTGGCATAAGGTCTTCTGAGGTCACATTTCAGATCTCTGCTCCAGTCTGTGCTGTTACAGAGGCTGCAGGGGAGTTTCTGCTCCAGCACCTGTAGTGCATTCTCTTCTGCTTCTTCCCTTGCATTGATGCCTTTCTCACTCCCTTTTTTTCTTCCTTCCCTGCCTGTCCAACATTTTTGCCCTTTCTTAAATATATTATGATAGATGTGCCACATAATGGGTTCAGCTCTGTCCTGTCTTAGGTCTGTTGGAGCCAGCTGGAATCTGTTGTGTCCAGAACAGGGCAGCCTCAGCCTCCTCCCGTTCCTCCCTGTATCCTCCCTGTATCCCCTCTGCTACCAAAACCTTGACACAGACACCCAATGCATGGCTGGAATGTCTGCAACCCTGACAATAGTGCTTTTAAAAATAAATCAAGGGGTACACTTTTGTTGGACAAAATAAAAGATAACATGGTTTAAGACTGTTGTGGAAGTAACAAAACTTTGACCTTGACAGTACAAAAAAGCCCTTCAATTATCTATCTATATCTATATCATCTCTATCTATCTATCTATCTATCTATCTATCTATCTATCTATCTATCTATCTATCTATCTATCTATCTATCTATCGTGCACATATATTATGAGTCATTATTGTCCCTTCCTTGATCCTGTTCTACATCTTTGAGATTTACACTTCTGTTCTCCCTTAAACTGATCACAGAAACATTTGTATCATGATATGTTTTGTATATTTGTATAGTGTATGTAATTTGGTTGGGAGCACATTCAAAAAAGAATGAAAATGATTTATTGATGATAGGAAAAACATAAATAAAAATGTATCAGTTCAACAAAGCTCTGATGTATTTAAAATTAAGAAAATGCACAACTTCACTGAGAAATGGTAAATAACAGTGGAAAAATTCAAGCAAAACAATGGGAATTAATGGCCTGAGTGCACTGATTAAGGACAAGGGTAAACAACTTTTAAAAATTAAACCATGACTCTATTTGAAAAATTGGGAGAAAATATCTCCCTTTTTCCTTCCAAAGAAATATTTAGAATTTCTCTCTTGGCTTCAAAGTTTATAAAATTGATTCGAAAATAGGGTCACCTTGTAGACCCTCAATTTTCAGAAAGCATTTGCTAAGTAAGATTAAGCCCTGGCATCTGGCTAGCATAGAAATACACCATTGCTACAGGTATTTCTGACCAATGCGGATACCATGCAGATCTATATTTGTGCAGCTTTTATGCTAAACTTATGTGTAATTCTTCTTCTAAATAAGGAAGGATTTATTTATTTGATGAATCTCCTAAATTGGGAGGAGATAATACAGGTAATGTTTGACAAGGCAACAAAATTTCAGATAACTGAGAAGAACTTCGTAGCTGAGCTGCATTCACATGAACTCATTCACCCAGATAAATTCATCATGAGGTTCCCTTGAAAACAGTCTGTATTTTGCTGTAAGGAATAATTGTGATGTGACTAAAAGGTGTGTCAGTCTCAAGAATAATGCTTTTTACTTCTGCCTTGCAGGAATATAGTTTCCACTGTACTTTTGTTATGGTAAGATGTGGGCATGTGTGTGCATGTATATGCACACATGAGTGGAGGGTTCTTGGGTATGGTTCTTGTTTAGCACATTGGTTTGCCAAGCAGGTAGAAATGGTTCTCACAGAAAAAAAAAAAAAAATCAGCCTATCTTGAATCAGATCCTTTGGTAGTGTACAAATATAATGTTATTACTTGCCACTTTTTCATCTTTCTGCTTCTGCAGTTATTTTAGGTTACATAGAATCATAGAATCATAGAATCGATTGGGTTGGAAAAGACCTCTGAGATCATCAAGTCCAACATCTTGATAGGGAGCTTTTTTTTCAGTTGTAAACAAGTATACATTTATTTATCACAGTATAAACAACTCCAGGTATTTTAGGAATTACCTCTCAATTTACATTTTTACTCTGAGAAAATTCTAGGAAAATTCATAATTTAAGGAATATCAATGCAATAAAAAGAAAGAAATATCTCAACAAAAATTTGGTTTTTAGCCCTGAAGTGAGATCACGGAAAAATTACTTTTCACCTCCATTGCTTTCAGTGTTTGTGAAGGGAGATAATTCAGAATATTCTCTGAACAAAACCTATTACATTTTCTTTTTTACTGCAGTTCGAAAAGGTAAAAGAGTAGCTCAGTTCAGGCTGAGGTTATACATCTTAGAAAAATGATGTAATGGTTACAATAGTCCCTGATGTCATCATAAGTGCATGGATGATGTGGCGTAACATGTACCGTGTTTTTCAAGGAGCAAGTCTTATTTCCAAAAGCAAAATAAGCCTAAAATAACATTAAAGCAATAAGACAGTCTAATTGCTTAGAGACAGTTCGCGTGACCAGATTATAGTATGTCACTTCTTTTTAGATCAGTCTCTTCTAAGTAAACAGACATCCTTCAGCATCTGAGTATTTCCCTGTGGCAGTTTCTGAAGAAAAACATGAGAAGAGACCTATCTGACATCACTCTTTCCGCTAGCTGTTCCCCATGATTTATTTGAAGCCACAAGGATTGCTTATCTGCTGAGATAAAGCTTCAGAGCCTGTGTGCTCCGTGTGGAGGGTCTATTGTTCTGTCACGGCACTGGAGAGATTGCCGTAGGTTGGCCTTGGTTAGTGACCTTATCAGAGGTGATTTTGCAAATACTGGTTTATTTCAGTAACATTCAAATAACTTTTGTGCAAGTTGCTTTTTTTCTTTTCTTGTTCCAAGTGAAAACCACAAGGATTATGATTCCAAGTTGAGACTGCTCTGGAGAGAGTTTTGTATTTCTGCAGATTTTTTTTCGTTCTCTAAGGCCTTGTGTTGTCTTCTGACTCTGTGAAGACGGAGATGGCTGTGCCTGCAAAAAGAGAGTGTCAGCATCTGCACTTCTGAAGAAAAGTATAACTACATATATATGCTTTTAAAATCTTATGGAAGCATGACCAATATTTGATTATAAATCATACCTTCTTTGTCACTATAATACAAGCTCTTGTGTCATCATTACTGAAAGGTTTCAGGAGTTCATCTGAATATATGTCTCCAATTTAGCATCCCTTTAGACAGTGTTAGATCTGCATAAGCATACTATTTTCTTTCTGTTTGGTCTGAAAATCTGAGCATTTTTTTCTAAATTAGTGTTTGAAATTGTCAAGAAGTTAAGGGACAATAACACAAAAAATAAATAAAAATTGTCATTTTTTAAATTTAGAAAATAAGTTGAAAATCGATACTGTTCAATATTCCGTATAGTGGAGATAAGAGCATGAATGTACTTCACAGAATAACACAATATACTGCGGCTGTATCCTGAAGGGGAGTGGAGCACCTGAACATACCTCCTTTCCACATGCAGTCACATTCATAGAATCACTGAATCACAGGATGGGTAAGGCTGAAAGGGACTTCAGTGGGCTTTCTGGTCCAACCTAAGGCAGTGTCATCCTAGAGCACATTGCACTGGATTGCATCCAGATGGTTCTTGAATATCTCCATTGAGGGAGACTCCACAACCTCTCTGGGCAATCTATTCCAGTGCTCAATCACTTGCAGAGTAAAGAAGTTCTTTCTTATATTCAGGTGGAAATTCCTGTGCATCGGTTTCTGTCTGTTGCCTCTTCCCCTATTGCTTGGCAAAACTGAGAAGAGACCACCTCAAAAACTAACAGTTGATGGGAGAGAAAGGATTTTTTTTGTTTATCTTAAGTGAAGGATATTAGTAGTAAGAGAGAGTAAGCTTGAAAATGCATCAACTTTCTGCTGCAGTGGAGCAGCAAAAGCAGAAATATAAATCTTTATTGACACTAGGCCTTTTCATCACTGACCTCTCCTTAGTTTTTAATGGTATGTGATATGTGCTTTTCTACATTAACTCATCTGCTCTTTCGTAGCTTTCTGTTGTTATTTTGCTGGAGAATGACCACAAGAATCAGTGTGGGATTCAGTCTGATCATGGGAAAATGAACAGATCCTTTACGTTACAAATTATATGTACTGGATTTTATCAGTGTTAAGCACAAAGTAAATGATTTGACTAAATGTGCTTAAGAGATAGAAAAACATATTAGTGGGCCACTTTTTAGCTTTGCCAATGTATGCTCTTAATTTTTTTGAAGAATTCAAAATTTTAATATTTTATCTAGTCTAATTTCAGTACCTCACACAATGAAACTTTGAATTACATTCTTTTATTTTACTGAAAGGACTTCTTGAAAACAGCAGTGATACTTTTTACCTTTTATATGATCATGTATTCATCTCATAGACTTCATACTAACAAGATTTTTAGGATTTTTTGTAGTTTAATTATAGCTTAATTAAAAATAAAATAAAGAGAAAAGTATTTTATTAAAACCATAATCTTACTGCTGAATATTTAATTAAAAGGAAGTAGTAAGAACCACTTTGTTTATGTTTAACTTTTAGTCAGTATTACATCTGAGGCTTCATTTAGATTGAGGAAAAGACATATATGGAAATTTGCTGGTGATAATAGCTAATATGTTTTGATTATTTGGGGGAGAGGTAGATATTGCCTTTCTATTTTTTATTGTTCATATGTTACTTTTTGGTACTATTTGAGATTTGAAACTGGCACTGTGACAAAAAATACAGTGCAGAAATGCAGGCTGGATGTCTTCATTAAAAAAAAAAAAAAAAGTAATTCATGCATCTAATTGGTTGAAAATTCAATATAATGCCCTTTGATAAAATACCGGTTCAGCACATGAGGGAGTTTAGAGGAATGTACTTCCGAGCAAAAATGAAATGACATGGAAACAGTAGGCCTGGGAATATGCAAGCATGACCCTGAAAAAAGACAATTTAATCCAAAGGATATAAAAATAACCAAAGATATTTGAGTAGAGATTTTTGTGTGTGTGTATGTTTGTGTATCTACATATACTTAGCTAGATATAAACATGTATATGCAGAAATATCTACTTATAACATTTGTATATAAGTGTTAAGTGAGAGTAAATGCAGAAAAGGCAAAGCCAAGTATCCTGGAAAACTACAGTAACAGAAGTGGTGACTGTCTTCAGGTTTAAAACTCACTGTGGGACTCCTGGGTTTCTTGTAGGAACACACATTCAGGTCCATTTTTCACATCTAGTATTCCAACAGTCAAATTTATTTCAGTAGTATCTGTACTTTCTCAGATCTTCTTGCTTGTACCTACAATTAACATAGCTGAGTGAGCTGAGCTTGTACTGGGGATTCAAGTACAGTGATGCAGCACTGGAGGTAGTCAGATTATTTCCTCCAGGCACCCTCAGGTTAGAGTTAGGTATTTTGTCTCTTGAATCCTGGGCAGATATAGAGCTTTATGTTGGGGTCTGTATTTGACTCTATTTCCATGTCTGTTAAAGAAATGGATATCTAACCCAGGCTTAAAATCATGTGTGTCTTGCCACTGGACATCATCCTGCAGTCTGTTGTGGAATTAGATCATAGAAGCATAAGAGGAGGAGTGTTGAGCTAGTTCACCATCTGGAAGGCTAAGATACATGGACTCAAATCCTTGCTGTAAATCAGGCAGTGAACTGAATCTCTGGAGTGGTAAGAGAGCTCTTTAACTACCAGACAGAGGAATGGAGGGCAGCAACAGCTGACTGCCTGGGCTGTAAGAGGGGATGGTCAGGTTTCTTCAGGCAAGATTGGTAAAGCAGTGATGAGACGTGCATTGCACCAAAGCTAAGACATTAAGCAGCTTAGTGTTGTCAGAGCTCGAATAGTTGTACATGTGCCCAGCAGCAAATCTGTACTATTGGCAATTTAGGAGCCTCAGGAGCTTGGGCACATACAGGAGTAGGCAGCAGATCAGAGCAGGGGTTTGAAGATGTCAGTTTTTACTTTAAATTGTTTGTAGGAAGCAAAATGGTACAATATGTTTAAACCTGGTTTGTTTTCCTTTTTGGCCTTAATTTATGAACTCACTCTAAAAACAATCTATCAAGGAAATAAGACCAGATCCTAGAAAAAGTTTTTATGATGTCCTCCAGAAGGAGCCAAAAGATCTGCCCCTCACAGTCACTTATGCTGCTGGAGCTTCAAAAGGCTTTTTTGGCTTATGCTTCACAATGTCTCTATGAAATAGGAAATTGCATGCAAGGCCATTGCGTGCAATTTCAAATTGACAAACTGAAGCACATGTGGTTAAATTTCAAGGTAATTTGATAACATCTTGACCAGGGAACTCCTGCGATGCTCGATGAATCCTTTCCTTTGACCACGCTCTTTGGGAGATGAAATGAATAATAGTTATAAATTAACTTATTGGTAAGAAATACAAGGAAGTTAAAAGATCACCAAAAAAAAAAAAAAAAAAAAAAAGGCATGCCAAACCCTATCTGTCTTGATGAGTGAAATTTTCTGTAAAACAATAAGATTCACATAGGAGTTTTCTAACCAATATGGGAAGTAGTCATTCTTTAATAAGCTGAGAGAACCAATTGGATCTGCACTTATTTGTAACATATTTTTAGAAATCATGGTATGTTAAGTTCAGTATACAGGTGACTGCATTATTAATTTGGTGAGAGGGCTGGGAGGGTCAGGAAGACAAATTCAGGGGGAGAAGAAAATTTTGAAATGTAGAAGAAAAGTAGGGGTATGGAAAAATTTCTAGTTGGACTTTTTCTAGTTCAAAAAATTTGAGATGCTGTGTAAACATTCACATGTCGCTGCAGTGCATTATGTAGATGTAATAGAAACAAATGAAAATGTACTCTAGGATGGCTCTTTTTTCAGATGCCCATACCCCCCAAAAATGAGAATGTGGCTGACCCTTCTCTTCAGTAAGTATATATTACAGAACAGAAGGTAAGTGTAGATGGCTAAAGTCATCTGAGGCAAGAAAATAAGAAAAATTATTCTGAGAATGGTTATGCATTTAACTCTGAGATAGGCCATACACTCCAGAATTAAATTCTAACACACTGACAGATGATGGGTCAATTTGTACTTCTGCAAGGCCAGAGATTTTCCGTAGGTATCTGTCTTCTGAACATAAATGAGTGTTCAGATTTGAGTTAAATTTAGAGGTGCTCAAAACCCAGAACATCTCAAACAGGAGTTTTGCAGTACAACTAACCATCCAGGCAGAGCTCTTTTAAGAGCAGAGCTCTGCTTTTGTTTTGTTTTGTTCCCCCTCCCTCCTCCCCCTGCCTCCGAGGCACACTTTTTTTTCCCTCTTTCTGCATACTCAGCTGTTGGTTATCAAATCTCTGTTGGAGAATTTAATGAATAAAAGTCTATGGGGATTAACTTGATAAGAAGTTCATGTATATCAAACAGTAAAATGCTGTTGCAGTGCAGTGGTCCAAAATCTTATCAGTAGTAACATATTAATAGTGGCACATTTTTTGGAAGGCTTTTCTGGAAAGGATGTAAACAGACTGGGAACACTGAAGGGAACTTGACCCAGGCCCCTGCTTCTAATGTGATAATTTCCTTTTTAGCTTGATAGAAATTTCCTAGTTCCATACCTTACTGAGCAGTTTAATTAAAAAAAAAAACAAAACAAAAAACCACCACAAACAAAACCCAACAAACCAGAAGTGTAAGAGGTTGAAGGAACTTGGAAATATAAGGCATGTTAGCAGCATTTTCTTGGGCCACAAGATCAACAGTAATAGTTCTAACTGGTGCAGCAACTAACCTTTTTAAAGAACTGAGTCACGCTTGAACGATAAAAATACTCAAGTGTCAACTGCTGCTCGATATGGCACTGACTCAGACAAAGAGTGTCATTCATGGGCCATAGGATTGCCAGGCAGGGAAGGTCACATCACAGACGGCTCTTGCCCTGCTCCAACTCGGGATAACGCCACAGAAAAGTCTGCTTATGTACCTCAACTTGAGTAGTTGGTTATCTTCTAAGGAAAAAGGAATATATCAGCAAACATGTGAATTTAATTGCTAACAAATTTTTTCAGTTTCCTTGATATGATGTTGGTCTTGAGAAACACCAAGGACTTGCAGAAGAAGGTGGAAAGTGTTAGGTTATATTTAGGTACCTGTAGCATTTAATCAGTTCAGTTACTAAAGCAAAGTCCATAGAAAAGGAGGAGAAATTAATCAAAGTCAGAAAGACTAAGGATAAAAATAATTTTTACAGTTATTTTGATGTTGTATTTTCTGGTCATGTACAAAGAATTTTGGAGTCAGTGAGAAAATTTTGACTTCAAAAACTTCCCTTTGAGCTTTGGTTCAGCCTAGGGGCTGCAGGCCAATTGTTTGCTTGAGTTATTGGACTTAGGATTTCTGCCTCATAGAATGGTGTTACAGGGTAACTTCAGGCACCGGACCTTCAACTGGCCACCTCTGTGCCACTGTCTTCCTAGAGGACACCATTTGGAATTGAAAGGAAAACTTCCACCGATGCCTTTGGTAGTTAGAGTAGATCCTTTGTATGGGGTTCTCGAAGAGCCAAATGTGAGCTTTCCTTTTTTCATTGAGAGGTAAGAACCAAAATTAGTGACAACCTCACTGTTATATGGTTGTCATTTCAGTTATTGACCAGTCAATAACCCTTAAAAAAATAAGACCAAGAGGAATATTCAGTACCAGTTAATGTTTAGTATGAGAACTTAGAACTAAAGATGTGGAAGATAAACAGGCTTGTAATTTAAATAAGAATATGACATCAACTCAGAAAAACTTTAAATCTGCTTGCAGTTGCAATTTTCATCACTAATATGTTCCTCCTGTGGCCCAGCGTTTCTTGTTTAAATTTTCAGAACTAATTTTATATTACCCAATTTATGTTTGTGAATAGTTTATATATAAATAACAACTGTTCTCCAAATATTGAGGCTAAATTATTGTCACATCATTTTAATAATAATAATAGTAATTCCATGGATATTAGTCAAGTTGCCCACATGAGTGGATGAGAAGTGTTTTTGTGTCAGTATTTATAGGCAGTGAAATTTTTTGTGGCTTATTAGCTTTAAGCCTGAATTAAGCATAATTCTATTGATGTTATTTTTAGTATAAAGTTGGTTTCTTTTCCCATTTCAGAATATATGGAGTGTTTGTAATACAGAGATGAACGCAGTGGAGCTTGTAACTTAGATATATCTGGACAGAAGCTTTGAAAGCCTTTTGAAGTCTTAGAGAAATAAGGGGCATTTACATTGCCAAATGGTGACACTTGATTTTTATCTTCACCAGGTCCAAGAAATATTATCTTTTGGGTCTCAAATTCTAGTGATACATGGAAGCTACGGATGGATTAGCTGGTTATTGAAAGTGGCTTTGCATGCATTGGAAAGCTAATGTGGTAGCAATGGTTTTAAATCTTGCAATATAAATTCATGTTAGTAGTGGTTAAGTTATAAGATATCAGAACATAATGGGCACTTGTTCATCTTCTAAAAAAGTGTAAACAACAGAATACTGACTGTAGTAAAAGTCCATTTGCTAAGATAGCTGAAGAGCCTAAATACTAATATTGATATATTAGTTTAAAAACATTATAGCAAAATATCTATGCAAAGTTATCATTTATTGTTTGTGCCTATACATCTTATGAAAGTGGAGCTGAAGCAGTATTTTAAAATTTCCATAAATTTTGAATTTTCTGATAAGGAAGCTAGTTAAAACCTCATTACGGTATGTAGTGGTAGTGTCTGCTGAACAGTGTTTTTGTTACTGTTCTACATAGCTAGTTTTGAGAGCTTGATGTAATCCTGATTAAGCAAAGAAGCTCCAAATCAGATTATACATCTGGTAGAAATTAGATGGAACAGTTACCATCTGGGAACATAGTATTTCCACTGGAAAAACAAACAAAAAAAAACAAACCCCAACACACTTCATGGTATAATTAAGGTACAGTTAAATGTAGTGCCCCTGTCTCTTCATAAAATATATTCACACACATTTATAATCTCTGCTCTTTTAACAACATGTTGAAATGAAGAACGCCTCATGGATGACAAAACTCATTCAGACGGTCATGTTTTACTGAGTGCTGTGAAAGAAATTGTGGAACTATTTTCATGGTGATATCTGAATAGAGAAATATGGGAGAATCTTTAGCACAAAGACGATCAACTTGATGAAATGAATGCTCAAAAGCAAGAATTAATTCTAGCTAATAATGATAGTTAATAAGTAGTCTCAGAAGGTGAGTGGTAGAAGCTCCATTTTAATATATTTAAAATTTATATCTCTAAAGAATATTGTTTTGGAGGATAACTGTATTCTGACAAGAAGATAGATTAGATGACCTACATTCCCCACCACATTTTTATTTTATATGTTTCTATGAGTCTCTTGAGCAATTGAAATAAACAGAAAATTATATAAGTAAAATACTTAAAAGGTAAGTAGAGTCTTAAAATCATATAAGAGGGCTTGCCGAGTGAGATGTTAGACATTGTGCTCTGAACAATGGCTGCCTGAGGTGAACCTGGTCTGGTGATTCACATTAGCTGAGATTAAGCAAATGGATTATGATGTTTTTTCTAGCTGAGCGTACTTGGAATAAGACTAAGGATGTTGTTTCATATGGTATAGACGACCACATGTACAATTTATAAATCTCTGAAAACAAGCAATACTCTCTTTTATTTACATAGGACTCTGGGTGAGTATGATAAAATTATATGCAATTCTTACTAGCTCTATGGTATTAGATGTATTCCTACGTAGTTAGAACAAAGTGTTCTGCTTAGTGTCTTTATAAAATGTAGCAGCTTTGTGCATAAACTTTGAATAAATGGGGTTTTTTTGGAACACATGGAAAGGGTTTAAATTCTGATTGCTGTTTGACTTTTTATTTGGTAATAAATTTCCTAACATTGTATTTACCAAAATATCTTGATAGACATTCTGTATCATGTCATATGATCTATTTCTTAATTTTTTAATAATATCACTTAAGCATGAGAATCGATAGCATGTTTAAGATAAAATGAAGCTATTACAGTGTGATGATCCATAGTACAAAAAATTTCTACAATAAACTGAAAAACAATTGTTCATTGTTCATAAGTAGAGCAATTGCTTATTGTTGAATGTTTTCTATTTGTAAAATGCAATTATAAGGTATCCGAAACATTCATAAGCAATATTCACTATTAAAACTAATGCCAGAAAGTATTCATAAATGGTGTCCTACACAACCATAAGTTCTCTGCCAAAACTATGTTTTATCATCCTTTTATGTTTTGCTGAAGACAACTTATTTTTCTTAGTTTTGTGAATTCAAATTATTTTGTGTTTACACTGAAAGTCCTCATTTTTTTTCTTCATATGTGTACTCTGTCTTTGCTTGTTTTGGATTTCAGTACTGCCATGGTGTCAAGACTAAGTTTAATAATTATCTTTATGTAAAATATACTGTAATTCTCTTCCAAATATTGATGTACATAGGTGAATGTTTTACTCAAGTAAAAATATCCGAAACAGCTTCTAAGAGGTTAATTCAAAAGTGGTTAATACCAGTAATCTCATGAGAAAATCTACCTATTTTATCTCTTGTAGGAGTGAATAATCAAATCATACATTTAGATGAAATTCGGCTTCATTTTCATAAAGGATGAGAAGTACAGTACAGAGTAGCTGAGAATTACTATTTATTTCTGTCTCTGGTCATTGTTGATGATAACACTTTTATCCCAAGATCCTGAACTGCATTCTCATGCTCAAGTCTTCTTGGCCAGTTAAGATGGAGTAACATGATGTTCAGTTCACTCAAGAGCTTTACTACTGTCATTTTTGCTGTCATTGGAGTAGAACATTTGCTCTGCAAAAAGAGTAGGAAAGCTTGTGTTGCAGCTAGCAACAAAAATGCAAAAATGCCCTTATGGATTTCCTCTAGGAATATCAGACTAAACAGAATGACACATGAAGCATAAAATGGCCGGTTCAAATTGTGTCCCCAGTCTTAACACACTTGCTAATCCCTCAGCTTAGAAGTGTGATGAAAATTTAGGCAGCTAATGAATTCATGTGTCAAAAAAGACAAACAACTATAGCTTTCAGTGATCTCAGTTGAAGTGGAACTCCTCCCTACTACAGAAAGTAAGCCATTTCACTAGCCACCATGGACTGGGTTGTGTAAGTTGCTGCAGCGAACCTCAAAAATGTCTTCTTGCATGTTTCTTAATTAAATACTCAATTAAAAATAATGTAGTTATTTTTAAAATTTTATTTATTTTAAGTGGAATAGTAGTTATTTAAATCAGTCTTGGGGTACATTGTTATAGTGCAGAGTTGTTTGGTTATTTTTTTAGTTTTAACATGTAGAATGAGTACCATTTACAGCATATCTGATTTCTTCCTCTGTTCTGATTATTGTTCAAAATAATGAACATTGAAAAATTATTAATTCCTAGTGAAGGCAAAGTACCCATTCTGAAGCACTGTACTGTTGGAAAAGCTGTAAAAACACAGTAAGTCAAAGTCTTATCCAATCTGACTTTGTTTGAACCTTGACTATCTTGAAAAATAACATTTTCTTATCAGTTTCAGAAGTGATGTATGTAGTAGTAAAATAGTCAAAATACTGTTTTCTATAGTTTGAATGAGAAAAAATATACAGTAGTCTGAGGAGATTGTTCCATTAGTTGATATGGCAGCTATATCAAGGTGACATCATCAAGCAAGTTAATTTATACTATTTTGCTGACATATTCTCTGAGACTGTTATATAGCTTTTCAGTAAAACTCCACTAAAACTCTCTCCTTGAGGCTGATTATTTGACTAGCCACTTCTAGCCTTTGTTCCAGTCAAAGCAAGCCAATCATTAAGATAAGTTATTTTAGTAATTTAAAGCATTGTCATTACAGTGTCTGTATGTAGATTGGACTTTTCTTTCACTGAAAATGTCTTATTTGGTGAGTGGGTTTTTTTGCTGACTATAAATGCGAATGTTTTAGTGGATATGTACCATGAACAGGAAAACAAATGATCTATCAATTTATGATGCAACTTCAGTCTAAAACAAGCTTTGGGCCTTATTGTGATAAGAGTAGTAAATCAAGACACTTTGAATCCAGTGGATTTGCTTTGGTATGAAACTAGCATATACATTCAGAATGAATTGCACTGTCTTTCATTTTTGTTATTTTGGCCTGAAAAATGCTCATGCCGAAGCACAATTGCTAGTATCTGAAATATGAAAAGTTGTCATTAGTTTTCTTCATCCTCAAGAAAGGATGGACTGTTAAAGCACCTTCTTCTAAAGACAGGTCTCTTGTACTAAAATGATAGGAGATTTGAAATTACATTGGATAGTTTTGGGAATATTTGCAAATAGGGCTATCCTAACTTAATCTAACAGTATAGGAGTCCTTGTGGAATTTAGAGATAACAGCTTGGATTCATTTAAATCCAGTGAGTTTTGGCACAACTTTCCACTGTTGGTTTCTTACAAATCATCTTTTCTGCACCTTTCAAAATGAAGATGGTATTATTACTATTATATGAAAGTTTTTACATCCGTCTCCTCTTTCTTCCAGTTGGCCTTCAAAATGAGCGAAACACCTTCCACTAGTTACTCGGTGAATCAGCCAAACTCCTCGGAGAGTGAACAGAGTTTATCCACGCGCCATTTCAACGTTACTGAACCTGTTGTGGCAAAACGGATTTGTTTCTATAAGAGTGGAGATCCTCAGTTTAATGGGATCAAAATGGTCATTAATAGCCGGTCTTACAAAACATTTGATTCCTTGCTGGATAGTTTATCCAAACGGGTCCCATTACCTTTTGGAGTAAGGAATATTAGTACACCAAAAGGAAGACACAGCATCACCAATTTGGAGGACCTTGAGGATGGAAAATCATATATTTGTTCCCATCAGAGGAAAATGAAGCCCATCAATCTGGAGCAGGCTAGCAAAAAGCCCCTGCCCTGGCAGATCAGCAGGCCTGTCAGTGCCCGTCGTCGAGCTGTACAATTAGCAAGGGAGAATGAAGATGGATTTGGCCATCGAGAAAGAAAAATAACAACTCCCAAAAAGATGATTGTTTTCAAAAATGGAGATGTAAGACTTAGGCGCACAATAGTTTTGGGAAAGAAAAATACACAAACCTTTGAGGCCTTTCTGGATCATATGAGCGAGTTAATGCAATTTCCAGTTGTGAAACTTTACACCACTGATGGCAGAAAGGTGAGAACAAAGATGAATACTGACAATTTTTTTTTTTTATTTCTTCCCGATTATTTTAAATTCAAAAGGTGATTTTATCCATTATAAGGTTGGAACATGGGCCTGGTGTAAGATCTGATGTGCTGAATTTCATCTATTTCCTTTCTGTGCCTTTTCCCCCCTTCAGGAAGGCTACTAGCTTGGAAGGAATATACTGGAATCTTGCAATCAGAGAGAAGAAAGTGAGGACTGACTTAGGCCTCTTTCAGGCGTGCTTCCAATTCCATAATTTACACATTTACTCAGAAACTTCCTTTAGGCTTAGTCCTGTTTATTTGTGATTTTCAATACTTTAGGAAGCATCTAATGGCAATAGATATATGTTTATCGTTGCACAAATGCAGAGTGGTTTGCCATTAATGACTTGGAACTCTGACAGCTGATTGCCTATTACAGTTTTCAAACCACAGGTCAAGTTCTGTACCTCTAAACTCAGATGATGCAGCACAAATAATCTAAATTTTAATCTCATATGCTGTTTTATATAATTTTATCTCACTTAGAGTTTTTTTTTTCCTGTGTGTTGTTTTACCATAGGACATTTGTAATTACATTTAGCATGTGTTTAGAAAGAGAATTACATGAGAGCTCCAAGAGTTCAAGGGAAACCTTCTGTTTACCCTTAATTTAGTGAAATTGTGTATTAGGATTGGAAAACTGTCCATGTTACCTAAAAATTAGTGAAGTGCAGTTTTTAAGCATTATTTTGCAATATATGTTGGAACATAAATTCAAAACAGTTAGACAAGGCTCCGAGCACCTTGATCCAGTCAGACCTGCTTTGAGCAGAGGATTAGACTACATGACCTCCAGAGTATATGGTTCTGTGCTTGTGTCCTATTCCTTTGTGGAGGTACAGGTCAGCTGCTTGTGGTGTATTCTGAATTTTCCCTCCAAATGCATATTCATGTTTCCTGGTTATGAACAGTCATTGTGCAACAATGAAATAAAATTGCATATGCAAACACTTAAATTATAAGAAAATCTTGATCTGGATTCAAGTTGCTTCCTGAAGTAACTTTCCAATATGTTTATTTAACAAGATATACCCCCACAGAAATAGGAATTGCCTTATAGGAGTAGAAAAATTAATTCCATGCTGTGATACATATTTAATAATCTGCTGCAAATGAATGTACAGACTAGGAAGTGAAGATATTAAAGTTTAAAAGGAATAAATCCCTTACATTATTTTTTTTTTTTGTTATTCCTCAGGGAGAAAATTTACTGTTACTTTTTTTTCCCAGGTTCCTAATCTTCAGGCCCTGATATTGTGTTCTGGAGCTGTAGTCGCAGCGGGGAGAGAGCCTTTTAAACCAAGCAATTATGAATCTCTTGGGTATTTACGTCCTGCTAGATTGCTTGGAATTGGAAATCGTGTGTACCCAAAAGCAAATGCGAAGTCAGAAAGTGAAAAGAGTAAGTTCTTTGAACTAATTTGTATTTTATTAATTTGTTTATCTCACTCAGCATAAGACATAAACAGTGGCAATCTTACTAAGATCAGGGATATTCAGAAAAGGCAGTCGAAACTGTTACTATCTGCTGTGACTCCTCTATAAGCTTAAGAAAGATCAAAGTGTTAATTTTCTTTTTAAAATGTAAGTTTCTGCTAAATACTCAGCTAGTATGCATATTTTGTTTCTAACAGACTTACTTAGCATCATGGAGGCAAATATATGAGTATATTTTATTTTAATTCACTTGATTGTCATTGTTAATGTTTCAGTGTCCCAGTTAATAGTGGCAGTGGTAGGAGAGAAACCACAGGCTGCTTCAGGCTCTTAACTGGCTGAATTTGTTCAGCAAAACTTTCATTCAGTTTTTAGAACTTACCTTAACAAGTGGAGGTTTGGCTTGTCATGACTTGCACTTCTTCCCTTGCCCTATGTTCCACACAGGCAGGAAAACCAGTATAGAATCCATCCACTCACAAATTCATCATGTTTTTCATGCTGCTTTTTTCTAAACTGCATGTCATCTATTCTTATATCCTCATGGCTATGATATATGTTTTTGGATATGTACTTTCCCTTTGATTACTCACAGAGTTGTGCCACTGATAAGCCCCGTGAGAGTGTGGAATTGCCAGTGGAAGATTAAGGATGAGGAGCTGTTGGAGAGAAGGCAGCCTAGATGAATAGCCTGAGGCTGAGGGAAACAAAATGCTATGGTATCAGAGCTTTAGGCTATGCAGAAATTCTCAGCATTAGAGCATCCTGTAGGGCTGAGGTACTGTCTAGTGGAAAACTTGATTAATCCAAAGGCATCTTGTACTCTTGCTACAGCTTCATGCTGTACTGGAGAACTCAGGAATGCTGTAATTGTTACTGTACTGGAACTTTCCACAGCAAACTTGACAGTGTTGATATATAAGACACTTGATTTTCATTTACTTGAAGCAGTTTCTTTCATATTCCTTGCATTTTATTATGTCATCACAAAACTATTTAGTTTTTTTCAGCCCTCATGCATATTGATCAACTCAACTTGAGACCTGTTTACAGAGCATAGTTAACGAGTCAAGAGATAATGGATAAGAAAATTTTGAGAATGAAAGTTCTGCATAAACCAAAAATCCTATCCAATCTTTTTTTGAGACAGACTGAACCTTGCAGTGGTAGAAAATGTCAAGCGTTGATAATCTGATAAACTCCCTATTCTAATTCTTAGTTAACAGCAATCACAGAAAGAGAGAGACAAAACCAACTCTTTTTGTCTTTAACCTGAGAACTTCAAAAGTATCCTGTACAGGAGACATCACTGATGATGTAAAAAAGCATGGAAAATCAAATTTCAGGTTCTTTGTTCTAATTCCATTTCCTGAGACAGAGAAGGTGAGAGTTTTACTTTGGGAAGTATACCTTCTGGTCTGTTTTAAAGGAGTTAGTAAAAATTTTTATTTTTTGTTTGGTTCATGGTAAACCATATGCCTGAGAAACTGGCAAGGTACTTTTCCTGAATTTATAGAAATATGTCTATAATAGTAATATATTACAGTGAAAGGCTTGACATGAGACCACTCAAACAAACAAACAAAGCTTAAATTCAAACAACCTAGAGAAGCTAATATTATCTATGCTAAAATGTTTTTCTACAAGTGAAACATGTCTATTAAATGGATGATCATATATTTAGGTATCCATGGCAATTTACAGTGGAAGGTACACCCACCTTTGTGTGCACTGTTTCCTTTGCATGTGGAGGGCATCTTGGAGACAGCAAAACTATTTTTATCTCATGTTCTTCTATCTCTGCTCTCTTCAGCAACAACCACTGGACAGAGATATGAGATATCTATTGTTTTAAAAGGCCAAGCTATGGCAGAGTAAACAAAATGTATTGTGGGAATATATAATGTGTATGCCAACATATTTTTGTACCATATTCAAAATTCAGTGAGGTCTAGAAGTATTCTTATTGGCTTTGCTGAGTTTTGCACCATTGTCTACAGTACTTGTGCATAAATGTGTTTCAGTATGTCATGATTTAAGTTCGAATTTTATAAGGAGTTCAAGAACTTAAATGTTTACTTCTTTATAGAAGGTCAGTCCAGGGGACTGGATCTGAACCCTTTATTAATGTGTCAGTGACACTACACAGAGTAGTTAATTTCATACTGTAGATTGTTAGGTTAAGCCCCAAAAATATATGTTCATCTTGGCTGACATGTTTTAGTAAAACTATAAGAATTAATGGGAAATGATATATTAATGATCACTAAAGTATGAAGAGGAAGCAAATCTGGCAGCTTTAAGCCCACACAAGTGAGGGCCTATGAATCCCTTGAAAGGCTTAAGGCAACCTTAGCTCCCAATTAAATATAAAATGAGATCATCTAGTATATTTTAGGCTTTGGAACTTCAAACAAGACTGCAGTTCTGGCGTTAGAAAGAACATATTGTAAAATAAAATTAAGTGTAAAAGTATTTAAATGCTTAATTATTTATTAAAATTTTCTTTTATTTCTCTCTCTAAACAACTTCCTAAGTGATAAGTAAGATTAGACATGTTTTGCTCTGTACTTTCTAATGCAAAATAAATAAAAAAACAAAGTGTGTAAAAGAAACACACTTCATTAGCATCTTTGGTACTAATATTTCTCCTTTCTTCTTTTCTCTTCCTTTGCTCCCTGTTTGCTGTCTCATCATCTGGATCCTTATGCATGATATTTGCCTTCTCTACTTTCCACCTACTGAATGAATTTGTGTTCTTTCAATATAATTATTGGTAGTGAGAGCTGAAATGGACTCTAGCTCAAGATCTCAGATATTCTCGGTTTCTTCTGATAAAGGATCTAGCAATGATAACAACTCAAATGATAACAACTCAGATTCTTCCTATGTTCTTGACAGTCATAATGGGATAGAAGGAAATCAGTTAGTTATTGGTGAAGACTTATCTGTGGCACAGTATCAAGATGACATTGAGAAATCTGTTCACCTTAATCAAGATGGCAGTATCACAGTGGAAATGAAAGTTCGATTCAAAATTAAAGAGGAAGAAACCATTAAATGGACAACAACTGTAAGTCGTGCTGGCCTTTCTGATGACAAAAATATCTCTATTTGCAATTCTGCAATGAATGTGGAAGACTGCTTGTCCAATGTAAATGCATCAGAATATATAAATCCAAAAGATACTCTGTTTTTGAAGAGCTACAATAAAGAGGAAGAAGACTCATTACAGCAATCCGATGCAGAAGTGTCAGACAAAGAATCAGAGTCTGATTTAAAAACTGCTGATTGTATTGTCTCTGATCAGAACCATTCTGCAGATCTAGGCACAAGCAATGTACCCGAGGAAAATATCAGGCCTCGCTTTTATAGGCCTCCCACTCCTGGGCCAAGGCGTGTTAGACAAAAGAAAGCAGTTGTTGGAAGTGTCACCTTAGTATCATCTGAGAAAGAAGTTCAAGAGAAGACAATAAGACAGTTTTCCTACAGTGAAGAAGTAGAGAATGGAGAAAAAACATCTGAATATTGCGTGGTAGCTCATTCAAGCAGAAAAAAATCAAGTGTCAGTAATCCAAAGGTTAGTGAAATGAGTGGCAATGGTTTATTAGAGCTTTCTTCAGAGAGTGTAAAAAAAGAAATGCTTTTTAAAGTAAGCCACAAAAGCAGTGATTTAATAGAAACCACAAATAGGAAGGTATTAGAAGTGCCTGATGAGGAGGAATTGGTACAGAATATATTGGAGAAATCAGCTGCAGAAAAAGGTGTGTATAGTAGTCTAGTATCAACCTCCAAAGCTAACATCAGTGGTTTCTTACCATCATCAAAAATTTGCCAGACAGCTAGGCCAAGTTCAGCAGATCACATCCAGAAGGCATGTGATATTAAACAAATAAAAAGATCACTAAGTTCTTTCATTAGATATTCAGAATTATATCAGTCAAAAGAAGAAATAAAATGCAAAACTGATGATTTAATAGATATTTCTCAAGATTCAGTGCATTCAGCCTGCCCTGGACATGTCCAGATGATGGTACCTCCATGTAGTAAGGGACCTACTGAGAAAAATACAACTGGATTTTTTCCTACTGTTACTGAAAGTGAGAATCAAATCAGTGTCCAGACTGAATCTTTGATGACAACACAACTCATTGATAACAGCCAATCTGCATCATCTTTCACCAAAAAGAAGAAGAGAAAATCATCTAGTTTTTCAGAGCAAGGTACATATGAAAACCAAAAAGATCAAGACATTTCAGGGATAGTTAAAAGTGAGGAAATGCATATCACAAGAAAAATCACACAGGATTCCACAACAGAAGCTATGGATAATTATTCTGAAATGACTCAGAGAAAAGAATGTGAATTTTTTGTGAAAACCAATGATGGGTCTGTCAATTCAGACAAAAATATTTGTCCTGAAGATGAATTATATCATCAGCATTCAGTGGAACAAAATGGATCATCATCATCTAATAAAAAAAAAAGAAGTAATAACAAGAAGTTGGCCAAAGCAAAATTAAAGTCAGGCAAAAAAGGTAATATAATTTCATCTGCAAAGAGTGAAGATGATCTACTGACAGTTAATTCAAACAATGAGTCTGAACACCCTCAGGACACACTGAATATGGAGAAAGAAGGCACACATCTTATAACCAGTCTCAAACAGAGACCTAACTCATCAGTGACTTTAAAGCCATTGTCAAAAGTGCCAAAGAATCTTAGCTTTGAAAAAGAAAAGGAAAAGAATAATTTGGAAAATTCACCATCAAAAAAAGAGAAAAAGCAAAAGGCAATGAAGACAAATCTAAGTAAGAGTGCAAATAAGTTATATATGTCAGACAGTGCCATTACACTAGAGGCTCTAAACCAGGAGAGTTTTCAAGAGGAGATTGGTGAACATTCACTTGAAAACTATGTCCAGTCTTGGCTGAAAAACTCGCTATCAACTTCTGTCTTACCTCCTATAAGGAAAAAAGAAGAGACTTTAGAGAATACCAATGCTAGTTGTTTTCCTAAAGAAAATACTAATACTTCTATAGATAAAGAAACAAGACTCATCACAAATAAAATGCATATGACTGGAAAAAAACATCTGGTTGAACACAACCTAACAAAAGAAACTTTGAAGCCTGTTGAATTGAGAACTTCAGAAGAATCAGCCCAGAATTCAGGTGAAAACCAAAGTGAGTCCTTAATTCATGCTAATACAACTGCAGTAGAAGCAGCTGAGTACTCACTGAAGTCAGAATTTCATCAGGATGGTAAGCTACATTTGGTTCATGAAACACACGACAATAATAAGAAGATGGCAGAAGTTGATATTCAGGATACCAACCTATGTCAAAGAAAAAAATCTGAAGTTGCTGTTCAAGTGGATTGCACAATTGTTAATGAGAAAATTGGAATTGATGTTCAGAATAACTGCATGTCTAGCATGTTACTGAATGAACTACAATCAACTTTACTTGGTGTTCAGAAAGAGCATAGTGGATGTATAGGAAAAGCTTGCAGCCTTTCAGATCTTTCTCTTTCAGCTTTTGGTTCTTCCTCCAACATCCTCCTAGCATGGCTGTTTGTACTGAATCTGAGAGAGAGTTTGACTGGGACAATCACAGATGATATGCAAAAAACTGCCTGTAGCTGCTCTGAAATATTTACACAGTTACAACATCTAAAACAAACTACACTTACAGAAAAGGCTGATGAGCTGAAGGCTGTCTTTTCATGTTTTCAAGAATCGACAGAAAATAAGGTATTATACTTGAAGAGGGAACTCGAAAAGCAGGGCTCCCCACATTACCACAAGAATATGCCCATATCTGAAATTCATAATGGTATACATTTGCATGAATCTGAAGAATCAGCTGAGCCTTGTATTCCAATGGACAGTGTCAATTCTGAAGAAGCTCTAAAATTCTCCGGGGAATTAGAAAGCTGTTCTGATATAGAGAAGGATCTTTGTGGAGAAACAGAGACCTTAGACTTGAGTGCTCCCAAAACACAGCTAGATGGTCAATATTCCAATACTGATTCAAATACCTGTAGCCTTCCATCAGCTACAGAGATTCCTGAAATAAATGAAGAAATGCCTGATAGACTATATGAAGAAACACAAGTTAAACCCACTGATACATCATCTATTAACGAAGAGTCAGAAACTTCCGTAGAACCTAGCTCAACCGTTCATAGTGTAACTTCTATTGATAAAAATTGTATTTTAGACCAGGATATTTCTGAATTAGAAGATGAAAAAGATACTATACATGTTAATACTGGTAAAAGTGAAGATGAGGATGTTGATCTAAAGTCATTGAGTAATGACAAAACCCCCCCAAAGCAACATAAACTAGCTCCTGATACCTCTGTAGAATGTAACAATGAGGATTATTCTGTTCAGGATGAAAAGGAACATGCAGAAACTTCTGAGGAAAGTTCTGAGAGGTTATCTACAGTCTCTCCATTATCATTTCGTTATGAATCAAAGCAAATTACAGATTGTGACATGAGTGAAGGAGAACAAAAATTGCAAGTAGAAGAATTGGAGAACAAAATGTCTTCAGACACTTCCCAAATAAAAAAATGCTTAAAAAGTCCTGCTACTTCAGATTGGTCAGATTACAGACCAGATACTGAAGAGAGTGAATATAACTTTAGGGCATCCAGTGACTTGACCAATGAAAGTGGGGACGAAGCATTACTTGAAAAACAATATAATACTGGCTATGTAAAAAGAACTATTGAACGACTTTATGGCAAGACAGAAGCTTCATTTAAGCCTGAATTTCACAAAGGATTTCCTTATATGTCAAAAGTATTTCAAATGGATACTGAAGGATTCCACTCTGCAGTGGGGGAAAAAATAGTTTATTTTTCTCAAGAGCCTTTGTCTAGCTCTGCAGAAAAATTGTCACGTTCCTCACTACCATTACAAGAATATCCAGTAAACATAAACAAAAATGACAATACATTGAGAAGGGAAAAGACATCTTTAACAACACCACAATCTACTCTTAACAGAGAAGAGATAAATTGTACTAATGACTGTTTAGGGGAATTTCCAAAGCAACAGGGTCAACCTAGCACACATGCTAGTGAAGATGAAGGAATATTGATAGATAAAGGCAAATGGCTTCTCAAAGAAAATCATTTGATAAGAAGATCACCACCTGAACGCATTGGAATGTATGGTAATTTGGATACAACATCAAATGATACTAACAGTGATGAAGTTCCATACTCTCACTTTGGCAATCTGAATCAGTACCCAGTCCTTGATGAAATCTCTTCTTCAGAACTTGAAAACATGGTTAAGCCCCCTGAAAGATTTTGCAACTACTTCAATATGCCTCATAACAGTGATTCAGAACCCTTTCAGGATGAGCTAAATACAAAAAGCAAACCTAGTCGGAATGGTAAGATCCTTCCTGCAGAAAACACAGAAAAGATCAAGCAATCAGTCATGGTAGGTTCTACTTCCACACAGGCTGATACCAGTTTTCCAGCCTTTTCATCTGTAGAATTTAGATTACCTGATAACAAAGTGCATCCATTGGAAAAGCCTTTAAATGCTGAACCCATACAATCTCAGCCAACTGATGTTAGTAATGCTAACAGAAGTGCTCTTCAAGAAGAAGATTCTCTGGATAGACTCCATGCTATATGTGGCCAACATTGTCCAATACTGATGGTAACAGTAATACCAATTAATGAGGAACAGAGAGGATATGCCTACCAAAAGGCATCTGATATTGAGAACCAGCTGGGTCCACATTTGCTGGCCAAAAAGAGGGAACATTTAGAATGGTCAGGTGAAGATTTAACAGACAAAAATAATCATGGGACTTTGAAGAATAACTCTATCAATAAGATTGCCAATAATATTTTTAGTAGGTTTTGTGCTGATAACACCTTAGATTTTATTAGTAGCTTTGGAATACTTGCATCTTCAAGTCTGAAAGACAAAAATAATTTGGGGAAGTTACATATTACAGAGGATTTGAATGTAAAACACATGGAAGTCGGAAATTGTCAAAATAATGTATCCAAACACATACCCAGTGATCTTCTAATAGGCACAAATGATGAGCTACCCTATGGAAGGACAAAAATATATCAAAGCTTAAGAATAAGTCTAATTCATATTCTTGGGGAAAAAATTTCTCCCATATTGGCAGATGCAGCAAAAGCCTGTCATTCGGAAACATTTCTGAAGTGTGACACTTCCTTTAATAGCATTGAACATAAAGCCTCTGGAAATAAGAAAAATGAAAATGCCTTTCCTACAGAAGAAAAAGAAAAGGAGGACAAGGAAGAAGAAGATGAAGAAGTAGTTTGCTTTTGTACAAAGAACAATGGAAAGAATAAAGATGAAAAAGAATTGTAATAGAGATCTTGGAATTTCTCTAACATTAGATTAGTGAAAACAAATTCAGCAAAAAAAATATCACATAATAAACTGCTGAATGTCACATGCAGTAAGACTCCCAGTATGAACACCTAGATAATTGCATATCATTGCTAAAATACAAATAGTATTTAAATTTTTATGGGATCCAACATGGGAAGAAAAACTGTTCTTCAAAGACAATGATTTCTCAGTTAAATGACATTTTTCCTTAAAATATTATATGTTAAGAGATAGTTACCTACTAACAATCCAATTTTACAGAAATAACTACTGCTTGTTAGAACAGAGAACTGAAATGTGAAACACCTTTTTAAGATAAGAGTCCTATATTTCATGACATTTGAGAAGGAGTTTGAAAATTGTCTTTCAGCAGAAAGACTTTTCCTGGAACAAAATTGACTGATACGTTTAATTTGAAAAGAGAAGTAGGAAATACTATTCACATGCTGCAATACAATACAAGTAGCAAACAGAAGTCATGCTAATTTTATATAGATGTACACTATCAAATTTCTATTTGAGTTTTTAAAGGCCAGCTACAGAATATTTATGAGAGTAAAGAGATTTTTCATTCTGTATGTAGGATCACACAGATATCAAAAGAAATTTGCCTCTTTTATCCAGAGGAGAGTAGAGAAGAGGCATATTTAGGAACTGAGAAGAGAGACTTGTTTGTTAATGGACTTCCTGACTCCTCTTGCCATATTTCCTTCTGAGGCAGCACCACTTACTTAAAATTGTTCTACATACACTAAATGTTTCAGTCACGTGTTCTTCTTTAACCTCTGTATTTTAAAGACAGTCCACATCGTTTTAGTGGGGTTTTTTTGTTTGTTTGTTTTTGTTTTTTGTTTTTTGTTTTTTTTGTATTATGAGATCCAAGGCATATGCAGAATGTTTCAGGATCTTTCACTCTGTTATTAGAATTATTTTGTATACCTGTTTACAGAATTTTTTATTATTACATGTGTGTAGTAAGAACTTATATATGGTTTACAATTTTCAGTAAATTATTTCAAACATAAAATTGAAAAATATATAATGTATATTTTGATTAGGCAGGTTTTCAGTTAGATTTTATTTCCTAATACTGCATTGTACCTTGCTTCAATGTCAATGAAGTCAGAGACATACCTGAAGAGAAGTGTTACTTTTCTGCTAGAGAATGAGAATTTGACCATTCTGTACTCTTAGAGGCTGTGTCTAAAATAACTGGCATGTACATGCTGTGATAAGTCATGGGTCATGATTCTTTGATTATCCAGACTGGGAGCCTAATAAAAGGCTGATGCAAATTCTTTTTGGCCCAGAGGCTTTGGTTGTCTCCACGTGGGACAAAAAGCATGTGGAGGGGAAGTGGAAGTTGGATCTGAAGCAAAGGGGGTCTGCAGTGCAGGTAGAAAATGTAGAAGCACTTTTCGGTTTTTAGGAGTCCAATGGCCCATATATTTCCCCATTAAAAACTGGTATGTTTCTGTCCTTTGAAGAATGTATTCTGTGTAATAAAATAATGTTACAACCCTAAAGCAAGATATATTGTCTGATATATTTCACACCAAGTAATTGGGTGTTATTTCCCATGCTGGCATTGTTTCTGATGTTCTTCTGTCCGTCTCCAAATTTTGGCATCCTCCTGCTCCAAGTGAAGAGTCTCAATGGTATTTTTTCATCATTTTACATGTTGATACAGAAATAAAATGTATCTTTGGAAAAGGAAGGTCAAAATTAATAGAACCCAACTGAGTGTCATATTCTGAGTACCAAGCTTCTATGCTGTAAATAATGTCTAATTGTATAGACAGTCAAAATAACATCTACGTCTCCATCACTCACACTGTTTTTGATTCACAGCACCCTGTACTGCATTCACAGCACCTTAACTTTTTCAGATCAAAGTTCAAGAACCTTTAATCAGAAGCTTATTACTGAGTTACTGAGAAAACTAAGCACTAAAAAGGTGAGATGTGAGGTACTCCCTGAGGTTACAAGAACCAGAGACCACAACAAGTGGTGAAAAGATTGTTATATTAACTGAAAGGCTTGGCTTTGATTTCAGTATGTTAACTGAGAGAGAAGGAATACAATGGTGACCTCAGAGCAGTACAAAAGATTGACAGTGAGATGTACCATATTGTCATACTGTCATTAATGGCTCAGGGAAGATCACAGAATCATAGAATCGTTTATGTTAGAAAAGACCTCTGAGACTGAGTCCAACTGTTAACCCATCACTGCCAAGTCCACCATTAAACCATGTTCCCAAGTGTCATATTTACCCACCTTTTAAATACCTCCAGGGATGCTGACTTCACCACTTCCCTGGACAGCCTCTTCCAACGCTTGACAACCTTGTCAGTGAAGAAATTTTCCTAACATCCAATCTAAACCCTCTCTGGTGCAACTGCAAGTCATTTCCTCTAGTCCTATCGCTTGTTTCTTAGTAGAAGAGACCAACCTTCACCATGATACAATCTACAAACCCGTGTATATATATTCTATATACGAAGATAGTGAATATTAAATGTCTGAGATATGCAGATAAAATAAAACTGCTTTCATTACGTAGGACTGGAGAAGGCTGAAGAGAGAACCTCACATTGTTGGTGGCTGTAGCAACATATTGATTGACAGTGAAAAACACCATGAGAAGTAATATAACCTACTTTATATAGGATAGAAAACAATTTAGTAAACATTCAAGAGATTTATATAGAGAGGGAATTCCTAGAGAGGGAATTCAGTTTTTGTTTTGCCATTATTAAAAAAGAAACTGCCAACATAATATATAGATCACAGTCTGGGGAAGTTTCAGTTAATCTAGTTTAGCCCCTTGCTAGAAAGAAACCACACAATTAGGTAAGTAATTTCATTTAATTAAAAAATCTCATTTTAAAACTCTTTCTCTATAGTCATTACATCTTCCATTAGAGGGATATTCTAGAGCTTGAGTCCTCCTTCTGATGTGTGTCTTGGCTGTTTTCTAGTTTCCATCCTTAGCCTAGTCATGATTAGTTTATATATATCTGTGCCCTAAAACCATCATTGTAGTTTTCTGAAATGTGTAAGGCATATTTCTCTTACTTTTAAGGATATCAGAGGAAAGGGAGACCAATTAATTGTTTAACATATCCCTATTAAACAAATAATTGACTTTTATAACACTAATGATATCAAATATCATTAGTCTAATCACCATGTTAATCCACTCTAAGTATTATGTGGAATATTTAGTGCAATTTTCTTACCTTATGCCATGGTTTAACCCCAGACAGCAACTAAGCCCCATTCAGCTGCTTGCTCACTTCCCCACCAGTGGGGCTGGGGAGAGAATAGGAAGAGTAAAAGTGAGAAAACTCATGGGTTGAGATAAAGAGAGTTTAATAGGGAAAGCAAAAGCCATGCACATAAGCAGAGCAAAACAAGAAACTCAGCACTTCCCATGGATGTGCATGTGTTCAGCCACCACCAGGAAAGACAGGCTTCATCAAACATAACAGTAACTTGGGAAATCAAATACCATCACTCCAAACATCCCCTGCTTCTTCCTTCTTCTTCCCCCAGCTCTGTATGCTGACTGTGATGCCATATGGTCTGGATGGTCATCTGGCGTCAGCTGTCCCAGCTGTGTCCAGTCTCAGCTCCTTGTGCATTCCCAGCCTCCATGCTGGCAGGGCAGTATGAGAACTAGAAAAGGCCTTGATGCTGTGCATGTGCTTCTCAGCAATAACAAAACCATTCCCATATTATCCACCCTGTTTTCAGAACAAATCCAAAACATAGTCCCATGCAAACTACCTCAGCAAAACCCAGCACACTCTAACAAACTAAATTAAGGCAAGAGGTTAGGTACACCTACCTACAGTAGCTTAACTCTTTTATACTTATAGTTATTTATATTTATGCTTATTTATACTTTATACTTATGCTTATATGAATTTTTTTAGTTTAATGTGTTCAATCTACATAAATTCTTGTAATGATCAAGGTTAGGTTATTGGTAACAGTATCGCTCAGTGATACTACTTTCCTTCATTCCATGCCGTTGGTTCTCAGCCTCCACTGAGTGAATGGTTTGGATTGTAAGGGACATTAAAGACCACATAGTTTCAACTCCCATGCCATGGATAGGGGCACCTTTCACTGGATCAGATTACTCAAAGCTCCATCCAATCTGGCCTTAAATACTTCCAGGGATGGGGCATCCTCAGCTTTTCTGGAGAACCTGTTCAGTGCCTCATAACCCTCCCAGTGAACAATTTTCCTCTAATATATAATCTAAACCTGCCCTCTTTCAGTACGAAGCCATTCCTCATTGTCCTGTTACTACATGCTCTTGTAAATATTTTCTCACCATCTTGCTTGTAGGCTCCTTTCAGGTACTAGAGACTCACAGTTAGGTTACCCTGAAGCCTTTACTTTTCCAGGCTGAACAAGTCTGATTCTATAAGCCTTTCCTAGTAGGAGAGGTGATCCATTCCTCTAATCAGCTTTCTGGCCCCGCTCTGGACTTGCCCCAACATGTCAATGTCCTTCCTGTGCTGTTAAACTTCAGTAGATTCCAAAGAAGTTGTTTACATCTGGGTAGCCAATCAACACTTTTGCAGAGATACAGATCCTTTCTTAAAGAGGTTTTTTCCAGCACAGCCTTCAGAGACCCTAATGTTTGACATAAGTGCCAACGCTCTCATTACACAGCACTGCATGGAGCAGAGCTGATAGATCCTTAGTAAACAGAAAGCTATATTTAATACAATTTAATACAAAACTCCAAAACTGTGTTTGAAAAGTGATCTACGTTCATGCAAATTTAACACAGTCATATGAAGCACACAGAGTAGAAGACATGAATGCAACAGAACATTTCTTGACATGCCCAACACATCAAACAATATTTGCCTGCTGTAATTTTGTGAAATACATTCCTGTATTCGTTGGCATGATATTATTTAGAATTTTGATTAGTGAAATGCATTTTGTTTAAGAATCTTGAGTTTAAGTAATTCAATTAGTCTTTTTATCTTTTGGTAGCTAGGAAATGGAATGTGTCAGTCCTCACCAGTGATGTGCCATCTGCAGGAACAAGCTCAAAGGTTTATATTACATTGTATGGGGATCAAGGCAGTTCTGGTCCTATTTTTCTTGGTGGAGAGAAGGGAAAATTGTTTCAGAGAGGCAATGAAGACATCTTCACAGTAAGTAATATATAATCACTGTGTTGCCCTCTTGCATTCTGCTAGATCTCAACACCTTTCAAAATGTCTGTGATGAAAAGACAGTTTTTCATGTGGTACACATATATAGAAATGAGAAATGGGACTCTAAATTTTAGAGCTAAATTTAGTAACCTTTCTCACTCACTCATTCAAAGCTGATTTGATATATCTGTTTAAGAAGAACTACTGTTTAATTTACATAGTGCCAAATAAAATACCAAGAAATATGGGGCAACAAATACTTGTTTAGTTTATAAATTTGGAACAGGACTACAGTATTAAAAATTAAATAAGGAAGTGAGGAACTAGGATATGGTGCAAATTTTTAACTTTGTTAAATACCTGCTGTTTTATTGAAATAATGCCAAATTTTATACCTGTAATAAATCTGCTATCTACAGTTGCTTTTGCTCCCAGTTCCACAAACAAAGAAACACTAAAAACCCAGAACAATCCTTCCTCATCAGTCCTGTAGCATGGTCATTTCAGAGAGACAGGATAGGTCCTTTATCATAATCTGCATATGATAAACAGGTGTTTCTATTATTAGTACCCAGCAAAACAGTTCCCCTGCCTGAGAAAAGATATTTAATGGCAGCATTGATGAAGAGCTCACCTTTCCCACAATAGCCTCATGGATGTTTGGGATACAGAAATGCAGTTCTTTGCCCTCTTCAGCCTGGTGGATTTTCTCAGAAGAAACATCCTTGATATAGTATGTCATTCTCCACCTGTGATATCACAAAAACCCAGATTGCAAAGAGTAGATAAAACAAGTAACCAGGTCCCTGACAGATAAAAAGACTCTCTTCACCACAGATGATGCTGGCTGCTTTGCCATTATTGCAACTAATTTCACCTGCAATGACTTTTAAATGTAAAATTTGGAAGTAGTCACATTGTTTGGGACCTAGGATGTCCCTCTTAGATGAATATCCATAGAACCGAATACAGTTAAGGAGAGTCCACTCTGAAATACATAGAAAGAGAAAAGGTTCTCTGAGTGCTCGGTATGCTAGATCTCAGTTAACTGCAGTCTGTCCTTGCTGCTCTGTCTGTTTACTCTTTATATCACTGAGTTCAGGGAAGTTCATGATAGAGGGAACTCAGTTTACATCCATCTATATACTGAAAACATGAAAATGAATTCTACAGAAAACAACATAAGGACAGAAAATCAAGCCTACATTATAACAAAATAAATTATACAGTGAGGAGGGAAGACACTCACGGTGTGCTTCCAGTTCCTTGAAGATAAGCTTTCTCTATTTCTACACTTAAGTTTATACTAGTTGTTTAATAACCTTCACGCAAAGTTATTCCCTCAGCAGCCTGCTATCTCTACTGGACACACTCATTCAGCCTGCCCAAGAGCTAATCTTTCAAACACAGCTTTTAAAGTTGATTTAATTGAAATTTTTTGTAAAAAGAAGCATCAAAGCTGAAAAAAATTGTTTCCAAGTTGTAAGGTATACACTCCTGGAGGGGTAGGGAGAAAATTAGAGGTATGTGGGAGGTAAAAATAAAATTGTAGCAGTACAGTGGTATAAATGTTAAACTGAGGCAGGTTTTAGGGTCAAGACAGTTTTGCTTTTAAGTCATACATACAGAATGTATTCATTTTCCACTGAGGCCAATATTCAGTGGGGAACTGCTAGAGCAGCATGCTGAATCTATTTAAATGGGGTTGGCAGGCCAGTGAGGTTTTTGAGAGTTGTAGAAGACCCAAGCTTCTAACAACTTTTTGAAGCAAAATAATTTGGAAACACTTGTTTAAATATCAGAATATTTTATTCCTCCAAACAAAAGTCTTACCTTACAGTTACTAAATAAATTTCTGTTGCATGTTTTTTTCTGTTTGACAAATGTTTTGTGTTTCATTAGTTGTGTTTCTTTTACAGATTAATACTAGAAACATAGGACATCTCTACAAAATACGCATAGGACATACAAATGCAGGAAAGTCCCCTGCCTGGCACTGTGAAAAGGTAAAAGCAGTGAGAAAGAATTTTATCTTTTCAAGGCAGTAACTATGATGGTGGAGTCAAAATATTAGCAAGCACGAAATTCCTGGGATAAATATAATTAGCATCATCAAATGCTTGCACCTTCATTTAAGAGATATTTATGAAGGTGTGTTTTTGTGTGGAATTAAAGGCAGCTTATGGCTTGGTTGGCTGTTGGCAATATAGTGACAGCTCTTTGTTATGTTTCTTTAAAAACGTGTGGCTGGGCAGGAAGGAATGCTGCTTAACTTACCCATTATAGTCTGAGTTTTCTATGGTCTTTGTATACTACACAGTGTCTAGAGTCTGTTGAAACCCCGAAAGTCATTGAATCCAGTCTAGCCAAGTCCTCCCCGAATCTGTGGCTCATAGTGTGTCTTTATGCACAGCATGAATACCTCGGAGCTACATTGTAAATGTTTCTAGTTCTGTGTCTCTGAGTAGAAAAAGACAATAACAGGTTTTTTACCTCATGTAAAATATCTTGATGCAGATAAAGCAAATACAATAAAGCAAAGAGAATCAGCTAATTCTGCTTCAAGACTCAGTTGTGAAGCATAATATAGAGGTTTTTGGATGGGAAATTAAAGGATTTGACTTCTGCCCTTAATATCCAGGATGCATTATGCATGCCAATTATATATTATGCTTGTCTGATAGACTTCCATCTTTGTGCCAAGAGTTTCTTATCTTTCAGTTATGAGGCAAGAGTTTATGAAAGGCTTTAGTAACTACTGGTAAACTCAATGTTAGAATTATATTTCAAGTATATCTATGTAATGCAAAGTGTCCACTGGAATCAAATATTCATTGATTGGCACTCAGAGTCTCTGGCTACTTGATGTTTGTTTTTATCTGGGACTGTGTCTCAGAAAGGACACTAAGGTCTGGACAATGTTAACTGAGGTTTAGGCTATGAGTTCATACCTCAAGCCAATGGATGTTTCTCTGAAATATGTCTCTGGTAGTATCACTCTGAGAAGTTTCATGATAGAATTATAGGGAATATATCTCTTTCAGGTCAGGTGAGGGTTGCCTGATTATAAAGCCTAGTTATTTGTTTTCTAGTTGTGTTTTGTTTTGGAGAATGCTGAAGCCACAATATTGTTTAAGATACTTATTTCTTCTGTTTCAAGCTAATTTTTTTTTTTTTTTCTAAAATATGTGTGTGGAAGCAGTGGAAGAGTGGAAAACACCTCATAGTTTTGTCCCATAAGGCAGAGGGACCGGGTACCTGCAATTTCTAAAGTGCATCTGAGTTGGGAAGCTAGAATAGAATAGTTGGTTTTCTCTTATAGAAAAGGTTCATTTGTATACATAATCTTGGTATTAGAAATTTTGGTTATCAGAAAATCTGACTCAACAAATAGACCTTTGTACATCACCCTCTGTGAAGAGAGGCTGCACTGCTTGCTTTGTATAAGACAGACATTTAAATTAAGACACTGAGGATGTGTGGCAAAACAAAGGAGGAAAAATGAGAAGTTATTATTCTCCTTCTTTCCACCTGCGATATATTAATTTAAATAAATAAATAAATAAATAAAAGATGATTCAACATTTCTGTGTGTTCCATTAGTTATTTGCGTATAAATTTTAGACTTTATGGAATCTCAGCCAGTCAGGCACAGTTTTTAGGGTGGGATTCATCAGCCAGGTTTAGATCATTTCCTCTTTGCAACTTCGGGCAGAAAGTCAAGGAAAAGAAATACATTCAGCTTAACAAAGCCTATAAGTAACTTAGTGTTTTGTATAGTAGAGAGCCAAAAGAGTATAGCCATTGATTTCTACACTTCATAGATGAGAAACAGCCTACAGACACTTAACATCATAGTTACTTGGGAAAACTACATTTTTTTCAGAAAGAACTGCAATTAAAACTGAGTGATCTGCAGCTGCAGTTTTTCTGGTAGTTAGGCACACTAGTTTGCCATCAGTGTCCTGCAGTTTCTGTGTCTATATCTGTACTGAGATGATATCAGGCCAGAAAAAGTCAATGAAGGTGCTGCTTTGCTAACCTAAACTCCCTTTTCAAGTTTCATCAGTAGATGTTGACAGGCCAAGGTTTGCCAGGTTTTTCAGACAAGATAAATCTCTTTTTTTAAAGTTTAATATTCAAGCAGCAAAAGAGAAAAATGATTCCAGTAATTCGGAGTTCCTTCAATATTCAAATTAAGGAGATTAGATTCTGCAAAGTACAGAGTGAAACTACAAGTAGGAGTGTCTTTCCTTCTCTTTGCTGGTCCAAAATCTAGTGTAGATATCGGTATAAATTATCATAATCAGGGACCATTATAATATACAGCAGGGTCTGAAGTGTTTACTAAGGAATACTTTGAAGTACAGAATAACCTCCTTCCCTCCTTCAGCTGGTGTGCATATGGCCTTTTTGCTGCTACATGCGAGAATCTGGGCATGGGAGGAATTTGTGTAGGGCATTGTGCAGGCCTCAGCTGGTGTTGGGGGTGGCACTTTCATCCTCCTTGACCACAGCACCAGCTGGAACAACAGCTGTCTTTTGTGGGTGTGCACCTGAGCTGATAAAACCTGTTTCTTAGTTGCACTTGAGTTGCTCTGCCTTGTGCTTTCGAATCTGACATACTAAAAAGTCAGATTGGGGCAGCTATAGTCAGGGAGCAGAAATGCTCCAACCCCATGGTTTTGTGATCATGCACAGAGCTCTACCAGCACAGATTTCAACAGCATCCCACATATTTTGTGTTCTGTTCTACCTGGTGTCAGATCAGCAAGTTAAATTGCAACTCTTGGTGCTACTTAGGTGCAGTTGCTGAACTTTTTCTCAGGAGAGCAGTTTTCTTTCCCTGTGCATCGATGGCTGGCCCAGGACCAAGCAGATGGGGAAATACTTGTGGAGCTTCCTGTTTTACAGCAGGGGCAGCCTATTCTTCCAGGTAAGAAAGGTATCACATCAGATAAGTCAGACCACAGACTAGTATTTATAGAGATGAATTATTTGTGTTTCATCAGGTTCTCTATTACTTTTTGGCTTCTATAACACTTCTTCTGTGCTCTTTTCCTGTGGTTACTGGGCACACTCAGGTAAAAAGTTAAGAAGCACTGGAAAGGAGATGGGAGAGTCTTTAATGCTTTGAATTTCACAGATTCCTGAAGAGGGCTCCCTCTTTGGTAAGATTTTCATACTCTGTGTGTGCTTTAATATAAAGGCAATAGTAAAGACACCTTACATGTATGTAACTACCATGAAGCTGGCATATATGAGTCAGATTGCAAACTCTGTTTTCAACAACAGGATTATAGCTCCAGTATGACTATTGTGGCTGCTGTTTTAGTTTCTTTCTGTTAAGTGTCTGAGACAGGTTTCAAGAATACTTTTAAGTTCTGGATGTGGAATAAAACTTTAACAATGTTTTGAAAGGCTGTAAGTGTTAAAATCTCCATTACTCACATGAAGACTGTATTGTAATTCTAAAAGTAAATGATATCAAACAAAATAAAAATTATTTGGTGTTGCTGTTACACTCTTTTAATGTCCTGCTCTACTACACCAATCCCTGTCACTTGTGCTAGATGTTATTGCGATGGGATCTCTGCTTGAGCAATAGGAAGGAGGTGGAAAGTCTATGCTTGTTCGTCCCTTCACTTCAAATGGCATTGTCCCTTTCTGGCCTAAGAAAATTACAAGGGCATAGCAAGATTACTGCGCCCCAGGAGAGATGTGGGTGAAGGAGCAAGAATACTGGGGCAGATTCCTATGCTATAGGGTGTGATGCTAGAGAGGGAAGAGCCAGAACACCACTGGTATTACTTGTGCTAGGACTTTCACCAGAATAAGATCCACCTGGGAGATGCCTTCTTCTATTCCCCCCAAAAATCATATAAGCTGCAGAGGATAAAATTAATGGGACATGAGAAACTTCCATTTTAAGTTCTCAAAAAATTTGGGAATCCCTTTTCCAGAATGCTTAATATTATAGCAATGATTGGTAGTATGCTTATGGTCCTGTGTGCTGATCTTGTGAAACTGAAATTGTAACAGGTATTTTAGTGGTAACAGCTGTTCTGGATGCAGTTAGAAGGCAGAAGATATAAATAAAATCAAGGGGCAGAAGCTCAGAAAACGGCCCATGAAGGTGGGTAAAATTACCATGGGACAATTACTCTTATAAGAAAGAGCTGGGTGGTCTGGACTTGTATTTATACTTCTCTATGATGACTGAACTCTGAGATTAAGAACTTGACTAGAAGAGGAGAAAACACAGGTTTGTACCTCATTAGTAAATTTTAAAAGAAAAAGAATAGCCGGAGAGATTTGCTCCAGTGATGTGGTTAGCAGCTGTAAATGGCTCATAAAGTGCTCTAAGGAGATGCCTACCCACATTAACCACAATGATTTTTGATCTTGAATGGTCATGATCTTCATATCCTTGAGGGCATGAAAAGCCTTGGAGGCAGTCAGCCTGCTTCCTCACAGGTTTTAGTATTATTATTGTAGGGTGACATGGACATACAAGCACACTAGTATGAAAGTCAAATACCTTTCACCCACCCTTTAAATAAATATTAATTAGTTATAATTAACATATTGAATATGTTCAATTCCCCTATTGACAGTATCTGTTCTTCCCCAAGCATTCTCTTGTTTATATATTCTGGGATGCTGACCTCAACAACCTCCTAATTTTCCAGCTCTTTCTGAGTAGCTAATTTCCTTGTTTCTGAGATAAAGACTAAATGAAAGATTTTTATTATTGAGTGATCTTCATGCATGAAAAGCACAAAGACACACTTACAACCACAGTCTCAATCTGCATTTTGTAGTTATCAATTTCTCCTTCACACAAGGGAGGAAGAAAAGAACTTCTCTGCATTTCTACCAGTTTCAGTGTAAGAGGAGTCATGCTGAAGGCTTTGGAGAAGGCAGTTTCATCTCTGACTAAGTAATTGAAAGACAGCCTCTGTGGTTTTTTGCCAATGCTATATTTCTGCATGAGTCAGTGAAGAGGGAACATAGCTTTTAACTTCAGAGAAGATAGTTTGATAACAGAACAATGAAGGGATCTGGATTCAATATGAAAGAGAGATGATGAGAGGCACTTTAAAACCAATTTCAGAATAAAGAGGCTGAAACACTCTGATTTAACACTTTTTTATTCAAAGGAAAAACATGGGAATTAAACTGTTAAGAAGTATTACATAGAGATTTTGTTGCTCTAATGCTGGAGGACTGAGCACCATTCATTTGACTTTTTATCCTCTGCCATCCTACTTTTGTCCCCTTCTGCTCATGGCTTATAACACACTATTTAATTATATGCTGGGAATAAATCAGAGTGACACAGTGTTGGTGGCTGATGGACCTTTGCTTTTCTTCTTGTAGAAACTGGAAAGTAGGTACTTATTGAAGAGGAAATTGTAGCAATAGGGAAGATTGTTTTGGTCCCAGAGATGGAATTGTTGGTCTGGAGAAATGAATTCTCTACCTCTGCCATTGTCTGTTCATGGGGCATCTATTCATGTGGGTGCTGCAAAGAAAAAATTGGGCAAGTACATAGATCATGTGGTGCCATGTGAATGATATAGGTAAAATGCTGTGTGAATTAACAGTTCCTAAATATAAACTATTTTGAGTATTGAGACAGGCATACTCTGGGAAAAATAGTACCCGATGATGTTGCTAACTAAAGACTGTCAAAAGCTTCTGTGTCTTAAATGTTGCTGACTTTTACCCAAATAATAATAGCTGATCTGAAAAATATTTGTTTTGCCTCCTTGTTCTGTTATTCATAATTCATAGGCATGGGTAAAAGAACTGAATTTTGTACATAATTTTCACCCTTACACTTTCTGATTTCAGAATAATATGTTTACAAATGTAACATTGTATAGGCACAGAGAAAATCAGATGTAAAGAACACAGATACTTCTCTTAATCTCTATTCTGCAGACTTTTCCATGCAATACCTAAAGGAAAGAAACATAGAACATCTCAAGCTGGAAGGGACCTATGAGGAGCATCTCCCTGCTCCTCACAGTAGTACTTAAGGCTAAACCATATGTCTAAACCATCCAGACACTCTTTGAACTTGTAACAGGCTTAATGCTATGACCACTTCCCTGCAAAGACTGTTCAAGTGGCCAAACATACTTAAGAATATTTATCCTGTTGTTCAGCCTGAAATTCTCCTGACACAGCTTCATTCCATTAAGAGAACTATCAGTTCCTAGGATAAAAAATGTAAGCATTATAAATACTTATTATAAAGCTGGGATGATCCCCAGGCTTATGAGAAGTAAAGAGAAGTATAAAAAAAATTGTGAACATTGCCTGAAATTTGAAGTTAGCAATTTTAAGCCTCTCTCTGGATTTATTAATAGCATGTTTCTATAGTACAGAGAAGCTTAGAGGTTCTCATCTCAAAATGAGTTAGCTCTTATGCCAGAAGGAAACTACCACTGGTGTTCTGTGTGGGCACAATAAAATAACTTGTGCAAACTGTTTACTGTTCTAGCCAGATTGTTACCATTACCCAAACCAAATTCTCCAAAGATGGCTTGTATAGTAACATTCACAAAAATTTCTCCATTAGTAAGTGAGAGATAATCGTGAGAAAAATAAGGATAAAAGGAAAAATTGCAAACCCTGACCAGCCACTTAACATAATTGCAGATATGGACTGATTGTGAACAAATTTTTCACTGCTTATTGAAAGAAGGCATTTGGCCATCAGAAGAATGAAATGTGGAAGCAACCTCCTTTAGACAATTACAGTCAAGCTTCATAGCATGTTTCAAGTGGAAACTGACAATTGAATGATGATAATGTTGATGTTGTTTTGGACCCAGTGGTTCAGAAACTGTTTTCCATTTGCAAGACAGAGAAACACAAGGACACCTACGCCTGGAAGAAGACCTTGTATGACAGAAATTAGGTTTTTCTTTTCCCCTTTCATTCTCTCTGTACCTCAGTCGGTCTAACAAAATTATGTTACTGTATGTTGTCATAAATTTTGCTTTTCCTACATTTATTCTGAAGATTGTAATAGTATGATTTTATCTTAATTCTGAGTTTTATGGAGTCCTTACATTTGCATTTTAATGACCACAGTTTTATATTGATACATATTTTTATGTATAATAGTCTTTTCTTCAGTTTCAATAGATTTTGACTCAAATTGAATTTTACTTGCATTATCCCTTTCTATTAAATAAATGACTAATTGAATTTAAGTCCTAGTTTTTTCATCCTGAATTTATACCCTGTAAAGAATTTTCATATGGAATGTAGAGAGGTGTTTCATCCCTGGAAACTTTCAAGGTCAAGGTGGACAGGGCTCTGATCAGCCTGATGTAATTGAAAATATCCAGGATCATGGCAGGGGAGTTGGACTAGATGGACTTTAAAGGTCCCTTCCAACAAACCATTCTATGATTCTATCTTATTGCATGAATTGCTAAAATAATAAAACAATGCAGTTGAGTTGCGAGGTTCTAGAAAACTAAATTTATGGTGCTAGATTTTTGTCTGTTTGGTTAATCAGTGCATTGAAAATGTTAAAGGCTTCAGTTGCTTTTAATAGTTTTGATGTCACCACTTATGGTGAAGCTAATCTTGAATTTATGTTACTTATTTCAGCTTTATGATGATTTCAAAAGATGCTGCAGGACAAAGATATAGTATTGTGCATTTAAAGTTAAGTTATCTTTGCATTCCCCACAGTGACAGCCTGGGACAAAAACCATAAATGGAACACCAAAGCAAGATTTTATAGTATTTTACTGGATAGGAGTTTTAAGGTCTTATACCCTGTCCTTGATGCAGAAGTATTTGGGCTCTACAGACACATTCCCAATTAGATGCTATTGTAACTATAATAGTGTTTGTGATATGAAAAGTTGTAATCTTTTATTGCCAGTGACTGTCTATGAAGTGCATGTGACAACAGGAGACCTGTGGAATGCTGGAACTGAGGCTGATGTGTATATTTCTGTCTATGGAGAAAGAGGTGATACAGGATCAAGACAGCTGCTCAAGTCACAGAAATCCAAGAAATTTTTAAAAGGACAAGTAAGTAAAAGACATTTTTTGATATCTTTGACTGGCTTTTGTCTCTTAGATGAATGGTTATTCCAAGAAAGGTGCAATTAGAAAAGAGATAATTGCTGCATTCCAATGGCTCTGCAAAATTCCATTAATAAACTCAAAATAGTTTCTGAAGTTATACCAGTGCTTTTGGAAGTCAGAATTTTCATTTATAAAATAAGTAAGCGGTACACTTCTGATTTTCATTTTTCTAAAAATTTGATTTAATAAGCAAAGAGGAAATGAAACTGCAATTTCTATCTGCATTTCTAATGTTGAAATCTGCTGTATTTTGTAATTGTTTACCCAATGAAGCTTTCAGCAGGTTTCTCTTTTCTCATTCTGATCCCATTAATTTGAAGGGAACTACTCCCATTAGCAAACTGATCAGGCTTATTTACTACCTCTGTTTCAGGAAAGCTAACCTTCCTGGTTTGTTCTCACTTTATCATTAGCTGATATTTCAAATGACCTTGACAAAAGAGTTATAAGCGTTTATGGGTCTTCAGAATGTCATGACTGAAGAATGCTCTGCATTTTAAATTTTACTGAAACTTTATTGATTACAGACTGACATTTTTGCTGTTGAAGCTGTGCACCTTGGACATTTGTACAGGATTGTTATAGGACACAATGGTCTAGGATCAGGTCAGAAATCTCTCTATAACCTCTCTCTCTAGTCACTGAATGCTGTCTGCAAATTTATTAACATTTTATTTGAAATGCAATATGTATTTCTAAAATTGAACATGTGATAACATTTTGGAAGTGAAAGATGAAGGCTTTAAGAAAACTGTTCAAGTGACATATTAAGTCATCTTATTGTATCATCACAGATGTCAAATACCTTGTGTTCATTTTCAATATACTCTTAAGTAATATGTCAAGGACATCATCTGTTAATAATTTTTTACTAATCCTTATGGAATAACTGTGAAATGGAAGAATATCTGCATGTTAAGACATTGATTGTGTCTTGTAGTAAAGGTAAAATAGGCTATTATAATTTTAGATTGATCAGCACTATCAGTTGCACTTAAAAGATGTAGCTGAAGATTTTTATCACACTAAAGTCATTAGACTTCCAATTAATGGTGAAACTTAATTGCTTGCAGTCACAAGTCCTATTTTTAAAACTTTTGAGGCTAAATATTGTAAACCATAGCAACTTATTCTGAGCCATGATAAGCTGCTATCTAATTTTGTTGATATTTTTATTGGTAAAAGAATTAAGTCCCATACAATGATGTGTTAAAGCAGGGAGGGATGTAGCCAGGAAGAGATCCAGCAGCTTGCAGGCCCATAAGCAAACTCTATGGTACCTAGAGCAGGTACTGTCTTCTCTTCAGCCATCAGAGTAGCTGTGACTCTAGCAACCTGCCAGGGGAGCTCCAAATTTTGCAGTGACAGTAGAAGAGAGCAAACTATAGGAAGTCTAATATAATTAAATCCATCAATCTATCTCTCATAAACTTTTTTTTTAAACTTTATTTATTCTAAGGAAATGGATGGTTTCTGGACAAAGTTGTAATCAAGGATCCTATAACGGATTTGGATTATACTTTTCTTTGTCACAGGTTGGTGGTGCTTCCTTTGGGTTAGGTTTTTAATAAATTTGTAGCTACTCTTAGCTTTATTTCTGAAATGTCCTGTGAAGGGGAATATGTGTTTCATGAGAAGTGAGCTGAAATGATCTGATTCTTTTAACAGCTCTCTCAGTTGTAACTGTCCCAAACCTCTGGCGAATTTGAAAAAGCAACAAAAAAATTCTGCCTGGAAACTTTCTGTTCTTACACCTTTTGAACTCCTTCAGATATGATTTTTCACATATTCCTCATATCCAACACCAGCATGTCCATCCATTCTTCCATGTCATGCGATGCAAGGGTTTTCAGAAGAGCGTGTTGCTGTCCCTCCAGGAAACTGTTCCTGATTTACTGAAGTTAGTATGGAGATTAACTTGGGGTTCAGTGAGCTCAGGATCAGACTTTAAGATCCACTGAAATGGCAATCACAAATGCAGCTACCTGACCACATCTCTTATATTCATTTGCTTTGCAGCCTTTTACTGAGCTGCAACTTAATTTGAAGCAATACTAACTTCCCTGTGTTTCCCCCTGGAGATGCTGCTGCTCTGAATCTTCTGTTCTATAACTCATTTCTAATTTTATCTATGCCTGATTAATTCTCAACACCTTGTGGAAAAATTTTAATCGATAAAGATCAGTGCAAATATTAGGAGTGGTAAAGTTCAGTCACGTAAGAGTCTAGCTGCAGCTTGCCAGTGGCACCTCAGTTCTCTTTCCTCCTATCACTTCTCTGAGTGAATAAATAACTGCCTGAGACAGCTCAGAGTGAGCGATGTGCACACTGAAACTGATTTATGTGTGACTAAGGACTTTCTGCCTATCAGATACAGCACCTCATCCTTGCCTGACCTAATTTTGATTCTGTATTCTAGATGAGATGAACTGCTATGAAGAGATCTATAATGCTAGCTTCATACATAATTTAAGGAGAGTTCACATCCATTTCAGGCAGAAAAATACAGGCTATGTGCTATTTATTGTTAGAGCCTGATGCTGTGCTTGCTGTCATACTCTGAGTGTGTGAATGTTTTTGACTCAAATGGAGTTAGACTGAACTGACTTAAGTAGATGTGTACAATGACATTGTAAAAGTATAGTTCAGACATGGTAAAAGTGATGTCACTGTTGGATCTGCCTCCTTATGTATATGGATTTTTGGGGTACAGAACAATTTGCATCCTGCTATAACCTTCTTACAGACAGGAAGAACAAACATCATGACCACTGCATATTTCATTATTGATCTGGGGTGAATATGAGTTCTCTGATTTGTAATAATTGGGTTAGGCCTTGAACCTCAGCCCAGGAAAGCATTTACTTATGCTTCATCAATAACAAGTAAGCAGAATAATTTTTTGTCAATGTTAATCCCTTTTCACTAAAGTTGGTTTTTTGTATTGATATACGTCAGCCTTGAGACTTTAATACATAGAACAGTATCTGTCTTGGGTTGAGCTGGCAAAATGCCAACTGCCCATACAAAGTATCAGCCTCCCTTCCCCCCGCTGAGAAAAAAGGAAGAAAGGAAAAAAACCCTCTAAACAGTTTTAAACTTAAACTAACTATGTATATTTATACAGAAAAGAGAAAATTAAAAGAAAACTACAACATAACACACACTTACATAAGTTAGATGTAACAACAATTTTCTACTTCCTGCCAAAACCAGATTTCATTACTCTAGATTCATAAAGCACATTAAAAGACACCCAGCAAGGAACAGAAAGAAAGAATAACAATAAAATCTTTCTACTTCCCTTAACTCAAACAAAATGCAAAGTAGCTGCAGTAGCAGCGAGGTCTAGGACTGCAGGACAGCAGCAGCATGTCCTGCTCTACTGCAGCCATCGTGCCAACTGAGAGAACACCCCTACTCTACAGTATTTATATCTCAGGTTTGCGTTACCTGGTCTGAAATATTTCTTTGGTTACTTAAGTCAAGTGATACCTGTCTCTTCTAATCTATGTCGCATCCTTTGGGCCTGCTGAATTGAAGCCTAGCTAAAACTAAAGCCAAAACTACCAGAATATCATTTTCCAAGTGCCATGTATACATTACAGGGGAAGTTGCCAATAAAGGCAATAACTGAAACAGGTTCTGTTTTTTAGGTGGCTGGACCAGGGACAGGATGATGGCAGTATTGGTAGAGAACTGGCTGTGACAGCTGCCAGCATGCTCCCAGGAAGTAAGTGAGGAGAACTCAGCCTCACTGTTACTGTGCCAAATAGAATGAAGACAGTCTGTAAATTAATTACACTGTTTTTATCTGCACAGGACAAGAGCTGAAACTCAAGCAAGAAGAAACTGTAAGAATGTACCTTTCTATTTTAATTTAAAACATGCAAATTATGCTTTGAGTGAAATCAGGTCGGTTGAATGCTTTGTATGAAAAATTCCTGTGTATCATCTTCTCATAAATCTTTTCTGTTTGTTGTTTACAAAACTAGTGGGCTGCTCAAAAGTGGAAATTTCAGAAAGGCAATATACTTCAGTTTTACAACAAGCTCACCCATGGCTTCATTTGCCTCAACCCAGATGGCAGAGTGGATGCTTTCGGTGACAAGAAAAGCAAATATGGTTAAGTATTTTTCTTGTGATTGTATGCATAAAAGATGAAAGTAAGTCGGGCTTTAATATACACATTCCTACAGCGAATAGGAGTAGATAAATATAATCAACATTTTCCTGACTTAAAATATTAATACAAATATCAGTCTCTGTATTAATGGCTACAAGAACTCAGAAATTACATGCCTATTTTACATATAAGGCACACAAAGAAAAAAATTCTCATGTGGTGTCTTGTCACTGGCTTTCTCTTACCAAATAGAAACTTCTTGCCATCTGCAATTTAGTGCTCCCATAGAACTCAGGTGTCAGGGATAGTTACTGCCTTTTGCAACTAGATCCATCTAAACTATTAAGTTCAAATTTCTAGGTATAGTTCATTAATAAAGAGTATGTAAGTGTGTGTGTGTAACATACATATGTAAATTCATTTTATTCCATTCTTGTAATTGATTTGGTAGTCTACCAGTTCCTCCCCTTATCAGTTTTCATCCTACCATGTTAGTAACACTTAACTGTAATACATGTTATATTAGGCACACGTTTTGTTACCTTTTTAGTGATGGAGCTACTTAGCCTTTCTCACACCTTACCAGGGACCTTACACAGATCCTTTTGGAAGATATAGAATCTTTTGGGACATACCAAAGAGTGCATCAGAACACCACAGGAGTCCTCCAGAGACAGTTGCATCCTACAAATAGGCAACATAATGTACTGGTAGAACAGTTGCTTAAAAGATCATCTGTTGTTGCTGGGAACAATAAAAATGGCACTGCTTTACCTCTCATCAGTATTTTGTAGCTATAAGAGGTAACTGTTTGGAAAATTGGACAAATTAAAAATTTTAGGAGCCTTGTGCCATGCTGCAGGATTTGCTTTACAAATTCTAATAAGGATATTGAGAAAATGAATTCTCTTTTCTTACCTGAGAGCTTTATGTTCCCTACATCATCTGTTATTTATCATCTAAATTCATTGCTATAGCTCAGTTCATTATGCTGGAATTCTCAGCTCCTTTTTATGGATTTTTAAAAAAACATATATGCTGATAAAAAGAAATTTGTTCCTTATCATTAACTGTCAGGGTTTTTCTCCTCGAGGCAGCAAAATAGACAGTAGTCTCCAGCTACCCTTTCCTGAATGAATAAGAGAATGTATTGAACAGAGAGGTCAAACAGTTGAGTTAAACACTTAATTAATCCTTTTTCCTTGAAAATGATAAACCATCCATTGCAATTAAAGGCAAATATGAATTAATACACTTTCATACTTCTAACAATTTTTCATTTAACTCTTAGGTCTTTTTGATGTAAATGTCAAAAAGAGAAATACATATGTGTTCAGCAGTCATCATATGCCATGTCTTGCTCTTGCTCTTGTCAATGGCCATGTAATTGGAAAGGTAGGAAATGCTTCATACTTACATGTCACTCTCTGATTAATTTTTTTTAAATCTGTCTAATAAATAATTGTGATTCCAAACAGATAAGGAATGAAAAGTTGCAGAATTACAATTTACCTTATAATACATATTTAATTATACTTTGAGGACCTTCTGGCTCACATATTTCACAATCACTTCTAAAATCCATACAGTTTCTCATTTACTTTTAAAGTCATATTGAATCTAATAGACAGTTTTTTGTATATGGAGCTTTTTCTTCAGAAGGTAGTACCTTGGAAATGAAAAATTTTCCTGGGAATGCTTATTCTTTGAAGACTTAAAGGTACTGAAAAAAATATTAGATGGTGTAAAACAGAAGTGCTTTCAGTTACTGGAGTAATTATTAGCATTTTATGTGGATTAAACCCCTAGTTTTATTTAAATATGAGAATGATGACGGAATTAATAAAATATTTAAATACACATTTTGTTTATTATTTATTTTATACTATGGGATCATATAGCCTTAAACTTGATCAGGCAAGTATGGAGACTGTGTAGCTTTACTTTTTCGTGTAAAACTTCTCTCTCTAAGGGTGTTCTATGAGAACAGAATAGATGAATGAGGACACAGAAGCAAAAGAAGGTGGACTGGTGGACGAGAGTTACTGTGGTTTATTTCCCATATATGTTAGTCATACTTTTCCGTCTTTGTGGGCTGTGACTCTAACTCTCTCTAATTAAGGCACTCAGTTATCTTTCATGTTATCGTCAGATCTGTGTCATCTCATGATGAGCTGCTCCTGTAAAATTCCACAGAGTCCACAATTTAGGCCTTAAGTATTAGGACTGTAAAGCTGAGAAATATAAAGATTTGTGTACTAGACTGGCAGTATTGTGGAAACTCAGCATAGAAACGACATTGCGATACTCTCTTAGATTAGTTAATCTAATTTATTATTCCTCCTTTGATGATGCTAGAGCAAAGACAAAGCATGCTGTGAGCTCCGTGTTCGCCTTCAACCAAATGGTTGTGCCATTCTGGAGTCAGCCAGCTACCCAGGTCACGCTGTGACTTTCAATTTTCAAGGCAAAGGAGCTGATGAAACAACAGGATATGCTGAGCTTTCCAAAGAACTTGTTGTGCATGTCAAGGTAAGGTGGGCAGAGGGAAATTAAGAAGACTCTTCTAAAATTTGCTATTATAAAGCAGATTTTATCTAACCAAGTGTAAATCTAACCAAGTGTAAGAGGTTTGCAAGCTAAAAGAATGATTCTCTTCCACGAGGTGGAGCTCACCTACAGCTTAACAGGTAGGCAGCACCGGACAAGGTTTCCTTTACTGCTTGCCTGGAGGGGGTGATGCCGATACTGCAGCTGGTACCTGCAAATATGGTGGGGTGTAACAGGGAAGATGAGACTCTAAACTTTCTAGTAGACCTGCGAAAAGTAGGAATGTAGGCACATGCTGGAATGCTGCTGTTGAGACCAGTTCCTTAATTTGCCACACTCTTTGTGCTCTGAGTGTTGTGCTGTGCTGCTGAGCGGGAAAAAGCAGGGAAGTTGCAGAGTAGGGAAGGATTTCCACTATTCTAGTAGTGCCTGCACAGAAAGCAGCAAATATTCAAATACTGGGGGTATACTTGAATTACTTGAGATTCACTCTTTTATGTTTTATACATGAACATGCATGAAGAAGTGCTTAAAATAAAACAGTAGGAGCAATATCAGTATCCCAGTTCAGTATGAAGAAAGGCTGTACTATTCACAAGGACTTCTTGTCTCTCATCTAAAGGGTGTGTTTCATCATGGTGCCATCATTCTGCTCAACACAAGTCTCTGCCAGGCTCTGTGCCTTAGACCTGATGGGAGCTGCAATGGAGCAGGTCAGCAGCAGCAGGAATCCTACTGGAAGGTGCATAAAATCAGCTCTGGACTCTGCATGTTTGAAAGCGTGAGGAAACCAAGAATGTATCTGAAGATCAAAGATGACGACTGTGATGGAACAGTAAGCAGTTCTTGCTTGTATTTCCCTCTGCAGATAGTTTGAGTAAATTGTTAGTGATAGGAGAGAATAATTTTTATTTTTTTTTCTTGCTTGGATAAAAATGGGATAAATCTTTGTTTAGCTTTAACATGTTTTAGCTCTTTTCCTACATTTGCTCAAGGAAAGATAGAAAAATATAGCAAGAGAAGCTGTCATGTCAATTTGGCAGTTATTTGTAAATATCTAATTATATTTTTAAACTATTGAGAATGTAGATATAGTTAAAACTTAAGTGCTGCAAGATAAATAATGAAGATAAAACCCATTAAAGAATAACTAAGATGTAAGCAACTCCATACTGAACTGACTTTTAAAATGTGATTCCGTTCATCTAAGTTAAAATTCTCATGTTTATGAAATATTCTTACATAATTTTTATTTTGGAGTTTAAGACAAGTGAGTCTGAAATAGAGCTCTAAGTACTCAGATATGAGGTCCATGAGAGTTTGTCATTGACTCCAGTACACCTTTTTCAGAGATGAAATTATTTGATCCATATTTTGAATATAGGCTTTGTGAGTATCTTATTTTTCAGCAGTGTTTCACCAACGGATCAGGAGGTCTGGTATGTCTGTGCATGTAATAAGATAGCGTGTTGTGAAGAATGCAAAGTTAATCTGAAATGTTATTGGAAAGGAATAATAATTAAGACTTATGTAGCATCCAACTCCTGTAGCTACATGAATTTGATTGTTGAATTTATGTTTCTGTTTTCAACTTCTTAGGGCACAGGTGATGAATACTGTCACTTTAAAATTGAGAATAATTTGGAAACTGGATCTATAAGTCTAGAATCGGTGCAAAATAAAGGGATATATGTTGGTCTCCTGCCAGATGGCAAAACTAAACCAGTCGTTAACACTGGAGAGAGAAATATTTTTTTCTACCCACAGGTCATCAAATGTATGTGATTTCTCATTGCTCTGTAGTTTGATTTAGTGATTAGTCTTTCTAACTGACAAAATTAAAGCAAAAGTGTGAAAGCTATAAGGACACAATTTTTCTTGTTGTGTTTAAGTAGTTTTAAAAGTGAAAAGTTTATTGTATGTACACTTAATTTCTGCTATGTATTTAATTATCTGTACTTAATTCTTTTATTTTTATAATAATAAATGATACAGACGATATCGATAGTTCTACTAATAAATTTTTGAAAATGAGAATCAAAATAGGTGACAAGACAGAGATGGAGTTGATTTCTTGGGTATATTTCACATTCTGCTCTCAGATTATGGAAGCCTGGGAGATGTTATCTTGCTGCCAGCCATACCTTAGTCTTTCTTGAATTTATAGGGGAATTAGTAGACTTTCAAAAGGACCTACTTGGCAGTGTTTTTTAATGATGTGAAATATATTGTACTCCCTCCCACTAGTATATTCATTATGTCATTCTTCTGCCCCACAGTCAGATCTGGGAGCTCTTGTGGTCAAAATGCTTCCTCACTAGAGAGCTGACCTGTTCCAGTCAACTAGCCAGGACTCAGAAGTTAGGTCTCAGCACATTTTGGGTCATTTTTGCCTACTTTTCATTTCCCCTTCAGTAATTTTGTAATTTGGTGAAAAACTGATTACCAAAGATAGCCAGCTGACTTAGATTATAACTGCAGGAAATACTATTCTAGGGAAAACATTCTGATCTGGTGGACATAACTAGAGAGACCAAGAAATGAAATATCTCATGAAAAGGCTAAACAGGACAACAGTTTCAAATGAAGAAGCTGGTCAGATTTTTTTCTAAACAGAAATGGATCAAGCTTATCTTGAATGTTTTCACCAGCAAAAAGCATCATAGTTCTATGTGTATTAGGATCAAGACATACAGAACCCTTATGAAAGTCACTGCAATTGCATCCCTACCATTCAATCCCTATTTGCTGCAAGGTGAAAAAAATATTTTGATCACTGTGTCCTTGTAGAAATGAGGAAATTATTTTCCTTTGTTACCTTATGGAAGAGCAGTGTTTTCAATACAAATTCTCAACAAGGCAGTGCTTACTGATGTAATTAAAATAAAGCTAAAGATTACTTTGTTACAGGCTTCAGTTCTCCTGGATCCTTGTTGCTCAGTAAAAGGAATATAAAAAGGAGCTAGTATTTTCCATGAGAGCAATAAATATTTTCTGTTTGCTTCATATTAACAATATCAATTTGTTTCATATTATTCAAATGCCTCTAGCAGTTTTCGTGTCAGCATTCCCACTCTTAAGAAAGGAAACACTGTGGGGGTGGAGAAGCTTATTTTGAGGAAAGCTACATTTAAACAAGTCATTTTATTTATACATCAGTGTTAAATTTTTACTTAGATTTTCAATGCATGGAACGGACTTTAATTGGCATGGTTGATTTTTTTTCCACTTTTTGTGGCATTCTGCTAACAATAAAATGCTGCTTCTTGTAGCTGTGCAATACATAGAGAAAAGATTCTAGTGTCTAATGTGATGAATAATTGTGAGACCTGTTATTAGCTTCTGAGCAACAAAAAACAAATAGCTTGTAGATAGTGACAGAATTTACATTGTTTTAGTTGGTCGGGAAGAACCTATGGGAACATCTGCAGCATTCAGTAAAGAGAAGAAAGACTTCAGAGAATCTCAGCTCCAAGGAGGAAAAGCCCAGAAGCCAGTATCTCAAAGGCCTTCAACTCCCCCACCATCAAGTAAGTGAGAGTTTACAAACTAGTTGTGATACAACATGGTGTTATGCCTGCCTTCTGTGCACACTAGCAGGGTCTTATCTCAAGAAGCGCAATGAATGGCTTTTCTTGATTATTGAATTATGCAGGCACACATGCAACATAAAACACCTTTCCAGTTGTGTTTGTGTGGTTTTTTAAGGGCATTAGTATGCGTTTTATTGATAAGGCAGCCATTTGCAAGTTGAAAAACTTCGTGTGTTTTTTTTTTTTTTTTTTAATAATTTCTACTCTATCTAAGGATTATTCTGTGGAAATTAAGAGGCTGATATGGTGCAATCTAAAACTCACTGAAGGTAATGGAATATTTCTCATTTATACTCTCTCTCACAGTCACATTTTCTGCTTTATGGTTCACTGGAGGAAAGAGGAAGACTTTGGTATGTTGCCTGCTGGCTTTATATCTATGTTTTGGCAGGTAGAAATAGATAATCAAAGTTCTGATTATCCTTCTGGAGTGCTGGTCTACCAGATGTGTTTTTCTAGAATGAACTGCTTTCTTCTTTAGCTACAGAAGTTGCATAAATGATTTTAGGAATGGTTTTAGAAATGATTTTAGGAATATTCAGCATCCTAGTAACCAAAGTGTGATTAAGGAACTAGACAACTAAACAAAAAAGGCAGTGATATAGCTCTTGAAGAGTGGGGATAATCATGTTTGCTTCCTGTCTCTCTTTTATTTCAATGTACCTAAAGACTCCATCTCTACAGTCTGAATTGTGTCATATTGTCATGAAAACCAGGTGGGGTAAAAGGAAACTACAGAGCTCCACAAAGCACATTGAGGCACATTCACATGGTGGAAAAATACCTGTTACTTTGAATGAGCTTTAAAGACAAGATTATATTGGAGCTTCCACTATGGGAGACGTGATTATTAAGCTAGAGGTAGTCTCAAAGGCATTCACGTAGCAAATAATTCAGATGTGTCGATGATTTGGTTTTGAGCTTTATCCTTGGACTGCTAATTTAGTACATTTAAAGGTCTGACTATGTGAACAAGATGTCAAATATGGCATACTTGTCATAGGCTACAATGTGATGCATCAAACATGATTTTAATTAAATTCAGTTGAACCAAAATAGGTGTGAATCATTATTAATTACCATTAATTATTTCTGGCAATGTTGTTCCTATTTTTAGCTCAACACACCTACTTTCTAATCTGTCAGGCTTCATGTTGTATCATTGTGTCACAAAGCCTTCTGTTGTGAGTTGTGAGCAACTGGTAAGATATGCTGTGTCTGAAACCCATGGCAACAATACACAAGCCACCAAACCTGTTTTCAAAGCAGCTGGATGTTTTTAGAGTTGGATACAAAGGATCCTTTTATAGAAGCAATATCTGCCGTGAAATTGGTTACATAGAGTCTACAGCACTTTGTAAGTAGTTTTTCTGGCATTCGTAAATGCAGACTGCTTATGCAAAATGAACAGAACTATCAAAGTTACTCTGCCCTTCAAAGAAACAGCTCATTTTTAGTAAGATATTTTCACTCAAAATACTTTAGAGGTAACTGTCTTTTCACAAGTACAGGTGACCCTTTATTTTTAAAATAATACTCATTAAATACTCATTTGCTTTCTCACTCCCAGTTAACATTCGAAAAAGGGTGAAGTTTGTACTGAGTATACAATCCAGCAGTAGGCTTAGCAGTCAAACTCAGAGCAGATTAAATCCTTCAGTGTTATTTCTGTGTCTGCTAACTGACAGCTGTGTTTTGGTTTCTGTTTTCACAAATAATAATTGATGTAGGATTAATTAAACTGAAAACTTTTCTACAGCAGTTGGGGCTTCCCTTGTTGGATTGTGAGGTCAGTGTTCCTCAAGAAACTTCTTCACTGTACAGAGATGATGTTGTTCCCAGCTTCTATTTAACAGCTCATATGTCATTAGCTTCCATGACACAAAAGCAGTCTGTGACCTTGAGACCATCTCTGTGGTTTGGTATTAACAAAGTGTATCTCTGAAAAATGCTCTCTTCATCCTCCATGTTCCTTTCCTGTATGTTTGGTATACTATTACTAGTGATTATTTTTTTTAATATATTGTGCTTACAAGAGCGAATAAAATACAAATAAAATCTGATCTCATTTCCACTCAGTTAACATTAGAAATGATGATACATAGAGCTGTAATAAAAATACATCAGCTTTACTGCCCAAACTTCTGCTCTAGAGATTAATTTTTCTGATGGTTTGTTTTCAAAGTGTCACTCAATCATACGGTCTTCTGAGACAAGATAATTTTATTTTTATGTTAGATTTAGGATAAGTAAATTAATAAAAAGGTTATTTTTATGAAACTCTCTGAAGGGTTGTGACTTCATCATTCTCGTGCAAGCCTATGAGAATGAAGTTTTGTTACAATAGATTTACAGCATGGTGTCATGAATTGTGAAAACTCCCATGACTAATGCAGGGTAACCATCAAATCCTCTTTTCAGAGAGGAATATTTTTAGCCTGTAGCAAATCAATGCTACTGATTTCCATTTGTAAGAAGAGCCAGTAAATTATGAGGCTGAAAGCATGCCAAATCTGTGAATTATTTGTGCATTAAAATTGTTCCAAAAGGTAGTAGTTTGAGGTTGCAGTAACTGCTTTGGGTAGCAGCTGCCCAGGTATGGAATTCTTGTCCTAGGCACATGGAGCAGCCTGGGATTACTTATGTTTTTGAATACTTGTGAATTTTATGAACATTTTAATCTCTCTGCTGTAAGAAAGATGTGGTTTTAGATAGCTAGAAGGATCTCTAGCTTTCAGAGTTATAAGTGAGAAGATAAGTAATTACAGTTACAGAAAATTGTGTAGTCAAGTTCTCAACAATATTTATTATAATGAAGCTATTACTTTGTTTTAGTTCTGTTATTTCAGTCACTGAAAGACAAGTGTAATTAAGGTTTCATTCAGATAAGCACAAGATGTTTGCCCTTTTCTTTATTTTTGGTGTGTGGATTTTCTTTCTTCTTTCAGAATAATTTGTACTAAGTCATGATGAAGAATAAAACAGAAAAAGCTATCATTATGACATTAATGCCTGTTCCTAAATCACTATGACCATTCAAAAGTCATACTACTACTGTTATGAATTTCTTAAAAGTTGGTTAGCCAAATTTTGGACTCTTTACCAAGGCTACACTTTCCTTTGATTCCAGAAGTCAGTCTTTATTTATTATAGAACGTTGTACTGGATCCAAATACCTTTGCAATTCCTTTCATATGAATTAAGATATCACTGCTAGTGGATCATAATTCAAGTTTAGTATTCTAGTTACTATGTTGATTTAACTATAGAACAGCCTGATGATCGAAGAAACTGTAATTCCCTTTGAGTACAACTTCTAAGAAAAATAAAAGACCATTTATTGAATGTCTTAGGGCATTTGAGGAAATCTAAAAGGAACAGCAAGACCATGTCTCAGTATTTGAATCAATGCTTTTTCACTTACCCAATTTGTTTCAGCAGTGATTCATCAAGATGTGGGATTTTTTGCTCTTAGAAGTTTATTAAGAAGCAAGTCTCAAGGATTCAAACTTATTTTTTAATGCTAGCAACAAAGTATAGTCAGATAAATTTTGCAAATTTCTGTCATTGGTATTGCTCTACATTTTTTATTATTTGTACTGGGCTTGTCTGGGATGGACCTTATCTTTTCTTCCTAGCAGTCTGTCTGGTGCTGTGTTTTAGCCTAGTAACCAAAGCAGTGCTGATAACACACCAGTGTTTTAGCTGTTGCTGAGCATCACTTTTACAGCACTGAGTCCATCTCTGCTCACTCCATGCTGCTGATCCCAACTGACCAAAGAGATACTGTCCCATATACTGTTTTGCTCAAAAATAAAACTGGAGCAGAACTTTTCCAAAATAGTCATTCCCCTGGGACTAGTTGAGTAACATTCTGTTGTCAGTGAGCAATAGCTTTTGCATTACTTGTTTTTCTGTTTGTTTTGTTGTTGTTTTTTTTTCCTCTTTCAGTTGTGGGTTTGTTTATTTGTTTGTCTTTCTTTTGGTGTAAGGGCAGTTTAATAAGTCAAAGGAAAAACTCATTCCTGGAGAAATCCAGTACAGTATTTTAATCAAGAAAATAAAAAACCAAAAGACTCTAGTAGCAGTACATAATTTATGAAGTGGAGCAGAAACATTGGGAATTCTTCAACAAATTTGTATTGGTGGCATATTAAAAAGTCTCTTTGCAGCCACATGAAAAGGACTCAAGCTGCAGTTTAGGAACCCCTGGAGGACACAGTATACAGAAAATTTGTAGGTCCATCTTTTCAGATTTAGGGTTTATAACTGCCTCTTGTGTCAAAATAGACTATAAACTCTTGTTGGCAAGGACTCCCTCTTTTGGAGAGGACTCCACTGTCAGTGGTCCAGTTATTAAAAAGTAGTGTTCCAGACATGATTTTTGTGAACTCCACTTTCATTAGAATACTCTAAACAAAATTCCCTTATCCTAATGGCACCTGTTTTTTCATATCTCATGTGTAGAGGTGTCATTTGACATCTCTGCATAGATATATATTTCTCTTAAGGGTAGATGAAAAGATCACTAGGTGCTATTCTAAAGTGAAGGCAATGTTTTCCAAAATTATATTTGCTCAGCTGTTAAACTGTGAAATTTATTCGTAAAATGGTACTGTACTGCTATTTTCTCATTCATGCACAGTCTGCCTTAGCCCAAATTCTGGCACTGTATATATAAATGTGGTGAGGCAAGGATATACTGAGCTCTTTTTTGATTTATTTTTACAGTATTTAGTTAATATTTAATTGAAGAAAGTTTAATTTTCTTATTTATTTATTTTTATTTTGAAATGAAAATTGTCTCTATTCCCAGACATGTGACACTGCTAATGATGTCCCAACACATGACATTAGAAGAGTACATCTATTCATTTCTAAGTGCCAGACTAAGGAACCAGAAATGTCAATTTAATGGTCATAGTTCTGCATCATAATGTCCTTACTCTACTCCAGAATATTTATAAAGAATATGAAGATAGTGCATACAAGAGATAACTTGTTCTCTTCCAGTTGATTCATGTTGTTCGTCTAATCAGTACATTTTCATCTAGACAAGAAATATAAATCAATATTTTCAGACTATCTCACTTGCCATGAAAAAATACAATCCCCCTGTTGTTATGGCCTCCTTATGTACTGAAGTTACAACAGCAACTGGCAACTTCATGTCAATTTTCATCTCCCACAAATGTTCTGTATTTCACAGAGGAAATGAGAAATCCCCAAGGCGGTGAGTGTCCCCTTCCTTCAGATGTTGAATGGAAAGTGTCAATACTGACAGGAAATGCAGGAACTGAAGCAAATGTTGCTCTCTGGATATATGGAGACAGAGGAGTATCTGGACCCATAACTCTTGGCAAGGACAACAGGAAGCAGCTGTTTCTTCCCAGGCAGGAAGATGAATTTCAGGTAACTAATGAAGGCTAAGAACATTATTTTAATGAGTACCTTTCCAAGGATTATTCTGTCATGTGAAAAGAAAAAAAGTTTTTCTTCTATATTTTACTGCATAAAATAAATCTGTATCTAATCTCCATGAATTTTGTGTTAAAGGAGTTTCTTATATATAGTAAACAGAATAAATAATCTTTCTTTTAAACATGCTCTCTCATATAGTAGACCAAATGAGACAACTGCAGGAGTAAATTGATTTTTTTTAAGGCAATTGATTTGAAACTAGCTTTAAAAACCATTCATTGCTAGACAAACCATATCTAATGTAAGACTAGCATATTGTTTAGGGATCTCTGGTAATTAAATCTTCAGGCGTACAGTCTTCAAAGCATACTATATAATGTATACTGTGGAAGTAGTTCAATTAAGGAAGAAAACCCTTATTAGAGTTATCATGTTATAAATGACTGAAATGCCAGAAGGAATGACTAAGAGTCCAATAAAAATATTATCATGTCATGAAAATATAGGGTTTCTGCTATTATTTAATAGTAACCCCGCCTCTATTATAATAAGGAAATTATGTCTAGGTAGGCTGAGAGAAAATTACCAAAGGTGCTAAAATTTCTGTTTTGCTTAGATCTTTCTGTCTGAGATGCATGTAACATTGCTCAGGTAATGTCCTCAGGTAACTAAAGCAGAAGTTGTATTTTTCAAGTTTTTTTCCTTCACTCATCAACTTTTCTAATACAGTCTTGGTGCAACCCGAGACTGTTAGTGTCAATAATATTAATAATAATACCCTCTATGAATAACACATAGGAAGGAAGATAACCTATTGTAATATTCATTTTCTAAGCGTATAGGCTATATATTATGATCCACAGGGAATCCTGTTCTCCTAATTAGTGAATAATTTATAAGCAATTTTCAGTAATGGCATGTTTACGAAGTTAATCCATACATGCTGAAGAGATGGACCAATTTCTCTTCTCTAAAATAGATATGGCCCATTATGGGTGTGTGCTACAGATATTGATCTTGTGAGAGAGCAGGATTTTTCTCTCAGCACCTGAGGCTGCTACTATGATTTTTTTACATCACCCTGACACTATTGCTTTCAGGCATGAAGCAGCAAATGTCACTGAAGTGCTTTTCACTCTTTAATCTGCAGTACATAAATCCACAAAGAAAAAGCCTAAGAGTAAGGACTCTTTCTTTTTCTGGGCCGCCCC
>JAWWEV010000083.1:112171302-112188468 GCA_035583235.1 Hafferia zeledoni
TCTTTCTTTTTCTCCCCCCCCCCCCTCCCCCCCCGCCCCTCCTTTAAACTTCATCCTGTGCTTGTTTAACAGGACAGGTCTTGAAATGAGGATAGGAATGTAAGACAAAAAAAAAAATCGTCTTCTTCTTACTATTTCCATCTTTGAACTTGCTGTGTTTTCACTGATATATTCTATAGCAAAGGATATCAAATTTTATTTTTTAATGTAGTTAACTTAATTGTACCCTTGGCCACAAGTCCTAGGAAGACAACAACTTTTGAAAGGCTGTAACAATCAGGCAATTTAGAATACATCTGAAGCTTTTTAGCCTTTCATTTTATCAGCAATATGCCCAACTTTGAAAAATTTGAGAACTATCTTAAGTGAAAACCATTCACATGTGGCCTTCCCTTTCTTACCTTACATATGTGAGTAGTCATTGTCTGTTTAATCCTTCCCAAAACTGTGCATGACAAAAATCAGGGTTACCAGAGTGTTTCTTCTGGAAGACCTCTACTTGTTTTAGGCAGAAGTCACTCGGCATTCTGACAAAGCCCACTACATTTTGTATTGTGTGAAATTATCATGTAACATTTTTTTAAACCAAAAGTCTATAGAGGGATTCATTGGGATAAACAGACAACATGATAGCATTGTATCTTCAGTGAACACCAGACTCTGTGAATGAGAAGACCACATCCCATATTACTTGAGAAGCGGGTTAGTTAGTTTGTGAAATGGGGGAAAAGATACTGGCTGATTTTCAGTCAAGCTGAATATACACCCTTACTTTGCTACTGCTTTAATCCCAAAGTCTCCAGGTTACCTCTAACAAGACTACTTTTAGAGAGAAATATTATGCAGCATAAGCAGGATATCAGAATCTGACTTGACAAAGCAAGGCAAAGCTACTTTTTTAATTCAGTGGTAAAGACAGGAACTATACTGTAACATAAGTTTTGCATTTATTGTGTTAATGAAATTTTGTTAATTAAATTCATGTTGGTGTAGCAACTATACCAATAGAAATAACAGGTGTGAAATCCACAGATTCTTTCTCAAACAGTGACAGAGATTTCAATATGTATTTCAATGTTCAGGAAATCAAAGGTAAAAGTAGTTTGCTTTTAGAAATCTTTGACTAAATAATGGCAATTCTGTGACTATAACATGGAAGTTTATTATACATAAGCTGATATAGGAAATGAGGTAATTCTGACCTCTGAAATGAGAACACTTTTTATTAATGAAGATGAGGACTGAGTCAATAATATACTAGTATGTGCTGTTAAAAGAATGAAAATAATTTTTATACAATGTAAATAGTTTTTTGGATATAAATGATGGAGAGGCTATTTCTCAAATAAAATTGTATTCATAAAAGGTTGGTAACAGCCTGAACAACACACTTTTCCTTTTCTAACAATACCTTAAAAATGGTCTAAAATTATTTGCTTGCTTTAAATAATGGTTAAACTTGAAACGAACCTCACATAAGTAGGCACATATTTGAAGTTTTGAAGATAGAGCTGCGTAGAGTTTTCATAAGAGCACATGTAATGCTTGAAAGTGCAAAGAAAGTGCAAATGAATGCAAATCATAGTCAGAAAGATAATATCCGTGACATCCAAAGTTCTGCATATGTTCTACCAGCTTTAGAAAGCTTACTCTTTTTATATCCTGCATTTTGACATACTAGGGTTTATGGTCATGTTACTGTGCTACATTTTGAAAGATTTGTGACCTGTAGTTTAGAGGATATAATTTTGTATTCCTCTTTGCTCTCATGAATGACTTTCACCAACTTTTTTGCACTCTTCAAACTTTGAAGAGTTCAAATACCTGCCAAATTGTTTTCCTGGCAAGCACTGTGATTCCACTAGGCTACAATCTGGTCAAACTGGGGCTCAGGCAGAAATCTGCTTAGGCAAAACATAAGCAGTCACTTATCTGTATCCTGTAACCCAAAATCTGCCAATCAAATATTATGCACTGTTCCTGTACACTCAGGTACCACTATGGTCCAGAGCAATGTAGAATCGATTGCAAAGATAAGTATATAATTTTATGTAGTTATATAATTATTGTAATAAGTTATTGTAATGTTTTGACTTTATTCAGGTTAAAATAAAAAACATTGGGAAAATCTACAAGGTAAGAATTGAACTTGATAGATCACCAAATGATCAATCAGAGTGGAACTTACAAAGGGTAAGATTTTTTAATGGTAATTTTTTCCCATTTTATTAATTGTTATGTGAATTAAAGGCCCATCTTTTCATAAAGGCATAGTTTCATGAAACAAGAAGTGCTAATTGGGATAAGTTCTTATTGCTTTGTGTTCTTAGATTGCTCTAGAGATAACAAAAACACTGATACCATCTGTCTCCTAAGGAATGAAAACATGTAGGATTATTTTGCAGTTATTCCTAATTCATGTAGACATCAATTTTATTGTATTGCTGGGCTCAACCAAGTTTTGCTTTCTTAAAGCTTGTCTGTACTCTTCAGTGTGTATTGGGGAGACTTTAGCTATAAATTCCAGTTCTGAAAGACTGAAAATGATGGAGCAGCAATTATTTCATGACAACTACATGCAAGGAATGAACAAAATTTGCTGAAGAGTAGACTATGTAACTCCTAGTGGACCCCAGCATAACTCCCAATTATGACCATTTTCCGGGAAAAACAAGCTGCGGCTTTTTGGTTTTTTTTTTTTGTTTTTTTTTTTGTTTTTTTTTTTTTTTCCCAGTATGGAGAATTAATTCTCCTTTGTTTTGTTTTAGCTCTCTTTTTCTCATTATATTTAGGGTTATTTATTATTTTGGGATATTTAGGATTAAATTTAAGTGAAATTATTGCAAACACTGATCCCCCTGTAAAATTTATTTCAGAATTGGAATAAGTATTTACCTTCTATTTCTCACTTTGAATCTGTAAAGAAAACAAGTTTATTCTTTGTCATTTCAGTAATCTTAAAAAGCCTGATTTAGACAACCAGAATTAGACAGTAATAACAGATTTTTACATTAACACAAAGTTCTTAACTGTAACTGTATCAAAACTGAATGTAAGTATAAATATTTCAGTTGCTCAAATGATTGCAGAAATCCTACTTTCCAGCCTGGTGGTTAAAAAAAAAATTTCATAGAGTAACCCTAGGATTTCAAATATTTCTTTTCACAGAAAGAAAGAAATCATGTTCAAAGCCGTGATTTTCTGACAAAGCAGTTAATATTTGCAATTGTTATGAATCAGCAGGGGGAGCTCTGCCAATAAATATTAGAGATTAGGAATCAAATGCTGCCAAAGAATTTCATATTAGAATAAATACATGTTTTGATGTTAAAAGCAGTGTCCCTTTTACTTGAAATAATATTTTATTGGAAATGTGAGATAAAGGTATCTATTGCTCTGATTTCCTAAGTGTTAGAATTTGGATGTGAATACTTGTTTTAATAATTTTGTTTGCAAGGATTATGCGTATGATATGAACACTCAAAGCACAATGGCAGAACAATAATTGTTGGTACTGATTTCCTTTGGCTAGTCAAGGTCTATGAAAAAAACCTGTAGTAAACATTATTGTCATTCAAGACCAGCAAAAACTGCTTTCAGAAAGGAGAGTAAAGACTTTTAGTTATAGGAAACAAGTTAGACAGCTGTCACAATGTATAGAGGCAAATAACTTAAGAATTTGAATTCTAATCATCTTCAGAGAAATACATAGAGGGTGGTGGTAGACAGGTAGTCTTTTCTTCTACTGAAAAATAGCCAAATATAATACAGATTGATTTAAGACTCCAGCATATCCTCTACTTGCCAAATTTCAGAAGGATTTCAATGATGAGTTTCATCCTTTGTCCATTTTAAATTAAAAAATGTGCCAGTCTTTCCACATCTTCCAAAAGCTCAGTCTGACCTAACATCACCTACTAGTCCATTTTTAGTCTTCAGTACTTCAAGCAGCGTTGCATAGAGGTGGTTCACTGACAGAAATCAGACTTGGTGACATTTCCAATGGCAAACCCACAAATTTCAGTTACAGATTTGTTTGTTGCAAAGTAGTAGCCAAAATAAAAATATTTTCATACTGCAATTTTGTATGTTATATTTTACTGATTGTGTAATTGTTTTCTGAGATAGACAAAAATATGAATTATGTTTTGCTGTTGAGCAGCAAAGCACCGGAAAGAGTGAACTGAGTTGTAGTTGGAATTACTTCTTCTCCAGGTGACACTGCAACATCTAAAAAGCAAGAAAACACTGAATTTTCCAGCAAACACATGGTTATCAAAGAATCATGATGACAGAGAATTTCTCTGTGAACTTCCAGTAGTGGAAGCTGGAAAGCCTATCTATCCAAGTATGTATGTACAGCTACTGGTTATCTGGTTTTCATTATTAATGGCGTCTGAATTGTGATCTTAATAATCTTAAAAGCAGATAGTTGGACTGATTTCTGGAGTGTATATTCCAGGAAATTAATTACAAATCAGTCTTGCTGTCATTGTTGTCATTAAGCTATAAAAAGGAGTAAAACTAAATGATTACATATAACTTGTGTTTTCTTCTTTTGTTTTTTTTGGAAGTTGTTTTATACAATGTTTATGTCTATACTGGTGACTTGGAGCAAGCTGATACAGATTCTGCAGTTTATTTGTGTATCTATGGAAAAAGAGGAGATTCTGGTCTAAGATTTCTGCATAAAAGTGGTACACCTGTGACATTTCAGAGAGGAATGGTAAGTCTGAAAAACAATTTACTCAGCCATATAAATAAAATTTTGTAACTTATACAGGTCTTAACATGTCCCTAATAAAAAAAAAAAAATCACAGAAGTTCAGCAAAATAACTTTTAAGAACTAGGAAAAATAGTCTTCTAATGATCCAGGAATGACTAGAATGAATGAAAACATAGGCAGGAAAAAGTAAAGAAAAAATTATTTGAGGCCTCCACCCCAGGATAATGAGAAGAGCTGCTTATGAATTTAAAACATATCCTTTCAAGGTATGATGAGTTACAGCTGGCTCCAAATATATGTACAAAAATTGTTCCATGATTTCAGATCTAAGTAAGTCTGTTTATTCTGTATTTCTTTTAATATTTAATAGTGTACTATTGTCAACAACAGAGGAGAGATTTGAAGTAATTTTTCTTTCAGTTAATTACCTCCTAGATTCTCCATAAGTAAAAGATACATCAGTCTGATTTTCTGCAGTATGGTTGAATTTCAGGAACTATTGAATTTAATGTTAACTCTGCCACTAGCCTTCTTGTGATCTTGTATCAAGCCAGTTCCTTGCTTTGTCAGCTCTTGAGGATTAACATTTGTATATATAACTGATGGTATCAAGCTGTTACTTGAACACTTAATTACAAAATAATCTAAAATTCTAAGAATAGCAATAACCCTCTAGTAAACTTCAAATGTATCTATACTATTTTAAAATATATATTTTTTGCTGTAACAAATGTATGAGAGATAAACTTCTATTCAAATTAAAATTCAGAATTTAAGTGGAATTTTCTGAGGGGCATTATTCTAGCCAGATTGATTGTAAATTCAGCATATTATTTATACAGGGGCTAAGAGGAATGGTTCAAAGTGCTCTTTGTTATGGAAATGGGTGAACGAGAAGTGGATTGTTTAGACCAGCAGAGCGGGGACTGGGATATGTCGTTTTATGGCAGAGGCATTTGAGTGCTCACTTGGAAAACTTGATTTCATCCCTGCCACCGATATTCCACATTATATTGGGCAAATAACTAAAAATAAAGCTTCCCTGAGTGACCACTTTTTTCATGCTTATCTTTTGCTGCATAACGAGTTTAACTTTTCTGAAAAGCCATAGCTGTGACTGAGATTTGTTCAAATAGAATTCTGCTCTGCACCTAGTAAGCTCTTTGAAATGCCAAATATGCAAATAAATTAACTCCTCTCTTTCTCAGTTGAGCACCCAAGCCACTTTGCATCTTTGGCAGCTTTTGTCAATAAACTCTGTGCTTTAACTGTATAGGTAAATCAAAATATTATGCAGATGGCCTTTCAAGATAACAGATTTAGTATTTGCAGAAAACTGGGGTGCTTTGGAAGTCACTGGGGAAATCAGTTCTGTTTCACTGAACTCTTTGGGTGGTTGCAGTAAATAATGCATAGAGTCATAAAGACAATGAAGATAAAAAGAAATGCTTAAAATCTGCTGTCCTCCTGTGCACACTTTGAGGAAGGAATCTTTCAGAGAGAAAAGCTTGTGATCATATATTACCTATACACAAGGGATAAGTAATGTTTCACAGGCAGTCTCAATTCTACCATTTGTCAAGGACTGAGAACTTTACAGGTATGAATTTTCCAGTGTATTTCTTTGCTTCATTTTCTTTTTACTGAGAAGAGTGATCTGGACCATTACATTTAGAGAGAGAAAGCTGTATGCTTTTTACTGTGACAGAAAATTATCAACCTGAACCTGATCAGCTTCATGCTCCTATGAAAACAATCTTTCCCAACTGTAAACACAAGCCTAAATAGATAAAAAGGGGAAAGTGGCATGTCAGATTTCAGTTTCCTCCAGCAGAATAAAATGTATATAGAGGTGAGGTCAAAAAAGACACAAAAGGATGAGAAAGTCTCTTTTGAATAAGTATCAACAGAGAAATAACAGCTTTAACTCATTCTTACCTAGAGAAAAGTAATGTTAATGGAAAGGTACTGAAACAATATTGAAGGGTTGTGTGCAGTGTTTTAGATGATGGCTGAAAAAAATAATATATTTGGGGTTATTACTGCAGCCTGATTTTAGTTGTGTTTTCTCATTTAGTCTGATATGTTATCAAAAGACATTTAACTTTTCAGATCCAAGCTCTTTGAATAGTGTCAAGCTGTCATTAAAACCAATGGGAATCTGTACATTGTGGAAGTTAATCAGGCTTTTAAAACACTTCAGCTTTCAGACTGCTTCAGTGGTGGCAAATTGCAGAGTGCTCTCTCCTCTGTCTTCCAGGTCAGTGTTTTTGAAGTGGAAGCTGTATCTCTTGGGAAGCTGCAGAAGGTGCTGTTGCGCTGTGAGGCCAATACCAAGTCCCAGTACTGGTACTGTGATAAAGTCATTGTCAGAGAAGCCACCAACAGCTCAGAATATGTTTTCAGTTGTGAAAGGTAGTTGGTCCAGCAATATTCTTAAATATTCTTCAACATACATTACTAAAAGTGTTATACTAGTCACTGTAATAAACGTGAGTTTTTCAAGAAAGGACAAACTTGAATTATTTTGCAATTTCATGAAATCCACAAAATGTGTTGTTCCAGAATAGATTGCTTGATTTAATGTTCTGTATGGTTCACAGCAAAGGTTCAATGCTTATATCATGTCTATATCACCAGATTGTAGAGGACAGCCTTATCAGGATCAGTGCTGCAAGTGTGACTTACCTCTCATGAAGGACAGATCCCCCATTTAGAGTTTACAGTTTGCAATCTATCTTATGGGTATGGGCACCATTCAAGGGAAATGAAAGAAGTGTAGAGAAAAAATATAAGTATGTGACAAGGTACTATAATAAATAATATTTAATTAATAATACTTAATAAATGCTGGTTGTCAGCTACTTTGTCTGGATTTTAATGAATTTCTTATTTAACCTGGAATTGCTTCTTGCAATTCTTGGTGTCACATGCTCCAAAACAGGAATAAAGATGCTGCATCACATTGATAAAACTCTCTAAACCTGAGATATTTCTTCAATCAGTAACATGTTTCTAAATAGTACTATAAGACTGAGGATTTCTTTGGAGTAGATTTGGATGCAGACCAGATGTTGTTGCTAGCTGTAGTCACTACATTTCTGAAAAAAAAAAAAGGTAAAATTTCCTAATAGAAGTTCTACAAAGAAGTTAGACCAGCTTCATACCTCAGACACAAAAAATCAACTCTGTGTCTTAGCTGTCCTCCAGTGGGTAGTTTGGCTTAGGAGCAATACATGGCAGGACACTTTGCTGTATTAATTCTGTGATAATTAACACCAGATGTTGATCAACAAAAATGATTCTGTGATAGACACTGCCAAAAAGAAACAAGAGTTGTTTTAATGTCAAACCTTTCTGCAAGGAAACACTGCCATGGAATAGGGGTTAAAAGAGGTCAGTGGTGGGGCTCAGGTGTAGCTTCCATGTTGACCAAAATGTGAAGCTGAAACACTGCACTCTGTTCAAGGAGGGAGAAAAGCTTTTGCTCTTCAGAAAGCTTTCTAATTTATTAATCTTCAGCCTCACAGCTTTATTAGATATTTTATGATCCAGGACATGAACAAAGTGCTGTCTTTGTTCTTGTTTATCCAAGGAAACATAAGCATTTTATCTGTCTTAAAAATCTGACACTAGTTTCTGAACATCCAAGAGCTTTTATTTGATTTCAGTTTTACAGTATTTACTAGGTACTGATACGTTTTAGCATTTAAGATTGCCGAAAATATCTGTGGGATCAGGTTATAGCAGAAACAATAGAAGTAAATAGTTGTCTAATGATTCTATTATTCTATGATAAAGACAAAATTTATTTCTTAGGGGATAACTCTTATCTGAATGGGCCAGCAAATGTTTTCAAGACAAAAAACAAGGAACCTTCAAAAGTTGCTCTGGACTTATCTTGCCCAGCTTATACTGGAATTCCAACAGGCTTCACAGGAGACTGAATGATTTAGGTCATTCCTGGAGAGTCCATGGATGTGGTGGACTGAGGAAATAAAACCCAACAGCCCAGAAGCTTGCTGCATTTTTTTTTTTTTCTATAAAAACCAGCTGGTCTTTTACCAAACAAAGGAAAGCTAAAACTGTTGATAATTCGTGTTCAGAATGAAAAGGTTTCAAAATTAGCATAGCCTTGAGTAATATGACTAAGAAACAAATGTTTGCCTTGATTTGTCCTTATGCAGACTCATCTATCTGTCCTCAGTTTGTAGGAGGAATAAGGAAGAGCAGTATTTGGTTCCATCTTTGTTTTTAATGCTGAACTGTGATTTCAAGAAATAGTGTGATAGATATGTACAAATTAAACTTACCACTAAATCCATAGTAGTGAAAAAATGTTCTGTGCCATATTCTTCTGTTTAGCTATAGGAACAAGTGCAGTAATGCCATATGAGTCTCTTAATCTGATACAGGTGGATTTTACAGTTACAAAGCTCTTATATTTGCATAAATTAAATTCTTTGCTGAGTATAATAATTTTTATTTTAACATCTGTCAAATCAAACACTAAAATTTTAGAAGTAGAGACCCTTTGCTGTTATATGTATTCAGGAAAAACAGATGTGGATCATTCAGTTATGTGGTAATGTAGTAGAGGAAAAATTGACTCCTACTCACTTTCTTATTTTCTTTCTTATTCTTAGGTGTCTTCCATTTATATCCCAAGGTATAATCCATTCAGAAATTGAGCTGTACCCTCAAGGTAAGATTTATCGTAACTTTATGGAAACAAGAATAATAATTTGTGTTTTCTTTCCTCTGAAGATATCTAGGCTGAATTTACACTGTAAATGTCAGAGTTAACCATTTTGCAACTTCCTTTGCTGTATTTCTGAGAGAACACAATTTGTGTTGCATTGTATAATTGCTGTAGGTGATAGTGAGAAAGTAAGGAAGGAATGAATGAGAAAGAGTTTTTCTGTATTGGTTAAAACACATAATATCTCTTTCATGTCTTCTTTCAAGCCTTTTCCTTAATGTTAAAGAATAGATACTTTATTAACAGATTTTTTTTTTTCAGAATTAAAAAAAAATCAGCATCTGAAAATGCAAGAAGCAAATGGTGAATACAGCTCTAGTTTTCTACTTTTAATGGAGACTGTTTCAGAACTAATTGCTTTACAAATTTGTTGCCATTTGTATTTATTTTAAAACATTAATTACAGCCCACTATTTAAGCATTTTAGTAAACTCTGAGCTTCACATTTTAATTTAAACAATAAATAACTCTTTATGCTTTTTTTTTATTCTGTCATTTTTCTTTCCATAATATTAATTTTCTCTCTGCTTGTTTGAAAAATTCCTGTTCTTCTTGTACTTATTCCTGATCTATCTTAATATAATTTTTTATAGTTAACATTTTAAAACATGTTTCCCTCTCCTGGGTTATATATAGTTTTGTTCTGAACATTAGTTTTTCATTTTCAGTTTTACTTGTGATTTCATATTTGTTCTTCTATCCTTCCAATCAGAGTGGATTAAATTAAATTTTGTAATAACACCTTAGAATTTCTCAGCTGTGAGGAGTGCTTTATGCTGTAGTTTGAACAATGATTTAGAAGACGTTGAGAGAAAATTTGAATATGTTTATTCAAAATTTATTGTATCAATCAAGACACGCACAAAGACCCAAATACCTTTTCTTGAGCAGTATTCCAATGGCAAGTGCTTAATGATGAAACTAATACTGAGTTATTTTACAAATTGTATTGGAATCCCACTCTATTAGAAGCTTTTTTTAAATCCAAAGTATCTTTGCTCTTCTTTCTTTCTATGTTTGTTTTTTTTTTTTTTTCTTTTTTTCAGAAGGCATTAATTTTCCATCTGTTCTTTGTGTTTTAGCTGTTCTGCACACCTTGCTTTTGCATGGCCTGCACCTGGAGATCCTCCTTTCAAATTAGTCTGGTTACACATTTATGCACCTACAGCTGGGTCTCTGTGCTATGTCATTTAAGTTGTGCAAATGTCTCAATCAGAGTTAGGCAGCATATGCAACAAATAGCAGATTGTTTGGGACAGTTGGTAAAATATGGAACAGCTGGAGACTTGAAGATCTGTATCCTACACCTAGAGGGACCAGTTTCTGGTTTGGTGGTTCTGAGATTTTGTTCCCTTGCATTTTTCCCATAAGCTTTTAATTGTATCTTATTTTCATTTTATATAACTTTTCTTTTTTACAGAATTATTTTTCTGGAATTAGAACTTTCTAGTGTATTTTAATGTTCTAGAAAGATTAAAAAAAAAAAAAAGGAAATATCTAGAAAGTTACCTATGGAAAGGTACCACTTTCTGATATCCCCAGGGATGTATACCTGGTGTTAGGCTGCACCTTTTCTCTATGTTTGTTAAATGAATGCCATGTCATTATGCCTTTTTCTGTATTCTTTTCCTCTTAATGTGTATTCCTCTTCAGTCATTAAGAAACTCTTGATATTCTACCTCATCAGAACAACCCTAGCTTTTTATGTGAACAAGAATTATGATTTGTAATACTGTATCCAGTTTCCATTTGGAAGCATGCAGTGCAACACAATGAGGATTTCTGGCATTAAAGAGATTAGAAATTTTAGGATTCTTTTCCTGTACCCACATTGTCCTTCAAATACAAGTCCTTTCTCTTTCCAGAAAAACCTCACAGTCAATATGGATGAGTTCAAAACTCTTTTTAATCATATTTTGGGGAAGCTTGATTCGCTTTTTTACCTTCAGAGTGGTAGTTGTGTGGAAACCAATTTCTTGATACAAAACTTATCCTTGGGAGATAGGAGTTGAGCTAATTAGAATATGCAGACTTAAGAGTAGCACCTGCATAATTTTGAAGATTCATTGCTTAACAAAAGATAGACTTTGAGGGGATAATACAATAGAAACAGCCATCAAGAATACTATAGGCACAATTAATCAGAGAATGAACATGTCCAAAATAAAATAAATTTTGCCCACTTTAAAAAGAATATTTGTTTCTGAATTATTTTTTTAATTTTTAGGCAGAGTAGTGGGTCATATTTTACCCTTTGTCTGCACCATTCTTCATAAGACCTTGTAAATGGAATTGTCATTATTTTCCAGTGACTAGTCCAAAGGAACTTTGTCTTCAAGGAATCAGTATTATATTGTTTGCAAATGGAGGAGGCTGACTTTTTTTGTAAAACAAGCTCTTCTCCTATGGGGCAGGGAACCCTTGCCTTATGCTCTTTTTTTTTTTTTTTTTTCCAGTTTCAGTGCATAGAGGTTTTTCACTCCTCTAATTGATGTTTATCCCTTTGCTGTCTGGTGCTACGGTTCTTTTGTCAAGAAAGTGGGTCAATAGAGAAAGCTGTGAGGATGCAGACTTTCAAATGCACAAAAGAGTTTCTTACAGATTGGAGTCTGACAATTTTTAGTGGAAATTGGATGGTTCACTTCCTTTATAGAATTGTAGGATGATTTGAGTTGGAAGAGATCTTTAAAGATATCTAGTACACCCGCTTGACATTGACAAGGATATCTTCCACTAGACCAGATTGCTTAAAGCCCCATACAACCTGGCCCTGAACACTTCCAGAAACAGGGCATCTACTTCTTTGGGCAATCTCTTCCAGTGTTTCCTGGAAAAAAAAAAATAAAAAAATTCTTCTTTTTGTCTACCTTCTTTCAGTTTAAAACCATTCTGTCAAGTCATATCACTAGACATCCTTGTGAAAACTCTGCTTTAGTTTTAAGCCCTCTTATTGAAAGGCTGCAATAAGCTCTATCTGGAATGTTCTCCAGGATGAACAGCATTTCTTCACAGGAGAGGTACTCCAGCCCCTTTATCATTTTCATCGTCTTCCTCTGGACCTATTTCAACAGGTCCCCATTCTTCTTGTACTGAGGGCCTCAGAGCTGGATGCAGTACTCCAGGTGGGGTCTCATCAGAGCAGAGTACAGGGGGAGAATTCCTTCCCTTGACTTGCTGGCCAGGTTTGGTTGGTCAGACCAAATGAGTTGCTGTTGCTGCTTTCTGAATTCCCAGCTGTGTATTTATGTGTACTGAAAAATCTACCACATTTAAAAACTAGACATCAGCCAGATCTCAAAAAACTTGGCAAACAGATCAAACTTCCTGCTCCAGTTCAATCTTTATGGGGTAAATTACTGAAGGATAATGGGGCTGGCCCAAGATAAATACTTCTGTCAGACAGTAGATTTAAATCATGCAGGCATTACCAGACAGCTTTCTATTAATAAAACTGCAGTGTATGCTACGGCATTTATTTATAAGATGACTGTGGGCTGGTACTTAATTTGTTGTTTGCCTTGCAGAGAATGAATTTAAGTCACTAAGTGGAACTTCCTTTGCACAGACAAAAGCTGCAATCAATGAGGGGTGGAGAAGCATGCAATCCTAGCTTTTCAGATGTAGAAATGCATTTTACAATTATGAATTGTTCTTTTATAAAATAAGATTTATATTAAGCTGCTTTTGACTATTTAAATAACTTGTGTACATTGTATGGGAACAGAGATGACATTTTAGTGTCAGGGAGCTTTCTATAAAATGATTTTCTAATGAGCCCTCCTCTAGTTCGGAATTTTTTACAAAACCTTATTTTTTTTATGGTGATTACAATGTCTTCCCTCCATTCAGCAAGTGAAGCTCTCTGTTAATGTGTCACGTCAACTTAAAATGAGAGGAATTTTTTTCATGCTGATTTCAATATCATGCCTCCACCCAGCAAATGAAGCTCTGTTGATGTGTCACATCAACTTAAAATGAGAGGAAATTGTATTTAACTGGAATGCTTTGATATTTTTCCTGATGCATTTCTCCATTACATGTGTTGTCATAATCCAAATTCTCAGTGTTGGTCTTCCTCTGTGTTGACCCACGGGGTTATTGCTAGAAATCTTGCTAAGCTCTATGTTCATATTTCCAGCTTTAGCACACTGCAAACCTTCAAGTTCCTTGGTCCACAACTTGCTTAAGATGAGTTTGAATGCTGTAGTATTTACCCAATCTTCTGTTGTCTCTTCCAGCATCATTATCCTTTAGGCAAATTGTAGTCACCATCCTTGGGCCAAACTATGCTTTTATTTATATCTTTCAAATAAATTGCTATATGTAAGTAACAGTTATACAATCATTTTGATTTTAATTTTTACTTTACAGAAGGAGACTGGAGGATTACTGTAGTCACTGGGGATTTTGAAACAGCTGGCACAACAGCAACAGTATCCCTTTATGCTTATGGAGAAAACAAAGCTTCTGGTCCTATTGTTTTGGGATCTGGGAAACACCAGCTGTTTAATCCCAACAATGAAGATACATTTAAGGTATAGTATGGCTGTTATATAAACACCAGAGAATTGAAAATATATGCAAGATAGTTTTTCCCCAAAAAAGATAATAGTGGTAATAAAAAGGACTCAAAGCAATATATAAGTATCATAAGTATTTCTGAGGGACTGGCTGACTCTTATGATAGTGAGTTTTCAATCAGCAAATGTATTCAGAAGAGCATCAAGCACACATGTCTGACGGAATCTGCTTCATAATTGCATCTGCTTGATGTGCTAGTTTACACTAGATGCTGTTCATTTGAAGAGGTAAAAAGAATTTTCTTTGGTCTTTGCATTTCTGTAATAAGGTAGTCCTGGTTATGGCTTGTGTTGCATGTCCTTTGAAAGTGTCCACTGTAAATTCTGCCATGAACTTCCTTAGGCTTCCACTGAAACACGCTTTTTTGTAAGCCTTGCTTTGGAGAAAGTAAGGAGAGGGTAGATGGCTATGGACTAGAGTTAACTCAAACAGTGTTAAGTTAATTCATGTGTTACAGGCTAGTAGTGTCCTGCTTCTCCAAGCAAATGGAGAGACTTCTCTATACTTACAAAAAATCTCTGAGATGTGCTTCAGAAACATGACATTTCTCAGACCTTCTACAAGATTCTATAATTCCTGCAATTTCCTCCAGTTCATGCAGTTCCTCAGGCAGGACTGTACCTATTGCTGCAGTTAAAACTGTGATATGTCACTTAGGTGGAGATAATTTATGCGTAATAAACAGATGATGAAGAATCAGTGACAGATGGGACAGGAAGTCTCTCTGATTTTTTAAATTTTCATTTTGCAGTCTGAAGTATAAATAAGTCCTTGCAGAAGAAAGCCAATGGTGGTTGTCCCCTTACATTTATTTAAGTAGAAAGCAACTTGGCTAAAGTTTGTAGATAATACACTTTTAAGATCATCTCATATCAAAACAGGATGTTATTGATCAGTGGGGAGAGAAGGAGAACCGATAAAGTATTTTGGTTTCCTTTTCCCACAATTTCCAATTTCACAATGTCTCAATTTAGTGAAGTAGCTGCGTTTTTTTCTAAACCAAAGAAAGTTGTGTTTTCCAAATATTTCAACACTTTGTAATGCCAAGTTTTCCAATGTTAAGAGTATCATATAATAACACCAGTATTTCTAAACTTGTGGAGTTGCAGAAAATTTGAACAGTGCCTCTTACTCTTGATTGCACTAGTTTAATCTATTAAGTACATAGGGGACCATCTTGACTAAATGGCCCTTGATTTACAGTCTTTGTGTAGAAATGTGCTGCATATTTGAAGGCTATTTAAACTCTAGGTAACCTCCTTTTATTAAAGGAAGTGTTAACTGATGCAAGGAGCTGAAGAGTTCAGTATAATATAATGGCAAAAAATAAAGCACAATCATGCCTCACAAAAACAATCAAAGTACCACATCACAGATACAACCATAAGAAATGACAGGGAAATGGCCCACAAAAAGAGAAGGATACAAAATCCTACAGGATTGTCTGAATAAAAATCAAGAGTAGTAGTCTGATAGAAAGTACAGTTAATTGTGTAGTAACTTGGATACCTAAAAGTAAATAATGTATATGCAGTAAAGGTAAAAACAATGAAAAAAGTAAGTTTTAAAGCTTGAGTAAATCAACCGGTGTTCCTTTATATCCTCCTGAAACTTCATTGCTCATCTAGAACTTGATTTTGATGTTACTTATACTGCTGTATAGAGGCAGCATAACTTCATTAACCTTGGCTATCTCTGATTAAGTTCTGTGTAAATTAAATTTAAAGCTGGCCAAACTCCACTGTAACACAGGTAGAGTGTAACAAGGCTATTCCCCTTGGAGATCTGGGTATGATGGTAGCACATGGAATTCACATAAGGTAATTTACAGTTGTGTCGTGGAGAGGGTTCTTGTTTCTGATTCGTGTCTTGGGTTCTGGGTTCTCACAAGATGGTCATGAGTAAACTGCACAATATTTGCCCTTGAGGTTTAGCAAGTTTTCTTATACATGACTATTAAAGAGATGAAGAATATGGGAACATTAAAAAACCAGAGTTTAAATTTCGGATTTTCTTTTCATTTCTGCAATTGTTTCTGTGTGTTCCAAGAAACTATTTCTAGCCTACAGTTTTCTCCTTCTGTTACTCCTCAGGCATAGTTTTTAGTGCATTTTTTTTTTCTGTTGAGAGTCATTCCTCCTTCAGTAGAGGGATATCAATCTACCATAAGTTACAGCTTTCATCACAACTGTGATCTGTTTCCTGCATTTTCCTCTGGTGTCATCACAGTGCTTAATTATTTCTCAGTATTTCAAAAATACTGATTTTGGCAGAATGCTGAGTTGCTCAAGACACTGAAACTTTAATTATATTGTAAATTATATTCTCTAGAGCTCTGTATTTTGCATCATCATTCTTTGAAATATGTGAATTATCTCTTACAAGTGTACACACTGTTTGATAAAGAAATTCTTTTTATAAGTATTCTTTTAATGTTTGGTCATGCCAAATATTTCCTTCTGTGTCAAAGAGAACTAAGCAGAAGACTGGACTGAAAGCCTATTATCTTCTGTAAAAGCAAGCTGCAATCTCTTAATTTTTATTACTTTAATACATAATAATTCCATACCTTCGGGTACAAGTTCTGCTCTTCCAGTAGTAATGAAGTCAGTAAAAGCACTGACTGGTTCTGTAGATCTGCTTTCAAAATACTGCTTGCCTAAGTGATAGTGGCAGAGCCTAGCACCTCTTTAACAAGAGTTTTTCCATGCTTTGCTTTGTATGTTTGTTCATTATCAGCTCTGCAATCTCTTTAGGGCAGTGTGGGTCTTATTAATCTCAACACATTGTCAAATTTATCTTAAAGAACACTATATTAAACTACTAGAAGGGCTGGAATTTTTACCTAACAAATCTCCAAAATCTTCACTTTAACCTTATCTTATATTTTGCAGTTGGTGGCTGTCTTTGTAAGGAACGCAGTTTTTCCATGTTTGCAAGTCCAGAACATAGACTATGCATTATATTTTAGGAGCATTGTGAACCGGAATCCATCTCTGGTGTGAATTCATTTGCTGCATTGTCATGGGTTTGGCCAGGTGGGCTAAATTTAGGTTTTAAAGTTCAAACTAGGCCTGAAAATTGTCAGGTGACTTG
>JAWWEV010000083.1:112201259-112220881 GCA_035583235.1 Hafferia zeledoni
ATCCGAGATCTGACGGGATCGGATGGCAGGGAGGCATTGAACTGCCGGGGCGGTCCCCTACTGAGACTCGAACTCATAACCTTGGGAGTCAGAGACCGGAGTGCTCTCCATTACACCACAGGACCGCCTTTGAGACTCTCCTAGGACAGCCCTAAAGGGACTGAAACATGGTGTCCTCTTGTCTAAGTCCTTGATATGGGTTTCCACCTGCCCTGGTGCCCCTGTGATGGTGGAGATGGGCTGATGGCTCCTGTCATGGACCTGGGAGAAGCTAAAGCAGAGTGCTAACTGGACTGCTGCCTACCAATATCTGCCTGTGTTCCTTTGTGAACGTGCTGACTGTTGTCATACATCCTAACATGGTTTATCTTCAGATACAGCTGAAGCTTTGATCTAAAGGGTTACATGATACAAGTAGTATTGAATTTTCTTACTGTTGTGTTTATGTTAACATAAATTTCAAATGAGAATACAAATGGGTAAATGTGTCTTGTTCTTGTTCACATAATTGAAGGAATAACTGTACTGATATAGACAGAAAACAAATATTGAGACTGAGGCAGGAATAATTCCAGCTTGAAAGATTTAGAGTTCTTTTTCATTTGGAGAAATGTGCAGGCAAATACAGAAAGGTTAGAATTTGCCCACTGACTGAAATAGTGCAAAAGATGACTAAAGCAAACAGTAATGACACAAGTATTATCTCTACAAATTTTTTATCCCTGCTATTACTCAGAAAGCAGCAACTACATACGTAAGTAGTCAAACTTCTCTTTCCTATTGTAAAACTCATTATCAAGTGTGTATTTTCAAAACTGATAATTTTCCTACATGTTATGTAGAATATATATATTTTTAGACTCTTGCTCTGAATAGTAATAGTGGAGATTAGATAGCATTTAGTGGATATTATAGTGAGAACAGTATTTTTAATTGAAATATCTTCACTTGATACTGTTTTATATTTGTGTCTTCTCAAATAATATATGCACCACTTTTGAAGAAGATAGTCCCTCTTAACCACTATCAGCTATTGAGAATTTGTTCTCCTTTAGCCTTAGGACTGCACCAACCTGTATCTTTATCCTTCTGTCATAGCAAAATGCCAAACACTGTTTGTGAAACCTGGATAGTGGACACCAAGTAGTAAAACCACAGAAATTCTGTTTGGCAGATTGAGCCATTTCATTCAAGTGGCCATGACATATGGAAAAAAGGAAGAACCTGGAGCAATACTGTGTAATACTGTTCTGTTAGGTTGGAGTACTGTCGTTAAGGGAGGACTGAATAGAAGCAGTTTGACAATTTTAATCTTGTATATCATTTAACATTCCTCTAGGTTTGTGCTTTTTTGGCCCACTTTGCCTGTTTACACTAGCAGCCTGGTGGGAGTGGATTTGCTTAGTGAAGCACTTAGTGCTAAAAATCCACTTAGTTAAGTGTCTGATGTCTTCCTCGTGAGTTTAGAGGGAAGTTCCCATAGACTGACTGCCAATTTGTGGCAAGATTGTCATCATTGTGTTCCTGGAATATATTATCTGGTTTAGTTTCATTCAAAAAGAATATAGTTTTGTTTTTTTTTCTGTAAAACCACTCCATCCTGCACAGCAGAAAGAAGGAGGGAGGGCCGACCAGAGGATTGTTTCTTGATTCAGACTGTTGCAGGCACACCAGTGTCACAAGACACAGAGAGCTGTAACACGGAGGAAGCTTACCTAATATACTTTGAGTAATAAATGATAAGTATATTTATCTTGAATTCATCTACTCTTAACTAGAATTCGAAAATAATGACTTTTTTTAGTAGAATTACTTTGAAAGGGGCTGATAAGGGGACAGCTGCTTCTACTAAGTCAGCAGAAAAAAGACCAATATTTCTGCAATAAAAACTTTTATTTTTGTGTCCTCAACAATGAATTGTTATTCAATTTTATTAGGTTTGCTTTCTTCTCCCAAAACATATCAAAATATTAACTCAGTCTTTAATGCAAAGCAACCAGTAATTTTTGCTTACTGTTTATATTTTCTAAAGGAAAATGTCATAAGTCACTGAATTCTGTACATTACTTCTTCAGGAGGAATTGATAGCTATATGTATGTATGTATGGCTAGGCTTTGCGAACGAAGATTTGGAAAGGGCTCTCCCCATGTGGGTGTGCCCTTCCAGCCTGTGCAGTGGATTTTTTAGGTGAGGTACAGTGTGCACGGAACTGGTCCCAGCTTTTAACTCCTAAGGTTCATCTGCCACAGCTGAGTGAGCTTGGACGTGACAGTGAAGTCCTCGAGACTAGAACCTACAGCCCCTGGTATTCCCAGGAGGTCTCCCATCCAAGTGCTAACCGGGCCTGACCCTGCTTTGCTTCCGAGATCTGACAGGATCGGATGCCAGGGAGGCATTTAACTGCATACTGATAGTTATATACTGTATCTGCAAACTGGGACCAAACTATCTCTTATCAATGGTGAATGATCAGGAATATATCAACATTCTATATTGGGAAGCCTGATTCAGGCACCCAGAATAAGGGTTCTCTATCTTGCATTGTTTTGGCCTTAGTATGCGCTTGGGTTACCTTTTCTTCATAACCAAGGAAACTTCCTTTCTCTCTCCTTTTTGTCCAAGGTAGTTCATGTTATATTATCAACAGATACCAGAAGCTGAAATTGGGATCTAAAATACACCTGAAGCCCCAGGATAGTATCTCAGGAGATAGTGGTGACATTTTTATAGCCTGAACAAGTAGAAATTTCGCCCTTGTACACTTGACTGCTCATTGACTCCTATAGTATTTGTAATATATTTTTTGTCATTTTTCACACAGTTATTATACTGCTTTATTGTCTGCCTTTTAGAAGCTCCCCACCTCTGCCTGAAAACTGTTTTCAACTCTTTTCAACTGTTTCATCTATGCATTCATGTTGCAGAGTTTTCTGTTTTTTTACAGTGCTTATCTAAAGTTACCCTGTGAGCAATTTGAAGATTTTAATCACTTATTTTCTGAAAGGTCATTTTCTTTTTTACTGCGTGCTAGCTGAGATTTTTTTCCCCTGCTATTCTGTATTAATGAATCCTCTTATCTCCTTTATCAAAGTTACTGTGTTTTGCAAGATGTTTCTTCTATTACTTTGATGTGCTCTGCATTGGACAGATGTGTAGTTGTGATGTGAGTCTAATAGGTTCCTTATAATGCTGAAACACTGTTTCCAGACTTTCGTTGAATGCATGGTTTTGTGATATAATTCTCAACCTCTTTTTTTAATCTGTGAGCCTGCCTCTGTTTGGTCACCCCAGTTTTCAGCTGGTGTAGTTTCACTGAATCAGCGTATAGTCAAATGAAATTACTGCTACAGAACAGGGGATTGGATCATAGAGTTCCAATTCTCAGAGTTTTGGGATGTTTTTTTTCTTCCTGCAGTGAAGCTGGTCTCCATTTCAGATGTGCCTGCACTGGAAGCCTTAGAGTAGGTCAGTTACTAAAAAGAAATTAAACCAGAGTCACAGAGGCTGAACATATTTTCTAGGATCTTTTATTTTACTATCTACACAAAAAATTGTGTTTTGTGAAAAATATACAGAAAGCTACAAACAGAAGAAATTCACATATGGTGAGTCTTTCTATCTCAACAGTACATTCAATGGGTAAGTTCATTATCCAGGTTTTGTTGTATTGTCCCCTGTGCTCATCTAAGAATTGGAGTACCTTGTCTTATCTGTTATAGAGTGGCACCATCCTTCTTGTTCTTATATTTAAGCAATCTGTAGCTCAGGAGCTATTAACCCAAAGACCTTTTGTAGCTGTTCTGCAATGTAGAGGAACTACTTGACGAAATTTGAAAAAATTGCATCCTGTCACGTTGGTCTGTGCCTAGGTTTCCATTTGTATAGAAAAGGCTTAACCTCCACAGACTCTTTAGTGAATGTTTACATGAATGGGCAAGCATTTTACCAAGTGGCATGCTGTAAGTAGGCACATGCAATGTGTTTCAGAGACTATTTTCCTTGCTTAAATTTTTGTGTGATTCCTATGAAATGCTTTGTAGCATATACTGCAGTTAAGGGATATAAACATTCCTTTTATTATTCTAATACAGTAGCCTGTATTGTAGATTTGTAGAAAAAATTCAAGCATAAACTGGTCTTTTTTGTTAAGAAGGCTCCTTTATAAATAATGCAGATTGTGTAGCCTAAATAAATGTCAGACCTAACATTTTACAGATGGTGAGAGATGTATGGTGAGGAGCTATGGAAAATATTTTTCAGTTTTTGAACTTTCAACATGTGTACTTTTTCTACTTCAGACTGATTTATTTAGGCTTGTAGAAATGGAAAACCCTATTTGATTAGATCATTATCATCTCTCTGGTTACCACAGAGATGTACAGTGCTATGAAATGAACTGTAATTTATTTATCTGTTAATATTTTTGTGTTGTGTTGTAATTACTTCTTGTTCTCTTTTTGTGTATCCTCCCTCCAGAAATGAAAGAATTTGTTGGTATTTTGTTTTAGTGAACATTTATGGTTAGTTGTTTTTTTTTTTTTTTTTTTTTTTTTTTAAAGGCCTTGAATATGCTTTAAGATCATGCTCATATTAATTTTTTTTACTTTTGATCATGGAAATTATTTGTAGGTGCAAGTAATGCAGATATCAGTCTTTGTGTATAAACAGTCATAACATAAAACAGTCTATAACCTCTTGTCAGCTCCCACAGATGTTTTGCATTTTTAAAACTAAGAATGTAAGAAAGAATGTAAAAGTGTGGAGGAGACTTCACGTGAATACGTCCCTGCTTTTATTACCTGCAGGATCTTGCTCCATGGTTAGTAGAGCCCTGTTATTGAAATGGCTGGTCACAGGTTAATATAATTGTTAGCTTTTTATTTTGGAAATGTGACCTCTTCCACACAGCAAAAGGTTTTGCCCCTTCATGATCAGTGTGGCTCTTTGTTGCATATTTCCTGTCATTGTTTGCTGCCACCCCTTATCCTCTACCCTTTGGCCAGTTATGACTATACACTGGGAGTTATGGTATAAAATGTAATTTGGATATATAGCTCAATTATACTAATTATCAGGTCAATTTATCTCTATTACTTGCCATTCATATCTACCATTTGTTTTATCATGATTTTTTTTAATGTTAAAAACCTTGAAATTAGTTTTTATAAGGCTCTGTCATTTTTTTTTAATTGACACGTCTCTGTGTTATTGAGATCAACTATATGTCATGGGCTGTGTTGGTTCATTAAGGCATGATGTGAGAACTGCAATGAATGCTTGGAGATACAGAAAATAATAAAACTAATCAAGGAACACCACTCCTATTTTGAGTCAGTTGCAATAGTGATAAAGAGTTTGAGGCACTGTTTGCCCCTGCAGGATGATTTTATATCAATTAAAAGAAATGCCCTAATTTGATTAAGCATACAGTCTATCCATCAAAATTTCTCCTATCTTTTGATAGACGTGGGACTATTTTTTCCCTAAAGCTTTTGCAGTATTATTTTACTACTTGTTTAGCATCTACACTGGGAATCAGAAATAGCTGTTCTTCAGTGATGACGGACGATGTGGTGTTGGAGTTTTATAAGCTGTTTTGAGATCCAGTGAATAAAAAAAAAATGGAAATTCTACTAGCTATTTGCTGGTTTAAGAGTAATAGTATTTTCATTAGTTTTTGTAGCATATTGTCCCTTTTCAAGTATTTTGTTTTCATTTTATGTTTTCATCTCAGTTTCTTCTTAAAAGTGGCATTTAATTATGTTTGTTAGGGCTTCTATTATCTTTCTTCACTCCCAAGAACTATTAAAATTACACATTAATGAAAGAGTGATCTCCTCTGTGATCTACTACATATCAGCAGAAATGGCCAGCTGTGATTAGAATAGCAACACTACATGGGAAAATTGCCATTAAAATGCAAGCAGGATTGTTGGGTTGTTTTTTTCTTTAAAGTCAGAAAAACTGAAATGAAATTTAATAGTATATGATCAGTACAAATAATTTTATCAAATAAATTTTCATATCTGGATAATTATAAAGATAATATTAGTGTGGTAGAAAACATGTTAATACACTAACTTTGAATTATATTCCAGAATTTGAAGAAGTGTATATTTTTTGTGTGTGTGTAAGACTTCAGCATTAAAAGGTTGTAACCATATTTTAGCTGAGAGCTGTTTCTGAAAAAATGTTGAAATTTTCAAAAGCAAGATGACTATTCATTTTTTATAGATGAGGGAGCTCGTTCATCTACTTGCGCACCTTTGTATGTGAGGTTAAAATCTAAAACTGCGAGGATTTCTGATTATTATTCCTCTTTTAAGAGGAAATGAAGGTTAACAACCCAGATAATTGTTTTGCACAAATCTGGAGGTTGAAAATACCTTAGTACCGGTGAATATTAGCTATTTGAGATGGCAACTAGGCATAGTTAGGTGGTCTCCAGATAACTTGCACAAAAAGACTTTGTGAATTCAATCCTGAAATCACGAATAGTCAATGAGGAGTGAGAGAAGAAAACGGAGCACTAGGGAGCACTTAGTTGATGACTTGCTTAATGTGGTTTTTAAAGCTTGATATTTTCGAATTTTTGTGAAGAAAATTAAAGTATTTGAACCTAGAAGTGAAAAATTCGTGGATAGCTGTTGATACTTGCAAACCTGAAAATTTGTGCAGTTTTCAGGCAAAATTTTGATGATGAATGTTTAGAATCATGTGACAGCTACAAGGATAATCTCAAGTTTTTTCTTCTTCTAGTGTTGGTGTATGAGGTCCATATATACACAGGTGCTAAACTTGGTGCTGAAACAGATTCCAATGTTTACATCAACCTCATTGGGACGAGAGGAGATGCTGGCAAAAGGAAGCTCCATAGATCGAAGAATAATAGTGTAAAATTTCGGCGTGGACAGGTGAAGTAAAAACAATGCTACATCTGATCAACAAAGTAAATTATGCCTAGCAAACAACTGTAAATATATTTTTATTTATAATATTTATTCAATAATTTACCATTTTCTTTATTCAAAATTACTTCCATAATTACATCATATGGATCATTTTCATCAGCTTGATCAACCATTTACTGAGAGAATTAGATAGTAAAAGTTGAGTATTCATGGTTATTTCTATTGCACATATAGATAAAATTGTAAGAATAGCATTTTTGTTCTGAACAGATCACTGTCAATTTTAGAATCAAGTTCTAAATCCATATTCCTAAGCATGTTTTCCAGTCTTGCTAAGGCAGATAGCACTGGAAAATATAATATAGAAATGACCAAATAATTATTTGCAACTGATCATTGTGTCGTGCCAAAGGACTCAAGGTGTTATTCACCTTAGAAAGTTTTAAGGGATCCTCACTGTCTGACCAAGACCAATACAAAAGAACTGTATTCATTTTGGAAAAAAAAAAAAAAAAAAAAAGAAAAAAAAGAGAAAAAAAAAAAGGAAAAACGAGCTATTCTACACTGTTATATTCAAAGCAATAACTGTGTTCAAGACCTCTATCATTTTCCTTGTATGGTTCCACAGATGGATATTTTCTGCATAAAGGCTGTCTCACTGGGAGACTTGGAGAAAGTTCTGATTAGCCATGATGGAGCTGGTCCAGGTAGGATTTAACTTCCTAGAGGCCAATCTGTTTGCAAGTTCTTTTTAAACCCAGCTCACTTTGTTTATATTGCATCCTTCATAGAAAATGTGACAGAAGGTCTTGCAGTGATAAAAAGTCTTCCTGCAGGCTGTTCACTGTGATGGGATGATGAAAAACAGTGGTAATGGACAGAAAAAAGGCCATGAGTTTAATGGCAAATAGTGTCATTCCACTCTTTGTTTTCAAGATTATTTATAAAAAAGCATTATTTCTTTGCATATGGAAAACTTTTAAAAGTGTGAATCACACTGGTAAGACAATCCTTCATTATATAAACTGAAAACTGGCCAGAAAGGAATTAAAGATATTCAGCAGCTGCTTTTCTACCAGACAAAATTTGAGTATCTCCAGCATAATGTTCTTGCTGCTTTGGGCAACTGTAGCAGATTTTATTATTTACTTAATCTGTGCTTAATCTGTTTCAGTGAGTGACATTGCATTCAGCTTGTAGGTTTTCAGAAAAAAATAATTTGGTGATGAGTTGAATTTTTTGGGTGCAGGCCCTTGAAGTGTGTATCTCTGGATTGATGTAAATGAAGAGCAAGCTAGCATTTAAAAGCACTGAAGATGTAAAATACTGAAAATACATTTGACTAATATCTAGGAAAAGCTAAGTGAAGAGAAGAATTTTTAAAGCAGTTTGGGGCCACACTGATAACAGATAAGAAAAGACATTTTACCCCACTATGTTATGAAATGGTCTCAAACAACACCCATCTTGCTGAATGTCTGTACTGCCTAAAGCTCTGAGCAGACTTGTGACTATTACAGGAATAGTCTTAATAGGGCAGCCTTGGAATGGGGCATTCGAGTTCTCTAAAGTTTTTTGCCTTCCACAGTATGGATGATGGTATACCTGAGAGTTTCACATCCTGGTACCCTAAGACATAACACAGAAGACAGTGTGGTGCAGCCCACCTTCCCTCTATTCCTCAGGACACCATATCATGCTCTCTTCCTTCATCTCTCCTTTAATAGGCAGCATGGCCTTATCACAGAATTGGCATTACAAATCTACAACCGAATTCAGCTATCTTAAGATGTTCTTTGACTTTGGACTTCAAATCTGTGGGTTTGAAAAACTGTCTAAACAGGACAATGGATTGAATTCTATCTGTAACAAAATTTATCCCTTAGTAATTCAGATGGTTGTTCATTGTATTCAGCACAGACAGATCTCACAGATCTCTTTTGAACTGTATCCAAAACTAGCCCCAGATAAGCTTGGCCTGAGGTGACTAAGTATTTGAGAGCTGGAAAGGGATGGTGACTCAGGAGACAGGCCATCAAGACACTCAGTCTCCTGTGGGTTGAGAGGGAAGAAAGAGGGTCCCTTTGGAGGGGCAGCTACCCCTTTTTCTAGTCCTATCACTTGCTTGAGTGACAAAGCAGGAAGGTCCTTAGTCTTGATTTGGAGGCTATCTTAAAAGAATCCTGGTACATATGTTTTCTTTGGGGGTCCTAGACTGCAGGGCACAGATCTACTCCCATAGCCACTGTGAATGAGCAAAGTAAAGGACTTTTGTCCTAGAGAGCAGGGTTAGGGCATTGGTCTGGTGTGAGTCAGTAGGTGATGTGTTTTGCCTGCTGAAAGAAGCTTGTCCTCTATAGAAACCTTCCATATATACCTGTATATTTACACAGGCAGCGTCTTTCATCCTTTTTGCCTTTTTTCAAATTGACCTGCCTGCTTGCTAGTGAATCTTGGCTAGACCAGTTTTTTTTTTCCAATGAAAGAGAGTTGAGGTGTAAGAGGGTGACAGAAGCAGCTTGCTGATGAGCTCTGGACCGGAAATCCAGAAGGGAAACACCATTCTGCTCCCTGCATTGGATGTGCCCGTTGTTACTGCTGTTAAGGAGAGGATGAATTCAGTAACTCAACAGAAGTGAGGCTGCACAGCTCCATCCCTGCTGGTCACTCGAGTAGCAAGGCTGAGGATGTGTTCCCAGTAGACATGCACACAAGCACACTTATAAAACACCTATATATATGCACATGGCTGCCATGCAGGTCAACATGGACAGGAGCTCAGCTCACACACAAACAGTAGCAATGGTCTTACTCTGTTACCCTTCCAACTGACCAGAATAACAATCTATCAGTATCTCACATAAAGAAATATATGCAGTATGGATGTATAACACCTCCAGTAGCTGGCCTTAGGCACTCAGTCTGTCTGGTTGCTGCCTGTGGATCCAGTTACTGGCACCTAGACATACAAAGCCCCTCCAAGGCTGCAGCCCCACTCCATTTGCAAGACAGCATTAGAGATTTGTTAATTAAAATTCTAAATTAATTATGATAATTAATTAATATTTAATTTATTATTTACTATTATAAATGCAATAAGTGGCCCACTCACAAATGACCAAAATTTTCAGCATTCACACAGATCTTGATTATAGCTATAAACAGTTTTGTCCCAACATCCTAGTGCCTTATTACAAGGAATTGAAAGATGCAGGCTGGGATGTGAATGGTCTTGACAGTTCAGAGACGTATGCATGTATTTGTCTCCAAGGGAAAAATCCCACCTCTCTTAAAATTAAAGCACAGCAAAGCAGAGGAGAATTACATCTCTTACAACAGACACAAAATAATAAAGCTTTCATTGTGTTAATATATCTTATCTATTTAGCTGAGAACTGTCTTAATATAATCTATGTTTCTTCTACAAAAAGATAATCTGGGCTTCTTTTCTTAAAATTTATTAAAAAAAAAAATAAAAGCATGATTTCACATGATAAACTTTTGTAATTTCAACACAGGAAATGGATGGTTCCTGGATAAGATTGTCATCAAACATAAAGAAGGAGAGAAAGCTCAGGAGGTTGTATTTCCTTGTAACAGGTATGCCATTCATGGAGAAAAAGAATTTGTTACCTGCCAGCAATGTAATGAAAAAAATTGCAGAATGGATATGTGCATACAACCTAGATGTATGAGCAATGCCCCAGAGTTTTTCAACATACTAGGGATGCAAAATTCTGCAATCGAAGACAAGGACCAAAGTTGCTGTATTGGCATAGGAGGGAGTCATAGCCTAATGTAAAAAGCCCCAAACCAAATGTTTTGTAAGAGGCAAGGTGCATTGATCTTTTTGTTTAATCTCAATTTTACCGAGACCACGTGAAATTAAATAAGCTTTCAGTTCTCATCTTTTAGGAAGTATTGTGTATAAAGATCTGAATAACTGCCATCATGGAAACATGGTGGGATGACTAGCACAGCTGAAGTGCTACAATAATGGCCAACCTTCACGAACGAAGATTTGGGAAGGGCTCTCCCCCATGTGGGTGTGCCCTTCCAGCCTGTGCAGTGGATTTTTTAGGTGAGGCACAACATGCGCAGAACTGGCCCCACCGTTTAAGTCCTAAGGTTCATTTGCCACTGCCGAGCAAGCTTGGAAAGTGACAGTGAAGTCCTCGGGACTGTCTACATCACCCAGTACTAACTGGGGCTGATCCTGCTGAACATCTGAGATCTGACGGGATCAGATGGCAGAGAGGCATTGAACTGCCAGGGCAGTCCCCTACTGAGACTTGAACTCGTGACCTTGGGAGTCAGAGACCAGAGTGCTCTCCATTACGCCATGGGCTACAATAGGTGGCTGTAAATTCTTCAGCAGGGGTAGGCAAGGAAGGAGAGGTGATGGGGTAGCCCTGTATGTTAAGGAGTGTTTTGATTGCCTATAGCTTGATGATGGTGATGATGATGTTGAGTGTTTATGGGCAAGAATCAGGGCAAAGGTCAATAAGGCAGAAGTCATGGTAGAAGTCTGTTATAGACCACCCCAACAGGATGAAGAGGCAGATGAGGTATACTGTAAGCAGCTGCAAGAAGTTTCACAATCACTAGCCCTTGTTCTCATGAGGGACTTATATCTGCTGCAAATACAACACAGCAGAGGAAGGAGTCTAGAACGTATCCGACTCTACTTTGACAGGAGAAGTTAGAAGTTTTTCCAAAGGTTTTCAAGATGTATATGAGAATTTCAGGGACAGAGAAAGTGATCAAAACCACCACATCACCCACCAGTACCTCTCTGTTCACAAACAGCAGGTCCAGTGGGAATCTTCCCTATCTGGTTTCCTTATCAGCTGTGTCAGGACCTTCACTTTTCTAATATGAGTAAGGCCAACTGTGATGAATGTATAAAAGAAACTTTGATCTAAGAAGCAGTTTCAAGGCGTAATGTGATAAACAAAGTATAAAAAATACTATTGGGGACAGAAGGTAATGGTTAGTTTTTATATTATATACTAATAGCTTTTATTAATCTTATTGTTTTTGTTTTTTGCAATGAAAGATGGTTAGATGAATGTCAAGATGATGGGAAAACTGAGAGGGAGCTAACTGCCAGTAGTAAGTATTTTGTTAAAGAAAAATTGTGTTATAGCACTATATTATATACTTAATGTCTAGTTATTACTGAAGAAGCCTTCCAGATAAGATCATAATTTAAGAAGAAAAGTGATGATAAAGCTTCTTCACAATTATTTTTCATGTTAATGTTTTAGAGGACGACAGTGGAACAAAGATATTCCTTAAATGTAAGAGTTTTTCCTAGTTAGTGTTCTCTACATCATAGTTTTTGCTCTGTGAATTTAACCTGCAAACCAGTATTGCGACAAAAATGTAAGCAAGTGACCTCATTGTACTGTTGTACTGTATATCAGCTATGAGACAAAAAGACAAACTGTCTGGCAGCAGTCTACAGAAAGGACTAGACCTTGATAAGCAATTGAGAAAAACATAAACCATTTCTCATTTTCTTCATATTTCTACTATTCTGTCTTGAAATCAACAAAGAATTCCTCTGAGAAGAGATTCAAGTGTTGTTTTGTTTACTCCAATGTCACTGTCATTTAATACTTGGGGACAGGTCCCTCAGCAAACATCATCAAGTTGAAAAATGTGTTGTGAAGTGTCAGTGGAAGCATTTTCAGGTCAAAATCCCAAAGTAGCCAGAAATAATGCATTTTAAACTCAAATCCTCTAGTGAAGTAGTATTTGCATTCAATTGACTAAATCTGCTTGAATGAATTAAAAAAAAAAAACCAAACAAAAAACAAAAAACAAAAAAACAAAACAACTACCCACTCAGCTTTCTGTTTTAATACGTACAAAGACAATCTCATCACTGTGACACACTACTTCCTCCCAGGTGTTTAAAATTTGTGACACTGTCTCTGTGTTTCTTTCTAACCAGATAAGATAAACAGACTGACACAGGTATTTTTATGAACATTTAACTGTAAGTGGCTATTCTATGCAACTGTGCCTGGGAATTTTATAAGAGAGACTAAACTAAAAAAGGGTAGTGTTAACATTTGTCTCTTAAAACAGTGACTTACCTTCTGTAGGATGTCCTGGTCTCTCAATATAATTCCAGTTTCAGTGAAAATTAAATAGTTTGCATTCAATTAAATGGTTTAGCCAAAAGGTTTATTGTTTCTCAGCAATGTAACTTTAACAAGAGTAGACTGATGAACTCAGGTAAGTAAAGCCTTTCCCACAGAGAAAGTTGATTTTCTCAAGTGACTTGGAATTGGATTCTACATTCTGCTAAGTGCACAGTGCAGAGAGGCAATCATAATATCCCTTTCACCTTATGTTCAGATAAGACACTGTATTTTACTACCAATTCAATTTTTTTCCAGTACAACTTTGTTCTTCATTATATAATAATAAGCAGGCACAGATGCACAAGCTGCTCAGTGCCTGTGTGTGTCAACAGTGGTTGGATTCAATATATTGGTTATGAGGAGAAAGAAGTGGCTTGTTCTTAATCAGCTTTTGATATGTCCCACTGTCAAGATGTCCAGGAGGACCCAGAGAGTGTTGAGATCAGAGGGTCTGAAAAATGAACTTATAAAAGAGAAGAACATTTTTAGGAAGTTACCTGTCAATTAGTAACAGTTTAGCTTGAGTTGCTCTTCAGCCATGTTCATTTTACCCAGGGGCTCATTCTAGTGAAGAACCAAGATAGGTGAGAGATTGGACTTTTATGCCTTATGTGAAAAATATGATAAGCAGGACTGATCTCAGAATTTTCACAGTTTAATTTGTGTTGTCATACTAGTGATCCTACAGACCTTGCATGGCTGAGCTTTATAGGAGGGTGACAATCACAAGAGGTTTGGAAAGACATCTTGTACTCAGTTCTGTGTCAATCTATCATGGTGTGTACCAAGGTCAGAGCTGATAAGAGAACAGGAGAACATTCCAGAGGTGTGCAAGGTTGTTGGCATTAAGGCATATGGAAAATTCATAAGAAAAGAGAAAATACTCAGTAAATTCTGCCATGACCAATTCTGTTTTTCAGTTATTCCCTACCTTGCAAGTACTTGTTAATGGACTAAGAATAATCACAGAATTACAAAATTTTAAATTGAATGGTCCTGCTTCTAAAAAGCATAGACAGTATGTGTTGCCAGATGGAGGTGGAAATCCCTAAGAAATAGAATTAAGCAGACTGACTACTCTACCTCAAGGCAAAGCAAATCTCTACAATCTCCAGGAAATAAGCAACTTACTCCTACATCCAGTAAGGTGTGAATGTCATTCTAGTTCTTAAGACCAAAAACCACCAGACTGAATAAAACTCCCCAAAACCTGGAATAATGTGAACAATTTTGGTAATCTTCTAAGAATATATAAATTGCCTGTGTTTAAAAAAACAGAAAATAAGCCTTCCTTTGACTTTATGTTTTACCATGCCCAGATTGCTATGTATGGAAATCACTGCAGGTTTGATTTTCACAGTTTTACCGAAGAGACTTTCAAGTTTCAGACTGGTGTTTAAAAGAATTTTTGGAAGGAAATTGTTATGACTGATCCCATTTAATTTCTCAAAGCCAACAGCTGACCCCTGCTTCTAATACATCCCTATACATACCTCTGTATTGTGAATCAGATCCTTGGTTATCATTATAGAAAAGAAGCAATTCTGAGATTTTTTTTCACAGAATTTTGTTTTTTCCCTACTATTCATTTTAGTGATTCTCACACTGATTCTCAAAATACATGGTCATGGCTTTTCACATAAGCCAGAAGTACAATAATACACTAACACATTAATCACTCTGAAAGGAACTTAACACAGTCCAGTGATATCAGGGGAAAAGTCTCTTTTTTAATGTAGCCACACATATGAAACACAAAAAATAACCTACTGAAAGACAATCATCTGATTCTCAGAACTTCACTCCTAGAGAGATATGAAAATCACTGAACACAATAAATATTTGGCATCAGTCTCCTGACTGGTGTAGCCATCCTTGCCAAGTAGCTGTCTAAGTGAATAGAATATTAGACAATAGATTTTTTTTTTTCTTATTCTGGCATGAGCAGGTTAAATGAATTTGCTGAACTGAGAGAAAATGTAGTCAGTCTGGGTTAGCTCAGCTGGCAAAGGGTAGAAGCATTAAAAGTAAATGTAGGAGAATAAAGAGTCACAGATTATGAGACCTTAAATCTGTAACCACTGATTTATTTTCTGCAAAACTCCATTCTGGTGTCAGCCTTTCTGCTGAAATAATACTTAAAAGTACAATCATGGTTATTAATTAAAATAAATCACCTTGCCTGAAGTACCTTCTCTGAATGTGCTGACTCTTTGAGGAGGGAACAGGGAGTTATGCATCTGTGCTTTCTCTTAACTTGGGGATTGCTTTTTCCTGCAGCCAACGGATCTTACAAAGAGACAAAAAAAGCTCACTTGGTAAACACAGAAATGCAAAATTATCTTAATTTCCTCTCTACATTGTTCCTGGGACAGCCTTCAAATTGGGGTGTAGTTGGACAGGATAAGAGATTCAGGGCTATGTTGAGAGTCTTTGTAAAATTTGAATCTCCTTATAAGTCCTCAGAGTGATTAGGAACAGCAAAAGCTCAAACCATGCTTGACTTCACCAAGTGTGACACCCTGAAGAGTACCACATGCCAACCTGGCACAAGGCAATAAAATTCATGGCTGGCACATATATCAAACAGCAAAAGTTCCTCATTAGGCAAAGTGTGGATCTTCCGCACACTACATCTGACTCATTGCTGGAAATGACCTCAAAATAAAAGAGTTCAGATGGAAGGATCCTTTCAGCTAATGTGTTACTCACAAGACTGACTGTGAGATGTGTATTTGCCTGCTGTTTTGTAGCTGAGCCCAGAGGAGTCACGGAACAGTCAGATGTAATGCAGAGACAGGGTCCGTAAAAAGGGGGAAAACAGAATTAGCTGAAGCAAACAATGTGAAAAAAAGGGAAAATTATAAATCAAGGAAATCAGATCAGGTATTCCTCCAGTCTCTATCTCCAAGCAGGAGGAGGAAAACAAAAGGTATGAAAAAAGCACACAATACTGTAAGAAAAATAGTCACATCCAATTTATTTCTGAATTAAACAATTATAATTTTTTTTGTCTACATATTGCATTGTAGGCTTACACACAACCAAAAAATAGTTCTCTTTCATATTAATCCCATTACCAAATTATAATATCACAGTACTGGCCACAGTCTAAACATAAGCTTGTGTTTTCCTACCACTTTTAAGTTCCTTTTGCTATGCAGGATCAAGTATCTTTTCAACAAATAATTAATTTGAATTCAAGCACTTAAATAACTTCTTAACCTATACTGTCCATCTGCCACACTGTATTTTTCTCACACCTGGAACAACTTCTCAGTCACATTCTGAACTTCTAACACTGTTATGAGTACACTTCACCTACCAAAAAAGATTTCTGAAAGGCCAAAGTCATGAACTGAGGTGTCTTTAGAACTTCCTAAATTTTGTTCCAACCCTAATTAATAATCTGATCTGACAAATGAGCAGACTGAACTTGGCAAATCAGTTAGAAAAATTGTAGAAAACAAGTTGAAGTTTCATTGCTTAACTAGTTGTGTATTAGCCAGCAGGTCTTACAAATGGATCACATATAGGTGTTTCAGAATGTTAATTTTCTTTTATATGTTATTGAAGAACATTTAAAGAACTGAAATATATTAACATAATTATTTTAATTAAAGCAACTGCTTTGATATAAAGAATAAAAAAATGAAACACACCAAAACCCCACCAACAACCTAGGCAGTCTTTTTTTCTGCTTCCTTGGTGTTAATTTCTGCTTTCATACTCCAACAATTATCTTATGTTTTTCAAGTCTAAGTTATACTTATCTTCAAGCAAAAAAAATGTCTACCAGTCTATTTTTAATAAATGGGATGTAAATTCATGATAATCCTTAAATTCTTTGTTGCAAAGGCATCCATTGCTCTGTACCATTGATACTAAAAATGTTTAATTGATGCATTGATACTAAGGATGTCTTTATTTTATTTAGCACAACGGTGGAGAGTGCAAGTTAAAACAGATGGAGATTCCCCAGAGCCACAGGAGTGTAAAAGGACCCTTGTGATTTATGGCTCAAAGAGCAAAAGTGTTGATCTTCTGCTTTCTCCACAAACCCCTGGATATGTGTGCTTTCTGCCCAGAGCAACGGATGAATTCATTGTAAGTCATAAATATACAGCACTACACAGACCTTATCATGCCATTGCCCTCTAAGCAATATATATGTAGATATATGTGTGTGTGTCTACAAAACAAGGATTATATATACGTAATGTTAGTCTGTCTAGCAAAAAATGATGTCATTATTTACAAAGATGGAATTACATAAACTTAGGTCTTGGGTCATCTCCTGCTGGTAGTTCTGTTCTACTATAGCAAGCTCTGGTGTTCTCTTTGAATTTTGAGTGCCTTCAAGAGTATGTATCATGGAGAAAAATGGACCCTTTTGTGTAATTTATTGCATTCATCTTGCATTTTTTTCTAATTCCCTAAAGATTCCTGAGTTGAAGTTCGTACAAAAGGCAATATACAATTATTTGTGAATGCAGAACATGAAGGATGGGGCAGCATTCCCAGGGGACTCAAGAAGGCTTTTCTTTCCTTTATTTCCATCTTTGTAAAGTAGTATCCACTCACCCCCAAAACAGTTCTGTCTCTCAGGCCAGCAGGCAGAGGATTTTTTGGATAATCATAAATCTCTGGAGAATGCATTCATGCATATAAAAGCATGATGAACTCTGCAGCAATATATTATATGTGGCCAGTATTCAAATCAACCCTAACATAGTCCTGACTGCCTGTACACCTGACATGCATGCTGCTGCTTTGAGAGAATTCATCTGAGACCTTTTTTTAATGTTCAAATTCTGTCCTGGCTTTCTGGGATAAGTCATTGCAAATTCTGCTGATTGGCATGAAGTACAGCTTCTAGCCACTGAGATGAGAGAAATAGCTTGCAATTCAAGTCAGTTTTATATAGCTCAGAAAGACTTTTCAATGGCTGCAATAAACATTCTGAAAACAATGGCAAAAGTGCATTTAGAAAGTTATGTCAAAGCTTCATTGTAATGACCTGATCCAGGCTGAATTTTTAGTTTAAATAACAAGCTAAGGCAATTTAGGAACTTTACAGGGAGTAAATGAAAAGATAAATGACTTTTCTTAAACACAAGAAACCAGCTGCTTATCAGAAAATACACAGGAAACACACTGAGCAACAAAAGGAGCTTCCTACGCCATGAACATAAACTGAAAAGGTCAGTAGAGGCAGAATCCATCTACAGAGCAACCACATCAGCTGTCTGAATTTTGTCAAGCATCACTGCATAAAGCAGACCTTTGCTACACCCAACATATTGGCAATTTCCCAAATGACACATATTCTTTGTTAAGGATGCCTAAATTCAATGATTGGGTAGCATACAAGAGGAAATAATTATTGCTGTGTGTCAGTAGTGGTTGTCCCTCATATTCTACTTTCCTTGGCACCATGGTACCTTGTTCATCGTACCCTTCCACCCCAGAGGCTTTCTGAATGCTTGTTCATACTGTGGATTGGCTTTGGATTAGTGCCTATATTTTCTCAATAGCTATTTATGTCCTTGATTTTATTGCTTTGTATGAAGAAATTAAAACTATTTGAGCATTATTTTTTGTTCCTGAAATTTTATCTCTTAATCACATTGCTAACAGTGCAGCTTACAAAATAGCAGGTCTGACATAGAGGGGGATTTGGGGATTCACAGATATCTTCATAAATACCTACATATCTTCTTTAGGTGGTTGAGTTAATAACCCAGTTCCTTTTTGCTCTTCCTTTCTTTGTTCTTACTAAGACTATGCAGAAGAATGCAGAAGCTTTGCTCTTGTTTTCTCACTGTAGCAGCAGGCTGGAGACATGAGCATGAAATCACAAGGAAGACAAGCTGGGAATTCAGCTTTTCAATAACTAGGAGTAAACGAATTTTTAACTTCCCCACCAAGATCCTGGTCTTAGACAAACAGTCCCAGCAATACAGTGCAGCAAAAAGAACAACAGGTTATGTGCTATAAGCAGCTCAGATAGTTTTGAAACAGTAAGCTTAATTTTGATCTCAGAGACACATTTATAACACACTGAGGACAGAAAGGCATCTAAATTACGGATTTTCCAGGTGCTCTCACACAAGTATATGCACAGATGTGTACCATATTCAGAATGATTATTCGATCCAAAATATGACCGACCAACTCCTATGAAAGAACAGGTGTAGTTTAATTGCACATAGCAAGTGTAAAGAATAAATTAAAAGAGAGAAAATAACAGCATGCTATGAGGTACAGTTGGGTTTCAGAGGTCTCAAAAATCTGTAATATGATGTTTGAGCTGCTTAAATAAGAATAAATTTAATTAGAACACCTTAGTTTAAAAAAAAAAAAAAATTGAGAAATAGGTGAATGTGTCGATGTTATGAAATCTGATGAGAGTTTGTCTTGGTTTGAGGGGAAAAAACCAAGATGTTCACTCACAAGAGGGGGAGGGGGCTTTCTCCTCAAATAATCACGCCACTCTTTATCAAATTTAAGAAAAGGAACTTTAATACAAGAAGGGTAACTGTTCTTAAC
>JAWWEV010000083.1:112220981-112291814 GCA_035583235.1 Hafferia zeledoni
TTCTTTGTTAACTGTTGGCCTGGGTCGTTAACAGTGGCAGGGGAGAGAATTTACATAATAATTCCAAACTACAACAGAGTTTTAGCACAGATGATAGCATGGCAAGAAATACCGTTGCAGTAGCAGAATTTTTTGTCTGTGATAGTCTGGTGATGATAAAAATCAATAGTTGATCTCACATGGAGTAAGTAGATTGGTAAAGTATATAGATCTTTATCCCAGTCATCTGTGTTTCTTGGTTGCTTGCAGAGTAAGCTTTGAGAGCATGTCTTTGGAGAGTCTTAGTGTATTGTGCACAGTCTTCTTACCCAGAGATTCATAAAATGCAAAGGTACATCAACTGACAGATTTTGAGATTGAGATCCCTAAAACCACTCTCCAAAACACTACCACAAGTAGTACACAGTGAGCAATAGAGCTCTGCAAGTAAGACTGTAAATAGACAATAAATATGGAATGTGTTTTTGGTAAGAGCCATGAGTGTGATAGAAAGTTTGAAATAGCATAATACAATACTCCATGTGTTTCCCACACTATGAGATGATGTTCCAAACAACAGCCAGCAGGATTTCTGGAGTATATGACAGAAGGCTGTTCAACTGAATTTTAGAATGCTTTGACCACACCCTACTAACTAGAATAATTTATGTATTCCCCCCCTCCCCCCCTTAAAAAAAAACAAACAGGAAAAATAATTAAAAATAATTTACTTTAAATGTCCACCCAAACAGCAACATTTACAAAGCTTTAAACACAACAGGCATAAAGTCTTTGAGAAACCCTGTGTGAGTCAAAAAGAAAAGATTTAAAATGTTATGAAATTCTTTAATCATATTCATCAGTTACCTGATCTTAAAAAGTCCACTGGCTTTATCAGAGCCTTCTCCTGATTATAAGTCATATAATGGAAAAAAAATATTTTGTTGTTTAGTATATGAGAAATCACATCCAACTCAGCAAGATTTCAGGTTATGAACATTACTTAAAACTGTTCAGAAGAAATAAATGGGGAAAAATAATTAGGAACCTAGAGTAATGAACAAGGTAAAGTGTCCTCTTGCAAACATTCTACAAATTTAAAATGAGGATATTTGTGATGGATTATATATTTGTCCCTGCTTCAAAATTCATGTTACATCAATTAAGAGATGTCAATAGAGGGAGAACCAATTATGGTATCAAAGGTAAACTGATCATATTAAATTGCTCAGGAAAGGATTACAAGAATGTTGTAATGGTAACACTAGGCTACTGTCAAAGGGTTCCTTCAGGGAATTTTTCTCACCCTATCAATACAAAGGTTTTGGGAGTTGAAGTGCAGGGACTGAGAACAAAAGTGTGGTTAATGACTCTAGATTCCAACTGAATGATGGGGCAGAGGTGAGAAAACAGATTCAATGCACCTGGGAGAGGCTTTTCCTGTGTGCTGGCTTCACTTTGTTTTGGGCAGCTGCTGGGCAAAGCCACTGTTTTGCTGAGCTGCTGAGATCTCCTTCTGGCTCTGCTCTTTGCCTTCCCCCCTACATCTCTGGGCACCTTGAGCGAGTGAGGGGAGGGTCACAGCTGCTTTGGGACACACTGCAGACCTTTTTTTTTCCTGGGGACTGACTCTGACTGCAAGGAGATTTATGGAATTACCACCACTCCTCAACTCCCAGCGTTTCCTTCTTTTGAACAAAGGACAAGGAGAGAGAGATTCTGCTCTTCTCCCCACTGAAAAGGCTCCATCCTGTGCCATGTGAGTCATACACTCCCGTTGTCTCTGCCTCACTCAGAAAAGACGGAGAATTCACCTTGCAGCCAGCAGAGGTGTGACACTGACACTGTCCATAAATATAATTGCACCAGGAGGAACCTACAGTTTTTGGGGGTTGGTTTTTTCGGTGCTGGGGGAGTAGTTTGCTCTGGTCTGTTCATGGTTACATCTATAGATAGTAGTTAAGAACAGTTATCCTTCTTCTATATATTTTCTAATTAAAGTTTTGTTTCTCCTCAATTTAATAAGAGGTGATGTGGTTATTGAGGAGGAATTCTTTCCTCTGATCTTGGTAAACATTTTGGTTTCCCTCAAACTAAGACAGCTACAATGATGGAGCTGAACAAAAAAGGCTGATATTGATCAGAACGGTTGGGGAAAAAACAAATCCCTGAAAAAAGGGAAATATCTAATATACTCAATTGAAAATAGTTGTATTTAATTCCATGGACCATAAACGGTATGATTATTAGTGCTTGCTAGTTCAAAGGCAGTCACAGAAATAACTGAAGTTGGGTTTCTAGAAACAAAAGGGGAAATTGTGGCTTTTAAATAGTCTGTCCTGTATACTGGAATTATTTTCCTGTATGTCTCATCTGTGCATTTTTTACAAGGATTTTAGCACATGTATTTGTGGCAACTTAGAAACCCAGATTTGCAAATTTGGCTAGCAGAAGACAAAGTAAAATGTGAGGTACAGCTTACCCTGTCACATAAAAATAACCAAGTTCTGTACTTTTGCAACTCCTAAACAGAGAGCTTTGTGGAATAAGTTGTTAACAGCATTTAGAGTAGCTGTGTGGTACAGTCATGGGGGTCCATGAATGAGGAAGAAATTCTTGAAGCAATAATTTTAAAAGTCTGTAGTGTGGTTCTGAAAGAGGAAGCAATACTGTTTTGGCCTGTGAAAGAATCATGGCTTAAATAAGTGAAGAACTCATGCACTCTCCTCTCAATGAACCCAAATAATTCCTGTTAAATTTAATAAGGTGGAATGCATGTTTTACGAGGAATTAGTCCACCACAGCTAATGATACATAGCTAATGATATGCTTTGCAACACAGACAGCATGAATGAAAAAATCTTGCCATAAAATTCTGCCCACGTGTTTCCCTTTTCATAGTGCAGCAGTGGAGACCGAGTTAGGAACAGCCCTAAGTTCTGTAAGCATAAAGGTGTACAGACAGGCAGGGCAGGGTAGGAGTAGGGAGAGGACAAGTGCCTTCTTCTGTGTAAAACTATTGCTATGTGGCTGTGATGAGTACTGTTCAGGAGCAGAGAGGTTCTGTGCAGCCTTGGGGCTGTTATATAGGCAATAAGAAACATTTCTTCCCTGGTCCTTAAAGAACAATGCCTTGAATCTTGAAAATTTTTATGAGTGCCATGGCAACCACTTATAATACTTACGTATTATAACCAGTTACAATACTTAAGAAATTCAGACTGGAAGGGATCTTTTAAGTCAACAGGTGCAATTCCTTCCTCTCAAAGGCCTCTCTTCATAAGTTATCCATCATAAACAGTTCAAGTTCTTGTAAAATGTTTTGGGCAGGTTGCTTTATTTTCAGTTCATTGTTCCTCTTCATACACTGATGTTTACTATTTCTAATTTGCATAACAGTTATTAATGACTGTGGCCAACTCTTCCAAAATGACAAAACCACAGTTTTTTATATGGTTCCTTTTTAATAAGAATGAGGTAGCCGATACTCCCCTATGTATGTGCCCACTGTGCAAAGGCACGTGAACTAACTTTAAGCAAGTGAGGTCACCATTGAAGGGCTGTCATGTTCAGAGCTCTGTTGAGAACCAGAATAAATCTTCTGTTAGGAGGCCTGTGCTCTGTTTTAGGAGCCAATCTGCTGGTGATGCTGCTAATACCAGGCCATGATTGTATAAGACCAACTTCAGTTTCTTACTGTGGTGCTATAGGGTTCACTTAGGGTGCACTAAGGATTTCTTTCCTGGAAAGTCACCAAATCTTATGTTGTAACTGGGGTGCGAGGAGGAAGCAATATTGGAGGAGAACAAGGCCACTGCACTGGCAACATTTCCTGATTTGATCCTTCTTACAAATATTTGTTACCTTTTAAAAGTAACAATTATGTGTTGTTTCACTGAAAAATCACTTCCTATTCTGTCTATTTTGCAGCTTGCCAGTGAAAGGCTGCCACACCATTTCCTGCTTTTCAGAAAATTTATCAAGTAGACCATTAGCACTTGATGCAGTTTGACCATCCCAGTTCCCACAGCTCTAGACTCGATGGTTTAACCAGATCTTACAGAAACTCACAATCAGCAACCAGTTACTGAATTTTCCATATGTAGTATGGGAGCAGGACTGTGTTGTCCTATGGACTTATTTCTGTGACATTCATGATTTATTTTTATTTAGAAATGTCCTTTCTCTTTTACAAAGAATTGGTTATCAAGTAGTGCCATATTCTAAACCAAATTACTTAGCAAATGAGAATTTAGTTAAAACTTCTTATAATTTCTTCACCTAAAATGAAAATCTGTTGATAATTTTACCAGAAAGGTTGTCAAGCATTAGAATACACTGCCCAGGGCAGTGGTTGAGTCACAATCCCTGAAGGTATTTAAAAGATGTGTAGATATGGTACTTGGGGACATGGTTCAGTGCTGGGCTTGACAGTGTTGGGTTAGTAGCAGGTCTTCTCCAACCTAAACATTTCTGTGATTTTAGGCTCACAGTAATCATCTTTACCTTGCTGGATTGCCAATATTAGAACCTTTAATTGTAACTTAATGCTCTCTCTATCCAGTAGGGTTACAACTTTACATTAACTTTTGTCCAAACAGCCTAAATACACAGATCTTTCTGATTTTAACTATGACCACTCTAAAGGTAGAGTATCATTTTTATAATATTAATGAGGGAGATAATCTCACCTGTGATCATAACATGAAAACAGAAGGATTGATTCTGTCATCACACATATCCCAGACACAAATACAATTTTTCCATGGGTTAATGTTAAATTTAGGAGTTCTACACAGGGATTTGAGAAAATCTCTGTAAGTGAAACAGCCCTGACAGTACATTTTCCTCCTGCTATTTGTTGCAGGTTGAGACTGGAGATCTGGGAGATGTATACAAGATTCGAGTCAGCTGTGATGATGTGCCAAGCTTTGAGGGGTGGCATCTGAAGTCTTTTCGCTTAGAAGAGTTATATACAAAACAAGAACTGAACTTTGACTGTAACTGCTGGCTCACTCTTAACAGAGAAGACCAGGAGCTGGTGAAAGAATTCCCTGCAGTCACTGAGGACCAGAAAGCTTTACCAGGTAAAAACACTGAGAAGATATAAACACTGTAAAATAACTGCTTGAAAATTAATCAATGCCACACGTATAATAGTGGTTTCTCTGGATTTGGTTGTCTTCAGTGGCTCTGTTGCAACCATCTTCATACATGCACTGCGAGAACGCTGACCACTTAAGAAATTTTCATGTTCCATTTGATTTGCATATTGGGTTTTACAGTTCTCTAATCTTCTGCATGATTCTCAGTGTGAGAAACTGAACAATATAATTATACTTTTTAAAAGAAAAGCACATGTTCAAAGCCATGGAAATTATTTGCTGTAGAGTTACTACTGAATTACTTAGATTATCATAGTTTTACTTAATAAGTATCAGAAGTAAGCCTCATTCTATAAAAAAGTTGTGGTTTCTTTGTTTTTCCTAAGAACTGCTTTTTTGCCATGCTGAGAGTTTCAGAGTATATCCAGAGATGTTCTTGAAATGTGAAGATTTACAGAAGTACTGCATTCGTTCAGAAAAGTTAGCAGTTACACATGGGACAAAAGTAATTAGGGACATGACTGCTTTGCTAAACTAAAGTTCCAGAAATTCCAGCTCGTGAATGCCTCAAACCTATTCACAACCTTAAAATAAAGTATAGAACTACATTAACTAGATGTTAACTCGGGAAGGCTGCAAAAAAAAAAAAATAATTTAAAAAATTTTTTTTTTTTTTTTTTTTTTTTTTTTGCATAAGCATGAATATATATGCAATTTAATGATCTTTTTTAAGACCCCAGGGTCACCCCACAAGCTCATCAAAGGGGTTTTATACCAAGAAAATGTAAGGTCCCAAAAATCCACCCAAAGGATTCATTAAAGGGCCTTAGGTTCTTTTATGCCTTTAGGCCATGCATGGGAAAAACTTGAAGATGATTTCAGGAGGTCAAAATAACACACTTTTATCTGACAACTTTGGAAAATAAGGGAACTTCACAAAAGATTAAAGCAAACATTCAATCAACGTAAGGAATTTCACAAAGCATTGACTTAGCAAATTCCAACCCATCCAGCTTTAAGTTACCCAAATATCAAGATAAGGAAATTAAGAGAAATAAAGAAAGAAAGAGAGAAAGAAAGAAATAGAATTTAGTTACCATCTTAGATCCAGCATAGAACCAGTTACCAGAAATCCAAGGTCAATAGGGCCAAGACCATGTGGAGGACTTGTGGTGTTGATTTTATTTGCTCTGGAATCCTGTGGCCACCCACCCTGGCCAGGTGGGGCTTTTGGTCTGCCAACCACTCAGGATTTGGGCTAGGGGTTCCAGGAGCTGTGGTGTGGGGCAGTGCTCCTTGTGTGCCAGGCTCTGACAGCTGCACTGGAGGTTCTCAAGGAGGTAAGGTATGGGTACACAGCACCGTTCCACCTTAGCAGAAACTGGTCTTCCCCCTCCCCCCACACAGAGTTGTTTAGAGCCAGTGATAACTTTTCACAGTCTCTCACATCTTCATCAGAAGAAAATCCAATCTGACTGTAGAAGTTCATCTGTACAGGAGCAACACAGAGGCAAAGAGTTTACTTCCTTAATAAATGCATTTTGTAAATTTTTATACTTAATATGTTATGTCACGCATCCAGATGCTATGTTACATCTGTCTCTGTTACTCTAATTTGCATAACCTTCTTCTTTGACTTGTGTTTGTTATTATTTACTGCAAAGATGATTTGGTTTCTAACAGTCCCTGAACTAATTCATATGAGTTCTAATTTTCCAGATCTTACACAGTAAAATAAAACTGGTCAGAATTTACCTAGATTTTAGGAGCTTAAACTCCATAAGTTTAAATTGTCCAAAGTCCAATTTTCTAGGAAAATTAATGGAAAGTCTTGATTGAGCTTAGCATTTCAATCACTGTATAGCAGATTTTTTTCGCAGCTGCAGGAATAAAATCAAGCAGTGTTCTTACTCTGTTGCTGTTTTAAGTACACCTTGTACTTCATCAGCTTTGTTTTTTTTCCCCTTTTTTACAGTCTATAAGTATGTGATCTCTGTACATACTGGTGACCGCTGGGGAGCAGAGACTTTTGCAAATGTTTATATCACTCTCTATGGCAAAAGAGGGGACACAGGTGTGAGGAAACTTCATACATCTTTAACAAAAGGAAGAAAATTTCAAAGAAATAAGGTAATGGTACAAAAATGAGGTCTTACATGTGCCGGGGTTAACACTGCATTGTGTCACTTAATGCCTCCTCTGAATATATCTGGCTACAGATAGGTAAGGATTTTGAAACATTCACAGAATTTTTTTTTCCAGATACTCACAGTAGACCAATGCTAGTGTTATGTATTTCTCATACAAGAACATTTCCATGTGACAACAAAGGCTCCAAATGAGCACATACGAAGCAGACTACTGGGGAGAACCTTTGTGATCATGATTCTGACTTCTGTTCCACATTTAGGAAAGCAGAGGTAGCAAAGAAAAAAAAATCAGTGATTCAAAATTAGTTACAGAAATTTCTTTGAGCCTATTGAAGACGACGTTTCTGAAACCACAATCCCACATGAAAAGTCAATTCAATGTCTAGTCAATAAGTTTAGACAAGAGACAAAATTCCCCTTACAGAAGAGAATGCACGTAAAAGCAGTGTTTCTAGATGACCAAAACCCATAGAATTCTCTGGTGAATTAGACTTTCCTATGAGAGGTTCCTTCACTGAACACTGAAGTTTGAAAAAATTCACTGCCAAAATGTACATTGTCAAGGAGAGGTTTAAATTTCTCTGAAATTATTTTATTAGACTACTATTACAGCACTTGTTAGGGCGAAAGTGGAATCAGTAATGAATTGAGAGAATTTCTAAATTTAATTTCTGTGTATTTCTTAGAACTATGCCTAAATTCAGAAATAGCACTCTATTGTAATTATTTTAATTTATGTTCATACATGGGTTTATTTCCTAAAATATCTTAATTAACAAAGTTAATGGTTTTTGCTCACACTCTGCTGTTGATTATTATTACGAAAAAGAGTTCTTGGAGTGAACACACTCTTTTTAGATTTCTAACTTTTCTTTAGAACTGTTAATATAATCTATGTCTGTATGTTAAGTTGTAGAAACTAGAAGTACCCTGAATGATAGAAATTCTATTAGAATGAAAATCCTGTCATAAGTGTCTGACTGTCAGAAGGTTGAGGTACATATATTATAATGTAAAATAAAATGATTGATGCAATAATCCATATTGTCTAAAGAACAAATGAAGTTACAATGCATCATTAATGATGAATATAGGATTCAAAGTTAGTCATAATCAATGTGTGTTTTCTTAGATTCAGAGGGGAGACACTATGTTAAATATTACAAAAGAGCAGGCACAAATTTTAAATTCTCAGCTGAATCCAGACCTATATTTTCCCTGAAATTCAAGCATGTTTGGGTCAAAATTCTGTGTTATTAAGTATTTCTCTGTTTTTCAGGTGGACTCATTCTTGGTGGAAGCTGTTTCTCTGAGTAATTTGCAAAAAGTTGTCATAGGACACGATGGAGAAGGCTACGGGGCAGGGATGTACCTCAAGATGGTAACAGTCAGAGAATCACAAGATTCAGACAAAGAATGGGTCTTTCCATTGTGGAACTGGCTTGATACTCATTTGGGCTTATGTGAGACTGTTTGTGAGATTGCAACAGTTGGTAAGTCCTTCTGCAAAACTGACCTGCCTGTTTATATATATATACATATGTATACACACACATATTTGGCTACTGCTCTTCCAGACCTCCATATTATCTTGATTTATTGAAAATGGGAATTTCAGTTTGGTCTTAGTGTTATAGCAAAGCCACATCTGGTAAGCTCAAAGTTAATATAAATCCATCTTGTCAATGTGTTGTGTATGGAACACTTGTCTTCAATATTAAATACAGCATATTGCAATAAAAGATATAAAACAGAGCTTAGGATGTGCACCTCATGTGGATAAATAGCTTAAATTTTATGCATCACTTTTTGGCTTAGAATCTCATTTGAAATCCAAAGAAAAGTTACTTCAGTGAAATGAGCCTAGTCTTTACCTGTGCTATTCTACAGTATAAAGAAGTCGTTCTGCTAAAATCAGTTTCTGCTCATTTCACAATTACTGCTATACCACCACTTGTGCAAATCTAAGCCTGGCTGTACTCTGCAAAAGAACTATTACAGCAGAACCTTTAGTCATTTAGAACTAGTACAAGATTTCTTCCCTCAATCCTGTGAAAAAAAATCAATGCAAAAGAAAAGAGCTACAAAAGTTTGTCCAGAGGGACTAAGACAGCTTAAAATTACAAGGTGCCCATCATAGATATGCAAGTATTTAGTAGTGTGTTTTTTCTGAGTTGCAGAAAATATATTTTTCTGGGCTGTTCCTCTCCGTTAAATCATTTTAATTTACCCTAGAATGGTTAAAACAGAATTAAAATGAAGAATAACAGTAATTAATGAAGAAAAAGAGAGAGAGAGTGTAATATTGATCTTCTGAGGATCTGGCAAAAAATATTGTGTGTTTATTATAGGCTACCTGTCAGTCACATTATTACAGCACATATTATGTTGCTAGGTAAGGTCTAGTCATAAGCAAAGTTCATTAGAATTGTTCATTTTGGATTAGGTGCGTACATGCTATATATGGCTCATGCTTCTAAATGATGAATTTGCTTTAGTAACATTGATTGATTTTTTTTAAGAACAACCTTTAGACCTCTAAAAGGTAGCTAAATGTTCTAGCAATTGCTTTCAAACATGACAAGGAAAATACATTGGCATCAAAAAACTGTCTTGGAAACTAAATTTTAAACACAGAACATTAAGCAGTTAAATTCTTGGGAGCAGGGTGGGAGGAAAAAGGTATTGATGTGTTATTCTCAGTGAACAGTTGCTATAGATACAACAAAACCTGCAAAAAGAGCTTTAGTTGCATACCATAAAGGCTATGGTCCTGCTAGATATGGCATTCTCTCATGCTGTCATCTTTCCTTTCTCTTTGTTCATTTTTAAAGGTAGAAGAGTGACTCTTAGTCCTGAACTGCCTGAAATCTACATGAAATCATCAGGTCTCTGGATAATGGATATCACTGGATCTGACTTGAGTGAGGAAGAGGATCCAATAAGCCTTTCTTTTACCTTCTATGGCAACCTGAGCTGCAAAAAGTTGCCACTTCAAGTCACGGGAAAAGCAGTTCAGATCAAAGTACTTCAACCTTTCTCTATTGCAAGAAAAGCCTAGGACTCATGTAGCCAATAACCCACCTAATTCTGAGAGAAATGGTTTCTTTAAACTAAACTACCAAATTGATTTTTAAGTCCTCTGTGTAGTTTGGCACAGGTCATCATTTTTGTTTATAGGGAGCAACATTTTAACAATGGTTTTTGAATGAGCAGTTTCTTCTAGTGTCACATCCTGAGAATGTTTAAGTGAGCAAATTGGTCCCTTGGTGCATACCCCAATATTTGCCAATCTGCATGTACTGATTTAAAGGCTATGTTGATCTCACAAATGTAAGGAATTTGTAAACATACAGTATGCCACAGAGTAGGGTAGAGCTTTTGGAGCTGATGATGGAGAATGAAGAATCACAACTTCCTCATGAGAAGAAGAGGAGGGTCAGGAGGATCTCCTCTCTGTGGTGATCAGTGACAGGCCCCGAGGGAATGGCCTGGAGTTGTGTCAGGGAAGGTTTAGGTTGGATATTAGAAAAAGGTTCTTCACTCAGAGGGTAGTTGGGCACTGGAACAGGCACCCCAGGGAAGTGGTCACAGCACCAAGCCTGACAGCGTTCAAGAAGTATTTGGATGATACTCTCAGCACATGGTGTGACTTTTGGGGATGGTCCTGTGAAGGGCTAAGAATTGGTCTCGATCCTTGTGAGTGCCTTCCAAGTCAGCGTATTCTGTGATTCTATGATAAATGGGATGAAACCTATAGAAGGCTTATTTTTCTCTTTCATGTAATTTATTCATCCCTGCCAACAACTTTCTCTGAACTAACTGTTTTTTCTAGCATGATTTCTCCTTTTTTTTGTTTTGTTTTGTTTTTCCTGTTATTTATTAACACTTCCTTCTTCCTCTTGGTGATTAAGCCCAAGAAATAATTGACTGGTTTTTGATGTTCCTCTTTTCTTTAATGAAAGAGGAACTAAGGAGACTAGACTAGCCACAAATATGATCCAAAATGAGGAGTACTCACAAGGTTTTCCTAAGTTATTTTCAAGAATCTCTGGTAAATACAAAAAAATAGTATAAAACTGGAAGTGCTCTGTCAGAGGAAAGGCTGAAGTCAGGTCACATGCACTTCTACTCTCTAGGCAGTATTTGAAATGAAAGAGCAGAACAAAGACTATGAGAAGTAGAGAATAGGAAGACGAAAAGAGAACTTCTGTTTTCTCCCTTTTTAATTTCCCTGAGAGGAAAAAATATAATTTTAAACTAATAGTATCTAAAGCTTCCTGTGCCTTCACTTACTCAAGCAATGGTATGTCATAGAGATGCTATATTATCCCTTGTAGAACTAGATTTTTTTTTCTCAAGCAAGAATGCAAGATTTTAATGGAGAGCTTCTATGTGCAAATATGATCTAGTGAAGATGGAGGATCTCTTGGATGTTTCCTTAAAATTGGATTAGCTCTCCTTCAAGTTTACAGTTAATTACACACTTTTTGTATTACAAGTTGTAAGAAATATTTCCAATAGTGTTCAAAATTTTAAAAATCACCTTCAGCTTCTCTGCCTGACAATAGCCTACTGAATCAGTGTAATATATATATGAACACTGTGCCTTGTTCTGTGTGTACAAATTTCAACAGTGACTGCTAATGCTTGTTCCCTAATATCAAACCTCAAGCATTCCATCTCCTCTTTCATGTTATTAAATCAATTTTGTATTGACTGGAAAGGGGGAAAATAGTACTAGTTATAAATCTGCCCCTATTCTTTAACTAACAAACTTGTTTAACTGTTGCATACAGCTGCCAACTACATTTGTTGTGGCACAATTAAAATGAGATCCATTCATCTTCTCTTTCTCCTCACATAGGATGAGCTGGCAGATGTTGGTTCAATACACAAAGTTCAGGTAACTGGCCCACACAGTGAGCTAAAACAGCCGTGGCACTTAGATTTACTGCATATGAGACACACAGGCACGAAGGAAGAGATGTATTTAGCCTTTGACTGCTGGTTCAACCCTAAGGAAGAGAAGTGTGTGGAACTACCAGGTCTCTATGCAGATCAGGAGCCTTTGCCTGGTAAGCGATGTCCTTTTTTTGTTACTGGTGTCACGATGTGTCTCTGGAATACTAGTATATCTCTCTGGGGCCTAAAATACTTTGTGAGGATTTCCATAAGAATTTGATATTAAGGAATATAATGATTTTACACATGTATTTGTCACAAAAGATAGCTAAGAAAACAGAAATCATTGGTAGGAGAATTATGACAGATGCTGTAACTGCTGACACAAAACATAGTATTTGGCTTCTTTCATGTTAGATAATCTTCCAGTTTTAGCTCTTGATTATTTACTATCTCTTCAAATTAGTGCTATGTCACCTGAAGATGTGTACAAAAAATCATCTTCTCTGTGATACTACCTGTATCTTGTATCTTCTTATTGACAAAGAAATATACATGACCTAGAAACATCGTAAATTTTTTAAGAATGAAAGAATTAAGAAGACCTCTTGAAAAATAAAGGTAGAATTCTTAAAATGTGTAACAATAAACCAGCAAAGAGATGTCTGTCAGAGGAATCCAAGAATTTCAATTGCACTAGTGTTTTATTGGTGTCAGTGAGAAATTTATAGCTCAGCAAGTAACATTCTACAAAAGTTTATATTAAGTTACATGTTTCTCTGCTGGATGTAACACATGTGAATGGTATGATGCCAGAGATAATGAAGTGATTTCTGCCACCCCCTTCTGCAATACACAGAGGAAAAACCAATTGTGTACTGATAACTTGATCACTAGTACTTAAGAACAGGCTTCCCATCTATCCAGCTTATTAGAATAAAGAGGATTGATGGGGAGAGTAAAGATCATATATTGAAGCTTTTATTGCCAGTTAAGAGGTTTATTGCTAGAGGCTATGGTACAAAGAGTGCTCTGCTTAAACAGAAGTTAATAGAAAAAGATGGAAGCAGCCCAGAAAAAGGAATAAAATGGACCATGTCAACTTTTGCGCACCATTCTCTAAGGAGAATTTCCTAAATATTTCATCGAATTTAAAGTTGAAACTTGATCAAAAACACTGAAGACCTTTCAAATTTCTAGTTTTGTGTGGGTTTGCATAATTTTTAAAAATTAGCTGTTTTGTATTCATTTACTGAAAAATCTTCCAATTTTAGTATTTTGATCCATTAGATTAAAAAAAAAAAACCCCACCACATTGGAAGGTGGATGCAATGGAAGGTGGATGCAATGGAAGATGAATGTACAGTCATGAATACAGAAATTCTGTAGCTTGTTAAAAAGCTCTGTTTTACTAATTCATTTATTAAAAAATTGGTAAAGTTATAAATATCAGCAGCTTTCTGAATTCAAACTCTCTTTTGTGTTATGGCTCATTTCATAGGTGTTACTTTGTATACTGTTATTTCAAATCTATCATGGAAAATTAATAGGAAATATTTGTTGTGACTACACTGAACTTTAAATTATGCATCAGCAGATTCAGCTGAAAATACTGACTCAGCAAGAACATGAGATATATTTCTAATTTTCAGAGTATCTCATTTGAATATTACTCATGTGATTACAGCTGCACTTGTGATTACATATATTAATGATTCTGGACAAAAGATGTGAATACTATGATGTCTAATCTACTCCACGTGAGTGATCAGACCTATGGGGTAAACTCTTTTGATCTTCTTTACATGAGTATCTTTTGACTTCAATGAATATGCTCGTATGGCCCAGTTATAATACAGAATCTTACCTTCCTGTCCTAACCCCTCGAAAAGCAAAAATGCCATTGGCTAAATGCTAAGGTGCCACCTGGAGAGCTCCTGTGCTTTCAACTATCTGGAACTCCAGCAAGAGCAAGTCTGTGGAGCTACGCTGACTTTAATGCAGCTGTGTTGTCTTTCAGTGCATATTTAACTGCCTCGAATAAAGCAATGAAACACATCAGAGCCCCAATCTCAGAAAACTCTTCATTTCTTATCATCAAACATGAGTGATAACATCAGTTACAAACACTTTCTCAGCCCTTAGTTTAAATTGTTGGAAAAAAAAAAAAAAGACCGCAGAGGAAGTCCCTGAAGTAAATAGTGCTGCAGTAAAATAAAGCAACTTTTCAGCAAACAGATTTTCACAGATGTCATTCCCATGTAGTAAAAGACAAAGACATATAAGAATTTTTTTTTTTCAATGAGCACGCTTTTATTAGCAGACTGATAATAGCCCTTATTAGTTAATGAATATAATAATAAATTATTTAGTGAATTTAATTTTACAGTCAGTATACAAACCCACTCCATAAAACCCTTAATCTAGTTATGTGACCGTTTTATTTTTGGCATATAAAGAAACAGAAACATTTAGGCATATAAATGTCACATCATTTGAATTCAGGCCTTTTGATTATAACACTCAATATGAATAGCACCAGCTTGTGAAAAGAACTGTAAGAAAAGCTTAAAAATAAATACCCTTAGAACAAATTTTTTTCTCCCTGTTTTCCTATCACCTACACATGAAAATAAATGACTGCTTTAGCTTCTGAATTCATGGACTCATTCTAAAACCTACTAGAAATTTCTCATAATTTTTAAAGAATGTACACTTGGGTTAAATTGGGCCATTTCTATCTTGGAATATATTTGATTGAAGAAGCAAAATGTCCTGAAAATATCACGTTTCCAGGATGTATACTTAGACATTCATGTGTCCTATGACGTACTTTAGACTGAAATATGTGTTTCAGGAATAATGTGTATTTCAGTGCTCTCTGGCTTGTACTTTTCATTGTGAAACTGAAAGTGGTTCTTAGTTTCCTCTTGGTTTCATGTCTGTCTAAAGCACCACTTGCCCTTTCCAGGTTCCAGGTAGGAAAAAGCAGTGTAATGAGACTGGGAGACTTTCTCCAGCATGTAAATGTCACATAGTCTAGATGTTGTCTATGTTTTACTGCTCCAGTGATGAAGGTTGTGGGAGTTGGGGCTGATAGTCTGTGGTAGTCAAAGATAGCTCAGTACTTGTAAAATTTGGATTTTAAGGCTGCTCACTCCCTCAAAAAAAAAAAAAAAAAAAAAATTAAAAAAAATCGGTCTTGCTGCTTGTTCAGGAGATAACATAAGCATTCTTGAATACATTCTTGGTACTTGTGCATTTCTCATTACCTGCATCCGAAATGTGACTTTGCATATTACAGTAGATAAAAATGTTTTCCTCCTTATTAAAAATATTAAAAGATGTGTTTTATAAACCTGGGTTACTGCAAGAAAATAGTTTTTTTTTTCTTAAGCTGAAGAAATGATGTTTGCAGTTAGAAGCAGATGAACATCTAGACCACCTAAGTTTAGACTCCTAATTTCTAGTGTCCATGTCTGGAATATATGGGAACCCATCCTAGATGTTTTTACAACACCTGTCTTTCCCTGCTGATTACATAAGGATCTCATTCCTAATATAGCCACCAAAGTTAGATTCCTAAATTGACAGCACCAGCTCATTACACAAATGAGCACAAATGAACTTATTACACAAAGGAACATACTATACAAACAAGATTTATTATAATTTGAATAAAAACACATAACACCAGAAGGAAAAAAACCAACCCACAAACAAATAAACAACGCCCCAAATATCTTCTTATTTTTTCTTGGGCTCCTTGTTAAAATGATGCAAATGAATATTGAGAATGTGACCTGCTTCTGTTTAAGTGCTCCTTGTTCCTTGTTTCCATGATAAATTCAGGGGATAAAATAGGTAATTTAAAAAGTTAATATAGGAGTTTTCCATGAGGTTTCTGTGGTATTAATGCAATCTTGTCTCATCTGCATCACTTCCCTATGTATTGTATGGGAAAGAGGCAAGGATGCAGAAGCTTCTTATAGGGGCTATAGCTGTCTCTTCTAGTCACTATACTGTGACCACAGCTGAGAAAATCAGGAATGCTTTTCCTTAAACTCAAAGTTCACTTAGCTGGCCTGGATTTATGAGTTATTGTATAGTAAATGGAAGGTTCTTTGGAGTCTGATACAAAATGTGATGAGGCTTTTCTATTTATGTGTTAAAGCTGATCTTGAAAGCATTTTAATATCATTATTTCTGTTTCACATTAACATATTTTAACTCAAGAACATTGTGATAGTATTACTGTCTGACTAGGGATAGAAATAAAGAGAAGGAAGGAAGCAAGGAAGGAAGGGTGGAAGAAAGGGAGGGAGGGAGGAAAAGGAAGGAAAGGGGAAGGGGGGAAAGGGGAAGGGAAGGAAAGAAAGGAAAGGAAGGAATATCAGTAAATAGTCTTAGAAGGAACTCAGACTTTCCAACGAGAATGTAAACATGATATTTCTCTTAGAAAAGAATTTCTTACCTTAGGGTGAAGGGAACAGTATGCAGGAGATCCTGTGCCCCCAACAGCAGCCAGAAGTGCTGATTTTCTGGGATTGGTGTCAGTGGAAAACAGAGCTGTATTCTGCATAATGCCATACAGGTAGATATGCATCAGGAATGTGTTTTGGTTATGTATGTCACCAGGACCAAAGAAACCTGTACTCCTTATTTTGTGGTGCAGTATGAGATTAGAATGAAATTTGCAATGTTTCCTACCAGGAATTGGTACATAATGCAAGTGTCAGGGGAGGAGAAAAGGAGTATTTTCTGCTGCTGATTTTTTTGAGTTTTATGTCTATTTTTTCTGAAGTTGTGGAATACACAATCCATTTGCACACGGGAGACTCAAAGAAAGCAGATGCCACTGGCGAGGCTTATCTTCGAATACAAGCAGAAAAAAGTGACTCAGGGAAACGATGGCTTAACTCGAAAACCAGCCTCATCACTTTTGCAAGAGGGCAGGTAAAACAAAGTAACTGAATCTGTGTGTCTTGTGGTTAAAACTTTACAGAAACCCTTTTATGGACAGAGTATCAAAATTACTAATGTTTTCTACTCCATATAGACATAATTTTCTCTTGTAACTTATCTCTATAGGTGACATTGTTTTTAAGAATCTTCTGCATTGTGCAACAGTAAAACAGTTACATTGATGAAGTAATTATGAGTTGGACTAAAGGTTCTCTAAGAGTTCTGTTTCAGTACTCAAGACTTTTAAGGCCAGGGAGGCATCACTGCTTTGTTAAAATATGCCTGATTGGTAGAACTGTTATCATTTCTATTAGGATATTTTGCACTTGTAACCACTCAATCTAAAGTAGTCTATGACCTTTTCTTGTTAACTTTCCTGAACACTGTCAGTGTTTCAAGCAAAGTCTTATTTTTTCATGTTTCAAATTTATCCACCCACTTAATGCTTTTAAACTGGATAAACATATTGTTGCTTTTTGAGTTTAAATGGCTTTTCCTAGAAGAGTAATTCCTGGAGTAGTTATTAGCATAAGAGAAAAGTAACTAAAACAAATTTTATATCAAAAGGAAATACCTATTTCAGATCAAAAGGATATGTCTAGCTGATACTTTACTATACTCTACAGTCTGTTTTGAATTTAAGCTTGGAAGACTTTTTGTGAAGTACATAAGAATCTTCTTTTGGGGAGAGCAGGAGAGAGTATTTCACTGTTGCCAGCCAATCCAAAGTGGTTTCATCTCTGGTGCATAAATCTAGAGGAATATGCCTCTGATATGCTTCATTTATTCTTCATAAATGCTGCTGTTTATTTTATCTGCTTCTCTAATTATCTTCAAAGATTCTGAAAGACACAATATTTTTGTATGAAAAAAAGACCAACCCTTAGTCATTATGCCCTCTGTCTTCCTCTATTTTCCTTCTCCATTCTGGAAGAGAATATATGTGTTCAATGTCATGTTCATCAAGAACTGATCAAACTCATAGGTCAGACTTCACAAGAAAAATCTGTAAATAATGATGGTACAATAGTAGGGCTTCATTTTGCTTGAAGGAGTAACATAGGAACTGTTATAGATTACTCTTTTTGGTGATATAGATAAGTCCTATATAGTATGTCTTAAATGTAGTACCTAAAAGAAATCTGAACAGCAAGACATACAATGGGAAAAGTATCAGTACAGACTGAAAGAGGGTCTTATTCTGGTTTCTTTCAAAACACTGAACTTTCCTGACCTTTTAAAAAAGTCTTTATTTTGTAACAATGTGTTACATTTTCTTGAACAATAAAACTTGTATAGAAAAATATGTGAATAGCACTTGACTTCTGTGAATTCTCACTTTTGTGAGAAATGCAACTCATCTGCAAATTCACAAGGATTTTTCTATATAATGCAGATTCTGTGTCTATTTTTGAATGGGCTTGTTCAAGAACATAAATCCTTCCTCTGAAACCCTAAAGGGCTTTTCTATATCCTGGGCTATAACACCCTAATCTTCTGCTTATAGAAAAGATTTCAAGTAACAATTGTTTGGATTCGTTCTGTCACAGTTTTTTTTTACTCCAATTTTCCCTCCAATGACTAATGCTCTGTTCTTAGTAATTCCTCTTTCTTTCTAGATGATTCTTATCATTAATATGATCTCACAGATAGTGTGAATTTTGGGGACCATACGACTATGAGAACAATACAAGGGTTTTACTGTTTGTTTTCAAACTAGTCCGCATTGTATTCAACTTGAATTTTCAACCCAACTTTCCAAGACAACTGCTTCTGTCTACAGCAGGGCAGCTCATGAAATCACACAAAATAAGTCTGTAATGGAGATTTACTTTCACAGCTGGTTTCCCAGAAGAGTAGATGAACGCAAATCCTATTTCTCCAGCCCTAGGTCAAAAGAGCCAAAAAATACTCTCTTTAAGTAATGTGTGTTTCCAACATCAATGTGCATAGCTACGTGAGTTCTCCAACTGATTATGAATATGACTCTGCGAAGAAGTAGATGAACATGTTTATGCAAGAAGATGAATACACTATAAAGATTTACAGTAGAGAAAATAGGAAAGATTTCATGAAGTCTATTAATCATTCAGGTCTGTTTTATGTATAAATTTGACCTACTACAGAGATTATTTCAGTGAGGAAACCTTATCACAATAGCATAGTGGTTGAAACCTTCACAAACACCATTCACTTCATCCCCATTTGCATGCCCAATTCCCCCTAAATTAACTGTGAATTTTAGTGAAAATGAAATTGCTTTAGATTTTCAGAATTAATAGATACCTCTTATTCATCAGTTTCACTAGGAGCTAGGTTTCACATCAAAATAACTTTCAACACACTAGTAATTGATCTGATTTGGTTATTTCAGTCCATGAAGGTACTAGAAATGAACACTTTATTGCTGTTGTGTGTATCTGATGTTTCAAAAATAAATTCCTATTGAATACAGCAGCATTCTGAAATTCATAATTCATAGTGTTAGCTGGATCAGAGAAAATCAGTTACAGCATATAATGTTTAATTATGAACTCAAAGGCAATGAAATGCCATAAATGAGATAAATTTGCTTCCCCTGAGATACAAAACAATGACCAGACACACAAGGCTAAACTGATAAATATTCAAATGCAGACAAATATTAGTTTTTACTAAAATACGATTTTTATTATTTTCATGTTGCAGGTGGATGTTTTCAAAATTAAGTCAGTATACCTTGGAAAGTTGAATCAAGTTCTTGTTGGATTCAAAAGTCTAAAAAAAGGTCAGCAATTTTTTGAGTTAATGTCAGGTAATAATAATGGAAATTATTAGGTTTAGGGGTCCTAGAGTTTCATAAGTGCCTTAAATTTAATATTAAAAATCACAAGTTTTGGGGTTTTTGTATTGTTTTGTTTTTTAAGTTCTAGAAAATATGAAATTGTTCTCAATTTCCTGCGGTTCATTATTTCTGTTTGATTATACATGTCAAGTATCCAGATCCATACTAAACAGTGCAAATAATTCCTAGGAAACCTTGTGAAAATGTAAAATGGAGAAATTCTATGTGAAACTTTGCTCCATAGTTACTATGTTTTAAGACATACAGTCAGGGGGTTTTATTCAGGAAGCAATATGACATCACGCTTTTGCAAATTTGTGGGTTTTGTCTTCCTCTCCATTTTTACATAATGGATAATTAAAAAAATATATATTTTCAGGACTAAATTCTTTTAGATAAAGATAAGAATGTAAAATTGGTTCATTAGATTGGGAAGTGAAAAGGAGAAGGAAAGGCTGTTCTGGACTCATAACTATTTCTTCTAATTCATGCATATTTTTTTAAGGGATACTGTGTATATGAGGTTGAGTGGCAGATAAAAAGCCAGCATTTTTTCTCATCCTCCTTCCAACTCCACAGCAGCTGTTAGAGATAAAGAAAATTGCTTGTTTCTTAAAAATGAATAGCAACAGCAAGGAGTATCATGAATTGGTATTTTGTACAATCTCTGGGCTACAATTTTGGCCCATTGTTTTTTAAAGGCAACAGAACAGAGATTCTACAGATATTCTACTTCTGCAGATAATGTTGAAAATGGAGATAAGATTCTTCTAAAGGACGATAAACCAAGTCTCTTGCTCTTTCATTATTTAAAAAAAAAAAACCAAAAACAAAACGATTATAAACTGACTATGTATTTTAGACTCAGAAAAACTGATTGGGAGACTATTTCCCATGCATTTCCTAGATGGTAACATTAAAACTTTCATTACCTTCATCAAGACTTGAAGTGTAACCAAGTTTACTCAGAGATCTGACTCTTCAAATGCTTTGTTTCCAAGGAATCAACATAATGATCTTTAACTCGAAGTTTGTGCCTTATTAGTGTGGAATGTCACTACAATGTTGCGTGTTGTGTGAGTTTTCTGATGGCTAATGTAGAAATCCTGATTCTTTTCACTTTAGGATATTGATAATATGATTTCCTGTATCTAAAGATCTCATGAAGCCTTTTCATATTTTGGAATGGTTGAAATTCATTACAACAAGTCTATCCCTGTGTTTAATTTCACAAGATCTGTAAAAACACAAAGACTTCACTTTCTTAAATATTTTGGAATGTAATGGAACAGACAAAAGCATAGGCACACACAACTCAAATATATTTTCAGAAGTCTTATTTCCTTAAGAAGTTTGTAAATAACCCACACCATTGATTTGCCAAAGATAGAAACTTATGACTTGGTCCACAGAATGTTTTGTTGCTTAAAAGGTATAAATTAACAATTTGCTCTTTATTTTCAAACAGATAAATGGTTCCTGGAAAAAATTGTTATAAAAGAAGTCTTCTACCCTTTTGCTGCTTATGTTTTCATTCACAATGACTGGATCAATAAATGTTCCAAGAAGGATTTTGTGGAAGTGGCAATTCCAGTCAAAGGTAATACTAACAGAAATGTCCTTCATTTGCATAAATCACTACTGTTTGGCAGACCAGAATGCAACTGGTACAAGGCTACTTCACACTGTAGGCAGAACTGAGCTTTGATACCTCAAAGATGAGGGACATGCACCTGGACCAAAGTGAATCATGTATTTTGTAAACAAGGAGGAAGAAATTATGCCTGGGATGGAGGATACAGAAATGGCAGTATTGAAAGAATCTTTTCTGGCAGTATGTTTCCTGGCCCCTGCAGGAGTGTGAGATAGATTTGTGTGGTAAATGGCCTGGTTTTCTACCCCTCCACAGGACTAACATATATAATGAGGGGTTTGCGTCTTTATTCCTTGACTTGCTAGATCCAGCACTACCAGGCAATATAATCTTGTATCTTTTGGTTTATGCTGGCTTATAACTTAGGCACAAGTTCTGAATATATATTTGTTTTCATTGCAGAAACATCTGTTACATCCCTTCTTATGAAAAATTTTGAAATGAAAAGCAGAGGACAATGGCAAACATGTGTGCACTGTACGCAAGTACCAGAACTTGTTCCTGACATTCAGGTTGTTGTATTTGGAAGAAAAGGGAAATCCCCTGCACAGAAAGTTCAAAATCTGAGTGATAATCCTTTTATGGTTGGTTTCTTTTTTTATTCCACAAAAGTGTTACCAAATAGTTTCACTAAAATAAAAATTGTAGCCAATGTGTGCGAAGTTGTGGGGAATGATTTTTTTGGTCAGTGTTAATGTTTATACCTCCATGTCTCAAATAAATAGTGCTTGGAGAACTTCTTTTTGTGGGCTAATACATATGCCTTAGTAAACCTCTTTTGAGCAAATGCCAGTTTTGATGTGAAAACCTCATTAACTTGGAATTAATACTAGTAGGCCTTAACAGTAAGGCAATCAATGATGAAGCTGTTCCATACTTCCTTTACATTCTGCTTCTCAAACCTCAACTGATCTGTTTTCACTACTTAGAAGCTGTGCCACTTTGTAATGAGCTTGTGCCTGAGCAAATAATCAATTTCGTAGTTTGCATACAAATTTAGTAGCAGCTTCTGGACAGGTGTATGAACCTTGGTCACTCCTTTCAAAAGGTTTTTATTCTTAAACATGGGGAAAAAAACCCTCATTACCCATCTTTTGCAGAACAGCAATATAAACATCTCTTGCTTAACTGATGCAAGATGAAAAGATACAAGGAACAGCATATGACAGGACTTATGGATACCAGCCAGCCTTTCTTTTGAGCACTGGAATAACTGAGAACAGAACCAATAACCAGGAATAAGAATCATTCTGAGTTCAAAATTTCAGTTCCGGTTTGAGACTAAAGATGTGATGGAGAGGATGTAGACAAGAAAACCAGGATGAAATAATGTGAATTCGACTTGAAAATACAGAACCAGTCATGCATTTTCTTGCTTTTGATGTATTGGCCTCTTCAGTCAATTCTCAAAGTTAAAAGTAAACATAAATTATGAGACAAACATGAGTCCAAATTAACTCGCAATCTTAATAGGTCTTCCTCACCCTAACATTGGTATCATTGACTAGTGCTTTTATCTATTGTATTTATCTTTTTACCTGGCTTTAAAGAGTCAATGTTTAGTTATTTTTTTTTTTCCTAACAGTTGACTGTTGGTAATATTGGAGATATAACAAAAGTTTCCTTCGTGTTAGCTGGTCCATCCCTGAGAAGAGGAATTAACATTCACAAGGTATTCCAAACACACTACATCTAAACTTCCAATATTCTTCAACATACCAGTAAGTAACTTTTGTTGAAAGACAGATGGACAGCTTCACTTTGTGTCACAGTAGCAGAGCCAGGCATCTTTAGCCTCTGTTACATGGTACCTCCAGATGACTGCCTACAGCTTCCAGATCTCTTTGTGGGTACATCTACCTTGTTTGCACCTGCTGAAGTGCACGTAGCTGTAGCTATTCACTGATGTGCAGACCCATTCTGCATAGCTAATTTTGACATGGAAGGCAGTGTTTTCTGCTGATGTTAGGAAATGTTAATCCCTGTATGGAAATACTGACGGTCTCCAGACACAGAGCAACCTACATGTGGAAGCCAATTAAGTTAATAGTTTAGTATTTACTCTTTACAATATGGTCATCAGTGGGCCTTAAATATCTGATTGTAGTTTAATATGTATTTAAGAACTCTCATAAAAAGGAATGGAGAAAGGATTTAATGCTGTCAATCTTCCAATACAACTAGAATTTAAAGGTATAGGTAATATTTAAGCTTGAAGGTTAATTCAAAGAAACCTTGTGTCAATGAGCTCTACCTATAGGCAAGGCAAAAAACGATTGTGAACATAGTGTTGAATTATTCTGAAGACAGTAGAACAATATTTTCCTGAACTGAGCCACAGAGCACTTTGAATGTACTGGATGTATTTGAAAGATTAAAGGTGATTTCCTAGATGCATAAACACTCCAGAAACTGTTCTAGTGGGAAATGCTAGAAACAGCTGCATTCCAGATTAATATGTGAATGGGTTTGTGGTACTCAAAGGAACAATGAGGCCTACTTTATGAGCTCCTCTGAAGATAGAGGAGGAGTTTATCCTGCTTGCATTTCCTCCCCAAATGTGTTCTGTGTCAGCTAATTTTATAATCTCAGTTTAGGCTACAAGAATGGAAAGAATAGGTAATAAAATAGCTCTATTTAAATATGCATCTCCAGGCTATTTGATAAAACATTCCAAAAATATGTGAACACTACCTTTAGTAGTTGTATGATTGTGTAATGTAAGATTTCAGCCTCGAGACCTGGTGGCTCAAAACATGGCAGAAAATTCATAAATGTGATAGTTTGCTTTCTGTATTCTTTTTCATGGCAACTTTCTGAAAAATGCCACGTGATCTTAGTAATTCCATACTCTTAAATACTTCACAATTTACTTAATAATTCGTTTGTTAGTAGCTATAAATTGATACAATCTACAAAAATTTGGTAGGTTGCTATAGACCTATGTAGTCTCTTCTAGTGGTGTGCACATACAATCCACAATATAAGTCACAATAAGATATATTGCCTGTGCCATTGGCATGCTGATAACATCCAATACTAATTTATTAGTCTATTCATAAATTATTTATTCATGGAAGCATAATTTCAAATGTAATGAGTCAGTTTCGCTCTATTAGGACTCTTATAGTGCAGTAAAAAACCAGAGATATTATGTAGAAACAGAAAGACTACAAGAAGCAGTCAGTATGTGTAAGCTCACTATCGATCAGTGGTCAAATCCAGCCCCAGCAGAAAAGAATTTCCTTCCTTGATTTCTTCTGAAGTGAAAAAGTAATATCCAAAGTTTGAGAAATTTCTGTGAGACACAGATTACAGATGAAACTAGGCTAAAAAGGAGACAAAATTCCTACATTCCTTTGCCACTTTCTGTTTTCTCTATTTTGGTATTTACAGAGGTACTTCACAGTGTCAGAGTTTTTCTGCAGGAAACTCTTCTGCACACTTATGTGTGCACACTTATATAACCTTGGCTAAAATGATGTTTTTTATGTAACTTTTGAAAATTTATGTGCTATAGAATGTGAAAATTTTTGTTGCACAAAATTAGTTTTTAGCCCTTTCCAAAATGAAATGCAAAACCATTTTTCACTTTTGTATAGAATATAGAAATACTCTATGAATTGAAAATAATGTTCACATTTAGATATAATCTTACAACTAACAAGAATTCATCAACTGCTTTTCAATTTAAGGCCAAACTCTGCATAAATTTGCACACCTCTTTTTTATCACTCCAGTTTCATCAGGTTGTCTGCCTGCATATGCAGGTTATCCTTAGTGCCATTTTAGTAAAAATAGGAGTTTGCGATATGTATTGATATTTAGTTAGAGTTGTATACGTTGATAGAAGTTAGAGAGAATATTTTTGTATTAGAGGAATTTATACATATAGTTTAAGAAAATTCAGTTATTGCAACTGCAAAAAATGGGCTGTGTTTTCAGTGGACTTTAATACTATCTAAGCAAAACAACCATTTATTCAATTAATTAATGGTTTAATTCTGGAAAATGTCATGGGAAATTGTTTACTTTCATCAGGAAGTCCTGTGACTGATCTTGTGAAGCACTGGACACAATGCATAAGCAATAATAAAAAATATTTGGTTATAACATTTCTATGAACTGAAGGACAAGACATTCTGACAAAATTTTTAAGAGCAAGCCTGTCAAATTCAAAATAATTTAATTAATATCATTCAATTATATAAATATTTATGCATTTCAAAATTTGCATTTGAAATCTACATGATGAAATCTGCACTCAGGATTTCCAAACCCTGGTATACGAATTCTGAACAATTAGTACAAAATTTTGCTCTTGCAGCTGGTGTCAGTAGTGGTAAGAAGTCACCTCAGTAATTCTGGGAATCCCTGCCTAAGAATTTCATTTACTTATTGTCTTGATGAAATGAAGTTTTTGTTTTATTTTGTTTTGTTTTAAATGTCTTGGATTTACTATTTCTATACAAAGAGATTCTAAAGGCTGATGAAACCATTCCTTCAACCTTGCAGTCACTAGCTTTGTATATGTATATGTTCAATGCGGTCCCGTGGCGTAATGGAGAGCACTCCGGTCTCTGACTCCCAAGGTCACGAGTTCGAGTCTCAGTAGGGGACCACCGCGGCAGTTAAATACCTCCCTGCCATCTGATCCCATCAAATCTCGGATGCTCAGCAGGGTCAGCCCCGATTAGTACTGGGTGCTGTAGACAGTCCTAAGGACTTCACTGTCACTGTCCAAGCTTGCTCGGCCGTGGCAAAAGAACCTCAGGACTTAAACGGTGGGGCCAGTTCTGCGCACGCTGCGCCTCACCTAAAAAATCCACTGCGCAGGCTCAAAGGGCCCACCCACGTAGGGAGAGCCCTTCCCAAATCTTCGTTCGCGAAGGTTGGGCCATTATATTATTATATGTTCAATACTGCATGTAATAGTTACCAGAAGTGTTTCTTCATATACTTGATAGTTTTTCAGTGTGTGTTTTATAACTTGACCTTGGATAGAGTTCACGATCTGAGTTGCCCTCCTGTGAATCTGATTTCCACACTGAACATCTCAGTAGCTAGGACATGTGGGCTCCTAAGGCTGTGCTTCCTCCATTGGTTTGGAGGTTCTCAGTCTGCAAACTTGGAACCCAATTTGTTCAGTCTCCAATAAGTATTTAAAGCCAAGTGGAATGGAACTGGACTTAGCTCTTGCACCTTCTGTTGAAATTCATTGTTCAAATTAGAATAATTCATTCTTCCTTATTTCCATAGGGAGCCCTGCTGACCACTGGACACCTAATTTCTGCCAACTTTAGAAATCATGGCTGAGATATAGCAAGTCTTATTTAAATAAATAAAAAGTAGCAAAGCAAATGTTTTTGCAAAATGGGCATATGCTATTAAGATTGATGTAACAGTATTCATTCCTTTGACATTATGAAATTGCAAGTGCATACAGGTCAATTTAATGTCTCTTTCATCAGTTCTCTACAAATGAGTCCTATGCTTGTGTCGAAATGCAGTGACGATACACCTATAAACACCAAGCTGCAGAATTAGCAGCTTGCAGCAACTGCTGTAACTCTTATGCAGAATCAGGTAGCTTTTATAAAATTGATGCAGGAGTTAGCAATAGAAAGGAATGTCAGTTTCTATTGGGATAGAAATAAGAAATTAAATAATCCAAATAAATTAATTTCTTCCTCTGATTCTGTCTGCAGCTTCGGCTAAAAGACCTGGATACTAAACAAGAGTTGGGCTTCCATACTGAAGCCCCATGTCTCTTTGGAGAAGATGGATCTGACACTGTAACAGAACTAGCAGCAGTCAGGCCAGACCAGCCACCACTCAGGGGTATGCTGCTGAAATAAAAAATAAATACAGGAGTGAATGCACACACATACCTGAAAAGTCTGAAAAATGCACAAAGCTGAATTAACATACTTCTGTTGCATTTTTCAGAAAATGGCTGATTTACACTTGGTGAGGGACCAAATCACAGATTTTTTTTTTTTTTTAAAGCAGGTGCAAAGTCATAATGGCATGAATCACAAAGAGAAAATGGAATCATTTTTTAGGTTTTCTTCAAGCCCCATTTCTGCCTCAGAAGCCCTATTCAATTCCATCATTATGTTTAAAATATGATAACATCTTCCTTTGTTCTGATTACCTTTTATGAAATATTTAGAAAAGAATTCTCATTTATTATACTCTATGAACAGAAGACTTAGTTAAAATATTTAAAAGTTTTTGCACATAATATCTAACTGAAGGCTAGACTGCAAACGGAAATACATCTAGAGATTCTGTTATAACATTTAATTCTTAAAACCCATAAAAATGTTCCTCTGTCATGTTGCCTCAAGGAATATGTACTATATAACTCATCAGCCAGAAGTCATGGCAAGCCATCCTTTGTGGTGAAGAATAGCAATAACAATGCATATTTGTATAAAATGTGAGATTAAAACACACTTCAGCTGATCCAGAACAAAAAGTGGATTTCACTTCTTATGTCTGTTTTTCCCTTGGTAAAATGTTAGACTGGACAATCCTAACTCAATTTAATACCATGAATTCCTACAAAAACTCCAGGCTTTTTACAATGCATGATAAAATCAGTGTGATTCTTTCAGATGATTTCAGTGACCACTGGATAAGCGTTCAGAGCTAGGACATCTTCTTTAGTGCAAGCATGTATTGTTGCATTGATGCATAAAGGACATTTCATCTCTAATGCTCTACTGTGTGCTGTGAGGTAGCTAGCAATCTATAAGAAATTCAGAAAATTGATGTCAGCTCCTTTAACTTAATTCCTTGGTCTTGAAATTAATCTTTTACCAAATCCAAATTTATTTACAATGCTTGATAATTACAGTGCTAATAATCAGTCTTGGTAATGTCTTGTGTCTGATTTTTCATGGCAGAAGTCCTTTATTTGATCAGTATTCATACAGGAACGTTGCCTGCATCAGGGACTGATGCAGATGTATTTATTACAGTATTTGGAGAGCAAGGAGATTCCTGTAAAAGGCGACTAAGGCACTCAAATTTTGAAAGAGGACAGGTTAGTACTAACTTATTTTCCTTACATGTTTGTTTGATGTATTTTATTTTTTTCCCAATACCATATTTCTTCTTAATTATGAAATACAAGCATTGATATTGCACTCTGGTAATCTATGGAAAGAATGTGTTGCTTACTAAGTATAGACATTTTACCTGATTTAGGATTATAGTTTTCGAATACTTAAAGTACCAAGAAATTTAAAACCCGCAAACCATCAGTAACTGTTCTTACAGTCTGGAACTGAATCCAATTATATATAAAATTCTGTGGCTTAATTTTCATCTCTTTGTGAATCTGGTATAAAAATAGCAGGTCTATTTCTTGTGACTGTTCCTTTAAAATGCATTTTTAAAAAAGATTTGTTCAGCCAGAGTTGAAAGAACAATTTTAAATGTGTTAGCTACTATATGTTAATGAATCCATTTATACATGGAATTGTAAACAGGCAAAGTTGCTCATAAACATGCTGTATCTGCTCAAGATAAATCCTAAGAGAGATTTTTCTTGTCAACCTTTGCTGAATACCATATTAATGTTACATCTATACAACATATTCACACATACCCTGGACTCAGACCAGGTATGATTAGATAGGATTTAAAGACACCTTTCAATTGATCAATTTATCATGTACAATAAAGCAGGATCCTCTATATTTATTTCATACCATTTTTTGTACTCTCTCATAATTGACATGCCATGACTTTCCTAGGCAACATATTCCACTGCTTTCCTAGCCTTGCCCTTAACAACTCTTCCTTCACTTGCTTTATAATATCAAAATGTATTTTTGAGCTTAGAAACTTGGAAACCAGCCATATCATCACTGTGTTCCAGAGTCACTGATATCTTTCCTTCCGTGAATTTGTGTAGACTCTTTTTAGAAATGTGATAAGCATCCCCAATCTCCTGTGGCAGTATAACTGTACTTGATTTGCAACCTATGTAAAACTAAACTTTGACATACTAGTTAAATCTCATTCCATGTCTTTTATTGGAAGACAGTGAATACTTTCTTCCATGTCACCTTCTCTTTGCTTGTCTCCTGCTTTTATAGACCTCTGTCTGCTGCTCACTTGTCTTGTTGATGTGTTGTTCCTTGTGTAGAATGTTTCTTTAATCATCCAACTTAGACATTCCTATATGTTCTTCTGAGTCTTCAATAATATGTTTGCAACCTCCCTAAAAATTTGCCATCACCTCCTCTGCTTCTCTTTTTACTTATTTGTCTAATGTCTGTTAGCTTAGGTACAATCTTCAGATAACTGTTGCTCTAAGTGGACTCTGTGATATAATGTATGAAACACTCCCAGGCAGAACACCTATATTTGTTTCTAAGCTCAGTCACTAGTTTACCTGGTTACCTGAACGTATGATTTGAACTTCCTTGTATACCTTATTTTGCACTATAAAATGAAAATCACCAATAGTTTAGACAAAAATGAAAAGAGGTAAACATATATATATATATATATTTCAATGAAGTTTAATTACATTTTCATTTACTACTGAGGAAATGAAATATATCTTTTAAAAATATGCTTAATATCTTCTTTCCATAGCAATAACCTACTGCTAGATGATTCATAGTAGTATTTAGTGTCCTGGTGCCTAGTGAAATTACTTTACATTGGGAGATATTTAATAATTCAGCCATAGTCTTCCCACCCAAAGTATTTAGACATGTTTTTCTTTTCCTTTTCTTACAATTTCTTGCAAAGTTGTTTGTTTTTGTTTTTTTTTTTGTAAGATGTTATTTTTGCAGAATCCTTCTGTCCTAGTCCAAACTGGACTATAAAAATATAGAAAGAGATATCTGACGTTGATTTTCTGGATAATTAAAAACACAGGTTAATCCTTGGCATTTTTGAGGGCAAATTATTAGAGGCAATTAAAAGAGTTGGTAAAAGACATAAAGGCACAAATTCAGTGACATAATCTGGAAAAGAGGTCTAAAAAGATATCCTTTACATGGCACTTTCAAGTTGAACCTTAATACAGAGTCAGTGATGCTACTGTTGTGTTAAAGAAATCAGAGCCACTGTGTTGAGTGTTTTCCCAAGCAGATCCTTTGTTTTAAGGGAGCAGTTTTTGTGCTGTGGAAAGTGAGTGTTCTTCAGCTGAGGTATTTTTTTGTATTCATGTTCTTCATTGTGTGATAGCTTCTTCAGAAAGGGTTGAGCAGTGAGATGGCAAAATGTTCCAATGATACTATTTAAGGTAATATGAAAGTTGGTGGCAGAGATTGTAGAATAACCTCATGCAGAGTGAATGGATAATAAAATGGCAGATTAAATTCATTGTAGCTAAATGAAAAGCAGTGGCTGTGAGGGGGAAAACCCCTTAAATTTGCGTGCAAAATGTTGGGCTCTGAAATAGTAAAATGACCTTACCATTAGGAGAGCTTTGTAAGAGTGTCAGACCACTGCTCAGTAGAAGCAAAACAAAAGGAAAACAGAACAAATAAAACATATAGAAATTATTAGAAAAAAGTTACAAAATAGTCACTTCAAGGCAGAAAATACAGTCATGCCTCCAAGTAAGTTCTCTGGTGCAGATGCATAGTAGATGCTTCGTTTTGTTCTGATTCACTTGTCTTAAAAAGTGCAAGAATGTCAAGTGGTATGAAACATCTTCCATACAAGGAACAATGAAGCAAACAAGTAGTACTGTTTGGTCTGGAAAACAGATGATGAGAGGAAAGATGAGGTAGATAAGAAATATTAAATGGCATAGAGAAACTGAGTATTTCTATTTTCTATTTTCTCATGAAATACAAGAGCATTCAATGATACCTGCAGGTGGCAAATTCAAAACAAAAGGAGGTGGCTTTCTATGCAGTGTGTAATTAATGCATTTTATTTTCTGGCAGAAGACATTGCAGATGATAAAAATCCATATTGGTGCAAAAAGCCACTGCACATTGTCACGGAAGACAACTTTCCACCAAGAGCTGTTAAGTGCAAAGATGCAATCTCTGGCTCAGGCAATATCTGAAACATACATTGCTAATGCCTGAGAGACTTTATATTCAAGAAGCATCTCTATATACTTGCCCTGTTTGTCAACTCCTCCCAAGAAGCCTGTTACTGGTAGCTGTTGGCAACACTATATTGGACTACAAGGATCTGCAATCTAAAATGCTACTACAAGTCTTACATTCTTTTTATATAGAAGTACATAAATAAAAAAGTTGGAATGAGGTTTTAGTGAGAGTATCTAAGAATAGAAGGTGAAAGACAGGAACATAAAGGGCAAGCTGTCTTGAGAGACAAGATTATGTCAGCAACACCCCTGGAAAATATGGAAAGAACAGGAAAAGAAAACAAAGTTAAGGAAACTTGAGACTTGGAAAAAAAAAAATCTCCCTTAACTGATAAAGGAGATGAATATAGAGAAAAGCTAGGAACACAGAAAATTGCAAGAAAGTATAAGAAAACAATGTAAAATGGGTTTGCAAACCAGTTTAAATAAAATGCTTTTGGCTTTCATTAATTATACTTCCAGTAGTGTGTTTAATGGAGTTCCAAATGTCTTTATACTGGAAGGAAAAAAAGAAATGCAATGACATCAACCAAAAGTACATTCTTGCTAATGCTGAGGGAGAAGGCAATTTAATGTACTATTATGAGAATTCATTGATAACAATGGATGATTATGACCACTGTTGTCTAATGAATGTTAATTATTATCACAAAGAATGAAACTAATGATAGGTCTTTTTCTCAGAGTTAACTGTGAAGGAACGTGAATATTATCAATACAGGCTATTTCCTCTAAGTCAAGGGTCATGTAGACTGACAAGAAAATTATATTTGTCTTGAACTACAAAGAGTAAAATTAAAAAGCAATGACTACTCTCAAAAACTTATTTGCAAGATGTTCCTCACATCTAGATATTATTTTGGTCTACATGTACTTCAAACGCAGGGGTCTAACTTGCCATGGTAACTATTTGAGGAGACTATGGATATAACAAGGTAAGAATGCTGGAAGTCCTAAGGCTGTGATAGAGATAATAACGGATGTTTTCTTTTTCTGATCACATTGTAGAGAATAGTCTGACACACAAAGTAGAATAGACCAGATGACATAATTCTTTCTAAAAATCATCTCTTCCTTTGTTGCTTTCTGGTCCTCATGCTTTTTCCTGCCTGGTGGCAAATTGGTTGGCAGCAAATAAAAATTATAGCGTCTGTTTCTACTATCCATCTGGGGTTTTTTAATGTCACCCACACACATGCCCATGTATCTACCCACCCACTCATATTATCTCTCACACAGACCACATTCATTCTCTCACATAATTTATTCATCCCAACATGCACTAGTGCAGTTGCCATTTAGCTTTTGTTTACTGGTAGCCGTAGCAATATTTAAACAGATGTCTATTTACATCCGAAGAGCACATCAATTCTTGCCTGTATGCGTGCACAGCCTTAGTTATAGTTTCTAGTGTCTGTATCTTCCTTTGTTTGCACAGTCACCAACAGTGTCAGTATTTCTGTTCAGAGTTGAATAATATGGCATTTCCTGTTTGAAAAATAGGATGTCTTAGAATATAAAATACTTTGAAATATTTAAAAATAAAATACCTTATCTAACCCAAAATTTAATTTACCAGGTCTCTCCTGATACTTGAAGCACTGCCTTTATTTCAGTTATGAGGGATTGGTTTAACTTCAGTTTTCATGAGATTTCTGTAAGTTATTCATCAGGAGTTTTTTTCTACCCAAAGAGTGGGATGTTTTTCATAATAAAACCTGGGCTGCAGTGAACATGAAGAATTAAAAATGTACTTATTCAAAGATCCACATAGGTTCTGAACAGTGTCTCCAAATATGAATGTTAGAACTGTAATGTCTTTCCTTACTCTCAGAAAGGAAAAAAATACTTCAGCATTGAAAGGACTCTGTCTTTCCAAACACAATCTTCTCAAAGATGGAAGATAAAATATATAGTTTATTCAGTTTGCTACACTTTTTGCCTCTACATTCTCAGGTTTGTATCTGTGAAATGAAAGCAGTAGATCTTGGACAGTTAAGTAAAGTCCTTGTTGAGCACCATAATGTGGGTTACGGAGCTGGATGGTACCTGGACCAAATTATCATCCATGAATCAGGCAAGACTGATGACCAACATGTATTTCTTTGCCAACAATGGTTAGACAGTGGAGTTGGTGATGCACAGATGGAACGAACATTGAAACTTCTTGGAAAAGTCAAGAATGGAATGTTGACAGGAAAGATTCATGGTAAGGTCCAAAATTCTCAAAAATCCTTTTGAGATTTTGTTTTAATTGCAATTCATAACTTTTTTTGTTATTTTTAAGGCTAAAACCAAACTACAGAAACAATATATCTTGAATGTGAATTGCATCTCTCACACAAATTGTCTCTCTAAATACTTTTCTGAGCTAGTAAATACAATTACAATTTCAGGGAAGAAAGACTAGAGCAGAAGGGAGATATTAGGTGATGTAGGCAGTGAAGGAACTGTGTTTTCAGTTGAGGCTAGAAAAAAGCTGAAGCAGAAAGAGGTAGGTTGTTCCATATGGCAGTCAATGCAGAGCAGAAGGCTCCTGCAACAGTGATGAAATCACCAGAAAAGACACAAAAACTCTTTTAGCAGAACAAGATTTTCCCGTATGTTCATGTATTTGCAGAAAGCATTTGCTTTTATTTGCACTTTTCTTTTTTACTTATATCAATGGCACAAGTTCTTGCAAACAGTTAGTTGACCTGAACTCAATATCCTATAGAAATTGTTTAATTAAAAAACGACCAAAATTCAGAAACAACTCAGACACTGAAAACATAAGTATTTTATGCTTTGCCTGAGTACTGGATTTCTTAGCACTCTCACATGTCTTTTTTGAAGAGGTGTAAAATGTTGGTTTGAGTCCATTTATGAAATCTGAATCAGAACTGGTAGACGAAGCTATGTAAAGTTTAACTAATCTGAAGGTGTGAATATGTGTTCCATATCAGCCATTTTTTAAACTGATCTTTATTAACTTCTATACTCATGGATATTTCCTTTTATGTTCCGAGAGGTTTATATTATACATAATTGCAGACAAAATCAGTTCGTATTTAGCCACCTGTAGTTAGTTCACTAGTGAATATCTCATAGCATCTAAGGAAACAGAAAAATAATATCTCTGAGACAACAGAACAGAATACCATGGAAATATAAACCTAGGATGAGCAGCTAGAGTAGTCTCAATTTCAGAATAAGAAATAGCTGTATTGCACCACTGTAAGTATTTTAGGTCTCTAATAAGTAGATTCCATAGGTTATTCATAGATAATTTACAGAGTGAGGCAGGGATCTCCGGAGGGTAATTCAGAGCAGAAGCCCAAAGCTGGCCAAAGTCTGTTACATCTTTCTTCACTGATAATGTGCATCCTTGTTTATGCACCTTCATTAGTGTCAGAATATAAATGTGCAAAAATTTTCTTTCCTTGGCTTCACACACACACATAGTCCTCAAAAATTTGAGTGTAGACTTGCTCATAATTTCAAGTCTATGGTTATCAATATTCAGCTCTGTACCTATTGATAATCTTTTCTGGTCTGGGTGTTTAATAACTCAGAAATTATATGACAAGTAAGAAAAGAGCCAATGAGGAATGCAGAAAAAAAAAAAGGACTGATCAACAAAGACCACTATACCTTAGGGATCAGAAACTATATGGATACAATGGGACTTACTAAATTCCAGGCTGAGTCAAATTTTATAAAAGAATTAAAACAAATAGTAAAGGTTCTTCAACCATTTACTTATGAAAAGAACCTGGAAAGATGTGTAACTACAGAGGAACAACAGATTGAAGATGATGTAGGTAAAATCCCTAAAGAAATAGAATACTTTATCTCTCTTTTCATTAAGGAACTATAATGTTGGCCAGGGGAGCAAAACCACAGGTTCTAATGGGAATGAGGTTATCAGAAATCACCAAATCCAAAATGCAAATAGAACTTCCAGTTTCATATAGTCAAACAGTGAAAACCAGAGTATATGGACAGAATTGGGAAATGAATTGGCAGATCAAATAGCAAGGATTTCAAACAATTTTAAAAATTACTAATTTTTTGAAAATTACAGTTTAAAATTTCAAAAGGTATGACTTGACGATAGCAAAGGTAATACCTCCATCTAAAACATCGAAAGCATAATGTAGGTGAATATAGACCTAGTAATTGTTCACATGAAAAGCTTTATAACACAATTTGAAGAAAAGAATTGTTAAGATAATAGACTCAAACAGGAAATGAGAAGGAAGGCACCATGACTTTACTAAAGATAGATTGTATAATAAGATGATACTCCAGAAATATTGTTCAATAAGACACAATTAATGATATCTAATCTGTCTACATTTCAGTACTGAATTTTATTTGCTGTATCAGAAATAATTAAGTAATCATAAGAAAGTGAAAAGAAGCAGTAAAAGGAACAATTGTAAAGAACTGGAGAGGAGAGAATGAATATGTTAATGAAATCTGTTGTTGCTACAAAGCTGAGAGCACCAAAAGGAAAGGAAGAAGTTGTGTGATTGTGCTGGTTTAAAGGTAACCCAGCAGGAGAAATGAACCTAACTCAAAAGAGATTACAACTCAGTTAGAATTTACTAAAAAGATTACAATAAATGCAATGATACATAGAAAAATTGGGTTTAACCCACAAAAACCAGAGGTATAACCCAGCACCCTGAGGCACAAAGAGAATGGTGGTCATAAGCCCCTGTGCTGATTTGTATGTGGTCCCCCCAGTACAAAGTAAAGGGAAAGGAAAACCTGTTTTTGAAGGTGATGGTCACAGTCTGGTTGAGAGTGGAAGTCCTATTGAGGTTCTGGTCCTCCTCTGCATATGACAAGTGGTACCTCAAGTCCCAAAATCTGAGGATTATTTATGCTTAGGTTCAGATGGGAATGCCCAGTACCTGCCCCCAAGGCAAGGGTGATTTCACAATTGGTGATTTGATTCTGTGAGTCACATGATATTTTTGGAATCTGTGATGGCCCATTAGCAGACATGACCCCTCAGGCTGGGTGTGAAGGTGCTAATGTCTCCCGAGAGGGGAGTTATCACACACTGATGTGAAAACAAAGCACTCCCCTGTCTCCCAGGGTTCTCTAACACCCAGCTTGTAGCCTGAGGGGTCAGGTGTGCCTTGGGCAGCTGCTGCCAACAAACTATTATTAAAGGTTCATGAGAAATAACATAAAGGGTGTAGAATACACAGTTTTGGTTACAGCCACACAGTGATAAACTGGTCCCAGCTCCTGTAACCAGGACAATGATAAGCTTTGAGAACTGGAGGAACTGAATTCTGTGGTAAAAAGATTAGGTACAGTTAGGTGCAAACCCAACTAGATATTTGAACTCTCAATTCTGATACATATTCCCAATTTTCATTGGTTGTGGGTTTTTTTGTTTGTTTGTTTGTTTTAAATTAGGAACTAAGTAGTACCTTAAATTCTAAAAACCATATTTGATCTGTGTCGCCATGTTTTGTAATGATTTCTCCTACACACATTCATCAGCAGGACTATGAGAAATACCTGGGTTTGTTATATGATCACAGGATAATTTTTGAGGCAGTAAAGTGCTATGGTTTTACTGTGACTCCACAATGTATGGAGGCATTTTCAGTCAAAATTAAAGTGAATTATGAACTCTACATAGAAACTGATATTTCACCATGAATGCTGTGTGTAATTGTTGCCACCTCTGTACAGAAGGACTGGTTCAAGCTGGAATAAAGAAGATATGATAACTGAGAATATGTCTTTGTTGTGAAAGGGTATTGAAAAAACTTGACTGATGCAGAATAGCAAATCAAATGCTCAAAATGGACACAGCTGTGATCTAAAAAATTAGCAGTGGTTTAAACATCAGGGAGGGTAAAGTGTTATTTAAGCTAGCAAAGTTGTCATAAAAATAAATGGGTTTCAGCAGTCTATTAATGCCATTCTGACAAAATTAAAAGATTTCTGGGAAAGAAATAAAGAACTAATTTTTAGCACAGCACTCTTTGTCTGGGTTAAACCTGACTGGATCCCAGGTGCCCATCAAGGGCACTCATCATTCCTTTTCACAGCTGATAGGAGAGAAAAAAAAAAACACAGTAAAAGGCTCATTGGTCAAGATAAGACAGACTCAGCAATTACTGTCACAGGCCAAACAGACTCAACTTGGGGAAGTTAGCTTAATTTATTATCAATCAAATATGAGTGGAACAATGAGAAATAAAACCAGATATAAAAACACCCTCCCCTTCTTCCTGAGCTAAACTTCACTCTCAATTTTCTCTACCTCCTCCCATTCAGCAGTTCAGGGGAATAGGAAATGGAATTTGTGGTCAGTTCTTCACATGTTGTCTCTGCTTCTCTTTCCTCTTCAGAGAGAGGACTCCACACTTTTCCCTTGCTCCAGCATGGGATCTCTCCCACAGGAGAGAGTCCTCCACAAAATTCTCCAAAGGGAGTCCTTCCAGTGGGCTGCAGTTCTTCCTGAACTGCTCCAGCAGGGGTTCCTTCCTCAGGATGTAGTCCTTCAGGAGCAAACTTGCTCCAGTGTGGGCTCCTCTCTTCAGAGGGCAGTAAGGTTCTGCCAGGAGTGTCCTCCAGCACAGGCTTCCATGAGACCACATCATCCTTCAAACATTCACCTGCTACATGGTGGTGTCCACCATGAGCTCCAGCTGCATCTGTGCTCCACTGTGGACCTCCATGGGCCACAGGGGGACAGCCTGACTCACCACGGTCTTCACCATGGGCTGCAGCTCTGCTGCAGCACATGTAGCACCTCCTCCCTCTCCTTCTGCACTGACCTGGGGATCTGCAGAGCTGTTTCTCTTGCATTTGCTTACTCTTCCATTTTCCAGTTCCAATTGTGCAGATCCCTTTTCCCTCCCTTTCTTAAATACCTTATCCCAGAGACGCTATCACTCTCAGTGGTGGGCTCAACCTTGGCCAGTGATGGGTCTGTCTTGGAGCATGTGGACACTGGCTCTGCTGTACGAGAAGAAAGGAAGCTGCTTGTATAAACTGGGTCTTGACAAATTTATCGGAGATTATATGGTTTAGTTTGTGTTACAGCAGTGTATGATACTGTATTGTGCTGCATTAGAAGGAAGGGAGAGGTCTCTGCCTGCCTCTAGAGCCAAGGGGGCGCAGAGGAAGGAAACACTGTTAGCAGTCTAGAGGTCCAGGCAAAGAGAGGTTTATTGTGATATACGCAGAGCTTTTATAAGTTCTCTGGGGGAAGGTGCCAGATCTGGGATGGATTGGGTGAAAACTCAGGAAGGGGAAGGGTCTTAGATACCTCAACTAGCCAGTAGGAGAAACGGAGGGTAATAACCAATAGAAAACCAGGGATTGGGGATAGACTGGGGCAGTAACTAATAGAATTGCTACTTCAGCCACGAGGCATAGGGAATCCCAAACACGGGGCTTACCGGCTTGGACTGGCAGGGCAAGCCCAGATATGTTTCTCTTGGCTCCTACTGTGGCAGGGCAGAGAGGGGAGAGGGTCTGAGAGCTTTCTGATCCCAAGGGTTCCCTGTGTGGGGGGAGGCTGCCCAGCCTGGGAGGAGACAAACCAGTTTAATGGGACTTTTGGGATGAATCATCAGGAGAACAAAGTTCCAAGAGAGACAATGGACAGGGTGTGATGGTTGTAACAGTCCAGCAGGGAAGAGGTAACAGACTGAGAGAAGTGATACATAAACTTTGCAACTAAAAAACCCTATTATAAGTAAAACTACAATTTTAAAACTTCAGCAACAGCTCTCTTCAAGGTGCTTCTCCAGCGCTGTCCTCGAGATCCACAATTAAAACCCATTCTTTCCACTCTTCATAATTTGGTGTGTTTCCCACATTGTATGACAACAGACACAGTCCTTCTGTTCACTCTTCCTGGGCATCTATACATCAACAGTTTAAAGGCTTAATATTTAAAGGACTAAAAAGTCTTAGATTATGCCACAGGGGATATGATAAATTTTGATTTGACTTCCATTTTTTCATGGATATAATTGGTTTCTTTTACATTTAATGTTCGTTCATAGATGTGAAAACAGTAGGCATTTAGGATTATTCATCAAGTCATAATTTTGAAGTTATTTTAGATGGTTTTACAGATGGTGAGTGCTAAATTTTTACCTTCACCAAGTCCTGGATTTTTGGCACAGATCCTCACCTTATCTAAAGTAATAAAGCTTTATTTGCATTAGTTATATTAAGAGGCAAAGACTTTTCTGTTGTGGTTAGGAAGTGAACTTTGGAGGTTTATGGACATAAACTCAGAAAGTCATGGTTTCCATTACTCAAACAACCTGTTTTACAAAATAGCTATTTGAAATTATCAAATCAATACTTTGTTTTGCTTTGCATAAACAGAGCTAAGTCATGCTAATAAAAAACTTCTGCTCAATTCTGCAGCAGCCCAGGTGACTCAAGACTCAGATTTTCATATTTTTTTAAGATCAGAACCATGATTTTGAAAGCCTGAATTTTCCATATATTCTATTTTCATGAATCAGTACATTAAAGCTAGATAAAGCATGAGATTTTTTTGTTGGGTACAAATTTTTGATCTTCAAAAATGTCTTATTAATTGAAGGTTTAACTAAGTATCTGTTCCATATAGAGTTACAGAAATTATTTAGGAGCCTACCTAGTATCAGTCTGCAGTCCTTGAGAGCTTCAGGGGACTCTAAATTCATTTGATGCCGTGAGAGACCCCAAAAAACGGACTCTGAGACATGTTAGTGTGGGATAAGATAAAAAGATAGATTCTTTAATGTCTAGGCTTAGGGCTTTTAGGAATACATGATGACACGCCCCTGTGAACACTGATTTCCATGGGTTTTATAATAATGTCCACCCAATCCCAAGTTCACACATGTCTCTGTCTAGCCCCATCCTACCCCTGGTCACACCTCCTCAGGATATGAGTTTGGGGTCATGGGACCCTCTGTTCTTCATTTTTGTCTTCCTCAGCACACATAGGTCTCTTGGAGGTTTTCCAGTGTTCTTAGACCCAAGGTTGGTGGCTATTGTTTATGTTTTGTTCTGATATTCTTCAGCTTTCTACCTTGAAAAGACATCTAAACAGCTAAAAGAATTTGAGCTACTGATATGTGGTAGGGGTTAGGATACATAAACAATGAACTTAAGCTGTCAGAAATATTAACACTACGTTTGCTTTTTTACTACAGTTACAAGTACTTCTAAAACCTATAAAAATAAAAAAAATCAAAAACCCTATAGGCATCAATTTATAATGCTTAAGTGACTAAGTGCTTCAAGCAATATCTAGTAAAAATACCTAGTGTTTCCTGTGTTCCTAAAGTAGACAAATCTGTGCTCTATTATGTAGAACTATTTTTAATCTACCAGCAAAAATCACTTCTTCACAGAAGAAATAGACAAAGTTTTAAACTTTGCAGTCATGATAATTGTGGTGATCTGTTATAAAAGTATCACATCTCAAGCTCTGAACCATAGTATCTAATCGCCATCTTCTTATAATATGCATGGAGCAAATTTTAGCCTGTTCATTTAAGTAAATCATCGAAAAGTTAATGTGAATAAATAGTCCCCAGCCCAAAGGCAAACCTGAGACCCAGGAGTGTCTAGTAAAAAATATGCTGTTTTTGAATGGTGAATAGTATGGAAAAATATTTAAAATTGTCAGAGGAAACATAAGGGGGAAAAACCCCAGCAGATAGGCATGGCTCTTTATAAGTCTTGAACAGGGAACTGGCAGTCTAACCTGCACAATCCTCTTGGACTGGCCCATCTCTAAAGGTTCAGATACTGCTACAGAAGGGCTAGTGTCCAGCTTTGCTTCTCAGTAAATCAATGATAGTGAACCTGTTACATGCCAATATATGAGCTCAGTACAAAAGCGGAAATGGGCTGCTAGTCATTCACTAACTCAGCCTGTTACAAATTGCTGTATTATTTTGGATATTCTGCAAACCCGTTAATTTTTTTTCTGCTGTTTTGTTTTAACAGGGGTTTGGGATGTCTTTGTTACAACTAGTGATATTTCTTCTAGTTCCATGAACCCTAAAATGTCTCTAACTGTATGTGATGAAAAAGGAACCTGTACTTCAGTCATATTCCCAAAAGGATCCCTTAAAAAAGAACAGATTTATAAGACTTCTATTGAACTAAGTAAAAAATTTAATAATATATTCAAAGTTCGCCTGGAAATTGAAGAAGCTGGAGAAGGAGAGACTTGGCATTGCCGTGAGGTGAAAACTAAAACCTAAAACACTTACTTATTGTGTCTCTATTGTAAATTTTGTTTTTATTTCCATGTTCTATGGTTATTGCTTCCAGTTCTCATTTCTGTCTAAAATTATGCAATTTTTAATGTACAAAAGTTACACCACTTGTAGAATGATGACTTCAGAGACTGCTCAAAACACTTGCTAGGATAGCGACCAGTAACAAACATCTTGTAAACTTGGTTGGATTTCTGGAGGGCATATATACAGATGTACCATCATATGTAGCACATCCAGTGGTGTCTTTTCACAACTGTACCCACTGGCATCCATTGCAATATTTACATAACTTCAAATTGGCTATTACATGTTGTAGACTCAGTGATCCAAGGCAAATAATTAAGCTAGACACTACAAATGCATTTTGATGAAAGTATGTGCCTTTTAAGTTGGCATCTGAAAAAAAGAAGTGAATAGCAAAAGTGACAATCTTTCTTCTGATGTCCAAGATGCTGAAGCTAAAATCTGACATCATACTGAAATTGCTGTGGCACTTCACTATACAAAAAAACCCAAACCAAACCAAACCACAAAACCACAAAAAACAAAAACAAAAAAAAAAAACCACACCAAAACAACAAAAAAAGCAAACAAAACAACCCCCCCAAACTTTATCTTGTTATACTGGCAAAATAAAAAGAATTCTGAAGAGAAGAGTAATCTTTCAAATTGCAGAAACATTTTTGTCCATTAATGTTTATGGTTTGCTCTCATTAAAACCTGGAGAAAAAAAAAATTTTCCTGTCCAATACATGATATTAGTGAGCTGAACCCTCTGACATTTAAATGGTAGGCAGGTTGTTAATTTTATCTTTGTAGCCAGATGAAATAGTCATCCAAAATATATATCAAAATTAAGACTGCTTCTTAGGTATTGTAGGAGACAGTGGATTACAATATAAATTGCAGAATGGAAACTTGGCAGTTGGAAACAGTGACATCTATTAGTATGCCTTACTTCATTAGTTCAGAACAATGACTCAAAGCTGACATAGAATAAAAAGCATCATTTATATAAGTAAGGAAAATATGCTCCTTGAATAGGAGGACAAGGTATAGAAAGAAATTATGCATTTCCCTGCATTGGGATACACATAAATTATTTGGGTTTTAGGAAGACATGTTCTCTTATTTCATGGTTTCCATAGCAGGACTAGCTGAAACCTTGTATGAAATAACTAGGTTAGTATAGGAGACTGTGGATAATATCTATTTTAAATACAGGTTAGCACTGTATTTACATTGCTAGTTAGAGTCAGTGTGGTAATTTCTACACTATTTTATTTTGATTTTACAAGATTCAACCTCCAGAGAGTCTGAGATTTCCCTCTTCTGTCAAAAGTAAATGGAGGTGTAGTTGGTTGAATTTCATATTTAGATTCAGAATTCATTCTTATAGCCATAACTAGAAAATAATTATGTTGATGTTTTTGAGGAGACCAAAATCAGTATAAAATAATGTTCAGAACAAAATTAATTAAGATATGCTTTATTTCTGCAGCATATAAGAGTTAATATCTTTATTTTTCCTTCTTTCACTTCTTGAAAAAATAAAGCACAGTAAATGAAGTCTGAGTTTCAATAAACTACTCAGGAATGTAGATATTATTATGAAAGAGAAATTGTGCTAACATTATGTTTCAAAGTACATTTAATGAAATCTTTTCAATGTTTCTGTTATAAGGAAAAATAATAAGAATCTTTTGAAGACAAAATAATGCTACCATCTCTCAGTGACAATTCCTAATCAAAGATGGTTTTGCTTACTGGGTTAAAGGTTTGGACATTTTAGTGAGTTAGGTCATAAACAATTGTATGAGTGAATTATCTCTGCCCTTTTCAAAGCAGGGTTACTTCCTGCATTTTTTTTTTTTTTTTTCAAATATGCTGTCTGGTCTATCTTTAAATAGCTTAGAAAATTGGACTTTATCTTTTCGTGGAGCTGGTAGTACTATAGTGTAAAGTATATCATTATTTAAATGTTTTCTTATAGTAAGAATAAGCTATTTAGCTCAGGATCAACTTGTGTATAAACACTAGTTTATGCTCAGAATTTCACAGAGATTAAAAATACTTGGTGTGATACTCCATATATTCATATGATACATATGTACTGATACATATATATGCCATAAAGCATTCTTAATTTCTGTTTTTCAGTTTTTCCCAGAAACAGTACTTTTTCTTTCTCCTCTTAGAATAAGAACACATTCTGCACTGAAAAATATTGTGGTATATTGACATTTCTCATAAGCTGAAATGTGCTCATATCAACACTTCTTTTTCTTCCATATGCTGGATGAATAAGATACATGAAGGAACCTTTCTGAAAAATTCTAAATATTTTTTTCCCTTATTGCAGTCTCTACAGCAATAATATTGACAGCATTTTAATTAGCTCTAATTGCGAAAGGTATCTATTCCTTCTTGTTCAAAAGGCTGCTTTCAAAACCATTTTAGAAAAAAAAATGATTTCCTCTTATTTTTAAATATTGAGATGATGTGTTGTAGTTGTTTAATAGTTTATCTTTTCCTATAGTTTTTATTAGAGTGCAACAGATACTTAAGTTATTTCTTTTTACTCTTTGCTAAGGTAAAGCTTCAACACAGAGAAAGTAAAGATGTTCTAGAATTTCCGTTTTGCCACAACTTTGCAGATGAAGAAGGAGAAAGAGTAACTGAGCTTCCAGTTCTCATAGCTGGCTCTCCTTTTCCAGCAGGTGGGTCACAATCCAGAAACACTGGAAAAGGTTTGATCAGTGATGATGGCTGATTTTCCGAACATTCCAAAGGATTTAGAAGATAGTTTCTATTAATTTCAGCCTTATAATGCATGGCTAGGCCCAGTCCACTCCAATATTTAAAAAAAAAAATTCAGATTTCATAACTGAGTGTTGTGCATTCAAGTCTGATTGTTACCACTTTGTGACACATAAAGTAACAAGCATATGACACTGAAACTATTAAAAAGGTTTTGAACGGTACTCAGAGTTCAGCTTTTTCTCGATAACAAAATTTGGGTCTCTCCCAGAGTAAACAAGAGAAATCCAGAGGAAATAACTCTTGTGCTGTAATTTCAGATAAGAAGGAGATCCATGGCACTTGATAACTGAACTCCTCTGTTTGTGCTCCTAGAATTTCAGGCGTTCTTTTTCTGTGGCCTAGCAGTCATATGTCATCAAACTCCATCAGAGTTGTGCTAGATCACCTCAAGACTGGGTATTTTTAGTTTGCTCAGTGTTTCTTACAAAGTTTTACAACCACAGATAGAGTGGAAGAGCTCTTGTCCTCTTCTGCCATAAGAATCACAGTCTCCTCCAGAAGTTTAGGGTTTAAACCAAGGACAAGTAATCAGTTGATTCCTTGTCTTTTCTGCTGCACTTTCAAAGGTAGTATCAAACAAAGCACTTAGGCAGAAGCTTCTTGGATATGAATTTGCGAAGAGTACTGCTGGGGTATTCCCTGGGAAGGCTCTTTGCTTTTAAATAATTCCTAAATTTATTTCTTTCCACAAGAGCACAGATATTTAAGTCTTTACAAATGCTGCTCCTCTTTCTGAGGAGGATTTAACATGGGGGCAGATATTCTCTTTCTTTACTCTCTCCCCAGATTTTTTTTCTCTTTTTCAATTGAATATTTTGGGGATGTGACTTCTTTCTTATTAGGAGGGCCAGATTACCAGTGTGTTATGCACTTCTCTGGACATATAAACAGGTACTTTACATAAGCAGCCATTCGTGAAATGCTCAGCTGAAGAGTTGTAAGTAAGATGACATATCAGAGAAATACTGTATGTTCTCTGACATGTCATCACCCTTGCTGAGGCCGGTAACTGCAATAGGTAATGCCTGGAATGGCCAGCCACTGACTGGACCATGATGCAGAGGAAATACAAAAGTTTCTGTCTTTCTGACAAAGTTCAACTTCATTCAAACTCTGTGAGGCTCAGAGCAGAGATGTGCTTGTTGAGTGGTTTAGCATCATACATAGCCTAGGAACTATTCTGTTGGAGTGTTATGTATTTTCTTGCATACAAGTGGTGATAGAGTATTGTTTACATGTGTTTATACCAATTTGTGTTATGTTTATTTTTCTTTCATTTTTTTTCTTCTGCCTCTGTTTCAGGCCCAGTCAAACTATTTAGCTTATTATTCCTTATAATAGTGGTTCTTAAATTTTAATAACAATGCTTCTGTGTGCATTTTAAAGCATTATAATATAGTTTGGTCTTCTGATCACACTGGATAGGATAAGAAATGAAAATGTAAGGGTAGTAATTTATAAGTAACATATTTTTTGACTCGTTAAGGTTTGGTAAACTTTTGATTTCTTTTTCCTCACAGTGAAAAGCTATGTTCTCTACCTCACTACGGGAGCTACCCCTGGGTCAGGAACAGATGCAGATGTGTGTGTTATGCTACAAGGCCCTTTGGGAGATACTGGCAGAAGAAAATTAATCAGAAAAGGAGATCATAATTTTACTAAAGAAAAGGTATAATTTCTGTATTATATTTTTCCCGTTTAACACTCATTTCAAATTTTTTGGACCTAATGGGAGCAGGGAAGTCTGCAAAGTTCAGTTTGCCATACTCTGTGATTGTTAGTGTGTGTGTCTCTATCAATATCTCTCTTATGCGAGAAATACTGATGCTTATGCAGCTGATCCTAACAATACCGACAAGTAATAAAGTGATTATATCAAGTGCTTTTAGATTCAATTTTGCAAATATTGAAGGTCTTCAGTGACACACCAGTGATTTTCCTACATATTTGCTTCACAATAGAGCTAGAAAGAGACTCAATTTCCTTTTAATACCTCTTTTCTTCCCATGCCACTCTTCAGACTGTGGCACCTTACCTTGACTTCTGCTATCTACCCCTCAGTCTGGTTCTTGGTCTCTCTCCAGACAGTGAGATTCTACCATCCATAGTTTTCTTTGGTCTATCAAGAGGGTGATTCTTTTGCTCTGCAGGAGTGGGTCGTGTAGCTCATACACATAGACCAAAGAATGACATAGCTGCCAGAGATGCATTTCCCTGTTGCATTGTTATTATAAACAGAAATTAGAGGGAATTTAGGTACTAAATGTGCTGCAGAAACATGGGTAGATTAACAGAAAAATGCATGTCTTTGACATGAAAACCCAGTCCCTGTTGTAAGCTCTGGAAACAGAGAATGAAATTTTCAGCTAAAAAAAAAAATTATACAATATTTTAACCATTGACTAAACAAATTATTTGCATTTACTGTGCCTCTACTTGAAAACAAATTTGAGGATCAAAACAATTTAATAAAGATTCTGAAACAAACATCTATTATGGCAAATTTGGGTTGGAATAGTTAAAGTTTTAAAAAAAGAAATACCACTGTCTTGCAACCAGAAACACTGAACATATTTTATATGCTACCTGCCTGTCTTAGAGTGTGTGCACCCTGACACCTTTCGAAAATCTCAGTAACTACCGTGACCATGATACTCTAACCTGTCCCCCTTTTGGAAATAACAGGCAGTAAATTATTTCTGTCTGTTGGTGTTGGCTGCCAAACCTTGGAGAAAGTTTCTCTAAGCATGCAAGCTTGCAAATCAACCTAGATTGGCAGCCAAAGCAGAGACATGATATGTGTGATTAGGAGGTGCTCAGCTCCTAATTACTCCCGACCTCATCAAGTCAGTGGGAATTGAAAATGGGTATTATCTTACTGAATTTCACCTACTTGAAATACTTATTCATAAGAAAAGTTGGAGAGTTCAGTTCTTTGTTTTTAAGGGACCAAATACTTGTGGATAACAGTACTCAGTTTTGATAAAGTCACATTTGTCTTCGCTAATGCTGAAATTCAGATTACAGTTTACCGATGTTTTATTGAATTTTAGGGCTGCAGTCCTTTTGTCTTCATGGAATAAAGTTAGTTTAATGTAAATTTTACTGGATTTCTCTTTAAATCATACTCTCACAAGTGTGCAATCTGATTTCTAGACTGGCAGTTTTTAATGAAGAGTGACCAGGGATGCACATCCAGAAATGTTGCCTAAGAAAACAGAAGGGAACCACAAAGATTTATAACCTGAAGGGTATTTTTATAGCATTTGTGTCTACTTCAGTGTGGCTCAGAATTTTTCTGTCTTACAGAGTAAGATGCAGAGCTGGCATGTAGCCATCTCTTCATTATTTATTTGACATTTTATAGGAGCAATGTGCAAATGTAACACAGTACCCTTGTATTTCTAAATGTAGATATCAGCCTAGGAATATTTTAGGGATCTAAAAAGAAATTGCTCATAGATAAGTAATAGAGTAACATAAAAGGCTTGATTCACTCTTTGTTCGATGAAAATAAAGTAAAAGTATTTGGTTAATTGAAAGGTGTAAAATGATTCTGCAGGCAAGACTCCTGCCTTTGCAGCAACATTTTGTTCATGACATGTTTTGGAAATTTCCCAATGTTTCCTTCTCTTTACAAGTAATCTCCAAAAAGACTCTCAAGTGTAGAATGTCTCTTTCTACACCAGCCCAATCACATATTGTGCTGAGCACCCCTGCAGTCAGAGAGTCTGCACTTGGTGGGTTAGGGGATTTGGCGTATAACAGTCGGAATTTGCATTCTGAATCCTAACAGTTGTCCTGACATTTTAAAATGTGCTTTTCCTTGCAATAATTTTCCCCCTGACTATACAGTAACAGCTAGTGAACTGGAACAGTGTTTCTGTTAGAAATTACATCAAAATACGGTGTTAGTCTCACAGAATGTCAGGGCTGCTATGAGGAAGAGTTTAGCTATGCAGAAATACATAGAAATATTTAAATATTCAGTGAACTTCACAGTGAATTGGTGATATTCGTCTCTCATTTAACAAGCCTTTTATTTTCATAAGCTGAGTTACATGATAGAAAAAAAAAATGAATTAGCATCTTATATCTGAAAAGTTGCTTTATGCCTTTCCAAAGTCCTTACAGCTGTGAAACCACCAGAGAACTAGTAGATAAAGTGATGTGTATGGTATTATTAATTCAGCAGAAAGCTCCCTGTAGCTCACCCTTGAGAGAGAGCAGCACTGTCACTGAGAGAGCTGAGTTTCTGGTGATCTACTCAGAAAAATAAGTGTGAGTACTTGCTCTGTAAGAACCATGTTTTTTCAAATTGCAATGACATTGATCCCTTGATTGATGTTCTTCTAACAACTGTAAAGATAGACAAAGCAATCTCAGCACACTTCATGTAGTTCAGTTTTCCTGAAATCCTAACAGTATTTACTCACCCTTCATGAGTCAGTTTAAGTCTGATAAATGTTACTTGCTGCAAACACTTTCTTGATCTCAGCACAGACAATCTGTGAGAAACAGGGCCCAGTTTTGTAAAATTTTTGCAGTATCTTCATATTGCTTCTTGCACCTAACATTTTTCAGCTGATGTAATTCTTTGTGCTTCTTTATATGGTCTTTGATAGACTTGCTGTATGCTCTGTCATATGGCTGTGAGTTACCCACAAATTTCCTCTTTGAGAATGTGGGTTTCTTTTTCAGATCAGTTCCATCAAACCAAGTAAACTACACTGAATATGTTATGACTGATATTTAAGTACTTTAATGTAGGTTTTATGAAAGTGGACAGTATTTTAAGTACTACAAGTTACTGAAGCACTAAAATCTCTGAGAATTTTTACTTCATTCTATTAGTGTTTTAGAAGATATATCCTTTATCCTGCCCTATATTTAGACATCAACTGCTCAGGTTGGTACCATGGTAACTGCAGCACATACAAAAATTGTCAGTGAGAGGTGACTGTTAGTGTTCAGATTCAGTACTCACAGATGAAGCATTGACAATTAAAAAAAATACTTCAGGAAAAAGTCCATATATACCCAAATACACTAAGAATGGTCAGAATGTGGGACGGTGTACTAAGGCCACTAGTAGGAAACCAGTATTTGGCTGTGGTGTCCACATCCCATCACATTGAGAGTGCTGCCAATTTGTAACTGCAGATAAACCTTCTCTTATGGAAAGCATGTCTGACATGATGATTGAATAATTGTAAAATGCTATTGATCCAAACATATTCATCATAGTGGTACACCATTGGTCAAATACAGAAATGAATGCGAAATCAGTCTGGTCATCACAGAATCACCCAATTGTTTAGATTGGAAAAGGCCTTTAAGATCAAGTCCAACCATTAACCCAGCACTGTCAGGTCCATCACTAAACAATGTCCCTGAGTGCCACATCTACACGGCTTATAAATATGTCCAGGAGTGGTGACTCACCCACTTCCCTGGACAGCCTGTTTCAATGTTTGATGACCCTTTTGGTGAAAAAAATTCCTAATAGTCAATTTAAACCTCCCCTGGTGTAACTTGAGCTTTCAATATTGCTTATTGCATGGTAGAAAAGGCTGAACCCCACATGGCTACAGTCTCCTTTCAGGTACTTGAGCAGAGTGATAAGGTCTTCCCTGAGCCTCCTTTTCTCTAGCCTAAACAGCCCCAATTTCCTCAGTCTTTCCTCACGGAACCTGTGTTCCAGACCATTCAACAGCTTCATTGACCTTCTCTGGACATGCCCCAGCACCTCAACACCTTTCTTGTAGTGAGGAGCCCAGGACTGGACACAGGACTCGAGGTGTGGCTTTACCAGTGCTGAGTACATGGGGACCATCATTGCCCTGGTCCTGCTGGCTGCACTATTTCTGGTACAAGCCATGATGCCATTAGCCTTCTTGGCCATCTGGATACAGTGCTGGCTCATGTTCAGCAGCTGTCAACCAGCATCTCCAGGTCCTTTTCCACCAGACATATTTCCAACCTCTCTTCCCCAATCCCATAGTGCTGCATAGGGTTGTTTGGACCCAAGTGCAGGACCTGGCACTCACTCTTGTTGAATCTCATACAATTGGCCTTGGCCCATTGATCCACCCTGTCCAAATCCCTTTGCAGAGCCTTCCTGTCCAGTAGATCAACTGCCACCTGACTTGGTGTCATTGTGAAAGGACTGAGAATACATTCAATCCACCTGTCCAGCTCATTGATAAGTATATTAAACAGGATTGGTCCCAATACTGAGCCTTGGGGAACACCCTTTGTGACCGGCCGCCAGCTGGATGTACCTCCATCCGCCACCACTTTCTGGGCCTGGCCATCCAGCCAGTTTTTTACCAAGGGAGCAGTGCACCTGTCTAAGCCATGAAGAGACATTTTCCCCAGGAGAATGCTGTGGGAAATGGCATCAAAGGCTTTCTTTAAGTCCAGATAAACAACATGTACAGCTTTTCCTTCATCCACTAATAAGGTTGGTCAAGCAGGACCTGTCTTTCATATACTCATGGTGGCTGAGTGTAATCCCTTGATTGTCTTGTATGTGCAATATGATGGCACTCAAGATGATCTGCTCCATGACCTTTCCTAGCACCAGTGTGAGGATGACAGGCCTAGAATTCCCAGGTCCTCTTTCCGGTCCTTGTAGGTGGATGTTGTGTTTGCGAACTTCCAGTCAGCTGAGACCTTTCCAGTTAGCTGGGACTGCTGGTATGAATGATGGGAAGTGGTTTGGTGAGAACTTCTGCCAGCTCCCTCAGTACCTTTGGGTAGATCCTCTCCAGTGCTATGGACCTGTGTGTGTCCAAGTGCTGCAGCAGGTTGCTGGCCATTTCCCCTTGAATTGTGAGGCCTTCATTCTGGTCCCTGTCTCTGTCTTCCAGCTCAGTGGGCTGGGTACCAGGAGGACAACTGGTCTTGCTATTAGGGACTGAAGCTAAGGCAATAAGTATGTCAGCCTTTTCCTCATTCTTTGCCTACCCTGTTGGTGGCACTCCTAGTTGCTTGCACTCTCTCAGGGTGTTTTAGGGTTAGGGTTAGGTTTTACTTGCCTGTATTGTACACATTTTTTCTAACATGATGTTTTGAGCTTCTGCTGCAGGAAGAGAGTGAAGTAGATGTTTCCAGGAGATGGTTACCTTCTCTCTTTATTTGGACATTTATCTTAAATTGAAATTAGCTATCCTCAAAGACTTCCTGCTGCTTTCTCAAGATTTCATGGGGAAATTGTCTTACTATATAGACTTATTTTAGATAGGCCAAGTTGGCTAAGTGAATTTTATGCTGTATTAATTTCAGTTTTTTAATAAACAAAGTAATTTGAAAATAAAATGCAGCTAACTTGATTAGCTTAATGTATCAAAAATCTTAAAATAGTTATGTCCAATCAAAGGCTGCATTTTTCAGGAAATAAAATATTCAAACATCTTCCTTAATGCAGCAAGAACTAAATTAACTTCAAGTTAAATATTTTACACAATATATCTAACAGAATGAATGGCTACCAAGGATGAAGTTTACATCTAGTTGGAAAGTTGTTTCAAAGCTTAAATATTCCTTTTTTTTTTTTTTTTCATTTTAGAGATTCACACTATTTTCCATCTAAATTTGTCTAACTTCTAGGAACCAAATTTAATCACAGTTTTTACTGTTAGCCTGGATAGCTGTCTTACACCAACCTTCTTCTGCTTTTGACAGTATTTATGACAATAAGCAAATCAATATGACTTTGACAAGTTAAATAGATTATTCTACTTGAATCACTGTAAGTAAGGCTTTTCAGTGATTTATTAACTCTCACAAATCTTTTCAGAGCACTCTTCAATTTAGCCCCCTAATTCTTAAAGTGTCATAGCTAGAGATTGTATTTGCATAATCTGTAAAATCTTGTTTTCTTCCAGATAGCTCATGAAAATACTAAAGACCATAAGCTTATTAATGGGCCTCACTGTAATGAAATGTGCTTGAAAATATTCTCTGTTTACAGCTGCACTTGGAGACATACAAGTTAAACATTTTATTATCCCATTATTATATTGGATTATGGTGTCTTAATCAAAATATTATACAATCATATGCATTACTGAAGTTGCAGAAAATTACATCCATCCTTTTTTCTTTTTTCTTTTTTTTTTCTTTTTTTTTTTTTTTTTTTTTTTGATTTTAAACCAGCTCTCAAAATTGAACTTTTATGAAATCAATCGAACAATCCAGCTCTATCAGATGGGGTTGAATCTGTCCAAAGTGATGACTATTTTGTTGTTTTGTTTTGTTTTTTAATTTATATTGTGTAAGAATCTGTGTTTAAAGCTTTAGCTGTGGCTCATAATATTGGTCTATAGGTCCTTCTACGTTTTATTAAATGCATGTTACTTAAAGTCTAATTGAAATGTCCTTCATTAGTTAGTTGAATGGTCATATCTGTTGCTTATTATAAAATGCTGCTATTCTTTCTTACTCCTGTAAGTGTTCTGTGCATACAAATCACGATTCAAAGAGATTTTTTTCCAGTTATACTAAGCAAATTAACATAAGGTCAGTAAAGGGTAAATATTATTTGGGGTTTTTCACTGCCCCTATTCTTTCACTGATTATTCATAATCTTGTGGAAGATGAACAAACCATGATAAATACAGGTTATCAGAAACTTCTGATTGTTCATTCATTGTAATTTACATAACTTTTTTCATGTAAAGATAAAGATTTTCAATGAATTTCTTGATGAGAATTTAGTATAATACAAAAACATGCTTGCAGAGATGTGAGTTTAGGAAGAAATTTTGGCCTGGCTTTTTCAAATGCACAGAAACCCCTATTTTAAAAGAAGCATTTTTACAGAACACTGATTACACAATGGTGAAGGCACAGTCAGATACGCTGTTCATCCTTCCACTGAGCAGAGATAAGACAGTATATGATACCAGTGCTTGTCGTCACTGCTACTTACCACCCAGTGTTTCCACCCCTTAAGTCTGCTGGCACAGTGACATACATTTACTCATCTAAATGTTTATTTAGTCTAAAAAATTAATATTGTTAACGATTTAGACTTTTTCACTTGGTCTATCTATCTGGAGCTGATTGGCACAGCTGGTTAGGTTGGCACAGCTATAAAGGCGATAATGTCCATCTAAGATAAGGCAGTGATGTGAAAAGCATTTGGGACAGCATGGAGAAGTTCAGTTCAGCACAACTGGAAGAGCCCATGGGACTGTAGTCTGAAGGGCGATGTCTCAGTAAAAGTATTTTCTCTCATTTGTCTCCTTCTACAGGAATATTCACAAACTGTTTCTGGTTTAGGCTCAGTATACTAGGGACCTTTATTTTACCTCTCTGTGTTAAAATTCCTTTGTTTTCAGTGGAGTTTCTCCAGATTAACAAGTGAGATCAAAATAATCAGGCAGAAAATCAATAGGTTTGCTAAGCTTAATAGAAAAGGTCCTTTATCTAGACACTATAACTCCTTTTCCAATAAAAGCCTATTAAAATGATACTAACATTAGCAGTATGGGAAATCGCTTGTGCGTACAGGTTGATGAAATGAAGCATATGGTGTGTCTTGACTTGCCATTTTCAGTTCTGCTGGGAATATCGTCATTAACCAACCATCAAGTCTCAATACCAAGCCTATAAAATGATTGGCATTTATAAAGGTAAATATTGTACTGTGACTGTTAAAATGCTTCTTCTGTTAACAAGAGTTGTTGCAACTGCTACAGACAGTGATATGTTACCAGCACTGACACTGAAGAGTACTGAATAAAATCAAACTGGGTCATAGATTCAAAAGAAATGCTCAAAACATGGGTTCCAGGAAAATAAAGAAACATGTGAAGAAAATCTGAAAAGAAGTTAGGAAAAAAACCCCAAACTTTAAATGGTCTAGAAGGTTTGTTGGAATGATTGATTCAAAGGAATTTTTTAGTTCTTATTTTCTTAGCCAAGAAATATGAAAAGTGCTGATTCTGGTTTTGTTAGGGCAACTCTTCTGGGTCACAGAGGATATATGGCTCTCACTCAGTCTCAGCTTCTCAGTCTTGGAGAATATCTATCTTTCTCCAGGCAATGTTAATTAAGAAAATTTAGTGAGTTGTACATACACACAAATTGTTTTAACACTATTCAGAGAAAATTCAATATAAGCTCTGCTGAATTAGACAATATGTATTATTATCAATATTTAAGGTGACTTTTCTCCTTTCAAACTTAATTTGCTATTAGTAACTAAAAAACAATTAACATTTTTCCCTAGGGGAAAATGATAAAGGGAAGTTTTGCATTCTATAGGTTTACTTATCTTCTGTGTGTTTTCTTCCTCTCCCTTTCTCTTTCTGCAGAAGAGTTAACACTCCAGTAACTTAAAATGTCCCCATTTGTAAGCCAAATAAGAGATAGAGTATCATATGACATACAAGACCTATCATCAGCTTAAGTACTACCAACATTTTATGCCTAATACATGATCTCAGATGAATCCACAAAAATATTAGCTAAATTGTTAATAATAATAATAATTGAATTCCTTAAAATTAGAGTGAAATACCTGTCATAATCTGTCTGTTTGCAAGCAGATTGAGAAAATCAATTAAATTTGGCAAATAAATTCTCTCTAGCAAATTGTTCTTAGCTCTAACAATTATAGTTGTTGCTCTTTCTCTATTCTGTTTTGGTCTCTTGACTACAATAAAGCTCATTACACAATGTAGATTTTCAAATGTACATATAAAGAGAAAATGTAATCTTGTCTGTGATGTGACTTTACCCCAGCTGAAACAGTTTCTAGTCTTCTTAATAGTTTCTTAACTTGCAGTTTATTAGATGTCTGAATCATCTGCAAATTTGACCATGAGATTTTACGTGGTCTAAAATGAGCTTGTTAAAATGGCACATGGACAAATGGCACATCGACAAATGACAAAGTAATGTGTCTAATGCAAACCAAATATCAAAGTTTTCACAATTTTTTATTCAGTCAAAATATACTTCTTTTCAGAGGACAAGGGATTTGGAAAACCTTTTATGGATTAACCATATATACAAACTTGCTGTTGTCTGTGGCTGGATTATCCAGGCTGTAGATAACCCATAGTACATACTGCTCTTGATTTATTAAGTTACTAAATTACTAGCTACTAAGAGTTTATTAACTGTCAAGCTTAGTGCAAGTCAAACCAACTACCCTTATTCCGGAGACAGCACAAGTCTAGAAGTCAGAAGAATATTGCCTATATTTTTCCTTTGTTCTTAACTCTCCTTTCCAAGAGTGGATCACTGATAACACAATTTTTTGGAGACACTGATGATTGAGTCACTAAATTAGCCGTCCTCTGGAAAACTCCTTTCTCTTAAAAAGAGGTTATTCTAACAAGTATCTGACAAAAGCTTCCTCCTATATTTCCAATAAAATAAATAATTGTGCTTGTTTTTTCTGGGATAGAGTTAATTTTCTTCACAGTACTTAGTATAAGTCTCTGTTTTGGATTTGTGCTGAACACAGTAATGATACCATAGAGATGTTTTTGTTCTTGCTCAGCAGTGCTTACACAGAGCCAAGACCTCTTCTGCTTTTCATACTGCCACAGTGGTGTGGAGGCTGGGGGTGCTTGGGAGGACAGGTGACCTAAACTGACCAAAGGGATAATTCCAGACCATATGACATCATGCTTGGTATATAAAGTGCGAGGAAGAAGGAAGAAGGGGGGGGGGGACGACACATTTGGAGTGATGGTGTTTTTCTTCCCAAGCTGCTGTTACGCATGACGGGGCCCTGCTCTCCTGGAGATGGCTGAACACCTGCCTGCCTATGGGAAGCAGTGAATTAATTCCTTGTTTTGCTTTGCTTGTGTGTGTGCCTTTTGCTTTCCCTATTAAACTGTCTTCATCTCAGTCAATAACTTTCCCAGCGTGTAACCTGATTCTCTCCTTGATCTCACTGGTGAAGGAGTGAGTGAGTGGTTGCGTGGGGGTTGGTTGATGGCTGAGGCTAAACCACAATAACCATGCATTAATATAACCATAATCATTTGCAAGAGCAAGTAGCATTTTTAAAAATAATTTTTTACTTTTTAGGAACTTAAATTATTTCATTAGTAACAGAGACGGGATGTATGTTTCTTACTTGAGTCTATCTGTGTTTTTCACTCACCTAATCCTGTGTATTTTAATAATTATATTTAGTAAGTGTAACAAATAATTTTATTCTATTCAAGCATGATGCTACAACCTTACCAATCCTATTAAAGCAGTGATCATAGTAATATCACAATTAAGGTAAATTAAGAGTTCAGATGAATAACATTTAATCAAATCAGTTCAATAGATAATAAATCTTAGTGTTGACACCAACCATTAATTTTTTGATTTAACTAAGGAAAACATGAAGAAGAACTTCTTTACCTGCAATTCTGCACTCCACCTAGAATTTCAGCCCTTCCAAAGTATTTGTTCTGCTGCTGCAGGACATTATCCTGAGACTCTCTGTTTTCATTTTATGCTTTTGCCAGTATAAATTCACTAAGCAGCTGATAACCTTGGCTCCTTGTAGGGAAGTATAGCTATTCAAGTGGATCGTCAACACTTTTTCATTAAAATCATTGTCTCATTTTCCCATTTCACATGATAACTTATGAGTGATAGTGCAGATGTCATGATGATAACATAACCTTTCAGTACAGAAGTCACAGAGTAATTCAGTGACAGGTTGGTGATTATTTTTAGGAGACTGTTAAAGATGTAATTCACAAACACACATTTTAATGTTCACATGGACATATATTAATGAAAAATGAGAAAAAAATGCTAAAGAAGAACAAATTTTAAAAAATTCAGTTTATGTGGATCCTTTTTTAAAATAGGTGGTCATACATTATCTGCAATTTTCAGCTCAATATTTTAGTTTATGCTGGGTCTTATTAAGGTGCAAGCTGGTCAGGCTGGTCTTCGTGACACACACCTTTCATGAGTTCTTCAGCTGGAAAACCTGCATGGGAAAGACACATAACTGTAACTGGTTGAGCAAGAGAACTGCTTTTCTCTGTTTCATCTCTGCATAAACCTTTGAATAAGGACTGCTGCCCTCTTGCTCTGGCAGAGCAACTTCAGTGTGAATTAGGTTGAGAAGACTTTTCAGGACTCAAGTGCTTTTCATCATTTTTTTTTATTGCTACCCACTCCCTTCAGAAACATCTTTATATCTTTAATCAGTCCCAATAGAAATCCATAAATCTATAAAGCAAAAAAGGTGGAAAGTCTCTATGCGAAGAATCTAATCTCTGTTTTCCATTTCAGGAAATAGGAAAATAAGTGAAGACCCAAAAAGCCAAACCCACATATTTTGAAAATGCTTAATGTCTGATATTTCACCATTTTCTTTAGGAATCCTGCTTCAGTATCCCAAATCCTCTAAAAATATTGTGAACTTTTTAACTGATAGAGAATAGTGAAACTTATTTCAATGTAACTGTCTTTAATATTTTTCCCTAAATTCAGTTAGTTTTATTAAAACTAATCCTACAAATTAATCCAAATCTGGAATCAAGTTTGTCATTATTTCCTAGGAAAATAAAATACCTTTCTGTGATGCTCATTTCTGCCTTTCTTATTCCCTGTATTTCATCCCTCAAATGATAGTCCTTAGCATCTATTTTGTTGAGAGTAAGATATGTTTAAAATGGCATCCCTGTAGATCATTAAACTTGAACTTTGGGAAGGAAAATCTCTCACAAACTGAGCATAAGCAACGGATAGATCTGTGTGGTCAAAGAGGTAGTTTTAACTGTAAATTGTGGAACCACAAATAGGATGAATACTTCTTAAAGCAGGCATTTAGCATCTTTAAACTTGTTAAAGTTCTGGGTCAGTTCATCTGTTCTGTCGGTTTTTATTGAATTAATAAAAAAGTCTTTACTTTTTCTTACTTCTGTTTTTCAAAATACACTAATAATTTAGTTCCATGGTTCTGTTTCCACATGACTTTTTGATTCTGAATATTTCAGGTGGACATTTTTCAAGTGGAAGCAGTAGATGTTGGCATTCTGCAAAGGATGATAGTTGAAAAAGGGAAAGGCTCTGACTGGTTTCTGGAGAAGATTATAGTGAAAGAGTCAGCATCTTCAGGGACAGAAACATTGTTTATGGCTCAAACATGGCTTAAAGACAGACACGATGGAAAAAGATCTGCCTCAGTAACTCTGAATGCCACAGGTCAATACTATGTTCTATCATTTGCTAAAAAATTGGCTCCGAACTCTGGAATGCAACAAAGTGATTTGCTTCTACAAACAAGTTATGGTTTAAAATATTCCAGTAGAACATAGTCATTATATAGGGAATTAGTGTGTCTGAACACTGTTGTGTTTTAGTACCATTTAATAACCACTGTTTGTCAGAGGATAATTTCTGCTTTGTTACTTCAGGTTTACAGTGGCATAAATGGCAACATATTTGAGCTATTGCTTTACCAGTTGCTGCCTCTCCAAGTCTTACTTCTACACTTGAGAACTATTTTTTAAACTTTGAATACCTCTGCTGACTACTAGCTAGGCAGAGTGAAATTGAGACAAAAAGTGGGACAAACTATGTTTAAGCAGTGGAGAAAACGTCTCTCTTGTATTCAAGACAGCTGCTACACATTTTGGAGAGCTTTTGCCAGCAACTGGACATATTTTTGACTGACTCCATATGAGTAATCAGTCCACCAAGGCACAGGTCTCACCCCACTGCCTGTGACTGCACTCTGTCAAAACAAGAAGGGAATTACACCTTCCCTCCTTGTGTCATGGTTTCAATACAAGCAGGTATTTCAATACCTTCTGGTGTACAAGCTGGAACCACAACATAGTCCAACCAGATCAGCAGGAAACCAAAGCCCAGCATGTACATCTAAGACTCATGTATTTCAAATGATACTGCCTCTAGGAAAAGTTAATTGATAGTATGGATGGATCCATAGATTACAGAAAATATTCTAGTTCTTTTCCTCCTAACTCCCAGGGCATCTCTGCTCCGTGTAACAACATTGGTGTTACAGTTCTTGTCCAGCAATAGCCTCTTGATACTGAATAGGATTCCAGTTCAATCCATTTCCTCTGCTTTATTGTCTCTAACTTTTGATCATTTGCAATGAGAAAGAAAAGGAGGAAGCTGTTAATGTGCAAAAGCAAATAATTTCAGATTTGTTTTAGACTGTATGTTGGGACTTTTATAAAAAAAAAAAAAAGGAATATTTAATTTCTGTTTCTACCAGGCTGCATTGATTTGGGCAGTGTTGCTGTGAATTTCTTTATATAATAATTGACAAATCCAGTCTAGGTTATGAACTCAAAGGAAGGTTCAGGTTTGATTCAGGCCTCTACCTAATGTTTACAAGCAGTTTTCATCTATGCCAAATCCCACTGAAATCATTGGAGACTAATATCAGTGGGAGGAACATCCGCTCCTAGAATGGATGTTAAAGTCATTCAATTAATGCTCATTCACCCAGAGCATGAATTGTACAAATGAAACAGAAATGGTTTAAAATGGAAACTACTTGAATCTTCATGTTACAACTATTTCATAGTAAAGAGCGAGTGCTAGAGTCATTTCTTTAAATAGGATGATATCTTAGGTGATACCTAAGTAGAAAATCACATTGTACACTTCCTAGTTAAATCTTTAATCTAAATTATATAATACTCATCTAATTGCCTCACTAGAGATAAATACAGATATTTGTTATTGTATAGACACCATTCTACAGAAAGTATTAATTTGATTTTTTTTTTTTAATTAGAAATTCAGGAGAGGAGGGGCACTTCTGCATGGCCTTTAGGAAGACAGCAAATGAATTCAGGTATAACTTCTGTCATTACATTGACTGTTTTATTGATAAGGTCTGAAATAATAATGGGAGAATCTTCATCACAGTATGTCATTACACTTACTAGTACTGACAATACTTTCCCCCCCTGCAATAGTAAGAAATGGCAATACACTTAGGGAGCTGATCAGCACTCAGATGAAATGCTTTTAAAATAATGCTCCCATGTAGACTAAGGCATCTTAGAAATTTTATATCAGATACTTTGGTTAATATATGAAAATAAAAACATAATTATTTTTTTCCTTTTTATTTTCCTTATTTTATATGTTCAGAAGGCAGATGGAGGATTTATTTCAAAAAACATCAAGAAGAAACAAAAACAGAATTTGAGGAGTTGTCAGAAAACATATCCAAGATGGTTATGGTTTTTTATGGAAGCAACGGCAAGTCAAATCCAGTTTCCATGGAAAAGAGAGTGGAACATCAGATGAAGAACCAAATAATATATGATGTAAAACAACATATAGATATGCCTATATTTAAATTTTCTTTGAGTTTCCTTTTAAAGAGAAATAATCACATATTATTGGTTAAATAGTCAAGAAAAATAGAACTGAAATTTTCAGTTGCATACTAGATTTAATTTTTAAATTTTGACTTTCTCAAATTCATGATGATTAAACTTATGCTTTTTTCTTTTTCCACCAAAAAAAAAAAAAAGTTAATAATGCATATAAATTTAAATGGCATTAACATTACATATTCACAATTAGAAATCAGTGTGGTATGTAATTCGAATTTGATAGAACAATTACAATGAATGTCCCTAGAGGATAAAGCTAAGTTATCCTTAAGTGCCTAGTGTCAACCTGGTTCTGCTGCTTTTGAACTCACTGGGACTTTTAGCACCAAGACTGATGCAAATGAGTCCAGGACTGTGCTGATCCCTTTAGAGCAAAATTCCTCTCTTACCTGTGCATTTATCTGTATATCTCTGTTTGGATGCTAACTCATTGTTTTGTTGCTTCCTAGATACATTTACCATCTGATTTGGGAATGCTTTATAAAGTGAGACTTGGTCTCCAGAATTTGGAAACCAGCATATCCCAGTTGTCTCTTCGTCACTTTAAAATACAGAACACATCAAGCCTGGATACCTTTAGTCTCACCATAAATAAAACAATTCCTCTTTCTCCTAATGGAGACAGATGGATTGAATTCCCTATACAGTGGCCATTAAAAGAAGAACTTTCTGGTAAGTATAAATCTACGTCAAAGCAGTAGAGTAGTCCAGGAGGTTAACACATCCTACTATTACAATAGAAACCATTATCAAACCAGAAGTTTTTATTGTCTTTATTTAATGATTCATGAACACTGGATAAGAATTTAAAATGTATGAAGGAAAATACTACACGCTCAGCTTAATTTCTCTACCATAAAGTGGGGAATGCAATATTCATTTGATTGCACAGAACCATTATTATATGCTACAAAGAACCGTTTATAAGAAATATCCCTTTCTTGCAATACTGTAATATTTCTATTCTCCTTTGTTTAGTCCTCAGCTGCTCATATTACTGACATTAACAATGTGATTTTTTTATAGCTCATTTACTATTAAGCAATTTTGTTGTTTGTTTGAATATTCAAAACAATGTTCTCAGTAAATAACAGCTCAAAAGTACATATAAGCTTCAGCTTTATTACCTTTATACACCCCAAATATTTATGCCTGTTAAAATTAGTTCAACAATTCTTACATATGTCATCTTGATTAAGTAAAATAAAAGAAATCTTTTCATCTAAAATCCACAATATCTTCTAATGTGATGCTTACTGGGTGCCACCATATTATGAAACAATTACCAACTAAATTAGCAGACCACATAATGATACTTAATATTAAAATAATTTGTCTCCAAGTTTTATGCAGAAACCACATGAATTATTTGGGTAAAAGATTAATCAGTTCATCTAAAGTGAGCTGAAGTAGATCTTAAATTGACTACCCCAATACACTTTGTATTGGAACTTATGGACCAGTTTCAGTGAGGTGTTTGAATGCAACTAAATGTAGGTATACAAATTATCTCAGTAGCATTAACAGAGGTTGGTTTCAGGTTTTTTAATTTTTAATACTTTGTCTGCAATTGAAAATATAAAATTTGTATTTAGGCTTTAAATTTTATATTGCTTAGAGGTGTTCTTTTCACTTGAAAATGTATGCAGTATGGCTACAGAATTAGGCTTAATGGATTTCATCTCCTACACACGATTGAAACAAAGAGGAACTTCAGATTAACATAAAGGCCATGAGTGTGCCCCTTTGAAAAAACTCATCTCTGTCACATGCAGAAGTTTTAGGATACAGGGAAAAGCACACAGAAATGATGAGAAGAAGATGCAGCATGGGTGATAAAGGGACAGTGAGTCTGGAATTCTTATGACCTTCGTTCTGACCCTGGCCCTCTCATTTACCTCTTGGTTGAAAAAAGAATTTCCTCATTCTTTGGCTTTGTTTTGTTTTGGGGGTTTGTTTGTTTGTTTGTTTTCTTTTCAGTAATATTATTACTCTTTGTAAATTCTCTGAGATCAAGAGATAAAAAATTCACAAACAAGGAATAGATATTATATTACCTATGTGTTTAGGTAAAATAACAAACAAATGAAATAGCTCTTCTCTGTTGCTTTTATTCCTTTCCACACATGCTTTAGAAGTCGCCAAGGAGGGCTTTGCAACCACAGTAGAGAAAAAAAACTAGAACAGTGATTCACCCAAATCTTTGCCATTTATGTCCAAGACAGTTTTAAGCAGCTCCACAGCAGGTGGTACATGTGGAGTTCAAAGTGATCTTTACACACAAACTTACTTGCAATTTATTTTGCATAAGATATATGCTTTTCTGTTAGCTTTCTAAATCTAATTTATTTTCCCCTTGGTTTTCTTTTTCTCAGCTAAAAGCAAAACCAGCATTATGTTAATTGGAATGGAAAGCAGCTGATCATAATCACCATAACCTGAAGCCACGTGCTGTTAAATTTCAGATACAGTTCTGTCATTCATAGAGTGCCTTAGTATTTAATCCCTTAGTTATTTTTAATTTTTTAATATATTTTCTACTTGGGATTGTGATGAAGCATATGCTAATGGCTAACTGAAACCATCAAAATGCAGTTGATAAAATGCAGAACAGACTCTTGAGATCTGGCTGTGCACACATGTGCCTTTGGGTGTACTAATAGGCAGAGGCCTCCAGCTGAGTATATACATAAATAGTTTCTCTTCATTGTGCCTCCCTTTTGAGGTCCTAACACCTCAGAAGTCCCCAGGGATGGCATGTTGCTCTCTCTCTCTCTCTCTTTTCACATACAGGGCTGTACAGAAGCTGAATTTTACACTACTGCAATTTTTAAGGCAAAACAATTAAGTATTCAAAAGGTGAAATACAAATGCATTATGTTACTTTCAAACTGATTATTTCAACTGAGTTAACAGTGAGCCATAATTCACACCAAGATTATGAAATAATTAGAATTTTATAAAACTAATGGAGTTGTAACATTCATATATGTTACCCTTATTGTATGTAACTTCAGAGATTTCTTTTGTTTTTCCCTTCTCCAATTGATTCAGTACACTATAGGGATAAAAACTTGGTTGCCTATATTTATGTTATGATGGTCTGATTGCACTACCTGAACAAAGTCCGCTATTGAAGCATTTTAGCCCTCTGCCTACATTAGTTTCCCTCAATTGCCCTTTTTTGTACAATGGACTCTACCAATTCCATCCACTGTGTGATCTGATACAGTGTTAATGCAATGCAACCTCTACTTCACTGCAGTGTATCAGAGCCATGATAGGTCAACAGGTCTGAACTTGCCTTGGCCTGGAAGCTCCAGCCATAATGGGCATGGGTTGTCAATTTCAGGCCGTGTCAGAGCTACCTCAGATGTGTGTCTTTCTCTAGTCCTCTCTCTGCCCTGATCTTCTGTACAGTCCCTGGCCCCATGTTGTAGCCCTATTTTCAGTCCTCCTCTGGTCCTCTTGCTGCTCCTACTTCAATAACCAGCATGGATCTCAGGTCTTTTTTACTGTTTGCTGCATTTGGGACTGTTGACAGCTCTGCCTGCCACACGCAGATGCTGCAGAACTGTTACCTGGTCAGAGAGGCACTGCATGCCCTGGGACCTTGCTCAGTTCCTGTCTTACCCACCTTTGTGGGGCAGGTCCACTCTTGCTTCTCTCTGACACGGTGATCCAAGAAAGAAACCTTTCAAATGGAAGCCTTTTACTCTTGCTTTGGGTTGATCCAGTCTTGTTTCTCAAGTTTCAGATCTGAGAGACTGTGGTGATACAATTACAAGACAAAATTAGGGGAAAAATGCAATAATTTTGAGTTTTACTGTAATTTTCACATGCTTTTTAATTACATCTGACTCTACAATGCTATGTTGTCAAATAGCTGTGCAAGACTGTAACACAGTCTTACAAGATCTCTTTTTGCTTCATATTGCAGTGGTTACATATCACCTCACAGTATTTTCTAGAAATATTTGGAGTGAGCAAAATTTAGTGCACATGACCGCATGTATATGTGGTACTCATGGTGACACAGGGGACAGATCCCTTCTTTGGCCATTGCAGAAAGTCCAGCATGGAGAGGAAAATGAGGTACTGTGTCTTAAAGAAATTTACTCTTTAATCCATTCTTGTACTCCCTATATATATAATTTTCAGGCTTTTCTATACAGTTCAGTAATATAATTTAAGATTGCAATACTGAATAATTTTATTTTAGTCATTTCTAGTTATCGTGGATGCTGTTGATTTGGGAGAACTGGACAAAATTGTTCTTTTGATCAGCAGTAAAACAGGTAAAGTACTTTTTATTTTCTGAAGTCAGTGATGTGAATCACACAGCTAGCCTCTTGTTAAAGGCAATGAAATCACTGCCAGAGTTAATTTCTAACTGATTCCCTTTGGTTACTTTTAGAAAATGTAATATTTTATAAAGCAAAATCCTACATTTTGACAAAATAAAGTCCTTGGATCTAAAGGCTATATCATTATTGCATCAAGAAAGTAAACTATTCCTTTGCATAAAAGAAAGAAGAACATAAAATTAAGAGGAATTATTATATTCTGTGATTAATACATCATCTATTAATAAGGTATCTAGGAGGATAATTATAACTCAAGTAAAAAAATTGGTATTGTTTGGTTGTCCTTCTGTGATTCAATTATTTCCACTGTTTTCCCCACCTGTTCTGTTTTCTCCCTGTGACATTTAAAGGGGAATTTTACCTCTATTTTCAGTCAGCAAGTTTTGTTACTGAACTTCCTTAAAACCATCATGATTTTAACTTCTCCTTGCCTCACCTGTAGGATTATATCATGCTATGAAAGAATACTCAAATAATCAGTAATATTTTTTTTAAAAGTCCGTTGATGAAAGTTACTATATAATTGTAAATCACTACTCACTATGTATTACTGTTGATAATTTTCAGACAGTTTTCTAGAAAACAAGGGTTCTTTGTCTGCACTTTTTCTGTCTTGTTTGCCCATCTTTAGGCACCTCATAAAAACCTTTTAGACTCACCTCCCATTTTCAACCAAATATGTAAGATGACATTTGGGCAATAATTGTGTACGTACCCATTGGCTGGTCAACACCCTACACCACAGCACGGGCTGCCTTGTTGCCTGGGGACTTCCAAGAGGATATGGTGTAGAGCTGCAGTTACTACAGAGGGGAAGGGAAGAAGAGTGACAGCCCTGCCACGCTGTTGTGGAGAGCAAGGCAAATAGCTCACTGCTTTTGTTTCCCAAAGCTTCCGTTGAGGAAGTTAACTATGATCATCTGCCTGACTGACATTTATTGAATGTGGCAATTGTGTGTTGCCAAAGGGCACCACAGAGAGCATGACAGGCAAGACTTTTTCATTCAGGTTTGAAAACACAGTTCACAAAGGAGGGACATTGGGCTTATTGTCTCTGTATGTGTTAGGAAGGGAGGATTGAGTAGATGTATAATAGATTTTTTCCAGAGGAGTTACTTGATAAAACATTTCAGATGAGTGAGGGTGTCCATATTGTAACTAGACTTGTTTGGACTGAGACTAGTTTGGACCAAGATTTAAACTGAAAATCCTTAAAGCTAAGAAAGCTCTTTAGCATTTGAAGTCACAGAATCACAATATCATAGAATATACTGACTTGGAAGAGACCCACAAGGATCATCAAAACCAACTCTTAGCCCTTCACAGGACTGTCCCCAAGAGTCACACCATGTGTCTGAGAGTATCATCCAAATGCTTCTCGAACTCTGTCAGCCTTGTGCTGCAACCACTTCTCAGGGGAGCCTGTTCCAGTGTCCAACCTAAACCTTCCCTGACACAACTTCAGGCCATTCCCTTGGGTTCTTGTCACTGGTCACCACAGAGAAGAGATCCGTGCATGCCCTTCCTCTTCCCCTCATGAGGAAGCTGTAGACTGCAATGAGGTCTCTCCTCAGTCTCCTCTTCTCCAGGCTAAACAGACCAAGTGACCTCAGCTGCTCCTCATACAACTTCCTCTTAAGGCCCTTCACCATCTTTGTTGTCTTCCTTTGGACACTCTCCATTAGCTTTATGTCTTTCTTATATTGTGGTACCCAAAACTGCACGTAGTATTCAAGGTGAGGCCACCCCAGTATAGATCAAAGCAGGACAACCCCCTCTCTTGACCAGCTGGTGATGCTTTGCCTGATGCCCCCCAGGACATCGTTGGCCCTCCTGGCTGCCAGGACACTGCTGCCCCATCCCAGGTGCAGAATCCAGCACTTCCCCTTGTTGAACTGCAAACGGTTGGTGATTGCCCAAGTTCTCTAATTTGTCAAGGTCTCTACAGGTCCTCTCTGCCTTCAAGAAAGTAAAATGTACCCTGCAGGACTGCTCACTCCAGGCAGAATGTTGCTCCAATATATTTATGCTTTTATTCAGTATCTGAACGGCTTTTTACGATCAGATGTTTCAAGACCACTTCATGAAGCTTCTGAGTCTTTCCCTGCACTGTCTTGGCAGGTCATTAGTCTAACACAGTGTCCTGATTCCTCCACAGGAGTCTGGCTATATCCTATTCACTACTAGGACAATAGTATAAGACATTGGAATGCAGTTTGTTGAAAAGGGCTCAAGAGACAAATAATAGGAGAGAAGGGAAAATGAATAGTCTTCATGACTAACTAGTGGCAAGAGATTCAGGCCATGCATCTGAAGCCCCCAGCAGAAAATTCAAAAGGTAGTGTAAGTCAGGGAGCAATTTTTCTCAAACAGTAAAGGGATACCATGAGTTGCTGATCTTCCTTTGTACCTTCCACCTAACCTCTTTGTGCTCCATGTGGAGCAGAACTCCAACCCTCCTGACAACTAGTCATAGAGGAGGAAGCACCAGATGCATATTTTTGTGCTTCCTTCTCAAATGTGCCTGCCTCAGAAATGCTAAATCTTCTCTACATGCCTGTCCAAGGACAGTGAAGACAACACTCCTTTGCTTCACTAAGTAAGACAAAGGAAACACTTACTCCTAAATTTTTTAAGTTGAGGGTTACAAATAGAAAAAAAATAAAGAACTTTGTAATGATTCCAACATTTTTAACTCATTTGTTTGCATTCATAAATTAATTAATAAATGATGTTTAAATATATTAGAAATGGCACCATTATACTAACAACAAACTATACCTAGGTTCTTGACATGCAATGCAACATTTTCACTGTACTCTATTTCCTTCCTTGTAGACTGCAAATTGAACATTAAAAAATTGCATGTGAAAGAAGCTGTGAAGGGCTATCCTATCTATGTATTTGAAGTGAATGAGTAAGTATATTATGTAAGGCTAGTAATGTTTTGGGGTTTTTTTTATAATATAATAATTGAAAACACTCAGCAGACACTGAATTAAAGCTACTACCACAGAGTAGTTCTATCAATAGATATTTTAAAAATAAGTCCATCTTTAACTGTTCCACATAAATTCATAGGATTTTTTTGGTTTAACATATGATTTACTTACCACAAAAGCATATGTGATTTTGTTTTCCAGAGAATTTTCTGTTGATGCAAATAAGCCTGAAATAAAAAGAGAAATCCCAGCATCTTTTGTTATTAGAGGAGACAAACAAAAGAATGACATAGATAACAACTTAAATAAAGAAGAAAGTCAAGCAGGAGATGTGACAGAGTATACTGTTAAAGTATACACAGGTGACAAAAGGGGAGCAGGGACTGATGCCAAAGTGCATGTTATTTTATTTGGGAATGAGGACAAATCTGAGGTATTTCAACTCTCTCAGTCACTAGATCATCAAAACCCCTTTGAAAGAGGAAAGGTGAGTACACAGATTTCATAGGTTGTGTCCGTTTCTGTACTGGAAAAGCAAATTTTAAATCTATGCAAGTTCTTTAGAGAACTTGAGGCACTTATTCTGTTTTCCACATCACTAGATGAGATACAGTATCAGCTATCTGTTTTGCATTTTCACCAGAGTAACCAAGAGACATTTCACTTCTACTGACTCTGTTGCTCTTCTGTCTCTTAGTCCCAAAATACATCTTCATATTACATCCCCACATCTGCCCAGTTATGCATTTGCTTGTTCTGAAATGCACAGTATGCACAGCCTCTGCATGTACATTTATGTGCATTATCCCATGCTATTGCACATACTTTGAATATTGTCCATGAGTATACATCAGTCTCTTATATGCCATCGTTTTACTTTGCCATGGAAACCGGTGCTGTGAGCCTCACTGGATGTATAAACCTATAACCAGATAAAATGGAACCATACACATCAACCTGATTCTGATATCCATCATGCTTTAGGCTGTTATTCAGAGACCCCTAATTCAGATACAGACATTTGCATAAGAATGCACATCCTCTGCGTGATGTCCTAGTACCTTAGCTGAATGTTTTCCTAATTTAATAAGCATATCACTCTGGCAAAGGAATTGCTGGTCTCCACCTGTGCAACAGAGTACAATGATGGTTACCCTTAAGTAGCAAGAAATATATATATATATTTTCCATATCAGTCTCCTGTGGTTTTATTGAAAGGTAATGATGGAATAATTAGAACTCCAGTGAAAATATCTTCCTTAAGAATTGTACCTCATTATCTCCAGTAGTACTAAACATTTTTTACATGCAACTGGTCTGAGTTTCTTCAGCCTGTATCTCCGTTGCTAGCTTCTGAAAGATCTTTACCCATGAATTTTCTTCCATATTGAAGAGGTTGATAAGTCTGGTTGACCACAAGCACAAGGAGCAAGTAAAAAGGTGTCTTGAGCAGTACTTCCTTTTGCCTACTACTACACAGGAGGTGTCACTAATATTTGAAAAAGAATAGATATGTAGAAATCCTATTAGCAATCCAGTAAGTCAATGGGTAGCCAGTGATGTCAAATGTCTTATGAAAAAAGGATCTCATTTTAAAAAAAATCTGCAATATTAAACAAATATATGCTACTCGAGAGAGAGAATGGTACATGTAGTAAAAATCTTTATCTTTTATGTTCTTGAATGTTTATCATATACTAATAAAATTTTAAAAGACCATATCAGCTGAGCATTCATGAGACAAAAAAGTTTTTCTGGTAGTTGAAAGTCAGGAAAGAGGTGGGGATTGTCCTACTATAAGTTGAAAAGTGAATATTTTGTGTTTAAACTGAGACCTAGAGGGATAGGATCTATACTGTATATCTTTAACAAGGGAAATCACAGAATCACAAAATCACAGACTATTCTGAGTTGGAAGGGACCCAGAAGAATCATCGAGTCCACTCAAATAAACCACCTCACCTGTGACTCACCTATTTTGAATTGCTATTATTGCATTTGAATTAATCTCAAAACTGACCTAAACAAATTTATATGTTTTCAAACATTGATATAGATATATTACTTTTAATAACTTTATTTTAATATTACAGGTTGATACATTCAAGATTAAGACAAAAAAATTAGGCAGACTACATTCCATTGAAATTGGTCACGATGGGAAAGGATTCGGTGAGTACACTGTCTGTGTTCAATAGCCTTGCAAAAATATTCTGCCTAAAGATCTGACATTTGGAAAGGTGTTTGAAGTCATGCTATGCTACAGTTAGCTAATACAAATATGTGTACAAATGAGGTCTTCTCCGGGGACACCCCCTTGTCGTGGGGGAGAAGCTTGCGTGCCCTCATGAGGTTGAGAGCTATGCTGGCGGT